>OW569417.2:17872913-18497913 GCA_937662695.2 Halyzia sedecimguttata | reverse complement strand
TACCATGAAAATTACGTAAAACACTTTCTGTGGCAAAGTTAGTTTCTTTAGAACGCATTCGCAAATTGTTTTGTGCTGATGAGTTTTAAGATTTAATACATAAATTTCCTAATTTGTGTTTGAATTTCATTAACCTCCTGCTAAAATACACTGTGAGGATGTGAAATTTGATCTGATCAATCATTAAAGGATACCGTGGATGTATAGTCATTATTAAATGGTTTCTTTCTGGGTTTTCTCTCCCAAACTCTGAAAAATATCTATAAAATAAAAAAATTATTATTTAGTGATTTGCTTCTGCGTAAGAAACACAAGATATTTGTCAGAAACAATCAATCGAACAATGTTGCCTAACAAAAAGTTAAGCGAAACCCACCGATAGTTCACGTTACACGACCACAACAAATTTTATTTAGGTTATTTCAATGAGATCTAAATTAATCTGAATACAACTACATACATCAATTTACAACTAAAGTTCATCTATCCTAGTTTCTGCAACTACAGTTATTTACTCATTATTTCTAATGACCTGAGGTTTGTCATCCGGAGACGAGCGGTTATCATTAATGATAGTATATATTCACTTAATTTTTTTCTTGGAAAGAAGACTCATTACGACTAGTCATAAATTTTGAAGGTGCTAATTGACAAATGATTCGATTGCTCCCATTTCACATGTATCATTTATCAGTTAGACAATTGTAATATATAATCGTAAAACAACCGGTCAATAACATACATGTCATGCCAATATTTCATTATTTCTGCCTGGAGCATTCATATTTTTTTTTAAACGTGGACAGGATCTTTGGCGCTCTTGTTCAAACTTTGACGAATCATATCTCCGAAAGTATTGGTTAGAACTGCATCATAAAAGAAATTGAATTCAAATATCATAAAATAAATCAAATTCAACAAGAGTGCCAAAAATTATTAATCCGAACCCTCCAGACCGATTCTACCCAATAACAAACTTATCCGAGATATTCATTCTTCAAATCTACTATGAAAATTATATTATATCAATTGAAACTTGACCGATATTTCAGTTTTGTTTTAATTGGAGATATTCTGCACCCAATTTGATTAACTTACCAAAGTATATACAATTTCCATCATCATATGGATTATCTATGAGCTATCTACGATAGCTGAGGTTATCTCATTGTTTGAGATGTCTCTTATCTGTAGATGAGATGACAATGGTCGCATTCAGCGGACGAAGCGCTCAGCCACTTTACGCTACCGCTACCTAGCGCAAATCAAATGTGCTCCATAAAATAGCCTCCGATTCACAACGTGTTGAGTTCGTAGGGCATGTGCCACCGAACGTTTTGGTAACGGTTGCGCAACTGTTTCGTCCGCTGAATGCGACCAAAGATGACATGTATGAACATAGATCATGAAATTCATAGATACTTATGTTAATTTTCGATTGCAGCATTCTGTGAAATCATAGCGTTACGATTTAATATTGAAATTTTGAAAAATCATATCTCCGAAAGTATTGATTTGTTAGAGTTGAAAATGATATGAATGGATTCTTATGATGAAACTGCATCTTAGAAAAAAATTGAATTTGATACTTATCTCCCAAACCTAATCTAAAAATTTCAACTGTCTAGCTCATTCCTTTCGAGAGTTATCGTGTCTACGGCTGGCCGGACAGAATCGATTTTGACCACGGATTCTTGATCAGTGGGTCGAACCAAATCATTTAAGACCTCCAAGAAATCCAAAAATTCGGAAATTACGGACATTACGGGCAAATTGATAAGCACTATGTTCCGAGGAACAAGTAAGCACTGACGTGAAATCAGGAGCTTTTACCCTCATGTTTTATTGTCGCACCCTAGGAAGTCGATCGAACTGAAATTCGGTACTCGATTGTAAAATGGTGGCTCGAAGTTATGTGCGGAATTTCAGTTGATTCTGACGCATAGTTTTTGAAATAATTTTTTTTTATGATAGCGGGGAAAAATTATAATTTATCCTTAAACCGACAAAAGTACCGTTAATAATGATTTATTTACCTCTATTGGACACTCTTAATCGAATTTACCTTCGATTCAATCCGTTTTCTCCACTTTTATAAGATATGAAGTGAGTAATGAGAGATTCGTCTAAGATCACAGAATTTTGAATTCTGACATATTATGTATTCTATCGGAATTGAAATTCGTTAAATATCTAATAATATACGAAAAACTAGTTTTATGGAAAGATCGACTTAAATTCAGTAGATATACTATTCATCAATGCTATTATTTCGATAGAAATGAAAAAAAAACAATTTCGGCTACGGGAATCGATCCCGGTACCTTCGTCTTATGAACTCCTCGCTCTATCTATCGAGCTATAAACTAAGTGTACTGTGTACTAATTTCAGGATACCATATTCACGAAGTTCCGCAAAAATTAGCGCATCGGCATTTTACAAGTATTTACCGAGTTTTAATTGGATCAGATTTTTATATTTTGAGTTATAGAGGAAATAACAACAAAATTTCAGATGGGTATAACTCCAAAACTGTCCGGCCGATAATGCTTATTAATGAACTTAAATGTCGCATTCAGATGCGCAACCTACACAAAATTTCACATATGTCTTTGCGTCGGTATTCAAGGTTATCAAGTTTCAATTCCATCGGATCTGTATTTTTTGAGTTATTGAAAATGCAATATTTCAGATGGGTGTAACTCCGAAACCGTTTGGCTGATTATGCCAAATAACGAACTTACTGTCCCATTCGGACCCTAAAAATTGCTAATCGTTATCCCGGAAGTTATCGTGGCAACGTCCTGCGGGCCGGCTGGTTGAACTTAATCAAACTTGACATCGAATTCTTCATCAGTGAGTCGGACCTAATCGTTTCAGACTATATTCGGCAAAAAATTTGAAAATTACCGACATTCGGGCAAAATGACGGCACGGTGTTCCCCAGAACATGTGCGCAAAAACATCAGAAAAGAAAAGTTCCATTGTAATGACTGCAATACTTAAACGAAAGTTTAATTCGTTCAGTTCCCCTCGAAACTAAATCTGTTGTTGACTTAATTTGTTCATATTTCAATGTGTCACAAAGGAGAAATTAACTGTCAGTGTAGTAAATATTTACCTAGTAACACAGGGTGAATAATTGAAAGTTATAATAAAGAGATTTTGATAACCCTTTGCAAACGTAAATATGTATGTAAAAGATGACATACACTTCGTGGGGAATTTTTCTTCCTGATAATGAAATGTTATTCATATCAACTTCGAATATCCATTGTTGTATGACTGGCCAAAATGGAATTTCCCATGTGAAATATCTCTTCTTGGGTCTGCTATCACTTGCTGGTGCCATAACCACAGTCTTCCGCATTATTTATCCAATTTGCTGTTCAATAGTTTATATTCAAATGGTTCCTTTCTAGGTTTCCTCTACCAAACTCTGAAACATATCTATAAAATAAGTATAAGTATTAGGGTGGGTCAAAAAAATCGATAATTTTTTTTTACAAGTGACATGGAAAAATGGGTTGCTAGACACCTTAAAAAAGTTCTTACCAAGCGTAAGCTCTTAATTTTAATTGGAAGATCCTCCGCATCGCAGTTTTGTATTTTTTACTCAGTCCAATAGAAAAAAATTCATACCGCATCATTTATCGATTGAACAGAAAAATGTTCCAAAAGAATTTTCTAGGAAATTTACTGCTCTACAAAAAAGGTATTCCATATTTTTTCCGTAAACCTCACCATTTGAAAGATATTAAGGATTTATTTTTGATTATTTTAAGACAAATTTAATTTTTGTTTATGAATTTTATAACTCGACAATAAATGACTTTTACAAAATGCGCAATACAATTTTTTTTTGGAAATTAACTGCTCTATAAAAATGGTTTCTTATGTTTTGGCGATGCAATTAACCGTTCAAAAGATATTCATCATCAAACTTTCATGTGTACGGATTTTAAAAGTTTTTGATTAGATATTCGAAAAATTTCAATTTAATTTATAAATTTCATATGAATTGCATTTCTTGTCATTAATATAAGTATTATTTGAGTTTTATTTTCAAAATTATCAATATTTTTCTTCAATTATTCTAATCATTTGATTTTTAATCATTAGAAATCACGATCCTAAGGAAAATTTC
Source organism: Halyzia sedecimguttata (assembly GCA_937662695.2). Lineage (NCBI taxonomy): Eukaryota > Metazoa > Arthropoda > Insecta > Coleoptera > Coccinellidae > Halyzia > Halyzia sedecimguttata. The sequence continues at coordinate 18,493,765 of OW569417.2, read as the reverse complement.
TCCTCTAGAGAATTTTTGTTTTGTATTTTATTTCATCTGTTTGAATTGTGAACTAGCGCCACCTACTTTTTCCTTTATCGTTATGTTGTTGTTGGTTTGTATCCATTTATTTCTACAGCATTTTTATGGTGGGTTTCACGAAGCTCCGATTAGCTTAATTGTGGATTTAATTCGATGGTTGCGTGAAAAATGAACTGGGAATCGACATAGAATCGCACTAATTTGGCAATTAAGCGCTGTCAGAGCTTTGTGAAACCCAATGTTTCATTGGGTTTCATTTGATGATGAATATCTTTTGAACGGTTAATTCATCGCCAAAACAGAAGAAACCATTTTTATAGAGCAGTTAATTTCGAACAAAAAGTTGTATTGCGCATTTTGTAAAAGTCATTTATTGTCGAGTTATAAAATTCATAAACAAAAATGACATTTGTCTTAAAATAATCAAAAATAAATCCTTAATATCTTTCAAATGGTGAGGTTTACGAAAAAATATAAGATACCTTTTTTGTAGAGCATAAAATTTCCTAAAAAATTCTCCTGGAACATTTTTCTGTTCAATAGATAAATGTTGAGGTATGATTTTTTTTCTATTGGACTGAGAAAAATAAACAAAACTGCGATGCGGAGGATCTTCCTATTAAAATTAAGAGCTTATGCTTGGTGAGAATTTTTTTAAGGTGTCTAGCAACCCATTTTTCCGTGTTACTTGTAAAAAAAAATAATTGATTTTTTTGACCCACCCTAATAAGTATCCTGTAATGATTACTTAATAGTTATGACGTTTTCCGAGCGTTTTTCCAGGGATGGAAATATAAATAATTTTTTTAAAAAGCACTGACGTTAGGAGCCTCTGCGTCTTTTTAACGTTAATACGTGAAATAATGCATTGGGTCTCAAATTAAAATTTAAAAGAAAAATTCAAGGCCCATTCGCAAAAATTGCAAAAGTTATATACAATTAATTGAAAAAAAAAGGGGGTTTGGCTTTTTGCATTACATATGTCAGATTCAACTAATGGAATTGTATCTCCATTGGTTTAAAGGTTATAGTAAAATTAAACATAAAAAACCAGGTTAGAATAATGAAATGAAAGAGAACAGAAAATTGAAAATTCAATAAAAGATATATATATATATATTTTAAATAATACATGATTGATTTTGTTTTTTGAGTAGGAATAGAAAAACTACAGAGAGACAATTCATTTGTTTATACCTAATTGTTTATAAAATAAACAATGGAAATTTGAATAATAAACAATTTTTTTTGATATCAAATACCAAGATAAATAATGAGTTTCTTGTGAAAATGATTCCTTAGTATTAATTACAAGTGGTAGAAAAAAAAATGATAATTAACGATCCATTTTTAAGCCATACAATTTTTTTCAAGAAACGGTTTTTTTAATCAGAATTTTCATCAAAGATTATATTTCCAAAATGAAAATTTAAATTATCAATTATTGAATTTATCAATTAACAATTTTTTAAACAATAAGAGATAAAAATTATTAAAAATCATTTTTAAGCAAGTTCTGATCATGAGAAAACGGATCAATTGTAATATAATAAAAAAATGTTTTTTAAAATATTTAATTAAGCTTTATAATTTTCAACCTAATTATATGCTTAATAACAAATATTCTAAGCCCTTTGGAAAATAGCTCCACGAAAGGAAAAAATGTCAGATTAATATTTCAACAATTATCTCACTTGAATTGTTAATCTTCGTGCTACAAAGAATTGTTACCTAATCAACTATTTGAAAAATCGCGATAAAAATTTTTGGAGCACGGATTATTCGTCATTTATCCTGTAGGCGTCTGAATTTTTTCAGTTCTTAATTTTCATATTAAGGTACAAAATGGGCGGGCTTGCGCAAGCCGGTATACCCTTTTTCGGACGTATTTTCTTTTCAACCCTTCAACCTCTATAATTGTTTGTAACTTTTGCAATTTTTGCGAGCGGCCCTTGAATTTTCTCAAAGAATATCTTCATGCCATTTCGCATCGAATGACACCTCAATCATAATTTTTGGAGAACTGTAAAAAGTTTTGAACTAAAAGGCACTTGTCGACTGGACTATTTGTGTAAAATTTGAAGCGTTCTGTCGGCCTAATAAATATTCAAGAGCCACTCTCGACCTCGAGCATCACATATATATCTGGAATTTCATGTGGGTTCGAACACTCTCATTTTTTTTTATTCATGCACATAAGTAAATTTCGTAACGCAGTTAATTGCCAAGGATGTGATTGAACTTATTCATATTATTATAATTACGTTTCGTATAATCCAAGTGAAGAAAGTTGCAGCCGCGAAAAGACTCTAGAGATTAAAATGTACATATACAGAATTTTTATTGCACCGTATTTGAGTGTGGCATTAGAAAGCTGGTTACAAATTCAGCCACGATACTCTTATGAAGAAGTTTTGAAATGGTTGAAATCCATCCGAGATTGAACTGTTACTTTCATTGTTTTTGCATGACTTATGCCGGGAAAATGTCTAACGAACTGAACTGCTCCACAAGATTTTGGGATAATCGTTTCAACTAAAATAACTGATATTCTGAAACCTTTGTTTGCGCTGAAAACGTTTTAGGTTCAAAACTATAAATGCACGTAAGTCTTTTGGTCTGCAACATATACAGGGTGATTATCAGAATAGGGTTAAATTTAACGACTTTTATTTCCGGACATTTTATTGTTTGTTTGTATTTTTATGCCTTCAATACAAGGTATGGCCACCACGGGCATCAATGACAGCCTGACATCTTCGTTGTTTACTGTCAACGAGGGTGTTGAGCATATCTTGAGGAAATTCATTCCATAAACGAGGCAGTAGTGCTTTGAGGTCATTCAATGTTTCTGGTGGAGGTTGGTGATCATCTAGTCTTCTTTGTAGCATATCCTATGCATGTTCTATGCAGTTTAAGTCTGGCGAATGCGGAGGTATTGGTAAATGTGGAATACCATGCTCGTCTCACGCATTTTCTACCATTGCTGCACGATGTGGTCTTGCGTTATCGTCAAGAAATTGGAAAGCTTCACCAATGGCAGCATGAAAATTTGGCAGTACGTTGCCAATGACATATTCCCTATAATGTAAAGCAGTCATATTGCCAGGACAAATGTGAAGGTCTGTGCGCCCGTTGTAACATATCCCAGCCCATACCATAACAGAGCCTCCTCGAAATGGATGAACCTCTTGCACATGACGGCGATTTCGGGGTATACGCGGCATAGTCCATACCCTTATTCTTCGAGAATCTGAAAATCGACCGTATCTGGATTCATCTGTGAAAAGGACACTACGCCATTGGACGTTCAGATTAACCTTTGTCGTTGATGCTCACGTGTTAACGGAACACCCCTCAATGGACGTCTAGAAGCCAGGTTAATCTCCCCCAAACGACGTCGGATGGTTTCAATGGAAATTTCAGGACCATTGGCATTTAAAAGTCGATTTATCAGCATCCTACATGAAGAAAGAGGATATCTCCTCGCCGAAATGGTGACAAAACGGTCTTGTGCGCGTGTTGTTTTTCTTGGTCCACCAACCCTATAAGAACTTAACCATCGAATTCGGATGCGCAACCTACCGTAAAAATTTCCACTCTCTTTACGTTTGAAAGTAATTGTAACACAAAAAAAATTCACTTTTTATTTCAGAAATGATCGATTCCGCAAAAATTCTTCACAAAGCATCAAGCTGGCATTTTACAATCATTTACTCGATTTCAGCTCGATCGACTTTGTATTTTTGGAATTATTTTATTTTAAGATTTGAATTCAGTTGATACCCAATGCATGTTTTTGCCTTTATTCATAATTAACATCATGTAGTATTTTGTGAGGCGTGATAGACAATGACACATGGGCGCAAAAGCTCACGACTTCACGTAAGTCCTCTTCTCGAATTTTTGAATATTAGTATAAGTGGCATTTGATGCTTGTAGATATTAGATCTAATACCCCTTATTACACTATGCCTTTTTCGTGCCTGACCGACTGCGCCTGAAATTTTGAAGAAATACGCATGCGCCCGGGACTATTTTGTTTACTGTTTCAGACTTGAAAATAAATAGAACTGGTTCTATTTGTTCCCCTCGAATCGTGGGGATTTCAAGCCTTTTTGTCAAAATGTCATGTATACCAACACAAGATTTATCTGTCTGACTGGACGTCTTAACATAACCTAGTTTATTGTTCTATCCTTTGAATCGCAGCCTTCGTAAATTCAATAACAAATTTATGTTTAATACTCTGAGGACGTAAACTAACTAAACTTACGAAGGCCATATAATCTGTGATGGCTATCCCCGAGTGATATGAAGTTTTCACCAGTATCCTAGTATCGCAAAGTACCTATGTAATTACTAATTTCGGTTTTGGAGAAATCCATTCGGGAATTACATTGTCTTTTTTCTGTATGGAATTTGCACTCTATGTAGTAGCATATTAATAGTTTCTTCAGACATTCTTACAACACTATGGTATTGTTTTAAAAATATACTAACAAAACAAGAACTTGAGGTAAATATGTCAATTTCTTGAATGTCTGCAGCTCTGAAATAACTGCCTGAAACAAGCGCGGTGTAATAGTGCCCAAGGGCGTAGCCAGGGGGGGGGAGTTTGGGGGTTCAAACACCCCCCGAAATGTTATTTTTTCTCTTAAAAAAATTTTTTTGCTGCAGAAAGTGACCCTTACACCCCCCCCCCCCCCCCCCGAAATTAATTCCTGGCTACGCCCTTGATAGTGCCACTCATTTGGGGGGAAATTCAACCAACAAATGGCCATGATAATAGGCGCAAATATAGACATAGTGTAATAACTAAACACTATGCCTTTTTCATGTCTATATTTGCGCCTATTTTCATGGCCATTTGTTGGTTGAATTTCCCCCCAAATGAGTGGCACTATTACACCACGCTCTTTCCACGCTTGTGTCAGGCAGTAATTTCAGAGCTGCAAACATTGGATAAATTGACATAACATAACCTTAAGTTCTTGTTTTGTTCGTATATTTAAAAAAAATACCATAGTGTTTCAAGAATGTCTGAAGAAACGTTTAATATGCTACTACATAGAGTGCAAATTCACATACAGAAAAAATGGGTTCAAGCCCTGTGGACAGGAGCTTTCTGGCGCTCTAGTTCAAACAGACAAATTATATCTCCAAAAGTATTGGTTTCTCAGAGTTGGGAAATATATCAATGTATTCTTATGATAGAACTGCATCATAAACGAAATTCAATTCAAATAATAGTTTATTTATCAAAATTAAATGAGCAATCTGAGAATGAGAAGTGCACCATGAAAGAAATCAAATTAAAATAGCTGAACTGAATTTGACTCTCTCTTATAGAACAGGATGAAATGTACGAGTATGAACACATATCATATAATAAAGCTTAGATAGAATAATTATAGCATTCTGTGAAAACATAGAAGTACGATTCATTATTGAAATTTAGAAAAATCATAGCTCCGAAAGTATTAGCTTGTTGCAGTAAATCTTAGTAGTATATCCTGGTGTCCCTGGGGCCAACGGGAGTCTCGGAAAAACCGATCACCAGGAATGTAACAACCTCGTGTACATTCACTTTTCAACAATCACAACAAATCCGGACAATCTTTCCAAACTTTTCACAAATTATAATTACACTTTTCACATTTATTAATCTTAGTCGTTCTTTATATGTATTTTTCAATTTATATTAAATTTTGGAGTTCCAAACTGGGACGCGGGGAAAGTAGACATCCCGCCGTAACGACCATTTTGGAACTCCCCCAAACCAGGTTATGTTAAGACGTCAAATCAGACAGATAAATATTGTGTTGGTAGACATGACATTTCGGCTTCAAATGCCCATGATTCAGGGGGAACAAATAGAACCAGTTCTATTTATTTTCAAGCCTGAAAAAGTCTACAAAATAGTCCCGGGCGCATGCGTAAGTCCTCAAAATTTCAGGCGCAGTCAGTCAGGCTGACAAATAGGCACGAAAAAGGCATAGTGTAATAAGGGTATAAAGTTTATTGAAGAGTTCTTCATAGACATCAATCGAGTTTCGAAATTACATGATATCATCGTTTACCCTTTGTTCTGTATTTAGGAGGGATTCACTTCATTGACTTCAGTATTTTTTTCCTTTGAACGTTGAATCGAAATTAGGAAATTAATAATGGGAATTTTCACTGTCAATTGAAATGAATCGCTATGGAAAATTAATTAAAATGTATATTATATGTGTAAATAATTGACAAGGCATGGGATATTAATCAATGCTTGTTGTATCGAAATGACGTAAATTGCATAATTTCCATCAATGTATTTTACACAAATTTGTATATGGAGCTAGAACTAAGTTATTCAGCACATGTAAATGAGTAGTACCTATATATCTCATATTTTCTTCAAATCCTGAAAAATTGGAAAGCTCAAATTTTGTATCATGAATAATTGGTTTTTGCATAAGTTGTCGTATTTTAACTGTAGGCCTTACCTGTATAGGGTAGGCAAAAATGGCTAGAATATCTGGTGACTATTTTACCTGTAAAATCGGTGTTCAATTTTGGCTATATACATTATTTTATGGCGGGAATTTTGGCTATTGCATACCAGAGAACCACGTGTTGGTACGTATAATTGGACGTCGGTAAGAAGAAAACGTCCAACCCATAAATTGTCAAAAATCAGTTCTCCTGTGAAATCAACTTTTTGACAATTTGCAGAAAACGGCCAAATGAAATTCCTGTTCAGTGTGAATATATTTGCTGCACATATGAGCTAATTAGGATTTTATTTGTGTAAAACGTTCAAGAAGTTTGAATGGTGAATATGAAAAATATACGTTGGCTAATCATGAATGGTTGAACAGGTTAAATGGGGTTGGATCAATTGTACTAATAAAATTAGATGAAAAATATTATTATATATATTATACCTACTCACATACTTCAAGTTGAAATTCCTCAAAACTACAATAATTATACTTATCCATTCCAAGGTATTTTCCAAATTTATGACAATTCTCCATTTTTGTTCATTAATGGTGGATAAACCATTTAATTCAATTACCTTTGTCCTACACTTTCTCGAAGTAAAACGATATAATTTTACGCAACTGTCATGCTATATTTCCAATTATTACCTACAACAGATCAATATTTCCAAGAAAAATATTATTAATCTGACGAGCCATTGAGTATACTTTTATGTGAAATACAATGAAATATTGTTAACTCTGTTGTTCGGTTATTCGTAGAAATATTTAAGCAGCTATTCTAATGACTTCTGCTTCTCCTAATTGTTTGGATCTGAAAATTCGATAGGTATGCGCGGATTTTTACATAAACCCCTCAGAATGTCTCTTAAATGGTATAGGGATATTTTTAAAACCAAACAATACTGAATTCAATTTATGCGCATGCAATATTATCGATACTTCTTAATGAGAAGATAATAAATGCAGGAAAAACTTCTCTATAGCGAAAAATTAATATAATGAGGATCGATGACATTTCAACGAAGTTTTTTGGGATGTTTGTATTCCGCACAAAGGCTCATAAGATAATTCTTCAATAATTTCTCGAAAAATAAATCTTCCGAATGTTGGGATCATTCATGAAATTACACTCAGTTTACGTCATATGATATACGTTATATGATATGTTGTCTATGGTTTACGTTTTGATGTATGAGTCTGTCAGTCCACCGCCCGATGTTTCATAAATGAGAAGAATTTATTCTGTATTATTTTCAAAATACTGCTACGTAAATGAAGGATACTACTTCTTTGGATACGGGCAAAATTCCTACTTTTTACTTCTTAACTTATGTGGAATATATTATTCTCTTAGCAAAAAATTGAATTTTATATTATTTATTTAATATTGTGATGCGTTTCGTGAACTTTGAAGTCGACCCCTAAAAATACCAACATTCTCAATTTTTTCTGAATTCATCGTCAAACATTAACAAACATTCCCCATTTCAATTTGGTTTTTCAGTTCTGATGTATAGGGATCATTAATTATTGAGATTTTAATATGATGTAGTCTGAAAATGTCGCTGTGTCGATGAAACGCGCCACAATATTAAAAAAATAAGCGTAAATCATACGTAATTTTTCATTTGTATTTTCTTGGTGTTTCATTGTGAACAAACACTTATACTTTCTTTTATGTTACAGACAGGGCATTATCGTTTGATATTCCGAACCAGAAACCCATTTGGAAACATGACGATTTCAAAGGAAATATAGTAAGTAGTTTTTCCACTATTTTAATTTTCAGTGACTTTAGAAGGACACCCAGAAGGAATTTTGTTTGGCAACAAAATGACGATATTAAAGCATGCTATGGTAATGTCAACGAATTGAATTTGACTTCTAATTCTTCATTAGTGAGTCGGACCTAATCGTTTGAGATCATTTTCGGCAAAAAATCCGAAATTTATAGAAATTTGGGTAAAATGATATCACGCTGATCTCTAGAACATGCGCGCAAAAATGTCAACCCCAAATTTTCTTTAGTGCTGTGTTATTCAGAATTCTATACTTCCATCAGCCGAACAAAAGGAGGTACTTTATTTTCGTATGATTTTAATCGTGAATTCAAACTACGAATCCTGATTAAATTCTGATTTGTGTATAAAAGGCCCTGTTCAGGGAAAAATACGTAATACTCACAACTCTCAGCATTCTCACCAAGTATTTATTTCGTCTTATCTAAAGAGCCCTTCTCTTCAGAATTTAAATCTATTTTTCGACCGAGTCTCTGAAATCATAAAACTTTCAGGTTAAAAACTTTCCGGTTATACTGATGCTATTCAATACAGCATGTTTTAACCGCAATTTATCGTAAATACCCTCTAAGAAGTAGAACTTCGAAATATAAGTCTTCTACACAATACTGTACGAAGAAGCCATAAAAAAATTCCTCGAAAAAGGTCGATCGCCCGATGGAGAATTTAAAGATTTATCTTCATACTTCACACAAATTTAACAACCAACAGGAACAATGTTATCTTCTTCATTTAACCGAATTGACAGTTCCGTCCTTTCATATCTGATAAATCTTGATAAATATTGACGCAATGTATAATAACATGATATTTTAAACTGCACCTGTAGCATTGTTGAAAATTATTGAAACAAATGGTCATACTTTCACTGAAATGGAAATACAGAGGATACAAAAATGTATCAAGGTTATCACCATGCTATCTATTATATGTGAAAAATAAAATCTTGAACACCAATTATTTGAAATAAAAATTGGTTCAAGCACTGACGTGAAGTCAGAGGCTTTTGCGCGTATGTTCTATTGTCCATCCTTCTGTATTGGACACCCTTAATCGAATTTACCATGGTAAATTATGTTGTCCATTCTCCTGTATTGGACACTCTTAATTCGAATTTACCATGGTAAATTCGAATTAAGTCGAATTAAGAAAAAAAAGCAATCTACAATGCTTCATTGACTTAATACTTCAAAAATTGCCATTAAATTCTTTTATCAAGATTAAATGAGCAATCTGCAATGATTAAACCTCGTGGAATGGGTTGTTGCAACTTACACTCACTGGCTAGTTTTCACAACTCGAAATACCTAGGGAAAGTATCATCGAAATGTCTAGAGCAAGGCTGGAGACACACATAGCAGACGGTCCATTTATTCCTGATATTTGAGTAGGTAGTGGATTACGAACAAATTATTTTAATAGTTCAAAATATATTACTGAAATACTATCTTCTTTTCATAATTTGAAATTTAATAGTTCATACCACTAACACATTATTTTCTGTATTATGAACCTCAACTCAAGAAAAAATGATTGATACACAAATGTAGATCCGTATTGCAGTATTTTTTTGCTAGCAACATTATGAAAATACTGTATATAGGAACATGTCTCACTACTTAAGGAAGTAAAAGGCAATACTAACCTCAATGATCAACGAACAGTAATTTCTGTTGATGATTCCATTATGTTCTTCTTTCCTATTGCCTTCATAAACTACATCATTAAAATAATCCACTTCTAAATCTTCTAAAATATCATCCCCAATATTTATACATAAATTATGTAATCAGTCAATATTATTTTCGGTTTCAAAACAGTCTTGTATATATTCACAAATTCGAGAATCGGATACTTGTTTTCCAACAAAAAATATTCCCAAACTACGAATTGACGAATCTCTAATGGCAAGATAAGAAGACATTTATGAACAGTGAACACAGTCAGATTCTGTGTTCACATTCTGTGAATACATAGAACTACCATGTATTATTGAAATTTTGAAAAATCATATCTCCGAAAGTATCAGCTTGTTAGAGTTAAAAATGATAATAATGGATTCTTATGATGAAACTGCATCTTAATATGAATTTGAAATTTGTAATGTAAAAAAAATTTTTTTCGTTACTCCGTAACCGGCATGCCGATTCTACCCAATAACGAACTTCACCGAGATATTTATCACCCAAAGCTACTCTGAAAATTTCAACTGCCTAGCTATATCTGTTCGAGAGTTATTGTAGAAACAAAATTTAAACATTAAAAATAATTTATTTTACACTTTACGGCAACCCGATCAATACAAGACTTCGCATGCATATAAAGGTCATTATTCTACAATTTAATGCTAATTTCATATAGATCGAGTGATCGGTTTCAGAAATATTCACAATAAACCGATTTTACTAAAAACGGCCATTACTCTGAAACCGCTAGGTGGATTCCGCCCGTTAACGAACTCGTCCGAGATATTTACGCTCCAAACCTACTCTACAAATTTCAATCCTCTAACTCCTTTCGTTCGAGAGTTATCGTGTTAACGGTGGCCGGCCGGACAGAATCAATTTTGACCACGGATTCTTGATCAGTGGATCGAACCTAATCGTTCAAGACCATTGTAATCAAAGAATTCGAAAATTACATAAATGACATCACTTTTATTTCCTAAGAAAACTTGGCTTAATTTATGAGAACTCTATAATGTGTAGCCGACATTTGGGGGCTTTTAATCCAAAATGTGTCTCGCTAATGTTGAAAGTTTTTTATGTTTTTCAATGGACTAAATTTATGTAAATATACCAAATAAAGTTTTCTTATCAAAACGCATGCATGTTATTGCAAAACGTCACTTACAAGGAACCTGGACAGTGCGATTTTTGACGTTTACTGACATGCGCGTAGAAAAATAAATAAATATGTCTTGATATTGTCACATTCCTCTGCTATTCGCAGCCGATCTTCGGTGTACATATGATTCAGAGAATCCACAGCGTAGAAGCATCCAATCCAATTCCATGAGTCACCACATCTTCAGTGTCCATTATGACTTACAAGCTCACGGATTTACAGAATTCCACAGGGCCGGATTTAAGAGTATGTCGCCTATAGGCTTAATTCCATTTGCCGCCGCCTCTGAAAATTTGCCGCTCTAGGCTGCAGCCTATACTTAGCCTATTTAGAAATAGTGCCTTATTCACACAGCTATAATACACTAGAAAAATCTTACTGTCAGACATTTATACACATACAAAAACAGCAATATATTTTTGAGGATTGAGAAAACAATATACATAACTCCAAACCATTTGACCGATTATGCCCATTAACAAACATAACCGTCGCATTCGGATGCGCAACCTACTGTGAAAATTGCAACTCACTGTCACTTTTCGTTCGAAAGTTATTCGTGGCAACGGACGGCGGCCGAATAGAATCGAATCATGTCTATAGCAAGCGCGCCAAAGCAAATTGACTCGACTACGTCCATGCTATTTTAGCGTTTTTACTTCTTTCATAGTGAAGTCAATCTGCACTGGCGCGCTTGCTATAGACACGATTATGATACTGATCTTCCTAGGTCTAGCTTGCGCGATGATGAACTTTACTCTCTGAGGGCCGGTTTCTGACGCATTTGAATGGAGTTTATCTTCAGTTTATCTACTGATTTCTATTGAATTGGACAGATAAACGGAAGAAAAACCTCATCAGAAACCGGCCCTAACCCTTTTCGTTAGAGAGTTATCGTGACTACGGCCGGATGGACGGACAGAATTGAATTTGACCCCGGATTATTCATCAGTGAGACGAGCCCAATCGTTTGAGACCATTTTCGGCCAAAAATTCCAAAAATAGATACATATGGGCAAAATGATAGGCACTCTGTTCAACTGAACAGCGCGCCTAATACAGGGTGTCCCAAGTTCGAGTGTCTATTAGACGTTTCTGGAGAACTGGACATATTTGAAATCTGAAAATTGGGATTATGATATTGCTTGAAATTCTCTACAGAGCTAAAATATTTTCGAAGCCCAATCTTTTCCGGTTATACAGAGAGTGAAAATAAATTTGATGAAAATATTTTTTTTTCAAGTTTTGCATTCCTGGTATGACGATGATTCGATTCTATTCGGCCGCCGTCCGTTGCCACGAATAACTTTCGAACGAAAAGTGACAGTGAGTTGCAATTTTCACAGTAGATTGCGCATCCGAATGCGACGGTTATGTTTGTTAATGGGCATAATCAGTCAAATGGTTTGGAGTTATGTATATTGTTTCCCAAATCCTCAAAAATATATTGCTGTTTTTGTATGTGAATAAATGTCTGACAGTAAGATTTTTCTAGTGTATTATAGCTGTGTGAATACGGCACTATTTATAAATAGGCTAAGTATAGGCTGCAGCCTAGAGCGGCAAATTTTCAGAGGCGGCATCAAAATTTAAGGGGCAGCAAATATTAACCATAGAGGAGCGGCAAATGGAATTTAGCCTATAGGCGACATACTCTTAAAACCGGCCCTGTCCTGTGAGTGAAGAAGACTTCGTGGAATTCTGTAAATCCGTGAGCTTGTAAGTCATAATAGACACTGAAGATGTGGTGACTCATGGAATTGGATTGGATGCTTCTACGCTGTGGATTCTCTGAATCATATGTACACCGAAGATCAGCAGCGAATAGCAGAGGAATGTGACGCCTTACCAATATCAAGACATATTTATTTATTTTTCTACGCGCATGTCAGTAAACGTCAAAAATCGTACTGTCCAGGTTCCTTGTAAGTGACGTTTTACAATAACATGCATGCGTTTTGATGAGAAAACTTTATTTGGTATATTTACATGAATTTAGTCCATTGAAAAACATAAAAACTTTCAACATTAGCGAGACACATTTTGGATTAAAAGGCCCCAAACACATTATAGAGTTCTCATAAATTAAGTCAAGTTTTCTTAGGAAATAAACGTCATGTCATTTATGTTTTCCATATTTGGCGCTCTTGCTCTTCGTAACAGAGTGCTTATCAATTTGCCCAAATGTCTGTAATTAATAATAATCTGTAATGGTTTTAACAGAAATGTATTCAGCATTTAATACTTGATCATACCAGGAATGCAAAAAATTTCATAAAATTTATTTTCACTCCCTGTATAACCGGAAGTGATTGGGCTTCGAAAATATTTTAGCTCTGTAGAGAATTTCAAGCAATATCATAATCCCAATTTTCAGATTTCAAATATGTCCAGTTCTCCAGAAACGTCTTTAAGGCACACGAACTTGGGACACCCTGTATACTAGCATTATATTAATTATAAATGCAAAGAGAAATGGCACAATCGTCAAAACTACCTGTTTTGAATGGGCCATTCAATACAACCCAGTTCGTATTCACCAGATAAGCTCTGAATGGTCCACAAAGTACGTCCTGGCTCCACGAACGTACTTTGCGGACGTCGCATTGTCTTTTGTTGAAAAACTGTTCCCACCACACCGACAATCCGATCTCCGCAGGCCGAAACTGTTATCTGCCGACTCTCACGCAAACTCGAACCCGTCACCTGGCCGGAGTGCGATATGAGATATCATTGAAAATGTAAACTTACAAATTCACATTACGCCGATATACTTGTACTGTACACAGTACTTACCTAAGCGCGCCGGTGAGCGGTGTTCGGTGTTGCAGTCGTGTATCCAACGAAAGCCAGGCAGTTTGCAGTAATTGCGAACTTGAAAATGTTGATTTGTTGAGTTCTCTCGACTTCGCGAATAGTTGTACGATTCCGTAGTTCTCGAAGTCGGTGTTTACCTGTGACATCTGTGAAAGACACAGTTTTGGGATCGTTTGCGAACATCTGTGAATCGTTTCGAGTATTCAGCTGGACGAATACGTAAGTTGACAGTTGTATTTCGGCAATTTTTCTTCAGGATGGTGAATGGAGTAATTGCTTTTTAAAATGTAGAAATATTTTATTTTAAACGTTACTGATACTGCGAATTATCAAAAACAAAAGTAGTAACTTTTAGTCCATCTAACTATTTAGGTCATGTTGACGAGAACAACTATTGAACCATCTTCTCGATTTTTTTCTGAATTTGAAACCCATCGGGCGTATGATTTGTCATCATTAATTTGCCCATTGCTTGGCTTCCAATATTTTTTCAATATCTCCAACAATATATATCCGATCATGTTCAAATTTAGAACTTGGCTGCAAAATTAGGTTTTGATGGCTCTCGCAAAATTTCTGCGATATCGAACATATAGTTTCTAAGATACTAGCCAATTCTTCAGAAGTACAAATTCAGACCTATTCACCGTATTGCTATAAACATTGTTATTCAAGTCATATTGCTTTTTAACAATATGGCTATTGTATTTAAGTATTCTGTATAGATTGTTATAGCAATGGTTATCAATTTTGTCCCAGCAATATTGCTATGAAGTAAAAATCGGTGATTTGAGAGTACACAACACTGTATTTGATGACTTTTATGTAGAATAGAAAAATAATTCAACACTCTTGATAAACGTTTTTCGGTTTTTCGATGGTCATTCGTCATTCCTTACCGAATATATAAAATGTCACGAAGGCGAAAAACTAAATACCAATGTTATCTATGAAACTGACAAGACTCGGTTAAGAAGGAGTTATTTACCATGGTAAATTATGTTGTCCATTCTCCTGGATTGGACACTCTTAATTCGAATTTACCATGGTAAATTCGAATTAAGTGTCCAATACATGAGAATGAACAACATAATTTACCATGGTAAATTCGATAAAGGGTGTCCAATGCAGGAGAATGGACAATAGAACATACGCCCAAAAGCTCCTGACTTTACGTCGGTGCTTGAACCAATTTTTTTTTTCAAATTTTCTCTCTCTTAATTCGAATTTACCATGGTAAATTCGAATTAAGTGTCCTATACAGGAGAATGGACAATATAATTTACATAAGAAGAGAATAAGGCTTTAGGAAAGCTAACCACTAGTAATCGTAGATGAAAGGACTAGTAGAAACCAAAGTTTTGGAGCAATCCACAGAGTGTGTATGATTTCATCAAAGTTGAATAGCTACATACCGCGGTTTCATCCTTATTATTATTATTATTTGGATTGCTCCAAAACTTTGGTCTCTACTAGTCCTTTCATCTACGAATATAATTTACCATGGTAAATTCGATAAAGAGTGTCCAATGCAGGAGAATGGATAATAGAACACGCGCAAAAGCGTGGGGTACAGTTCATACGAAATTTTAAACACGTCTTTATGTTGATTATCTTCTACTAGTTACCAAGCTTCAATTCGATCGAATCTTTATTTTTTGATTTATCGAGGAAATAATATTCCAGGTGGGTATAACTCGGAAACCGTTAGACCGATTATTCCCAAAAACGAACTTAGCTCTACCATTCGCATGCGCAACCTACCCTGAAAATTTAAAGTTCCTATCTCCTTTCGTTCGAAATTTATCGAGGCAAAGGTCACCCATCTACTGAACTCGCACAAGGCTGCTCGAATCTCCAACAATATTTAACCGATCGTGTTAAAACTTGAAACTTGGCAGTATAGTTAGGGTCTAAAGGCTCCTGCAAAATTTCTGCAATTTCAGACGAATAGTTACTGATATATAGAATTTTGTTTTGCAATTTTCAATGATTTCTTAAAAATTTTCTACAAATACTATCCTCACGAAATTTTGCAAGAATTTTCGCGTTGGCATTCTACAACTACTAACCATGTTTGAATTCAATCGGTTCTGTATCAATGAGGAACAAAAAACATCCAAATTTCAGATGGCTATAACTCCAAAACCGTTTGGCCGATTATGTTTATAAACAAACTCAAATGTCGCATTCAGATGCACAACCTAACCTGAAAACTTGAAGACGCTATCTCTTTCGGTTCTCAGGTTATCACGACAACAAACATATTTTTTAATAATTTTTTTATAATTTTCTAGCGATACGATTCTCCTAAAATTTCACAAACGTGCTTATGTTTATATTCTACAACTATTCACCAAGTTTCAATTCGATTGGGCTTATATTGGTTGAAAACAAAATTACTACTCCGAAACCATTGGGCCAATTATGCCCATTAACGAACTTCTCCGTCGTATTGGGATGCGCCACCTACCCTGAATATTTCAATTCGCTAGTTCTTTCCGTTCTCAAGTTATCGTGGCAACGGCCGGACGGCCGGCCGGATAGAATCAAATTTGACATAGAATTCTTCATTGGGGAGTCGATCCTTATCGGTTGAGACCATTTTCGTCAAAAAATTCGAAAGTTACAGACATTTGGGCAAAATGATAACGCGATGTTCCCCAGAACATACGCGCAAAAAGCAGCATTCTTACTAAGACTGAATAGTTTAGTGAACTTTTCTGTATTCAAATAGAATGGATTGTTCCCTTAAATTTAAGTATTTTTGAAAGTAAACTTTAATAAACATATACATAATCGTATATATTTATTAAAGGACCTACCTATTTTCTATTGTCTAATCACCTCTATTGGACACTTTTAATCGAATTCATTATATCGATATACATAGATCGTTTTCTCAACTTTTATAAGTTATGAATCATTTCGTACCATTTTAATGTAAGAAATTAGGGTATCGTCTAAGATCACCGACTATTTAATTCTGACATATGTGTTCTATGGGAATTGAAATTCATTAAATATCCAATAAAATGCTGAAAAATTGGTTCAAGCACTGACGTGAAGTCAGAAGCTTTTGCGCGTATGTTCTATTGTCCATTCTTCTGTATTGGACACCCTTAATCGAATTTACCATGGTAAATTCGATTAAGTGTCCAATACAGAAGAATGGACAATAGAACATACGCGCAAAAGCTTCTGACTTCACGTCAGTGCTTGAACCAATTTTTTTCAAATCAAATCCAAAAGCTCTCAAAAAATCACCCGTTATTACATAAAGATATATTCTCATTAGTGATAGAAAAACTGGCCTAGAATTCCTTTCTACCCATCACGAGATTTAATATCCACAAATGAGCCTCTCACCTTACAAGATCAGAAGCCTTCTGCAAAATTCAAAGGTCCCCTCTCGCAAATATACTCCTCTGAAGGCACATGGATCTCTTGAAGAAGAATCGCCTCTCTATTCCTCAAAGATATTCACTCTTGTTCATAGAAATCCCTTCAATATTTAGTTGCCTCCTCCTAAGGAGGATCTCTTTCAAAACCAGGTCTGACCACTAATGTAGGGCTATCATCTAATCTCCTATAGATTTGTGATGAAATAACACGATTTTACCATGAATATATATGTATAATAATATGTCATCATGACATTCATATTTTATTTTTGGAGGTTCTCGCAAAAATACGACCATAGACAACATATCATACGACGATTCGCATCCACCTACCGAACTCACAAAAGGCTGCTCGGTTCTCCAACAATATAGATCCGATCGTGTTCAAACTTGGAATTCTGCAGTAGAGTTAGGTTCTGCAGGCTCTCCCAAAATTTCAGCCATGCCGGACGAATAGTTTATGATATATAGAATTTTTTTCAATTATTTTTTTTTGAATTTTCTAGTTATACCATCCTCACGAAATTCTGCAAAAATTTTCGCGTTGGCATTCTACAACTAATAACCATGTTTGAATCCAATCGGTTTTGTATTCTTCGAGTTAATGAGGAACAAAAAACATCCAAATTTCAGAAAATTTCAGATGGCTATAACTCTAAAACCGTTTGGACGATTATGCTCATAAGCAAACTCAAATGTCGCATTCAGATGCACAACCTAACCTGAAATTTTCAAGCCGCTATCTCTTTCCGTTCTCAGGTTATCGTGACAACAAAAATATTTTTTAATAATTTCTTAATAATTTTCTAGCGATTCGATGCTCACAAAATTTCATAAACGTGCTTAGGTCTATATTCTACAACTATTCACCATGTTTGAATCCAATCGGTTTTGTATTCTTCGAGTTAATGAGGAACAAAAAACATCCAAATTTCAGAAAATTTCAGATGGCTATAACTCTAAAACCGTTTGGACGATTATGCTCATAAACAAACTCAAATGTCGCATTCAGATGCACAACCTAACCTGAAATTTTCAAGCCGCTATCTCTTTCCGTTCTCAGGTTATCGTGACAACAAACATATTTTTTAATAATTTTTTAATAATTTTCTAGCGATACGATTCTCACAAAATTTCATAAACGTGCTTAGGTCTATATTCTACAACTATTCACCAAGTTTAAAATTCGATCGGATTTATTTTGGTTGAAAACAAAATTATTACTCGGAAACCATTGGGCCGATTATACCCATTAACGAACTTGTCCGTCGTATTGGGATGCGCCACCTACCCTGAAAATTTCAAGTCGCTAGCTCTTTCCGTTCTCAAGTTATCGTGGCAACGGACGGCCGGACGGCCGGCCGGACGGCACCACAGAATTAAATTTCACATTTGGGCAAAACTATAACGCGTATGTTCCCCAGAACATACGCGCAAAAACTTACGTCTCAAGTAATTTCAGGATACGAAATTCCGCGAAAATTTGGGCGTCGACATTTTACAAGTGATTTCCGAGTTTTAAATGGATCGGATTTGTATATTTCCCGTTCGAAAGTTATCGTGGCAACGGCCGGACAGAATCGAATTTGACCTCGAATTTTTCATCAGTGGGTCGAACCTCAACATTTGAGATAATTTTGAGCAAATAGTTTGAAAATTGGGCACGCTGTTCTCTAGAATATGCGCGCAATAACAAATTTTCAAGAGCGATTTATACATTGGTTGCATATCTTTTTGGCGCTCTTGTTCCTCGGAACAGAGTGCTTATCAATGTGCTAAAAATGTCTGTAATTTTCGAATTTTTGGATTGAATGACCTTGAACGATTTGGTTCGAATCACTGATCAAGAATCCGTGGTCAAAATCGATTCTGTCCGGCCGGCCGTTAATTCCATAACACTCGAAAGGAATGAGCTTGACAGTTGAAATTTTCAGAGTAAAATCGGCCTTATGGTTTTGGAGTAACAAAAAAAAAATTTTTTTTACATTACAAATTCCATGTTCAATTTTTTTAAAATGAAGTTTCACCATAAGAATCCATTGATATCATTCTCAACTCTAACAAGCTGATACTTTCGAAGATATGAATTTTCAAAATCTCAATAATAAATCGTACTTCTATATTTTCACAGAATGCTGTAATTATTCTATCTATGAATTATTATATGTCTATGTTCATACATGTCAAATTTATTTCTGGTTCGTTACCCATGACATAAAACGATAATATTATGCCCGTGGATAATCCATATGATGATGGAAATATATACTTTAATTTAATTTCTTTCATGGCGCAGTTCTATTATAAAAATACATTGATATCATTTCTAACTATAAGAAATCAATACTTTCAGAGAAATGATTTGTCAAAGTTTGAACAAGAGCGCCTATACTCCTGTCCACAGGGCTTTTTTTTATTCCAGTTATGATTTGCTGTAGAGTATAGAATATCCATTTTCTCAGCGACACCCTGTTCTTGTTATTGCGCACTTTAGAAAGAATTTGTTGGATTTTTCACAACAATGAGGGAATAGCCGGAAATGCGCGGCAAAAATTACAGTTCATAGCGACTGTGCAGGCAAGCAACATCTGAATGGTGAATAGATCATTTGGAGAATCGGTGATTCATTGCGTGGCCTGCGCGAGCTCCTTATGCAAATCGCATTCGTTTATTTTTCTACGCAATTTAAAAACAGCACAACTACCGAAAAGAACATTCAGAGATATCATCAATGAACGAAGCGACTAAAATAATATATAATAATAGCTTTGGCAGCTCGTTCCTGTAATTGTATACAGGCTGGTCCGCGAGTGAATATATGGTACATAAGGGAGCCAGAAAACAACAATTAAAAATGTCTAAAAAGTCTTTTAGTTTCTGAGATACAGGGTTATTTATCGATTTGAGCAGAAGTTTTAGTTCCTCGGAACAGAGTGCTTATCAATTTGTCCAAATGTCTGTAATTTTCGAATTTTTGGCTGAATTTCAATTGATCTAATATAATTTTCAAAGTAGATTTAAGGAATGAATATCTCGAATAAGTTCGTTATTGGGTAGAAAAGGTCTGATGGTTTGGGATTAATAATTTTTGGCACTGCTGATTTTTTTTAAGATTTTTAATTTTTGAAGCATTGAAGCATTGCATATTGCTCATTGATATCATTCCCAACTCTGAGAAACCAATGCTTTCGGGGGATATAATTTGTCTGTTTGAACAAGAGCGCCAAAGCTCCTGTCCACAGGGCTTTCCCACTTTTTTATTATTAGTAATAAATTAGCAACGTTTATTTCTCTTATCTCTGATTGACTTAAATTTGACATAATAAAATTGCGAATTAAATCCTTTGGAAATTCCATAATTCTATTGAATTTCATGATCTTTTTTTGACTTTTAACACTGTTTTTGAATGTATTTATTGCAGAAGATATTCCAATATGAAGTATGTAACTTAAACTGACCTAACTAACTTGACCCAACCTAAAAGTCAATGTAGTCTTATCCAATGTTACAGAATCAATAGTTTTGGTAATTGTCTAAAACATCCCATAACCGTCTATTCGTGATGAAAATTTACTCACTTCCTAATTTTGGGTCGTAGATAACGAATCTGAAATCGAAAATCCGTGCTCTCCTCTAGTTTAAAAAAAAATCCCAGTGTCCAAAATCACTACACTTCTTCTAATAATTACACCGATTCAAACTGTTTTATCGGTGAATATTTATCATAAATGAGGTCTTATTGTTGTTCTCATCATTAATGCATAATCATATACCTCATTATTTCCCCTATTTCCTCATTTTCAATCGAAAATTATTTGTTTATGTTACATCAACTCCGACATGTTGAATTATCAAATTGACATTAATAACAGGGTAACAGGGAAGCGCGCGCAGCTCGCGACGTTGTCTCGTTGACTATTTTATCTTTTTTCAGAAGTATTTATAGCCGATAAAATAAATAAGAGTTTTCGGGCGCTACAATTTTGCATAAATGTTTGTGAATTTGGAATTATTTTTTAAAATGTTTAAGTTAGATAAGGTTAGGTTAAGTAAGATTCGGTTAATTATATATAAAATCTTGATGCAATTCCTTAAGCAAATTCGAAATATCTAAGTTTTCAAATAAAAAGGTTAGGTTAGGCTAGGTATATCGCAATCCCTCTGTGGAAAATCATAACATTGCGTTAGGTAAAAAATTCCGTTGAAAATTTACCGTAAGAGTAGTATTCAGAAATATCATTGAAAAGTACCGGAATATCCATTATTTCTCTTACTCCTTACCTACCACATGTTCAGTTGGAGAGAGATGGAGCGAAATTTCCAATAACCAAAATCATAGCCGTTCGAATGCGTAACGATGAACGAAGTGAGGCCGGCAACATTGCAACACGGGTTCGCAAAGTGACGTTCCATATCAAAACATTAGGAATGACAGAAGATAAGAGCAATATTGAATTTGATGAATTTTTGACTATTTCATCATTTTTCAAATAACTTACTGTCGAAAAATGATGAGGACTACAATAAGATCTCATTTATGATGAATATTCACCTTTAAAACAATGCAATTACAAGATGAAGTGTTGTGATTTTGGACACTTTGGGATTTAAAAAAAAAACTAGAGGAGAGCACGGATTTTCAACTTCAGATTCGTTTTCTACAACCCAAAATTAGCAAGTGAGTAAATTTTCATGACGATTAGACAGTTATGGGATGTTGTAGACAATTACCATAGTTTTTGTTCAAGCTATTGATATATTAACATAAGTCACTTCCTTAAATATATTATTTTCAAATATTTACTTCTAACTCAAGAAAAACCTGAAATCCAACCCTCAGTGATGCGGTGTTCAGTGACGTTCATTCTTTTGTCACAAGGATTCCCCTAGGTGGCGCTGGTTAGATTTTCTTTCCAGTACTTAGTTCGCAACAATAGGACTTAAGTTTCCTAGAGCTCCTTCGTTTGTCATTCTGTGGCTGAGTTACGCTAATGATTGGTAACAACCATGAAACTGGTACGTATCTGCCTTCAGGGCAGACACTTTCCTCTTTGGGGGAACACTGAGCGATGAGGTAGCTAGTCCGGAAAAAACGTTCTTTCATGTTTTAGTTTTAAATAAACATCGCTTTCTAATAAGATGTTCAATAGACCCCCACGGGATGGTTCCATGATGCCAAATGATACCAGAAATCCTTTCATTTAATACAGACGTGTCCGAATGTTTCTCATACTAATCGGAATCAACATTCGTATCTCTAACTTACTGTTACTGATAAGATACCTGTAACTTTTATGTTTTATGTATTTCACGACCTTCGTATGAAGTATATTTATTTATTCGGAGAATAATGTTTGGAAATTAATTTCGGAATAATACTCAATCTAATAATGATCACATAATTTGTATATCGAATACGATGTACCAGGCATCAATTCGCTCCGCATAAATAAACATTTTTCTTTCAACATCAATATGGGTTTTTCAGTTAGGAATATATTCAATTCACTGTTGACGGTCATGACTGTAATCACCTAATCAGCAATTCAAAAATCTTGATTTGTTATTTTCGGAACGACTTGATATGTATTCTGCTGAATGTAAATAAATATCTATATATATCTATTTCTTTTGGCCCCAGGACAAATAATTTAAAATTTTTAATTCATGTTATTCCAAGTTATGACATGATATGATTGCTATTGTGCTAATAGTGGGAAAGGCCTCAAACATTTGTGAGATATACAGGGTGAGTCTTTGACCTCTGCATTAATTTTAACCAAAGATTCCTCTCATCAAATGAAACACTTTTTTCATTTAACATTTTTCCAAATTCAGCTCAGGTAAAAAGATACAGGCTGTTGAAATTTTGAAAAAAATCAGTTTTTATTTTGTAGCTTTGACATCCTTTTTTCGAATAAAATGAATGTTGGCGTAAAGTTTCCTATAACTATGAAACACATTTTACAAATATTAGTTATTTTCTACTTCTACTGGTTTTCTAGTTATGGACTCGTGGATTCATAAAACTAAACGAAATTAGCATAAAGAAAGCATATAAAGTTTTTCTTGAGTCAATTCAAGAATATTCCATCGTTTTAGAATATTATATTATTCTTCATCATTTCTCCTTAAACGCACCGTTTTCGAGATATTCTTCATTGAATGTTTTAAAATGGAAAACTCCAGAAATTTAACTTTTTTATGGATCCGTCCCTGAGCGTTGGAATGCCGAATCAAGCTGTAAACCACGTTACCATGCCTTATTCTCGTCCGCCAACAATGTCATAGATAATGTATATGCGGGAGTGTATTAGCACATTGTGAAATCTTTAAACGCTTGTAACTTTTTACCCGAGCCGAATCTGGAAAATGGTAAATGAAAAAAGTGTATCATTTGGGGCCGGTTTCTGAGCAATATAACATCTGGTTTATCTTCCGTTTATCTGTCCAATTCAATAGAATTCGGTAGATAAACTGAAGATAAACTCCATTCAAATGTGTCAGAAACCGGCCCTTGATGAGAGGAATCTTTGGTTAAAATTAATGCAGTGGCCAAAGACTCACCCTGTATAACTGAAAGAAACACGGCGAAATATTTGTTGATTTTAACCATCAACAACCTCGTGCTCCGGTCTTGCCGTTCATCGCTCAGTGTTCCCCAAAAGTGGAAAGTGTCATCCAGAGCAGATACGTACCGGTTTCATTGTTATTACCAATAATCAGCGTAACTTAGCCACTGATCACTGAATGCCAATGGAAAGCTCTAGGAAACTTGATCCCTATTGTTCCAAATTACTGAGAAGAAAATCTAACCAGCGCCACCTTGGGAAATCCTTATAAACTCCAACCCTCGGTGATGTGGAAACCTTGAGCGATGTTCAGAGGCGTTCATTCTTTTGTCGAAAAGGGAGTCAGGGGTCAGGGACTGCAATGGAGACTACCTATATGACCCCATTGTTAGATGAAAAAACTCGGCTTTGGGTGATTAGAGAAGATCACAAACCATTGAACATAGAATAAAGGTGTACTCTAGCTAATTGCGGTTAAAATCGAGAAATATTTCACCGTGTGTCCTTTAGTTATTAGCCATTACCTACAGTATACCCTTTTCTATGTGAGATCTATGATATGGCAAGTGCCATAAAAATACTCTTTTTTGAGCGTTTATGCGCGCAGACCTACTATAATATAAATGAAAATTGCAAGTCGTTATTTCTTTCCGTTCGAAAGTTATCGTGGTAACGGACGCCCATCCAGCCACTGGGCTCTTCCAAGGCTGCTCGGATCTCCAACAAAATATATCTGATCGTGTTGGAATTTGGAATTTGGCTGTAAAGTTAGGTTTTGAAGGCTGTTGCAAAATTTCAGCGATATCGGACGGATTGTTTCTGAGATACAGAATTTTTTTCAATAATTTTTTTTTTTTAAATTGGGTGTTGGCATTCTGAACCTAATTACAATGTTCGAATTGGATGGTATTCGTAGTTTTTCAGTTATTGAGGAAATACCAACAATTCTTAACATCTTAATAACGTTTCGCCGATTATACCTACGATTATACTAACGAACTTGAATGTCGCATTCGGGTGCGCATTCTACCCTGAAAATGGCACTGTCTCTTTCTGGTCTGAAGAAATATAATATTTTTTAATAATTTTTTCAAAATTTCCTGGTAACACAACACTAACAAAATAAGTACTCGTAAACCGTTTGGCCTATTATGCTCTTTAACGAACTTAACCGTCGCATTCGAATACGCAACCCACCCTGAAAATGCACTAATCGTTTGAGACCATTTTCGGCGAAAAATTCGCACGCTATTCTCTAAAACATGCACTCAAAAATCAAATCTGTTTGAGATTCAGTGGGCCGGGCATATTTAATCATTTTAATAATCGTATTAGGTGTATATTCAAATTAGTTTACCTACATCGGAGTGCTCCTCTTGTTTACCTTCACGTGGATAATATTTTATGTCGCATCGATGGTATAATGACCCTATTGAAATGTTTTTTTAATTTCATATCCTTGAAGTCATTCATGGAAATGGTTTTTATGTGATTTTTTTTGTCACACTTGCGTAACCCTTCACCTTCTAGTCGCAAACAATGGGACATGGACAGCTTGAATGTAAAATCTCGAGAAAGAAGAAATTAATATTTGGATCATTTTAGTTTTACAGCTTAATACCATCTCATCTTGGAAATTTTCCCACCCCACTTCATAAAACATCCTGTGTTTTTTCGTAGTAAACTGTTTTCCCAAGTGAACTAAATTCGGAACAAGGAAGATCACTGAGGATACCATTGTTTATTGAACAGTGAGAAACTACATTCGAAAAATACTGATCTGATTGATTAAAAACTCGGTAGTTAGTTGAAAAATACCGACAAGAAGAAAAGAAAATTTCGTGATTATTTAAAAAATATTTTGTACCTCAGATGTTTTCTCTCCAAAACTCTGAAAAATATCTATAAAATAAAAATTAATTATTTTGTGATTTGCTTCTGCGTAAGATACACAGGATATTTGTCAGAAGCAATCAATTGAACAATGTTGCCTAACAAACCACAACGAAACAAAATCAACAAAGAAACAACTATATCGTAACGTTTCGGAGTGTTCAAAATCGGGGTGTTCAGATTTTGTCATAATTTTTAAGCAGTGGACTGTTTCAGAGGATTGAGTTGGAAAAATTGTTAAAACCAATTTATTTACATATACACATTGTTAAAACAAAAATGAGAGACATGAGCATACATATAAGTTCAAATAGTGAGGAAATAATCACCAAAAAAACACAACGTTTACAGTGATCGAGAGCAATGAAATAGTATTAAAATATGAGAAGGGCGATTCCACCAGAAAAACAGAAGGATTACAGTGATGATCTAATTGAAAACGTAATTGCTTGAGAGTACTAAAGAAAATAAAAAATATGCATGTATGTATGGAGAGTAGACTAGCGCGGTGCACCAACAATCAGCTTTCATGAAACTGAAAATGAGAGTTGAACTCAAACTGATTAGAGATGAAACTGAATTTGAACGTTGACATTAATTTTCAGAATTACATTCTAGTAAAATTAAATAAATGAGCACAGAGGAAATACTGAAATAACCATCAAATGATAAATATGATCATAAGTAATGATAATGAGATGATCGAACTTGTGAGAAAACCTAAAATGGCGAATGTCCAGTGCAACTGGTCGCAACTAGTTAAATTCATATAAAAACTGTTGAAAAGAGTAGATTTTGTGATATTTTATATCGAACAAACCATTGACTATTATATCTGTACAATAAATGAGTTGACGTAAATTTACAGCTGATGCTATTCAATACGAGTTGGTTTCAATACGAGGTGATATATTTTGAGAAGATCAATAATTTCATCGTAATCTAGAAAATCATGTTGTATGCACAAAATCCAATTAAGAGAAATCATTATGAGATATCAGAGTTAATTCATACAGATGTGGATGAATGAAAGACCGATTTCAGCCATCAGCATTTCATTCGGAACATGTGCAGTTCTGAATTACAATTCACGTATTGCGAATTTTGAGAACAATTAAATTAACATTGAGAGCTGTAAATTACCTGTGTTTTCAGGACACTGATTGCACTAGATTAACAAAATTATGATATGAGATGAACTAATGAGCTGTAGAGAGAATTAATGTAAAACTTGTACAAAAGCGAGAGAGAAGGCAGTGAGGTTATTCGTAACGAATCGAAATCACAAGTCAAGTTTTCGTAGTTGACCGGGGGTCGAATTAAAATTCACCTCGGCGCAGTTTTCTTGAAAAATGCATACCTGTTCGAGATTAAACAGTTTAAGGCGCTAAATTCAAAAATAGTATAGAGCGGAAATATAGTGTGCAGAATTGTTTACTTGTAGAAGTACCCCTATGTAGGTTGAATTCAGGAACTCTATGGAGCTTGAAATTGGGGGGATGCTCAATTTTAAACACGGAGTCTATATCAGACTCCTTCGTCAGACGCTTAATGAAAATCTTTAGAATTATTTTGTTGATAGTTATTTTGTGAAATTCAAGAATTGTCACATTGACAGTATTTAAAAATCATAGCTAACATAGTTTTACTTCGCATAGGAATCCCCAAGTTCCAACTCCTTTTTCAATAAATTTAGCCAAATATGGTCAATACCAATTGAGCAATTTGCAAAATTACATTCTCTGTTCAATAAAATACAAGTTAACTCTTTAAGTTTCCTTTTAATATAATCAGGTTCTATCATTAGAATCTTTGTATTACTCAAAATAATTAATTTTTATTTTATAGATATTTTTCAGAGTTTGGGAGAGAAAACCCAAAAAAAATACCTTTCAATATTCTAGGTTAAATTTCGATCGGATCTATATTCTTGGAGATATTGGGATTGGGAAATATCGAAATAATATAACAATCAGTATTCCAGACGAACAGCAAAATTTTCAAAGGTGATACATTTTCGGCGCGCTAGGAGACGGTGTCACATTTTTTTCTTGGGGAATTTTGGTAAATTGTGCAGTTTTTATGTGTTTAGACGGGTGGGGGCGCATGTTCTAAGAAACAGTGCCCAAATGTCTGTAATTTTCGAAATTTTCGCCTTAATTTCTGATTACTTTCGAACGGAAAAAGATAGTGACTTGAAATTTTTAGGGTAGGCTGCGCATCCGAATGAGACAGTTAAGTTCCTTAATGATGTTGGCACACTAATTTTTGCGATATTTCTTAAGGATCGTATCACTAAAAAAAATAAAAAAAAAAAATATATATATTTCAGGAACTATGTCTATGAATAGACAATGTCACATGCCCGTAAAAGCTCCTAACTTCATGTCAGTGCTTTTCTCATTTTTTTTTGTATTTATCACAGAACTTCCTCAACTTCGAGGTTAACGATTCTCCTGAGATGTACAAAGGAAATACAATATAGTGAACTTTAAGACCCATTATATAATAAAATTCTTCAAGGACTGTGTACATCATTATGCATTCTTTTCATGTCTGTATTGTCAATTTCAGCGGAATGTCTCACTGCTGAATGACATACTTGTTGGGGAAAGAGAAGGTAGATAGGTACTAAATGAAATAAGAGAGGATTATTTCAATTATGAACTGAGTATTCTACCAAGGTTTATAAGCGACCATACGAGTGTGGGACATATCTTGAAGTCAATAACAGAGTTGAATATTGAAAAATGAACAATCACTGTCGTGAAATCAGGAGCTTTTGCTTCGATTGAGTATAGTTTCTGAAATGAACGATTTATCAATATAGCTGAAAAAAATTAAAATTAAACTTGAACCGACGAAATTACTGTCAATAATGTTTTATTTACCTGTATTTGACACTCTTGATCGAATCTACCATCGATACAGACCATTTTCTCAGCTTTAATATGATATGAATATATTTCGTTCAATTTTAATGACAGACTTGAGTATTGAGAGAATCGTCTATGATCACGGAATTTTTAATTCTGACATATGTTTCTATTGGAATCAAAATTCTTTAAATAACTCATAATATACGAAAAAACTCTCTTCCCGAGTGATTTCAGGATAAGATTTTCACGAAATCGACATTCTACAATTAATTACGAGTTTTAATTGGATCAGATTTGTATATTTTAAGTTATAGAGGAAACAGCAACAAAAATTCAGATGTTTATAACTCCAAAACCATTTGTCCGATATGCCTATGAGCGAACTCAAATGCCGTATCTATTCAGATGCGCAACCTACCCTAAAAATTGGAAGTCGCTATCTCTTTCCGTTCTCAAGTTCCCGTAAGAAAAATAATATTTTTTAATAATTTTTGTCGCATTCGGAAGCGAACCTACGCAAAAAATTGCAAGTAAGATATATAATATTTTTTCATACATTTTTTTTAAATTTTCTAGTGATACGAACCCCACAAAATTTCACACACGTCTTTATATCGGTACTCCACAAGTATTTACCAAGTTTCAATTTGATCAAATCTGCATTTTTTGAGTTTTCGAAAAATAATATTCCAGTGGGTATAACTCCGAAACCATTGGGCCAACAACGAACTCAACTTTCCCATTCAGATGCGCAACCTACCCTGAAAATTATAAGTGGCTATCTCTTTCCGTTCGAAAGTTATAGTGGCAACGGTCACCAATCCAGCTACTGAATCCTCCCAAGGCTGCTCGGATCTCCAACAATATAGTTTCGATCGTGTTCAAACTTGGAACTTGGCAGTAGAGTTAGGTTTTGAAGGCTCTCGCAAAATTTCAGCTGTGCTGGACGAATAGTTTCTGATATATAGAATTTTTATTATGATTTTTTTTTAAATAATCCAGTCTAACAATTCCTTGCGGAACAAGCGCGCAATTATAAGTGCTCCGTATAATGGGAGTATTTCAAAATAGACTCGAATAGAAATGTTTCATCAAACTCTCCTAGAAGAAACTCAGATGATCGTACCTGGTCAATATCGAATTGTAGAATTTTTAAATTAATAAATGCTGTAAAATTTTAACGTAGTCCCTGAAGCCGCGCCAATGTTTTTTTTAGCTGAAGCCATAATGCTTCACGTTTCCCTCGTCACTAATTTTGTTGTGATTCTTCAAACCACATTCCAGATCACATCCGGATTAATCCGTTACTCTCACTTTTTCATGTTTCATGAGTTCATGTTCATTGTTTGTAAATTGATATCACTCCGAGGTAATCGATCTGTTCTGGAGAGTGTATATTTTTCAATGGGCTACAGGCAAATTATCTCTAATGGATGGCAATTTCATCACATCTACCTTAACTATTTGAAATTCAAATTATCGAAATTAGAAAACGATTGATTTTGTAAGCTTACAGGTTGTCCCGAAACTAGTCAGCCCTAGGTCACTGATGTGAACGACCTATCTCGTGAAAACCGTGAATATTTCAGGTCTGAAATCAGCTCTTTTGAAGATACAGGGTGAATAGTTTCTGCGGAGAATACACTTGTGGATAACTCTTGATTTCGATAAACGAGTTTTAACAAATTTTTGATATCACCATTCAACAAATTGTGCTGCAAATTTGAATATTCGCGTTTCTAGCCAAGCACACATCTCTTGAACATTAGTTGGGGTGAGTGAAATGCATTTTATTTTCAATGAACCGGCTCGCTACAGCTTCTGACATCAAATGAGTGTCTTCATAATTTTTTCTACATTGTTCCATCTACTATACCGTCGAAGGCGTTCATTTAATTCTTGATTTTTTCAAATCGAACTTGTTAACATTTAAAAAACGAAAAATGTGAACAGGAACATTGCGTGTTGAAAATCTCCCACTATACATTATTGTTCAATAATTATATGTATCCCTAGTAAGCAGTACCCTAAGGCTATGCAGAAATATGTCCCGCAACCTTGATATTATGCTTATTTAGATCCTTATTTTTATGAGGCCACTATAATGAATTTTCAATGATTATTCAAATTATTTCTTGTATAATGAAGCTGATATTAATCTTGTTTCAGTTGACCGAACGAGTCTGCCCGAGATACCGCAGAGCGATTTATACTTAGTAAGTACATACATTTGTAATTAGGGACTTAAAAATTGCAAGTTGTGTTTTGAGTTTCATCTTCCGATGGAAAGACCAGGAAAGCTATTCTTGCGCGCTCGTACAAGGGCGCTATTCTTTTCGTTCAAAAGGCTGTACTTTGTGGTGTGTGACTTTGTCACTGAAAATATTTTTCACCGAATACATTGGATCCACTAAAGAAAAATTTTCGGTCAAATATAATTATGTTCGACCTATATCTTTCGATAATATAAAAACTTGATATTTGCAGGTGGATTGTAGGGTCAATAGGAACGATTCAGTTCGTAAACGGAGCATGTTTTCTATGATACTGTCAATTTTTTTCTGGTGGAAGGTTTCTCCTTGTGGTTTATCTACTTTACTGCCTGAATATGTTCTGAGTTTCTCGGATTGTTTTTTGAACTCTTACTAATCATATCCCAAAAATTTTCAATAGAATTAAGGTCGGGGGAGCAAGCGTGCCATTCTAATGCTTTAACAACCTTCTTCACCAACGTCACCAAAGCATTTTTGGTGACTCTACTATTATACGATGGGGCGCACCTCTACAATACCGTATTATGGGGTTTAGCACCAAATCTGCATGAATGATGTGTGCTTTATCGGGCGCACGAACATAGCCCCAACATCGCGACCTGTCGGTTTATTGTGGCACACTTGGATCTATACTTCACCCACAACCTTATGACAAGGAAGATGAGCCTAGAGGGTAATAACCTATCCAGTTTAAGTCTCAGCTTGTGGACTCGGATCTGACCTCGAGTGTGACCACAATGACTTGAAGATAAATATTGGGAAAGACTATACAGTAGGTCTACTTTGTGTAGGTTTTGGTTATATCCTGATCATATCAAGCTTATTACGAACCACATGGAGAAATTCGTATGTTGCCATCCGGGCCACACTAGTGATTACTTGGTGAAGAGGGGCGAGGTCTACACGCTATCGGTTTGAACTCTTGAAGCTTGGCATTAAGGTAGACGCTCACTTATGCGAAGCGTCGCGAACGGAAGCGCGGCGAGGAGAAGAGTGATTTCGCCGAGGACGAAGCGTCATGACGCTTCGTGCTCGGCCTGACGCGTCAGGTCGTGTATCGGAAGGAATTGAGAGTCCCTTGAATATTTTCAGAATCATTTGAATATTTCATATCGTGCGGTCAAGATGAGCAGCTCTTCCTCTGAATACGATCTGTTTGTTTTGGGTTTAATTTAATAGCAATTCCTGATAATCAGTATAACATAAAACTTTTATTCTTCCTAAAAGATCTACTGGCCCAAAGAAGAAGACGGCTGCCAAAATTCCCTCATGGTTATATTACCCATGTAAATAACTCCCTGTTAATTGTAAATTGTAAAGACTTTTTATTTATTAGTTATGATATAATATATGTCGAATCGTTCGTTTTTATTCATGATTATTTATCAGGAAAACTTCAAGAATTACTCTCAATAACTAATGATTCGTTACGGCCGACGTATCCGTGGATCACGCTTCTTAGGTCTCCCGAAACTAACTGCCTTCGTGCCTTCCTCTCTTTTCTCATTTCAATCAATTCTTATCCTATACTTATACTTCATAAACTAATCTTGCTGAAGAGGCACTTAAGCTGAAGCGGCCACGGCTACGCCAGGCAACAAACATATCATGTGTCACCTAGCCAAACAAATCAAATAGTCGATTTAAACACTAATTCTCCGACATATAATATAATATTGATATAATGAGCAACTCTCTCATTTTTTCTTCCATGTTCTATTTTCTGGGATCGTCTGGTAAGTCATTAATGATTGATGGTTACCACGTAGTCGGAGCTTGATATGATTTCTTGAGTTTAAATTGTTATATAAGTTGACTAAATTTAATGTTCTTGAATAGAAAATGCATGAAGTTTTGAGTTCAGACGAAGCTTCCTGCGTTGGACTGCGGACATTTGGCGCTACGGACTCTTTCTGTTTGAAATTCAAATCTGGGCACTGAAGTGAGTAAATTTCTAATTTCAAAAATCATCTGATTGACAATTGAATTTCCTACAAGTTCAGTCCTATGAAATTTTTCAATCAGTGAAGTCCTTTTCGACCCAAAAGCTTTAGAAGTTGAGGGTTGTTAACTTTTAAGCCAAGATTGTAAAAATTGCTCTTCGTTGACGGGCGATTGCGACTGAACTGCTGAACCGATTTCGATGTTTCGAACGCCTTTACACCTTAAATGTAATGTTCTTGAAAAAATATTGGAGTTTTTTTTCTGTAGGATGCGTAGATTTCGAATTATAAGCGAAATACTGAAAAGAGTGCGAAAATTTCACGGTTATAGGCTCTCAAATCTGAAGCACAACCTAAAAACCATCCCAAACTTAGATACTTGTTAGTCAGGACCCCCAAAAGGGGTCAAAACTATTTCCAGCTCTGGAGCAATTTTTAGGGTCTAGAGCACTAATTTGCCCAAATCAGTGGCACTATTACACCGCGCTTTTTTCGAGCTTGTTTCAGGCATTAATTTCAGAGCTGCAAACATTGACATATTTACCTCAATTTCTTGATTGTTCGTATATTTTTAAAACAATACCATAGTATTTTGAGAATGTCTGAAGAAACCTTTAATATGCTACTACATAGAGTGCAAATTCACATACAGAAAAAATATACTGTAATTCCAGCCAGCATTCCTCCAAAAACAAAATTAATGATTACTTTGCGATACTAGGCTACTGGTGAAAACTTCATATCATTCGGGGATATCCATCACAGATTATCTGGCCTTCGTAAGTTTAGTAAGTTTACGTCCTCAGAGTAATAAACATAAATTTATTATTGAAATTACGAAGGCTAGGATTCAAAGGATAGAATAAACTAGGTTATGTTAAGACGTCAAGAGAGACAGATAAATATTGTATTGGCAGCCATGACATTTCAGCATAAAGGCTTGAAATCCCCACGATTCAGGAGGAACAAATAGAACCAGTTCTATTTATTTTCAAGCTTGAAACAGTCAAAAATAGTCAAAAATTGTCCCGGGCGCATGCGTATTTCTTCAAAATTTCAGGCGCAGTCAGTCAGGCTGACAAATAAGCACGAAAAGGCATAGTGTAATAAGGGTATTATAATAGGTTTGATGCCCAACGTCGCATGTTAGAGCGATGACCTGAGCCACTTTTAACACAATCACCATTTATTCGAGAATTCAAGAATCGGTTAATAAAAATCGTCGATAGTCAGTTTCACGTTTTCGTCGCAACTAACCTACCTGTATCGTCGTGATTGTCGATGCAATTTCCGAGCCTTGACCTCTTTACCAATTGCAATTAATAGCCGTAAAGATACCGGCTCTACGCTTCGACATTTAATACCGAACAATTCGCGAGCCCGAAAACGATTTCTTCACTGGGTCGATTACCGAATAGTTTTGTAACCGCTCAGATAATCGCATCCTCAAATCTGGAACCGGTATCTTTAATTGACCTGAAAATGGTGATCCGAATTTTCGGTTGAGCAACCGTTTCGTGTGTATTTTTTTTAATATTAGTCATGTGCTCGAGAATTCGTTTGCCCTTATCGGAGTTTTATGTTAATGGGGATTTCGATGGATTGCGTTTTTTCTCACATGTTTCATTTGATGGAAACGTCTTGTTTGGAAGGTAATTGGGGGTTACTCAACTTGAATGTCCTGTTTTCTATTTGTTTTTCCAAACTAGCTCATAATTATATTCTTATTAGGCAATTAATGTAAGTATCGTGTATAGATTTCGTAATTTTGCGTTGTGAAAAATGTTCAAATGTTTAACATCGATTATGTAATAGCCGGGAATATTATGGGGGTCATCTCAAAAGTTTGGAAATGAATATTTTCAATCTTTCTAAGCTGTTGATTCAAAATTAAGAACAAAGAAAGGAATGAAAATTTAAATTTCTTTTTTTCATCGCTACGATCAAACACGTCGAGCCAAAAACGGATTATGTGGTATTAGACCGGCGTGTTTCATCATCGGTTTACTACGACGGTTAACAGACTTCGGTTTTGACACGACCTGTTCATCGCGGCGATGAAACCGGGCCTCAAACATTTTCCTTTCAAATTCCACCATACAGCATTCTTAGGAAATGTAATGCCATTCAATTTACAACTGTCTAGCTCATTTCGTTCGAGAGTTATCGTGTCTAAGGTCGACCGGACAGAATCAATTTTGACTACGGATTCTTGATCAGTGAGTTGAACCAAATCGTTTAAGATCATTTTCATCCAAATATTCGAAAATTACAGACATTTGGCCAATTTATAAGCACTGTGTTCCGAGGAACTAGAACGCCAAAGACTATTGTTTAGCTAGCTGTCATTAGCGCTTGTTTTGTTGGGGTTCATTGATTATTCTAGTTATAATTACTACTACTATTTATGTGGTCATTTTAAATCAGAAGTGTATGATGAAGAAATAAGAAATAGAGAACATTTATTAGGGAAAATTAGTGTTGCATGTAAAAGTGTTAGAAATATCTCTCAATTAATTCTAAAATCAGAGAAACATCTAGGAGACGCTCTCAAAAATGTATTGATGCTGAAGTGCTTCAATTTATGATATGTATTTAGATTTTAGAATGATACCATTTCATATTTTATTTTTGCGCGCATGCGAGATTCCTCTCGTCAAATGAAACACTTTTTTCATTTACCATTTTTGCAGATTCGGCTCAGGTAAAAAGTTACAAGCGTTTAATGATTTCACAATGTGCTCATACACTCCCGCATATAAACTATCTATGACATTGTTGGCGGACGAGAATAAGGCATGGTAACGTGGTTTACAGCTTGATTCGGGATTCCAACGCTCAGGGACGGATCCATACAAGTAGTGAAATTTCTGGAGTTTTCCATTTTAAAACATTCAATGAAGAATATGTCGAAAACGGTGCGTTTAAGGAGAAATGATGAAGAATAATATAATGTTCTAAAACGATGGAATATTCTTGAAATGACTCAAGAAAAACTTTATATGCTTTCTTTATGCTAATTTCGTTTAGTTTTATGAATCCACGAGTCCATAACTAGAAAACCAGTAGAAGTAGAAAATAACTAATATTTGGAAAATATGTATCATAGTTATAGGAAACTTTACGCCAACATTCATTTTATTCGAAAAAAGGATATCAAAGCTACAAAATAAAAACTTATTTTTTTTCAAAATTTCCACAGCCTGTATCTTTTTACCTGAGCTGAATTTGGAAAAATGTTAAATGAAAAAAGTGTTTCATTTGATGAGAGGAATCTTTGGTTGAAATTAATGCAGTGGTCAAAGACTCACCCTGTATATTTCACGCATTTTTCTTGTTCGTTTGATCAGTGAATAAATGACAGTCAATAAATAAGGTTATACTGACAGTGGCAGTTTTTGTTAGGTTGAAATATCTTATACATTACAGTTTGGAGATTTATTTTGACATTAGTGAAAGTTTTTTACGATTTATTTTTTTTATTATGTTCATTACGAAAAATTATTGTTCGTTCTATTTTTTTTTCATAAATTAAAATTTATTAGTAAGAATAATTCAGTCCATTCCATTTTTAACAAGTTCGTTTACGATTTTTTCAGTTGATTTCGGATCTTCTTTCAGATTATTGATAATTGTTACACTAGATCAAACTAATTGAAGAGAATAACAATATCTATGTATTGGTTTCGTATTATTTATATTAACCCATTTTTGATGATACTTTATCCGACAATTAATTTCTTGACTGAAAAGATTGGAAATAATAATTTATTGAGCAATCTAGGATTTTTTCCGTAGATTTCGAATCTGAGCTCAGATTTGTGATCATTATGATACCATTTTTTGTCTAAATTCACAAATCACTCTGTATGTCAGTAACAAAATGGTTTTGGACATTTGTATAAGGCATTTTGCAAACATATTAATTTAATGCTTGTGGCTTTTACTTGATGCAAATCCATATTAACTCAATGAAAAATTATATATTTATATTAATTGGCGGTATAACCCCATAAGTTTTGTCGGTTTCATCTCCGGACACCTTGTATATCTTTTCAACAAAGATTTGCCATTTTATTATGGATATTGATCTGCTGTAGGTATAAATGAATATAAACCTTGAACTGCAAAAAAAAACGTGTTACATCGAAGATAATTGGAAACGAGATTCATCAAATTCTGATTGTCACACCTACCTTGTTTTCTGTGAAAACACTTGTGTCACTGTGTCAATATAATTTGATACTTTCCTACGTGAGGAAGTGCATGCAGCTTGATTTACACAGTATCTAATTTCGAGCTTTTTATGGATCGAGAAAGATCAGATTCAACTTTTGATGGATATGGATAATCGAAAATGAACCTTGAAGAAAGGAAATTAATTTTTGATGTCATACTTGAAACATTTTAAGTTTTGCTCGTCCGAGGTGAACTTGAAATCGCTTATTTCCTCAATATTCATTATACGCAGTTATTTCTACGAAATAATCATGTAAAAATCGGGAAGATCTCACGCATATCCGTATCCTTTCAGTTGGGGCAGCCTTCATATTTGGAAGCACGCAACATAATTATTAATTTATTAACTTTTTACGGCGCTTTTGAAATTTTTTTTTTTAGAAATGCTTTAATTGTCATAAATTTGCGAATTCATGATGTCTTGGAGTTTGGCAGCTGCCATGTCTTTCTCGGGGATTTCCTGTGGTTATAAGAACTTGATTAGAATTCAATAAATAAATACGTTACGGAAGCAGCTGTAAAGTTGCTTGCGAAAGTATTGGTTTCTCAGAGTTGGGAATTATATCGATGGATTATTATGATAGAACTACATCATGAAAGAAATTAAAATCCCTTTGCATCTTATCTTTATATGACGGTCCAATGTTGGCTACAATTGTCATTCTGAAAAATTGAGTTAATGAAATAGCGAATTTTATTTATGAAACAAATCTAATGTAATCAGTCCAGAGAGAACTCAAACCAGAATACTTATGTAGGAAATCTTAAATAGTGTTACTAATGAATAACTACCTGTACATTAGTTGGACATCCCGTTCTAAATCTTCCATAATTAGAGAATGAGTCGTTAATTATGCTCGACTTCCTTCCATTTTTCATTTTCGACTCACTAACCAAAAACTCTGCCTATGAAATTAGCGAATCCAAATTTCAATTTGCTTACATCAACCAAACTCTTCAGAAATACATTTCAGTTTCGTTTGACATTAATGACGTTTATCTTTCAAACTGGACAAACAGATAGAACACAGATAGATAGAACTTGCATTCTGTGAAAAGAGATGTATTATTGAAATTTTGAAAAATCATATATCCGAAAGCATTAGCTTGTTGGAGTTGCAAATGATATCAATGGATTCTTATGCTGAGATTACATTAAAAAAAATCGAATTTGAAATTTGTAATTCCTGATTTTTGCGCGCATGTTCTAGGGAACAACGTGCTATCAGTTTGTCCAAATGTCTGTAATTCTTCAAAACCTTATGCCTCTACAGCCAAGTTCGAAATTTGAACAGGACAGGATCTATATTGTAGGAGTTATTCCAAAAATATTGAAACTGAGCAGCGTTGGGTGGGTTCAGTATCTGGAGACAACTACTTGCAATTTTCAGGATAGCTGTATGCGAGAGTTAAGATCGTTAATGGGCATAATCCGCCGAACGGTTTCAGATTTATACCCATCTGAAATTTTGTTGTTATTTCCTCAATAAATACAAAGCCGATCAAATTTGAACTGAGTGATTACTTGTAGAATTCCGACGCAATTTGATGATTTTTGCTAAATTTTGTGAGGATTGTAGCACTAGAAAAAATGAAAAAAAAAATAAATTTCTTCAAAAATTTCATATTTCAGAAACTATCCGTTAGAATGCGCTGAGATGTTGCACAAACCTTCGAGCCGCCATTTTACAATCGACATTCGCGGAAATGCTCCTTCTTCACGTCAATGCTTTTGACTAATTTTTATGAATATCTGTTTTTATTTTTTGAAATAGCCAAAATACATTTAACGAAGCTTGAAACAGACCGAATATCCACGAGCTTAGTTCACAAAAAATGCTCACTCAAATCATAAAATATAATTAACTTAATCTTGACTTCAATCACTAATGGTGGGTTTCACGAAGCTTCGATAGCTTAATTGTGGATTTAATTCGATGTTTGCATCAAAATTGAACTGGGAATCGACATAGAATCGCACTAATTTGGCAATTAAGAGCTGTCAAAGCTTTGTGAAACCCACCGTAAACCTGTTAGTGTCATAGTGTGATTTTGCTTTCTTTGCAAGAGACTTTCACTTACTAAACTATCACTATTACACATGTTTTATTTTTAAGATGATTACTTTTAAGTAAGACAAAGGTAACGTATACCGTAATAAACAACCCAACCAAAACAAGCCTATAGTGTGTAAACACGCTTTAGAACTGATCCGGAATGTCTCTCGGAATTTATATCTTTACGCGTATGTTCTGGGAACCAGTGCTATTATTTTGTCCAAATGTCGCATTCCTATGCGAAATTTAAGTTCTTTAATAGGCATAATCGGCCAAACGTTTTTGGAGTTATAACCATCTGAAATTTTGTTGTTATTTGCTCAATTACTCAAAAGATACGAATCCGATTCAATTCAAACATGGTGGCGCGTCGTCATTCTACATATAGAATGACGACGCGCCAATTTTCGCGAAATTTAGTATGGCTAAAAAAAATTAAAAAATGTTTTTCTTAAAAAATTTTATATTTCAGAAACTATGTCTACCTAATTCATGTCGCTCTCAAACGGACATTTTTCTCATGACAGATATGAGTTCAATAATGAAATTCACTACATTTCGAATAATTGTTATTTGTTTAGCAAGGACTAAAACATGTCTGTTGTCGAGCCTGCAAATTCCTATCCAAGGCGAGGATAGCAAGCAAGCGAGACAATAGATAGTTTTTCGCCGTGGTGCATATTAAATTTTTTCGTCTCTACATACCGAAAAGTACTTGCCTTCAAAAATAGTTGATTTTTCAGTCGCAAATTAGTACGTAAAATGCCATTTTTCATAGAGGTCGACGAAAAAATCTCTTTATTATCAGTTCCTGGTTGGGGACAAAGACTTTCATAATTTCCTTTTCGCGAATGGCCGTGGTCAAAGTATCTCTATCGACATCTTGGCTGTTGCAAACCATTATTTTAATTTCGCGGCGAGCGTAATTATGATAATGAATATAATTCAGATACTTCAACCTCGTTACGTATTTTGAAATGGATTTCTCGCGGATTATTTTAATTGAGAGATTTCTCAGGCCAATCTTTATGATCTCATTATGACAAGAAGATTAGTTTCCATATCTCTCGCTCGGTCTAGTCCCTAGTATTAGTAAATTTGAGTAGGCTATTCTGGTCTATGATCCGCGTACACAATAACATTCCTTATGTTCCGGTTGGTTCCCATCATCAATTATAATAATACTCAATTTATAAATGATTTTAACATCGCAGTGTTTATATCATAGAATTTCTAAACTGACGGCCAATATTGAATTATTGTCAATTCTTAAGATTCTTTTAAAATACGTGAAAATTAAGGTTCCAAATTATTTGAGTCTGGAATGACTTATGATTTAGAACAATACACATTTATTTTGATGTCATATTACTGCAATGGTAATATGATAATAATTTACTCCTTAGAGGCCTGTAAAAATTAAAATCTGGTGAAATAGCCTGATGATCAGATTCTAGAATCTTCTCTGAAAGCCCACATCAGAGGTGTTCTAAACAGATTCATACAGACTGGACACGTTAACAAGGGAAAATCGACAGGAAGTCCTCAAGTTTCTCAAGAAGTTGTTGAAGAACTGAGAACGCGAGTTGAACAAAATCCTCAAATGTATCTGAATAAATTATCTATAAAGTATGGTGTCCCCAGTAATTGCAACAAAGTATTGAAAAAAAAACATTCAAACATAAGGGAACAGATTATTCCTATATGTTCAATAGCTAATATGACAACAACGAAACAACATCAACGAAGAAACAACTATATATCGTTAAGTTTCGTAGTCTATATCAGACTCCTTCGTCAGAAGCTTAACGAAAATCTAACGAGGGAGTCTGATATAGACTCCGAAACGTTACGATATAGTTGTTTCTTCGTTGATGTTGTTTCGTTGTTGTTTGTTAGGCAACATTGTTCAATTGATTGCTTCTGCATGACAAATATCTTGTGTTTCTTACGCAGAAGCAAATCACAAAATAATTAATTTTTGTTTTATAGATATTTTTCAGAGCTTGGGAGAGAAAACCCAGAAAGAAACCTTTTAATAATTGTTGTGGAATATCGACATAAAGCGTCACCCTAGCAAATTAAAAAAAAATGAAAAGAAAAAAAAATGGTTCAAGCACTGGCGTGAAGTCAGGAGCTTTTGCGCGTTTATTCTATTGTCCATTCTCCTGTATTGGAC
Organism: Halyzia sedecimguttata; assembly: GCA_937662695.2. Taxonomy (NCBI): domain Eukaryota; kingdom Metazoa; phylum Arthropoda; class Insecta; order Coleoptera; family Coccinellidae; genus Halyzia; species Halyzia sedecimguttata. Next base: position 18,452,347 of record OW569417.2, on the reverse strand, counting down.
ACTCTTTATCGAATTTTTAGAATTGATTGTCACTCAACGAACTTAGGCCTGTTTTTTTTCAAACATTAATTTCTGCCATTCATTTTTTTTTAGGCTGCCCTAGTTTCTTCCCTTCAAGTATCTGAAACAGACTGATTAAATTCATGCTTGATTTTCATATATCCATGACTATGACTGACAACATTTCTTGATAGATGATGGTCACTCGAATTTCGAAATGGATTAAGTTTCTTAAACAATGATATCCTTTTGGAAATTTCACTCATATTCTAATTTAGATTTCAGTATAGGATTAATACACTTTATCTAATTTCAACACAAATCTACTCATAATAAAATATTCTTATTTTCGCCAATCAAAGTTAGGCTTCTTCCACGCTCCGTGTTTTTAAATAATGAATGTATAAAAATTCATAGGAGTATATAATTACCCAATTACAGAGATCGCTATATTTTGAATGAAAAAATAAGGAACGTTGATTTTTAACCCAACAGTGAATGGTGGCGATTACCGTGACTAAAAATTTCTTTCCTAGCCTCGGAATTGAACTTGGGGCTTCCGCTCCCATGTCAAACGCTCTACCCCTGAGCCAACCGCACTATATTCATGAAGTATGAAGACTTATTTGTTTTATTCGTAATATTTGTCACTGTTGGAATGTTCGTTCGAGATCCGGTACGTGTGGGAAATGGAAATGAATCTCAATCGGACAACCTCAGTTTCTTGTTTATTACGGCAAAATTTACCGTAATCGATAAATCCCTTTTCCAAACCAATCGGAACTCCATAAACTAATCATGTAGATACGTCATATAGACGGTATAAATAGAAAATGTTATCATTGGTCATAAAATCTGTAGATTCGCGATGACAATGTGTCCGTCATATTTATCTAAGAGCGCAGTGAATTAATTATGTGGGTGTTGGAGAATGAGAACGGATGTATGTTTATACAGGGTATCCCAACGTAGAGGATACACAGGGTTTTGGCGATAGTGTGGAATAAATTAATATTTTTCAACCAATAACTTACAATGAAATGGAACCCGTCAATTGATTATTAATGTTCCTCATTTTGGAGATAAAATGGAATATTTACCTTTAACCCCTTGGTTGCAACCCTACCCAACTTTTGTTTTTCAAATGTCAACATATGCCACTTGTGACTTATGAAAAATTTAATCTTACCATTTTTTTTAGTTATGCATGTAATTACAAAGAAAATTAATAAATTAAACCTATGGGTATGCTCAGTTCAATTCTGAATAAGTTTATGTTTTAAATCGATAAAATAGAAAAAAAAAGCTTTAGTGTAGTTGATACCTTTTCACTTGCTTTTTCTTTTTATCGATGTAAAACAAAACTTATCAGAATTGAGCTCACCATACCGATCGGTTTTATATATTTCCTAACAATTGCATAACTAAAAAAAAACTATGGATATGATAAGATTCCATTTTTCATAAGCTTTCCAACGAGTCCACACATGACATGTTTACATTTGAAAAACAAAAGTTGGTCAGGGTTGCAGCCGAAGGGTTGAAGCGAAATATTCCATTTTATGACCAAAAAATGGAGAAAATCAAAAATCAATGGAGGGATTTCAGCGTTTTTGTTCTGAGCTATTGATTGAAAAAATATGAATTTCATTCCAGACTATCGCCCAACCCTGTATATTGAACAATTACGAAACAGTAATAATCTTCACACTAATAACTCAAAAGAAATTTTATATTAATTATTTATATATATTTATTGAATATTGTAACGCATCACAATGTTAAATAAATAAGTGTAAACCTACCTTCAACCCCCTTCGGAAGACTGGTACAACCCCACATTTTTCAAATAGGAAGCATGGCCTTGTGATACATTGCTTGAAAAGTCTCGTCATTCTCTATTGATAAATGTCATCACTTGCATGTTTATTGCAAAAATTAAATTAAAAAGAAATAAAATCATGTGATTACCTAAATTCATTATAATATTCCCAAATCTTATTACAATAATACTAAACTTATTTGTCTGTTAGATGTTGAATAATGTTGGAAGAAATGTTTAATTGAGGTTAGTATGTTACCAAGGCGTTCGCGGTGAACACTTTGAACATCTTCTTCATTAACATTCATAATATTTTTGCTACATTTTAGTCTTTCATATTTCGCTTATCACTTGGGAGTTGTAACTGTCTTTCAAAGGGGGTTGAAGGAAGGGTTCGCTTTTTTACGAAGAGGAATGACAATTCAAAATTTAAATTTGTCGTGTTTCGGAATTTTCCATAAATATGGTCAGTAACCGAGATAATGAATTGATTACATTTGGCTTTTTCACACTGTATAATTTTTCATTTGATTTATTATGGATTTGCATAAGCATTAAATTTCACAATATGTAATATCCGTTCGTTATACTAGGTGTAAGGAACTATAAATGACAACTTGAAATTATATGGATTGATATACATTTATATGATTATCCAACCTAATAAAGTTAGAGAAACAGGTTACACAATATAAAGTACAATGCTAATATAATATTAAATGAGGTGTACAACTTTTCATTCGCTGATTTCCTAGTGCTTGCAAATAAATATACCTATCGTATATAAGTTATGTCAACAAAACCCATAGAAAAATTAGTCGATTTGTGATTTCATCATTGAATAATTCTCGGTTGAGAGTGTCAGATAACGCACCGGATGCAACATGCATTTTGCGATAACTGGACATTGTAGTATTCCGTCCTCTTGAATATTATATTCTCTTCATTTCATTTCAAGCCTATGTTAGATTTGTATATCCCTTAGAAGATATCTATTTCAATAAAGGTTATCAAATTCTCAATTCCATTGATTTCAATGTTGCAAATGATTATTCAATTTTAGGATGCTGTAATGCTCATCCAAAGAGTAATTTACTTCTTATTCCACAAAAATGTAGTCTTAAACCAAATAAAATGGTTACTTAACCACAACGTACATGGAGATCAGAATTATGTATAGCATCAGATTGCATTGAAAATTTCGTAGGATAATATTGAAAATATAATTTCTCAAAGTAGAAATATCATCGGATGACATTAAAAATATTGAATGACTATATTGAGAATATGGAGTGAATCGTTCATTTCTTTCTCATAATTTTAAATATGATTGATGTGAGTATTTTACTACATCATTAAGATTGTAATAAGCCTTTACAGTAAGATTGTTTTATTTTAAATTCAAGCATCTGATATTTTTCAAGTGAAAAGACTGTTGTCTAATTTCAAAGCACGTGATATTTGAATTGGTATTTTGAATATGTTTATTCTAAGATGATAATATTCAATATATTATTATGCATATTTTCAAAATGAAATTCTCCCGAATGTCTATTATACCTACTTTTAATGTCGTCATTCTCTTTACCCTTTATTTTCAAGAGAAAATGAGATAAATATATTCGTATCTTAAAAATAAAAGTATTAAGGTAATGATGAAATTATAAGTATATATATAATAGAGCTCTTCAATCGGGAATCCTTGGGCTTTGGCTCGGCAACAGCTCACCAACTTATATATTTTCAGTTTTTTTCTTATTGGACAATTTTGCCGAATAATTCTAAATAGTTTTAAATATCAGTAGGTATACAAAAAAATACTAATCAATCTACAAAACGAAAATGTATTAAATCAAGCATAACAGCTCTTGCTGTATGAAACAAATATATCAGGTACCCTTAAAAATAGATAACAGAACATTACTCACTCTGAACAATACTTATCTTTATCAAATACCATGTACGTTGTTCTTATATGTAACACCTTCCACCACCAACTATGGCTGAACAGTTTGCTCATGGTCATAGGCTCTTACAATAAGCATCCACTCTACTCTCGTCTGGACGTCTCCATGATTCTGAAATAAAAGGGAAAATTGTAAAAAACATAGCATATTAAGAAAATCATAGGTATTATATAGAGTATGACCACGGATGGGCTTAACTATAGGTGCTGGAAAACATCTTTATTTTCGAGCTGTTTATTGTTGCTATGGTTACTAAAACTTATCTTTTTGTGATTGTTCATTTATTTGAAACTTCCCCCAAATATTTTGATATTTAATCATTAAAATGGTTGTAACCCGAAAACGGTGCATTTTTTCAATGTTGCACAGGTATAGCTTTTTTTACAGAATTAATGATAAAATGAAGAAATGCAAGAATTTTGCCGATATCATCAACCAAAAAAAAGTTTCTAACGATTAAGTGCTAGGGTCATTCCGTCTCTGGCTGTCTTGAAGACTTATGGGTAAGGTGTTGGGAAAAAATAATTACTGATATTTTTATTGATTCAAATTCGAAAAATTACCAGAATCGGTTGATTCGTTCGGAAGTTATCACAAAAAAACTGAATCACGGGAGTACCATTTGGAGGCACATATATTCGCAGATGGGCGCCGAAGGAAACTTTTTTTAGCATTCCTGACTGTCTTGATATACCTTACTTATACCTGAGAAAGAGTAACGTAGTGTATACCCTGTATAGCGAATAGTGCGATTGTATACCAATGATTTGTTTAAAGAACTTTTTTGGATGTCGGGAGTTGCTGAGAGCTACATAAACTGCATAAACGACACGTCCAACAAGCTCCTACAACTGTTGTGTTCACTGAACGCAACGCTTTCTTAAGCGTATGCAAATACTAATGAACTGAATTCTCAGTGTGCCCAGATAAACTGATTGTTTCAATATTCAAGATCTTTACCTCTAACGGAAATAAAATTGAAACCATGCAAGCTGTATATAAATTGTGTTTGTGGCACCCCTGTGAGAAGTTGTGACATTTCAAGATGACGCAGTGCGCAATTCGTAACCATTATTCTAAATGATAGTATTCCCAAGAGGACGCCCACATAATCCATTAAATTTTAAATTTGGCACCTCTGGCCGTGACATGGTGATTAAAATTGATTTTAGTCGGAACAGTGATTTAATTCTCGAAACCTTAATAGGATATTACGCATCTAGAGTCGGCTTGAAAGCAATTACTGGGAGTAAAACTTTGTGGTATATTGAAACAAAAAATTGCAATCTAATTTTTCATTACATCCAGAAAATACGGTTGAAATTCGTGAAATTAGAACTGAACAAACAGACATTTTATCTGTTTGGTACTAATTTAGCAAAACAACACAATACCTATTTGTGTCCATCAAAAGAAGCTAGTTTTCCTGGTGTGAATGTAGAGTTCAGGAGCCTGGTTTTGATTATTTCCAAATAATAATACAAGATATCATTAAATGATACTTTGGGGGGTTAATGCTAGTACCAAAAAATACTAAATTCTCTCCCAAAATACCGATGTGCAATTTATACGCAAAAAACCTGGATCTTCTCCAAAACTTACGTTCTTGTTCAAATATAGCTGGGTGGGTACATCCAGAAAGTACATTTAAAATTCGTGTAATTGAAACCGAACAAACAGACAGTTCTTCTCTCATGATTTCCGAAGTTTCTTCATCACAAGATCTCATTAACTTGAATAATAAATTCAGAAGAAAACCAAATATACAAGGTTCATGACGACCCGAGATCCATAGACGAAATTCCTTTAAATTAACTTTAAGCCATAAAGAATACAAATTTCTAATATGTCAACCGGAATAAAATAATTTGAATGTAATATTTAATAACCGGAAAATAATTCAACATGTTGAAATTTTATGAAAAAGCAATTCAGATTTAAATAACCAAATAGCGTCCCTTTTTAGAGATTCATGAGTTAGTATTCCACTAATTCACTCTCAACAGGAAATTATAAACTAAAGTTTTTATAATTGAACATACCGCCCGCTAGACGCTAAAAGATGATGCACCTACATAGAACACCTTGATACAGTGCGCGTCAAAATTATGGAACAAATTCATTTTCTCAGAAGAAAAATATTTGAATTTGTTCGATAATTTTGACGTATAAACATCTATCACTGCACAGCGCAAGAGGAAGTCATAGAGAACTGAAGCTAGTTTCATACGATATATGAATCCACAAAAGTTAAGGAAGTTCAGAAATTTTGTGACCGTTTCAAAAGTTGCTGATCCATGTCCGACAAATATTCATTTATGAGAAATCAAATGATTTTTTTGCTACCCGTTTGATAAGTTTTTTAGTTTCAGGCAAGTTCTTGTCGTTTGCGTTTCAAAAGTTACTGATCCTTGTCCAACAAATATTCATTTATGAGAAATCAAATGATTTATTTGCTAACCTTTTGATAACTTTTCTAGTTTCAGGCAAGTTCTTGTCGTTTGCGTTTCAAAAGTTACTGATCCTTGTCGAACAAATATTTATTTATGAGAAATCAAATGATTTTTTTGCTACCCGTTTGATAACTTTTTTAGTTTCAGACAAGTTCTTGTCGTTTGCGTTTCTGAGAATTTTGGATCACTTATTGTTTTACGTTCTTACAGTCAACTTTGATTCAAAATCTGATTTTTTTGCAATAATGCCTAGACGTACACTTAGTCCGTGTGAAGCCAATAGGGCTATTGGTATGATCTAGGCGAGACGGAATCAGAGAGATGTAATTTCCCGGCTCGTCCATCGATATCGAACAACTGGAAACGTGACTAAAGGACCGAAGAGTGGACGCCCAAGATCTACCACTCCTGCACAAGATTTCTGACTGTGTCTAAGTAGACACAGGCAGAAACCTATCTTGTGCAGTAGGGGTAGATTTTGGGCGTCCACTCTCTACGGGTGTAGAGAGCCTTTGTGTACTTTGTGTCGAATCATGCAATAGCGCCTTTTGAACGCTACTGCTGTTTTGGTTTTGATTGAACCAGTTCGTCGAGGACTTCGAGACGTTAATTTACAATCTCGACGACTTTTGAGAAGGATTCCGCTATCTCAAAGTCATATGCGACTTCGATTGGGGTGTGTCAATGGGCACGTGAATTGGAACAATGGAGGTCAGTATTGTTCACAGATGAGTCGAGATATGGATGGTTTTCGGATAGTCGGCGTGTTCCGGTATGGACCCATCCTCTGGTACCCAGAAATCGCAGATCCTTTCAGGAAGTTAATACGTTCAGAGTTGGTACAGTTACTTTTTGGGAAGGCATTTGGTTCAATGGACATACAGAATTGTTGGTGCTTGATGCTACCATGAATGCGCTGATTTACATAGAGCAAGTCATTGACAATATTATTCCTTTGTTTCATGCTGCTATCGGGCCAAATTTCTTATTTTTGGACGATATGCGCCACCCCATTTTACGAGAATTGTCAATGAAGCTCTGAAAATCAATGGTTTCCACATTTGGCCCTGCCCACTCGGTCGCCAGACCTCAATCCCATTGAACACGCTTGGGATAAGCTACAAAGAGCTTTGGATTCTCATCAACCACCTCCACATACACTTCAAGAACTCGGCTTTTACAGCAGTTCTGGAGAGAATAATTGATCAAGGCTACTTAAACAATCTGATCGAAAGTATACAAAGGCGTTGTCAGGCTGTGGTTGATGTTCGAGGAGGCCTTACTCTTTAATGAGTGCATTGATTTTGCATTACAAATATTAAAAATAAATGTTCACCTGGAACTGTGAAAAAATGATGGTGTGTTTCAAGAAGCTTCGATTAGCTTAATCGTGGATTTAATTCGATGGTTGTATCAAAAATGAACTGAAAATCGACATAGAATCGCACTAATTTGGCAATTAAGAGCTGTCAAAGCTCTGTGAAACCCACCTTGAGTTATATAAGTGAGTAAACATTTAGATTTCTTTTTTGAAACTATCTCAAAATTTTTGAACCTCCTTAAATTTTGTGGAGCAGTATACACAGTAGGATAATAAAACTAATATTCACTTATAGGATCTCATGGGTGAAACTGAAATCGGGAAATTTTTTGATATCTTAATGGTGTCATCTATCTCCCGAAATTACAATTAAGGTCGACACAAAGCAATATTTAAATTCATTAGTTTTCTGGAGTCGCTCTCTTCAAAGACCTGAGCATTCAACTCGGATCGGAATTCGAAAGACTCCTTTTCTGTAAAGCACCATGAATGCTTCAATCTGAAATTCGTCATCTGGTTGGAGGCCAATATTACGCGATTTGATAAGTTGATCACGGATATCACAGGAAGGCAAAGAAACGACTTCATGTTTTATTTATAAGCATGGTTCAGAGATTGTGTAAACAAAGGATTCGAGTGCTTCGCATGAACCCGCTTGTCTTGTTCTTTCTTTGTTCTCCGGTATTTCCATTATTCTTTCTGTATTCATTTTCCATTGCGGGTGGAGCGGTGGACAGTCAATTATATTTTCGAATTGGGATTGTTTCTCATTCAAGGTACTTGTCACCTGTATATAGTTGACTGTCTAAAGGCCAACCTTGTCATGTTATACCCTCTGTTGGATTCTTTAATAGGAAACCTTCACTGCTTTGGAATATTTTCTGAAAGGATAAACCGTTGGAATCGTAGAGCAAAATCATTATTATTTTATTTATATTTTTCCTACGAGCTTGCGCAATGTAGTACTTTCCCGCACGCATTTGGGTTGCCAAAATAATACTTTTCCGCATCGGGAAAATGTATATTCTAAAACAAGTTGCAGAATGGGCTCCTATTAAATCACGAATGCGAAATTCGAAAACGAGCGACGTAGGAGCGCGTTTCGAACGCATGAGTGTTGGAATTGCCTTCTGCAACGAGTATTAGACGATATTTTCTCTATTTCAGGCAAGTTTTGCAAAATACTGTTGAAATTTAATGAAAAATTCGGATTATACATCCTAGTGACTTTTGTATTGTATCTTGGTAGTTGGTGTGACTGTTGCGAAAGTTGACAGATTACGGAATTTGAATTTGAAACGTACGTAGGGCATGGAGATCAGATTTAAGACAGCTTCCGAAACTTTCGGAGTTATAATTTGTCAAAGTTTGAACCAAATTTGCCAAAGCTCCTGTCCACAGGTTTTTCTCACTTTTTCAATTTGGATTCTGTTCGTCAATTCTCAAGAATGTTCGTAATTGAATTCAAAACGAAGGTCTATGACTCATCTCATGTTGCATTTATATACATTTGGAAATTATGTTCTATGAAATCATATGGAATTGAGAATAATTATTGTCATTTTGAAAAATCCGATCTCCGAAAGTATTAGTTTGTTAGAGTTGAGAATGACATCAATGGATTCTGATGGTAAAACTGCATACTAAAAAAATTGAATTCAAAATTTGTAATATAAAAAAAAATATTTTTTTTTCTTACTCTGAAATCACCTGGCCTCCGACTAGGATACTCTGGCAAGTACATATATATATATGTTGTGACAGTCAAGGGACGTTAAAATCCCTATCTGATGTGAAGATAAACTCCTACTTAGTAGGCGAATGCAGGAAGGCTCTGCGAAGGCTGGGCGCTGGTAACGTTGTAAAACTCATCTGGTGTCCGGCTCACTCGGAGATTTCAGGTAATGTTAAGGCAGATAAGCTGGCGAAGCAGGGGGCTCGGATACCATATATAGGTCCTGAGCCTTCACTTCCAGTATGTCGTACCTCTGTTAAAACATTCTTCAAGAATCGTTTGGACAAGAATTTCTCCAGTGTATGGAACATGGGAGTAGGACTCAGGCAGTCAAGGCTTCTCATTAAGAAACCATCGTCAAAGTCTGAAGTAAAGAAACTTCTTTCACTCGAAAGAAGAGAACTGAGCCTGGTGACTGGATTACTAACTGGTCACCAGTTCAACAAACATCTGAATAGGATTGGATTGGCCGATAGCGCTCTGTGTCGCTGGTGCAAGAGCATGGAAGAAACAGCTGAACATATTCTGTTCGACTGTAACAACCTTAAAGAATTGAGGGTCATACACCTAGGCAACCCAACACCTACGATTCCTATGGTGAGAGGGACTTCTCCTTTTAAACTCGCGGCATTCCTGTCAGCGTGTTTTTTGGAATGAGTCTCACGAGTTTGTCAAGCGGGAGAACAATGGGCCAGAAGGCCTCAGTTCAGCCTGAGACGGCACCGCGGTAGAAGAAGAAGAAGAATCACCTGGCCGATTTGCTCAATAACGAACTCAACCGAGATATTTATCTCCTAAACCTACTCTGAAATTTTCAACTGTCTAGCTCATTCCTTCCGAGAGTTATAGTGTTAACGGCCGGATGGACGACCGGACGGCCGGCCGGACAGAATCGATTTTGACCATGGATTCTTGATCAGTGATTCGAACCAAATCGTTTAAGACCATTTTCAGCGAAAAATTCGCAAATTTCAGACATTTGGGCAAATTGATAAGCACTCTCCGAGGAACAAGAGCGCCAAAAACATGTTGTCTCAGTTGGAATTTACATACTTTCACAAATATTTTCGGTTATTTCCAATGAATTCCCATGACTTCCCATGAATTCCCATGACTTCCCATGAATTCCCAATGAATTCCCATGAATACCCGTGATTTCCCATGAATTCCCAATGACTTCCCACAACAGTGTACACATATTTCCCAGGAAATTATCCCCTCGTTGAAATTTGGATAAAAGGATAAGGAAAATTGAAGTTTGAACTAATCTTCAGCATATTGTATGTTATGATTCATCATCGAAAGCAGTAAGGTATACTTCTCGAATATCGGCACGAAGTTATAGTCGTTACATAAATGTGTTAATTCATTTATCACGCACAGTTGAACAGGACTCGAAGGAGACATGAATAAGTTTGCACTTTGTTGATGAAGTTACCTAAGTCACCTGTTTCTGAAAGTGAAAGTAGATCTTTGGAATAGTAATAATAATGTTAGGTATCTTTTGACTATACAAGGAACTGTGATTCATATTGCATTAACGAGAAACTTTTGTCGGCGTTAACATAGAACAAATTGGGTTTTCTATGATCATATTGGATTATTTATATTTTGATGTTTAATGATGATGATTAATAATTAAAAGGAAACCCTTCAAATTCATTTTTCAAATGGCATGCTCAATTATCACATTTTTGTATTCCCCATCGAATTTTAATGCGAATTTGATCATTTGATTCACTGATTTTATTTATATAATATAATCATAATACGATAATTGCTTTTGAAAATGGTAAAAAGTGAAAAAAAAATAATAGTAGGATGGAACCGATTGGAAAAGGAAGTGAATATAACTAAAATTGAAGGAAAAACAATTTACGGGTGATCTGAGGTCGGGAAGTGAAAGGGTTTGATTTTTCAAGGGTAAAAACGGTTTACCTCTATTTCCGGCAAAACCACAATTCCTATGGAAAAAAGTTGAATAGCAAAGTTGTAGGTAATAAAAAGAACCACAACTTTAGTATCTGTACTTTTTTCACATCACCTCAAAAGTTATGTGAAAGATTCAAATAACCAAGTTTTTGGTTTTTGCGCGTATGTTCTGGGGAACATCGCGTTATAGTTTTGCCCAAATGTCTGTAACTTTCGAATTTTTTGACGAAAATGGTCTCGAACGATTAAGTTCGACTCCCCAATGAAGAATTCGATGTCAAATTTGATTCTGTCCGTCCGGCCGTCCGGCCGTCCGGCCGTTGCCACGATAACTTGAGAACGAAAAGAGCTAGCGACTTGAAATTTTCAGGGTGGGTGGCGCATCCCAATACGACGGACAAGTTCGTTAATGGGCATAATCGGCCCAGTGGTTTCCGAGTAATAATTTTGTTTTCAACCAATATGAATCCGATCGAATTGAAACTTGGTGAGTAGTTGTAGAATATGAACCTAAGCACGTTCGTGAAATTTTGTGCGAATCGTATGGCTACAAAATTATTAAAAAATTATTAAAAAATATTTTTGTTGTCACGATAACTTGAGAACTGAGAGAGATAGCGGCCTCAAGTTTTCAGGTTGGGATGTACACCACAACGCGACATTTCAGTTTGATTATGAGCCTAATCGGCCAAACGGTTTCAGAGTTATAGCCATCTGAAATTTTATGAAATTTTGTGGTTTTTGTTCCTCATTTACTCGAAAAATACTAAACCGATTGAATTCAAACATGGTTATTAGTTGTAGAATGCCAATGCGGAAACGTTTGCAAAATTTGGTGAGGATAGCATTTGTAGAAAATTTTAAATAAATCTTTGAAAATAAAAAAAAAAAGTTCTATATATCAGTAACTAATCGTTCGAAATTGCTGAAATTTTGCAAGAACCTTCATAACCTGACATACTGACAATTTTCAAGTTTTAATACGATGGGTTAAATAATGTTGGAGATTCGAGCATTCTTGTGTGAGTTCAGTAGATGGGTGAACGTTGCCTCGATAACTTTCGAACGAAAGGAGATAGGGACTTGCAATTTTCAGGGAAGGTTGCGTATCCGAAAGGGAGAGTTGAGTTCAATTTTGGGCAAAATCGGTCTAACGGTTTCCGAGTTATACCCATCTGGAATATTGTTTCCTTGATAACTCAAAAAATAAATATTCGATCGAATTGAAGTTTGGTAATTAGTAGTAGAAAATCAACATAAAGACGTGTTTAAAATTTTGTGAGAACCGTACCCCTAGAAAATTTGAAAAAAAAGACGAGAAAAAAAATTTTAAGAACCGTACCCCTAGAAAATTTCAAAAAAATCACGAAAAAAAAATTGGTTCAAGCACTGACGTGAAGTCAGAAGCTTTTGCGCGTATGTTCTATTGTCCATTCTTCTGTATTGGACACCCTTAATCGAATTTACCATGGTAAATTCGATTAAGGGTGTCCAATACAGAAGAATGGACAATAGAACATACGCGCAAAAGCTTCTGACTTCACGTCAGTGCTTGAACCAATTTTTTATTTTTATCTTTTATATAAAAATTTTCACAACAAAATTTTGTCCCGAACACTAATTTTGTAGATTTGAAATATTCATTTTTTCACCTTATTTTAACTTGATATGGAAAAAGCATTCTAATTTTCAATAGATAATTCTCACGTCAAAATATCTGCTTTTTTAAAAAAGGCGGTGGGCGTTTTGTTCGTTGAAATCTCTACTGTCCGATGGTGTAAAAAAATATACATTACTATGGTAAATTTTTAGAAAATGCTACGAAATATCAGGTAGTATTGCCCAGACCCTCTTAGCCCCTTCTCAACTTGTCTATGAAATACCTTTTGATGGGCTGAAATTTTCCGTAGGTCACTCAGGTACATATGTATATAAGTTATTTTAAAATCGCAATAAATAGGCATCTACGCATATAATTTAGAGAAGACTGTACAACTTCCTCAAAATATTGTAGATGTCTCATTAAATATCAACATTTTTTTACACCATCATCAGAAAGTAGAGATTCCAATGAACAAAAAACCTACCGACTTTTTAAAAAAGCAGATATTTTGAGGTGAGAATTCTCGATTGAAAATTAGGATGCTTTTTCGATATTAAAATACGGTGAAAAATTAAATATATTAAATCAAGAAAATTACAATGTATTTGGGACATAAAAAGGTAAGTTTTCACCAAATTTCGTGAAAGAAAATGATTTTTGTAAAATATAAATAGGTATTAAAGAGTAAGCCTATGATCATCTTTCTGATCATCCCGAATATTTGCTATTGCTAAAAGCTCAAATAACTCTGGAAAGCTTCAGAATTTCAGTGAAGTCATTTATGATCAAAGTCACATAAAAATTCGATGTCTAATCCTAAACTGTGATAATTTATTGATCACACCATTTGAAAAAACGAAGTGACAAAAACATGAACATATTTTAGATTTCGTCGGCACACTGAAAATGAATTCATGAAAATATCTTGAATAGTTCTCCGTATAATTTTGGGTAAGGTTAAGACAGAATGACCTTGTATATCAACGCAAAATATGTATAAATAATTCACCAAGTTAATGCGTTAGTTGCTTATTCGAGAAATATTCATAAAAATGTTCAATTCGGTATATGGAGTTGATTCTGATATAAACTTGATATTCCAAGCTGCTTCTATGCTAATTGGGCTTCCATGTTGATTCGTTTCATCATCCTTATCTCGGGAGTGCAACATCCTGACCAATAATTCCAATTAATCAAACGAAAGTACTGAACTTTTATCGAACAATCACTATTGCAAGTGCCAGATTAAAGATCTGGTGGCCTGGCGTGAGGCCAACTCAATTTAACTGTTTATTTTGGTCCTAGAGTAAGTCATCATCATATTTGTTTTTGTTCTCTAAATGACCCGCTATGATAAAATATTGCAAAATTCGAACCATGTATACAATAGAATGTGTCCTTCAAAATATAATTCGTTGGATATAACGAGTGATTTTTTAACAACTTTCTTTTTGGCAACCATGTTTTTTACAGCTGACGGGGATTTCGTGCCTTGTGTGACTGTCAAACTTGTTCAGTGTGGTCTATAATTTAACTCTGAATCGACTTACAAACGAACAACGCTTGCAAAATATTGAATTTAATTATCAAAATTTATGCTCGGTTAAAATAGTGTATTGTGCATTTCTTCCATTTTATGGTCAGTTTGGTCGACCTTCTCAGGCGGCTATTCGGAATCTTGTGACTAAATTTCGCACCAAATTTACATTATTGGGTATTAAACCACCAATACGCATACGTAGAGTGCGGACAGAGAAAAATATCGCAGCTGTAGCCGCCAGTGTTAGTGATGACAGTAAATTGTCGATTCGGCACCATTCGCAGCAATTGGGCCTTTGTTACTCCTATACGTGAAAAATTTTGCGGAAGGATTCAGCTGTGAAACCTTTTAAAATATAACTGGGGTAAGAATTGAAGCACAATGACCTACCACAACGGATAACTTTTAATGAATGAGCGCTGGCAAAGTTGGATGAAGATCCACTTTTTTTTATCGCTAAATTATGTCGCGGTCTAGATCGTGTGATTTAACGCCTCTAAATTATTTTTTGTAGGGCTATGTTAAGGCTCATGTCTAAAGCGAGAAGTCCGCAACGATTGACGTACTGGAAGCCAATATTAAAGAATTTAATCGTGAGATACCGGCCGATATGTTGGAGAGAGCATGCCAAAATTGGACCCGGCGTATGAACCATTTGAAGCGCAGCCGCGGCCAAAATTTACATGAAATTATCTTCAAACATTAAATTATATGAATTGTTCTATCGATTTGATGTGTTTTTTCTCAAATCAAATCCGAAAGCTCTTAAAAAATCACCCGTTATATCGGTATCCAAATTATCTGGATTATTGCGTGCTATCATTTTTCCAAATGTGTAACGAATTTTTTGCCGAAAATGGAGTCAAACGATTATGTTCGACCCACTGAAATTATCAGGGTAGATTGCGTCCCTAAAGAGATAGCGATTTGCAATTTTTAGGGAAGGTTGCGCATCCAAAGGCGACATTTGAGTTTGTTAATAGGTATAATCGGTCAAATAGTTTTGGAGTTATACCTATCTGCAATTTGTTTGTTATTCACTCAATAACTCAAAACATTCTACAACGATCCAATTCAAACATGGTTATTAGTTGTAGAATGCCGACGCGTAAATTTTTGATAAACTTGAGGATCTAATCACAAATTTTTTTTTGAAATATCATTGAAAAAAATTCTATAGGTCAGAAACTATTCATCCCACATGGCCAAAATTGCGTGAACCTTCAAAACCTAACTTTACAGCTACCTAACTTTAGAACGGAAAGAGACAGCGACTTGAAAGTTTCAGGGTAGGTTGCGCATCCGAGGGGGACTGTTAAGTTCGTAGTTGGGCATAATCGGCACAATGGTTTCGGAGTTATACACCCACTGGAATATTATTTTCTCGATAATTAAAAAAATACAGATCCGATCGAATTGAAACTTGGTGACTAGTTGTGGAATGCCGATATAAAGACGTACCGTAGCCGGGGGTTACTTTGAACAAGTTTTGCATCAATTTCACTGCAGCGCAAACATTTCTGCAGATATTTGAAAAATGATTTAACCAATCGATGGCTTATCATCTCAGCTTAAAAATTCCCCATTGTACGACTCGATTATCTTCAATAGAAGTTGGTGGGGGCCTAGTTTTTTTGTTCAGAATTAACCCCTTAAGAAGGGGTTACTTTGAACAAGAGTTCGTTTACAGTAGAAAACGCCAGTTTTGGGCGCCCTGTTCATAGAAACCCCTTGAATATGCAAGTATGAGTTTTTAAAAGAATAATGTCGCCTGATAATTAGGTTTTCCTTCACGGTTAGCTCGTGAATCCCTGGCAATGTTTATTTTTTCATCGGAATGCTCCTAAAATTGTAAATTCAGTTTTTTTTTGCTGAGTTTACTCAAGAATGCCCAAATAATCACAAAAATTATAACTTTATTGAGAACATTCACATCTCTCATGGAGCATGGGAAGCCGTAGATACCAACTGCCACTATGTGCGCGCACAGAAGTTTTTCCTCTTCAGCTGAAAATACGGTTGGACGTCCTGGTGATTTCGCTACAATTGAGAGGTTAGCAGCTGCTGCGTTTGTCTTCGCCGCCTTCATGTACATGCAAATGGTTCCATTGGGAATGTTGAATCTAAAACAAGAAAATATTCGTAACTAGGAAGAACAATGGATTTGATTGTGGTCTAGTAGGTACCTACGTAAACAGAAAAAAAACTCACTCAGTAGAAGCAGCTCTCATAGTTGATTTTCCAGCTAAACACTTTTCTACTGCCTTGGCAAGGATTTCTGGTGAATAATTTCGGTACATCCGAGCTCCTAACTTACGAATATAAGTTCACGGGTTGTTGGCTTGCCCCCAATGAACAAAAAGTAGACGAAAGCGCGATGTTCAAAGTAACCCCTCAAAGTTCCTGTTTTTTACTAGATTAGCCATATAAAATCAACGAAATGAGTTAGAGATATGAAACAAAAAAGAAAATGCTGCCAATAGATTGATAACAAATATATAACTCACCTGAAACGGCATTTCACAGCACGATCACAGCGGCAGAGGAGGATTGAGGATTGTTCTCAGAACAGCTGATTTCACCATTCCGATAAAAAGGCGCGCAGCGGCTCAGGTTAGTCAACCTGACAAAGTTTCGCGATCGCAGAGCCGTCTACATGTGATCATTGAATGTTGAGTACCAACTAGAGGTCGCTAGCTTGTGAACTAAGCCCGCTATGAGAATTTTTGATTTTACAACGTATATGTTCAAAGTAACCCCTTGTGTTCAGAGAAACCCCCGGTTACGGTATGTGAAATTTTGTGAGGAAAATTATGGAACAATATTTGGTACCTCACGATATCTTGAGACCGGAAAGATATAGCGACTTGCAATTTTCAGGCTAGGTTGTCCGAATGCGACATTTGAGTTAGTTAATAGGCAAGAAAGGCGAAATGCTTTTATAATTATACACATCTAATTTTTTTCTTGTTATTTCCTCTATAACTCAAAATACATATACAAATCCGATCCTATTAAAACTAGGTGAATACTTGTACAATGCCGACGCGCAAATTTTCTCGGAATTTCGTGAACCGATCTGCCTGTGAAGGTACTAGTGAAATCGTTCATAATAGCGGAAATCAATCCTTCATGTGCTGCCAGGCACCTTAACTTCTCTCTCTGGAAATATTCCATGCCGCTAAAGCCGCTTCACACTGCAATATTGGTGCAATGCAAGAGCAATGCAATGGTAAATGACCCAATGGCGCATGCGTGACGCCAATTTTCTGATCAGTTGATGCAACTTTTAAAATTAGAGCTGGTGCTATTTTTCAGGCAATTATTTGGCAATTTTGGTTTATTTTTTAGAGACTTTAATGGTAGCCAACATGAATGTGATATGATAAAATTCGCAAGGTGTTTGAATTAACCTATCTTTCGAAACTTTTTTCAGCACTATCTGTTTTCATCAATTTTATATGGTTTGATTATTCTTTATAACTCGATGAATATAAGCAAGAAGGTATGGGTTCCCAAGTATGTTTAGTATACAGAAACAGAACAAGTCTAATACTGTTGTACGAAAACCATGCTCGCTTATATTCTATCAAGTCTGATGATTATCATAATAAAATAGCGCGTTCAAGAACACTGACTGATTTTGTCCAAAACTCTATAACGTTTTAGATAATCCGATTCAATAAAACCTCGCGGAATATCCAAATGTCCATAGCTTCTATTAATCCAAGGACCCACCTCTGACCTTTTATGTGTTTACATATTTGCTTCTTACATAAAACACCATTATATAATAATTGAAATTTACTCCGATCTCATTATGGCAAGTTAATGTCGACGCAATATAACAGTATAAATGCAAAAGTGCTTTTAGTTTTCTTTAAGTTGATCGTACAAGTCCTTGAAAATAGTATTGCACTTAAATTGCAGTATGGAATAATCATATTCATGCAATGCCATCAATATTGCCTATTGTAAAGCGATTTTTAGAGGTAAAATTTGAGGCGTCGTCGAGCCAACTTGTCGAAGAGAAGAAACAGTTGGAATGGTAGATAGCAACGCATAGTATCCAAATCACGAACTTGCGTAATTGAGGAATCGTTTTAGTCGTACCTACTGGTTTGTAACGCCCGCAATTTTCCGTATGATCAAACATGATCATTTTTGGGTTGACCTCGTTAATAGTGAAAGTTCTAATGCAAATCGTGATCGTTCAAGAATAATTCATTTCTATTGTTTCTTAGTTATTTCCATCCCATAATTTTCATTTAATTGAGCACCATAATGTACCGCGATTGTAGGCGGAAACTCAACTGCAAACCATAACGGAAACCTACATAAAGGGTCGAGAAGGATGAACATGTTGAAATTACTTCACATTGTCTACCTTTAATGAAACTCCATTCATAATATTAGTTACCACAATAAGGAATCAGTTAATATCAATATGTATTTTATTTATGTTGTCCAAAATCTCTGATATTCGATTTATATTATTTGAAAACGACTTGAATGAATGAACTAAAATCTGTTAGAATTTTGACGTAATATTATTACTGCGAAATTTTTTGACGTAATATTATTACTGCGAAATTCAGATATCTGTTATTTTTTCAAGAGAACATGACCAATGAACATTAATTTAATTAATTATATTTCGCCATTAAAATTCCGTAAATTCGTCAGCCGGCTGACGATCGAAAGTTTAACCCCTTGGTCATTCGAAGGTTTTAATTTCTCGAGAATCGTCATTTCGATTGTGAGATCATTCGATTGTGCGCATAGTTATTAAAATAAACAGACACAGACATTTTCAATGGATTTATTGAAGCAGAGAATTTTCTGAATCAATTAATAATTATTGCGAAATCTTGATTAATGCAACCTTGAGAAGTGTATTATAAATCACCTTAAACAAGACATCATGTTCGAGGAATATGGATGTAAGAGTTGCTTTAACTCTTATTGTATTAAATAATATTAATACCGCCTAATACTATTCGGCGTGGGACATTTCACCTTTTTCGATTATTAATTCTTAAATTTATGCGATTATTCGACTAAGTCATTTAAATAAATATTCATGAATTCATGGCTAGTCATGAATATTCGGTTATTCATTGAATATTGGATTATTCATGGCTAGTATTCAATATTAAACTCTGCATTCAAATATTCATTGAATATTCATTTTTGAATTACTTTTTCGAATAATGAATGAATGTTCGAATACAAAAGTTCCACATAACATGATACGTGACCCTAACACTCAACAACACAAAATTGTTTTTTTTTCTGCCACTGTACCGAATTTTATATCCTTCAAGATTGTTATCAATCTTTGTACCAGAACATACATAAAATAACATGAATATAAATGAATACACGAATATTAATTCATAAACGACTCATTCAAACATAATGTATTCGAGACTTTATGATTGATTGATTGTGCAACTAACTACTCATCACCAGTTATGAATATTCATGAATATAAATGAATACATGAATAGTTTTGAAGATTCATGAATAATGATGAATATTCATGAATATATGAATAATTACAACGCAAAACATTCGGGTAAAAAATATTCCCGATATTGAAATCATTCATTCTAGATTCCCAGATCTACCGATTGCATCTTATGTTTTAATAATTAAAATAAACTGAGACTTTCTATCCTTGCCAGCAAATAGTGACTAAATAGTAGAATAAATTGTATTATTATGTGGAAAGTTCTGCATGAGGTGAGATACTACAGCAGTACATATTTGTGTTTAACACATCATTTGGAAAAACCTATGATTAAAAAGCAGTTATCTGACTCATAAAAACCCATAGAACACAGTCGTAGGAATCAGTTTCAATATGGTGTTGGGAGCTCAGATATCATGGCTGGACGAATCTCGACCATGATTTATTACTGAAATTGTCACATAGGATTCGCAGTTGAAGGAACATTATTGCAATTATTCTTACATGATTATTATTATTATTATTATTCAACTAACTACTCATCAGTAGTCATGAATATAAATGAATACATGAATACTAATTCATACACAACTCATTCAAACATAATATATTCGAGACTTTATGATTGATTGAATATGCAACTAACTACTCATCACCAGTTATGCATATTCATGAATATAAATTAATACATGAATAGTTCTGAAGATTCATGAATAATGATGAATATTCATGAATATATGAATAATTACAACTTAAAACATTCGGATAAAAAATATTCCCATATTGAAATCATTCATTCTAGATTCCCAGATCTACCGATTGTATCTTATGATTCAACCATTAAAATAAACTGAGACTTTCTATCCTTGCCAGCAAATAGTGACTAAATAGTAGAATCAATTGTATTATTATGTGGAAAATTCTGCATGAGGTGAGATGCTACAGCAGTATATATTTGTGTTTAACACATCATTTGGAAATACCTATGATTAAAAATCAGTTATCTGACTCATAAAAACCAAAAGAACACAGTCGTAGGAATCATCTTCAATATGGTGTTGGGAGCTCAGATTTCATGGCTGGACGAATCTAGACCATGATTTATTACTGAAATTGTCACATAGGATTCGCAGTTGAAGGAACATTATTGCAATTATTCTTACTTCCACTGAGCATGACGAATTACAAACAAATTTATACAACATTAATGAATTGCCGTTAGTTGTCCGAATCTGAACGTCGAGCGAACGGTATCGCGCCACACACAAATGACGTACAAAACATATGCGCGCGAAGGTTAATGAATGATTCAGTTTCGGCAAACACAACTATCGCGAGCAGCACTCTACAACTGTTTCAATTGTAAAATTTTAATTAGTTGAATTGAATCGTAATTTGTCTTCATTATTTCCTTGTCACGGAGGCGTGACCCGCCGATGTGTTTGTTTGGTATTCAACTTGATGGTAATCGAATATACGGCGGATGCCTGCTACAGAGATTGCATTTTTGCGCGTATGTTGTGGGGAACATCGCGTTATGATTTTGCCCAAATGCCTGTAATTTTCGAATTTTTTGCCGAAAATGGTATCAAAAGATTGGGTGCGACTCCCCGATGAAGAATTCGAGGTCAAATTTGATTCTGTCCGTCCGGCCGTTGCCACGATAACTTGAGAACGGAAAGAGATAGCGACTTTTCAGGGTACGTGGCCCAATACGATGGACAAGTTCGTTAATGGGCATAATCGGCCCAATGGTTTCCGAGCGATAATTTTTTTCAACCAATACAAATCCGATTTAAATGAAACTTGGTGAGTTGTTACAATACAAACCTAAGGACGTTTGTGAAATTTTATGACACTCGTATCACTAGAAAATTTTAAAAAAATTATTAAAAAATATGATTTATGTCACGATAACCTGGGAATATCGACTTGAACTTTTCATGTTAGATTGTGCATCTGGATGCGATTTGAGTTTGTACATAGGCTAATGGGCCAAACGGTTTTGGAGTTATACCAATCTGAAATTTGGTTGTTATTTCCTCAACAACTCGAAAAATACAAAACCGATCCAATTTAAACTATTACTTGTAGAATGCCAACGCGAAAATTCTTGCAAAATTTCGTGAGGATCGTTTCAGTAGGAAATTTTAAAAAATCATTGAAACAAATTCTATATATCAGAAACTATTTGTCTAACATCGCTGCAATTTTGCGACAGCCTAACTCTACTATAAAGTTCCAAGTTTGAACACGATCGTTTCTATATTGTTGGAGATCCGAGCAGCCTTGTGTGGGTTCAGTAGCTAGATGGGTGACAATTGCTTCGATAACATTCGAAGGAAAGGAAATAGGTACTTGCAATTTTCAGGTTAGGTTGCGCATCCGAATAGGAGGATTCGTTTTTGAACATAATCGGTCTGAAGGTTTTGGAGTTATACCCGCCTGGAATATTATCGATAACACAAAAAATATACACTCGATCGAATTGAAGCTTGGTAACTAGTAGTAGAATATCGACATAAAGGCGTGTGTGAAATTTTGCGCGAACCGTACACCCAGAAAATTTCAAAAAATTAACGAAAAAAAAAATTGGTTCAAGCGCTGACGTGAAGTCAGCAGATTTTGCTCGTGTGTTCTATTGTCAATTCTCCTGTAATGGACGCGAATCGAATTTACCATGGTAAATTCGATCAAGAGTGTCCAATACAGGAGTACGGAAAATAGAATTCACCATGGTAAATTCGATTAAGAGCGTCCAATACAGGAGAATGAACAATAAACTTAGTATATTTGGATTTAAATCTCGCACAATCTCTCGCACACTTGAGTCTATCATCACATACAAGTTCAACGCTTTTGATAAGGGTAATGAGCCTAGAGGTTGAGAAGTTGTCCAGTTCACTAAGTCTCAGCTTGTGGACCCCTAGATCCTCAAATCTAATCCTGTCCCCAGAGACAATCACATACATATAATGTGCACCATGGATTTGTCGTCCTCCAGACATAGTCCTCGACCAAACCCATCTCACTTAAATGTTTTTTTGAGGACTTCAGTGGTCGGTATACGCCGCTTTCAAAACTCTCAGGACAGAGACAAGGCAGAGAGTTTGAGCCATCTTCTGATACCTGATATGCTGCTCCTGAATTCTCTTTTGGACCAACCATCTGTTGTTCTCCCGCCTTGCCGCCTTGAGAGATGCCGGTTCAGGTCTAATGCCGGGTCCAGACGGGTGTAAGGCGACTTCTCCGTTCGGACGGTAGACGAGCGTTACATGCAATGCTCGTAGTACCGTCCACACGGAGAATTCGCCTTACATTAAGCATTACATTACGCGTTACATTACACCCGTCTGGACCCGGCATAATGAGTCCCGTGGAAGCCCCCGCGCTGCCAATGAGTACGCCAAAAGTTGCCTGAAACCTAGATCCAGGGTTGAAGCGCTCTTCCTGTTTAGCAAATGTGGTTCGGTAGTCTTGCACAAGCAAGGGGGTGCAGTTGTAGGAAGCCCTTCCCTTTAGGACGGCTTGGCTATCCGAAAGGATCTGAATTGATTTTTGAATCCATGAGATTCGTGCAGTGATAAATTTCTGCTAGGAGAGACGATATGGTAGGGTCAGTCTGTGTAGGTTTTGGTAGTGGATATATCAGATCGCATGGTGATAATCTCGTTGACCTCCAGGTCAGCCTGCCGAGAACCGAGCATGGACCTGATCATATCGGGCTCATTGCGAGTCATATCGACAAATCTATATCTCGCCCTGATCGCATGACTGCTGGGCATAATGACTATGTTGCCGGCCATGAATCTCACTGCATTACCATACAGGTAGTTGGCGATCAGTCTGTTACCCAACATGAATCATATCCATTCCACGATGAAGTTTCGTACTTTTCTGCGTCTTCTATGTCTGAAAATGCCAGCATAGACCAGGGTTGATAATTTTTGAAAAAATAAAAAATAATAGTTATTTAAAACCCTAGGAAGAGAATATAACAAAAATGAAAGGAATAGTAATTTACGTAACAAGTCCGGAAAATAGGGTTTTTTTGGACGAATAGACAAAATTCTAGGACTCGCTTACGCTCGTCCTAGAATTTTGTCTATTCGTCCAAAAAAACCTTTTTCGGGCGTGTTGCGTACAATATTTTTTCGGCAACCGTGTAGAATAACAAATCAATGAGACGACACATTTCTTTTTTATATATTTTGATTCTTATTCAAATTAAACAGAACAGAAAATATCACATGTTAACTAATTTTATATGAACTGTCAGCCGTTTTCTCAGTGCTATGGTAACTTCATTTATCAAAAATATACCTACCAAGATTTTCATATTTACAATGACCAAAACGACGTGATTCTTCCGGCCTAGTCCGGGAAGTACGTACTTCCCGGACTAGGCCGGGAAATGCTTCTTTCTCAAAGAAAAAGCGTCCGGGAAGTGGGCACTTCCCGGACGGTTGCCGAAAAAAATAATTTACGGGCGATCTGAGGTCGGGAAGTGGAAGGGGGAGAGTTTGTAAGGGTAAAGGAAGGTTTATCTCGATTTCCGTCGAAAGTCCTATGGAAAAAGGTTGAAGGGCAAAGTTGTAGGTAATAAAAAGATCTAAAACTTTTGTATTTACACTTTTTTCAAATAACCTCAAAATTTATGTGAAAAATTCTAATAATAATAAGTTTTTGGCTTTCTATTTTTATCTTTTACAAAAAAAAAATCACGAAATTTTGTGAAAACTTACCTTTTCATGTCCCAAACACTAAAATAATTATTTTTTCATCTTATTTTCTCAGAAAATGCAACAAAACAAAAAATCTCGAATACGAAAAGTTTTTTCATTATGTACAGTTTTGAGCTATTTATTAAAATTCACAACAAAAAGCCCACCGACTTTTTAAAAAAGCAGATATTTTCACGCGAGAATAAGTTATATATTGAAAATTTGGGTGCTTTTTCGATATTGCGTCAAAATAATGTGAAAAAAGTAAATGTTTTATATTAAAAATATTACAGTGTGTTTGGACATAAAAAGGTTAGTTTTCACCAAATTGCTTGATTTTTTTTTGTAAAAGATAATAATGAAAATTGGTTCAAGCACTAACCTGGAGTCAGGAGCTTTTGCGCGTATGTTCTATTATCCATTCTTCTGTATTGGACACTCTTAATCAAATCGAATTTACCATGGTAAATTGCCTGTCATCAATGTGTATAATGAAAATGATAAAAGCTCATACGCTTCCTGAAATTAACAAAATTTCAGTTTTGAAGTATTTATCAAGAATTGGATAGTGCGGTTTGCTTGTTTTGTTTCAAATAATGTTTTCAATGCGAAAAGTTTAATTTAATATTACAAGAAAAATTATAATTTATTGAGAATTAGATATAGAATAATAAATGTTCTACGAGAGAAGAAATTAAAATGCTTCAAATTTTACTATTTCGTTTAAGTTAACAATGAAATGTCAAGCTATTATGAAAATTTTGCAAATATTGTAATATTCTCATTATTTTAATTAGGTAGTAGAAATGTGAAAAACAATTCTTTTTCAAGAACAAATTATTTGCTGATGATACTATAGTTCCCTCACAAATATTGCTTGAGACATGAAATTATAAATGATGGGTACGTATCAGTTATTGGAGTACTTCAGAACTCTGGAACTGTGCTCGGGATATTATTTTGTCAGCTCAAAAAAAGGGACACGATAGATTGTTTGGTTGCGGTAAAGTAATACCACGTGAAATAATACCACGCCCTAAATTTAATAATAATAATCAGAACTAATCATATGAAACTCGTGACAACTAATCCTCCTCTATCTGAATAAATATTTATGAGAATTATTTTGAAGGACAATTAAAGTTAATTATGAATCATGACGCGTGATATCTTCTTCATTCAACCAGTTCAACCTTCTAGAACCTCTTTATCGGTATTGAAGTTCATGGTGGGTTAATTTTGTTTCGTTATTCATTATGTATCTGTTTTTAGTATCCAAATTCGGTAATAATCTCATTTGAATTTCCTTAATTTTTATACCCGGAAGACTCTGAATCAAGGTCTTTCAAGATGAAAATAAAAATTTCGGAATATCTATGTTTCCTAGTTCGATAACAACACATTTCAATTTTCAATGCACTAAGACCAATTTATGTTTTGTCGATATAAGATGATTATTCTTCAACATAGATTTGATTTTTTTTTTCAAGATTTATTTTTGTCCTTCCCGTTCCTTCCGATTGTTCCAATTTATTTATTATAATCATTATCAAAATCCTAGATAAAGTGAAGTGGCGTTAGAGGCCAAGTGCAGAAGACACTGATATTTTTACACACAAGAGTGTGCGTTATTAAAAAGATCTCCCGAATTGTTTTCGTAATTTGAAAGGTCTTCAAGTAAACACTCGAGTTGCTACTTATTTATAACTTAATTCTTTTTTCGTATCAATTATGGAATTTTACAGATGGAGGATATTTTACAATTTTTATCGAAATATAAACTAAAACCCTAGAAAACTTCTGATTCATGGGCTATGTTATATAGTTAATAATTCTAACAAGTTTTTGAAATATAAAAAATACCTTATTGAATGGTTTCTTTCTGGGTTTTCTCTCCCAAACTCTGAAAAATATCTATAAAATAAAAAATTTATTATTTTGTGATTTGCTTCTGCGTAAGAAACACAAGATATTTGTCAGAAGCAATCAATCGAACAATATTGCCTAACAAATAACAACGAAACAACATCAACGCTGAAACAACTATATCGTAACATTTCGGAGTCTATGTCAGACTCCTTCTTCAGACGCTTAACGAAAAAATCTTCAGAATTATTTTGTTGATTGTTATTATTGTTATTGTTGATTGTTATTATTCTCGAATCTCATAATAACAATCAACAAAATAATTCTGAAGATTTTTTCGTTAAGCGTCTGAAGAAGGAGTCTGATATATACTCCGGAACGTTACGATATAGTTGTTTCTTCGTTGATGTTGTTTCGTTGTTATTCGTTAGGCAACATTGTTCGATTGATTGCTAGTGACATGTGTTTCTTACGCAGAAGCAAATCACAAAATAATTAATTTTTTTTTATTTTATAGATATTTTTCAGAGTTTGGGAGAGAAAACCCAGAAAGAAACCATTCAATGTTGAATATACCTCCCACAGTATCCTTTAATGATTACTTAAAAAATACCTTGTTGTATTAAGAATAGTGCGAATACGGACATAAAATGATGCAAAGATTAATCCCTTTAAATATTTACATTCGAACAAAAACAACACGGAAATCATTGAACTTTCCAGAAAACTTCAATCTTTGATGAAGATCTATGGATTTTGAAGTTACGTAGGCTATATAAATTCTTCAGTGATCAGTATACAGCGTGCCAAAAAAGTAACGTAACTCGTTAATAATTCTTGTACGGCGAATTATTAAGGAAAATCCTCGCACCCGTCGATATTTAATTCCAACTTTATCCCGTGCTTTTTTGAATTCGATATTTCTCACCCCCTACGCCCCGCTCCCCACTACTTTATTTTTTCAAATGGGAATATATGGATAGTGATACATCAAATGAAAGGTTATTTGATTACCTATTCAGCGATGTGACCAAAAGTAGAATTGGTTGAACCGTTTTCTTATTAAAAAATTAGGAAATAATTTACAATTTGTGATTGGAGAGTTCTGCAATCAGACCATTATTTTTTACAAATTATTATTAAGGGAAATCCATGAATCCATGGATTTGTAATTTCGAAAGCAGGTCTCCCTGTGTTTTTTTGAATTTGAAATCTCTCAAACTTTACGCTCCACATCCCTCTACTGTATTTTTTCAAATAGGAATATATGGATTGTGATATATCAATTGCAAGGACATTCGATTGCACATTGAGCGGTGTGACTGGAAAAAGAATTTGTTAACCTATTTTTTATTACAAAATTATCTATTTGTGATTCGTGTCAGGTTCTCATTCTTGAAATAACAAATATTGAGAAATATCCTCCTACCCACTGATTTCTATTTTCGAAGTTTGAGAAATGCATGCAGTTTTGACGTTGGGGGTTTATACCCTAAACTCTCAACAATTTTTTCCTATTGGAAAAATATTGCTTGTGATGTATCGCATCAAAGGTCATTCCATGACCAATTCAGTTATGTGAACGAAAATAAAATGTTACATAGAAATATGGATCATGCGGAGTAATATAAATAAGTGGCAGGTACCAGCAGAATTATTTTTAATCTGCTTCTTTTGCGGAATTACCCGTTGAACTTTTCCACTTATAAAATGTTACCTTAAAATTCTTGCAATAAAAATGTTACGATGAAAAAAAAATTTTAGACAAGTTGAAAACAGCTGCGAATTAATGTATTAGCAAAAAGTTATTCCTTTCGAGATATGTCCTGCTGAAAAACTGATACACAAATGCACAGAATTCAATTTGACCACTTATTTTTCATCAGATATTGTAGTGTGATCGTTTGGGACCTTTTCTGGGTGAAATTCGCAAAAATGTTAGCCTCCTGTACCAAGCGCGCAACAATATCCGAAAAATCCATTTTTAATCTGAATTTGAATTGTAATTACCCTTTTTTTCCAGGCTCTCTGAGGTATGCTCGTATCAACATAGCATTCGAATAAGGGAAACTTGCGAACTCGAAATGAAAAATTCATTGGAGAAGGACGTGACTCCATGCGTTGCAGGTCAGCGTAAGAAAAGGTTCCCAAGCAGATGGTCCCTCCGCCAGTTCATTTATTCAAGTCCATTGTTGAATCGGAGACGGAATCAAAGCAACAGTTCAACTCCAAAAGCTTCCAGGAGTTTCGGTGAGAAACAACACATATTTTTGAAAATTGAACGATTTTCCGATTCAAAACCGACTTCAATGAGACTCAAAATCTACAAAGGGAGAGCTGTCATTACGCCTTCTGTTCAAATCCGAATGTAATTTAATATGACTATCCTTGTGTTCCAAAATTACTGGCACTACTGGCCGCAGTAAGGAATTTCGGAACGCTCTTAAGTAATAGTAAGCATCGCCAGTGAATTTCAGTAATATCTGACGTTTCAATTTACTGCTCAGTACTGCCCAGGAATATCGGAACACGGCATTCGTTTATAGAACGGAATTCACTTACATCCTAGCCCATACAAAAAAAGCCGGCTTACTTATGCGCATGCGCAATCCGCTGGACCGTTGTCTTTAAAACTTTCGAACGAAAGGAGATAGGGACTTGCAATTTTCAGGGTAGGTTGCGTATCTGAATGGGAGAGTCAAGTTCGGTTTTGGGCATAATCGGACTAACGGTTTCCGAGTTATACCCACCTGGAATATTATTTCCTCGATAACTCAAAAAATAAAGATTCGATCGAATTGAAGCTTGGTAACTAGTAGTAGAAAATCAACATAAAGACGTGTTTGAAATTTTGTAAGAATCGTACCCCTAGAAAATTTAAAAAAAAGATGAAAAAACTAATGTTGTAAGGACCGTACCTACCCCTAGAAAATTTGAAAAAAATTACGAAACAAAAATTGGTTCAAGCACTGACGTGAAGTCAGGAGCTTTTGCGCGTATGTTCTATTGTCCATTCCCCTGCATTGGACACCCTTTATCGAATTTACCATGGTAAATTATGTTGTCCATTCTCCTGTATTGGACACTTAATTATTATTTAATTTACCATGGTA
This sequence comes from Halyzia sedecimguttata, assembly GCA_937662695.2. Taxonomy (NCBI): domain Eukaryota; kingdom Metazoa; phylum Arthropoda; class Insecta; order Coleoptera; family Coccinellidae; genus Halyzia; species Halyzia sedecimguttata. The sequence continues at coordinate 18,422,795 of OW569417.2, read as the reverse complement.
AATTCGAATTAAGAGTGTCCAACACAGCAGAATGGACAACATAATTTACCATGGTAAATTCTATAAAGGGTGTCCAATGCAGGAGAATGGACAACAGAACATACGCGTAAAAGCTCTTGACTTCACGTCAGTGCTTGAATCAATTTTCATAATAAATTTGGATTATTTGTAAACGCTATTGAAGCGTCTTTCCTTGATTAAATGGCAGATGGCAAATGGTAGACATTGACAAATACAACTGTCATTGTCACAAATAAAAATTGACTGCCGTGCGTGAGTAATGTCAATTTGAAAATGGGGCGTTCCCATTGGAAGACCCGATAGGTATTATTTATCCAGGTTTCTTAAATCATTTTCCTATTATTTGTGTCTCGGCTTATAGGAAAAGTGGAGTTTTGAAATTTGGCAGACGGATACGGGCTATCCTTCTAGAATATTTTCATTCAAATTCCTTTTCCGGATATACTTGGAGTGGACATTAACAATGGAATTTTTATCTACCATTTTTTTTGCCTGCATCGGATTGCTTGCTTGATTTACATTTTTCGTACCAAAGAGGAAAGTGTCATTCAGTGCAGATACGTACCGATTTCATGGTTGTTACCAATGATCAACGTAACTTAACCTACACATAATAATATTTTACATTTGATCTGTTAATACATACTTATTTAATGAATCCATACCGATGCACCATTTCGGTTTTAGCTCTTTTTTTTTATCTTATATTTAGATAATATGATATTTTCTTCGAACTCAAAATTCGTAATTGGTTTCGAAATGCAGGGGCCCTCCCTTACGGGTGCCTATGCATACTGACGGAGAACTCTGTCTAGCTGGTTGTTTGTAAGCACTGTAACTTCCGAATGAAATTCCTTAGGGCATCCTAACAAAAAGTGACCATAAACGCAATAGTGGGTTAATGTTATTGTCTCTTCTACTGTTAACTGTTTTGTCATCTATAGATGACAAAACTTCTTGAACTAAGTGGAATTTGTATTTGGTTTTTGATCTTGGGGCGATAGATTAATGGACTGATTTAAATGTAACGTTTTTCTTAGAGGGCTCAAAGACCATTAGTCGTTATTTCTTATGCTCTGCATTACTGGAGGTTTTAACTCAATTATTTCGTAATGTGAATTAATAGGTAAATAAAGGTGTATAATGTTTTACGATTTTACACAGAAAAGGACACGGACAATCGCCAGGGGGACTCATCCAGGGATATTGAATGCGGCCTTCCTCATCATGTGGAAATACATCAGGCAGCTAGCAGAACTTCAGTGTTCACTGGAAGTACAAAAGTAGGTATCTATGATTACTGTTTCGATTAAAAATAGTAAGCTGAAATAAAATTTTTTTACGGATTGTATACAAAATTGCTTACAGTTCGAATTATTGGTATAACCAATTGAATAATAAGTTAAACTGTTTGAAATAACAGTTCCTAAATAACATATTATTCGAATCATCTCTCTAATTAATTCTAATTGACGATATGTAGTACAGGTATATCCTTTTATGTTTGTACAAACATATATAAGCTATATATTTGGTTCTAATAATAGGAACGTAATAACATATTATCTCCAATTAAACTTAATTACAGAAACATCTATATTCTGCAAGCATAATATATTGACTCAAGATAGGACTAGTAATTAGGAAGTGTAAAAAATCCAATATTAAAATGGGAAAAAATCACCTATTGTACAGGGTGAATTATTTCAACAGTACCTGAAGTCATAAATTATCTTGATTTTGGACGAAGATCTGTTGGTTGAATATTGTCTCTACAAAAGTTGGGAATGATATCAATGGATTCTTATGATAGAACTGCATCATAAAAGGAATTGAAATATCAAACCTCATAAAATAATTTAAATTCAACAAGAGTGCCAAAAATGATTAATCCAAAACCAACAGACAATTCTACCCAATAACGAACTTATCCAAGATTTTCATTCCTCAAATCTACTATGAAAATTAAATTATATCAATTGAAACTTAGCCAATATCCTAGTTTTGTTTTTACTGTAGATATTTTGAACCCAATTTGTTTAACTTACCAAAGTATATATTTCCATCATCATCATATGGATTATCATAGTCATATGGATTATACAAGAGCTATCTACGATAGTTGAGGTTATTCCGTTGGTCATTTTGCATTCAATCATACTTTGTGACATGTCTGTTATCCACAGAACACTAATAGCTCTTATCTGTAGATGAGATGACAATGATGAAATGTATGAACACAGATAACATTTATAGATACGGACGTTAATTTTCGATACAGCATTCTGTGAAATCATAGAGTTACGGTTTAATATTGAAATTTTTAAAAATCATATCTCGGAAAGTATTAATTTGTTAGAGATGAAAATGATATGAATGGATTCTCATGATGAAACTGCATCTTCAAAAAAAATCAAATTCGAAAGTTGTAATGTAAAAAATTGTTTTGTTACTTCGAAACCATCTCAACCCAGATATTTATCTCCCAAAGCCACTCTGAAAATTTCAACTGTCTAGCTCATTCCGTTCGAGAGTTATCGTGTCTACGGCCGGACGGTTTCGATTTTGACCACGGATTCTTGATCAGTGAGTCGAACCAAATCGTTTAAGACCATGTTTATCCAAAAATACGAAAATTACAGAAATATGGCAAATTGATAAAGACTCTGTTCCGAGGAACAAGAGCGCCAAAAACGCTATAATTTTCAATGACATTTTATTCATTGTTAAACATGTGGGCGAATAAAGAGGTGAATACGCTCGTTGTTCACTAATGTAACGTTGAGTTATTTTTTGAAAAATTATGATGTGCATTGCAATGCTTCCATTCTGGCGATTTTATCTTCCGTGTGGAGTCTTAAACATATATTATTTGAAGAAAAACTGTAGCAAGACCAAATTGCTGAATGAATGCTGTGCAGTTTTCTTTTCGGTAAAATATATCAGTGAAAGTTGGAGAATCTCACTCCGATAGCCACAGAGCTGAACGTGGAGTTCCCCAGGACTCCGCGCTGGGACCATTGTTATTTTTGTTGATGAATGATTTGCCAACCCATTTAGTTCACTACATATTGACGATATTTCCTGATGACACTTTGGCATTGGTCTCTGCTAGGATCTTTGTAGAGCTCCAGAAAGTTTGCGAATTTCTTCTTGAAAAAATTCTGACTTGGTGTCGATTGAATGCACTGATGGTTAATATAAGCAAGATATTATGCCTTTACTTTGACCCTGAAAAACTATGAGAATGGTGCTCTGAAGGTCTATTATCTGGATAAAATTATAACTACATCCGAAATTAACAAATTTCTTGGAATGTATCTAGAATGAATAGGTTGGACCACACATGTCGATGCTGTATATAAGAGACTATATAGTTCATTTTTTGCAATTATTAGAGTAAAATACTCACTGCCTCTTGCTTCATTGATCGACATATACTATAGCATGACTATAGCTTGGTGTACAGTCACCTGGCTTATAATGTACTGCTGTGGTAACTCTTTGGACGTTTTTAAGGTATTCCTTGCACATAAGAGGATTGTTCGCCTAATTTTTAATCTGGGCCCGCGCAAATCTTGTCGGTCAGTATTCATAGAAGATAAAATCTTATCTCTGCCATGTATGTATATTCTTAAGTGTTTGCTTACGCCAAAGAAAATGAATCCAATTGGACGAAATTTTCCAGCAGTCATAACTATGAAACTAGAAATTATCAAATTCTATGGGTATGACCATAGAGCTCATAAATTTGAGAAATCTTCCTTATATTACAGTATAAAAATGTTAAATCATCTCCCTCCTACTTTTTTTAAGTCAAATGGTTATTGCTGTGTGAATGTTATTATTCTGTTGGATATTATTTTAGTGATTTGTCGATAGTAGCTTACTATAGAAAACTAATTTTTGATCTGACTTATCCTATGAACTTTGTGATGTCTGAAGGGATCAATGAACTATTATTATTATTATTATTAACTAGCAACTAGTTTGTAAACAATATATATCATCAACTTATTCCTTAAGTGGTACCTATTTCGAAGTGTTCCTGATATTCAATTTTTTGTTTTCAGAGTGCTGACGGCTTACCAGCCACTTTAGAGTGCCCGTTGTGCTTCGCAGAGCTTGGCCTCGAAGATTTTTTCGTGGTTGCAAGTTGCGGTCACCGAGCATGCCTGCAATGCTTGAAACAATATCTAAGGGTAGAGATCACCGAATCCCGTGTCCTTATCACGTGTCACGAATGTCCTGAAGGAATTCATCCGAACGGTAAGTAGATGAATGATGATGAAAATACGGGGTGTCTCAAAGTGATCCAACTATTTTTAAAAATAGGTGGAAAAAAATCACTTCATATTCCTTATTAAATATACCAAACTTAATGGATTGTCTTCGTAGGTAACATACTTAAGATAATCCAAAAAAAACAAAATCGGATGGGGTTCAATCACAGCCCAGTGGTGGCAATCAGACAGACACCAAGCAAAAAATCTTCAGAATTATTTTTTATTTACAGATATTCTGAAATTTTTCACACTATATTAAGTTCCTATTTTTAAAGGGTGTCTAGATACCCAAAAAAACTTCAGATAGGTAGATACCCTAGGAAAGGTATCCTATCTATCTAGTCTAGACACTTCTCCGAAGTATCCTTGAAAGCTCTGGTATTATGTTACAAATCTGTGAAATCTTTTGATCACTTAATGGACGCTCTTATAAATGTTTTGTTAAGCTTCCGCAAGGACGGAATTAGCTGAACCAGTATTCGATGGAATAAAAAAAAATTCGTCAATTTTTTGCCGAATGATAAATTACTTTCTGCGCTATTAACTTCAGTGAGGAGCACCTCATAATTACATCCTTTTTTTTTTCAGAGATAAAAGCCATCCTCGATGACCCTGTTATGATGGTCAAATATGAAGACTTTATGGTTAGAAGAGTGTTAGCAGTTGATACAGATACGAGATGGTGCCCTGCACCTGACTGCGGGTAAATAAAAAATTTTTTTGAAAGCATGTACGTGAAGTCAGAAGTGCCCATTTTCACTCCTCACACACCCTCATGAAATACCATAAAATTCAATTATATCGGATCTTTATTTTTGAAAATGTTGGGGAAATAAAATGCGGCTTTAAGATTTGTGCGGAATTTTAGCGGAATCTAACATAAAATTTTTGGAAAAAACTTTTTAGTTATATGATCCTGAGAAAATTCTGTCAAAATTTGCACGTTGACAATCTACAGCTAATTACCAAGTTTTAATTCGATGGGATCTATAGTTTTTGAGTTATTGAGGAAATAACAACAACTTTTCAAATCGGTTTCGGTATAACCGGTCGGCCGATTATGCCCAGTAACAAAATTAGCCACCGCATTTGGATGCGCAACCAACCCTGAAAATTTCAAGTGGCAATCTCTTTGCGTTCGAAAGATATTGTGGCAACGGATAGGATTGAATTTAACCTCGAATTCTTCATCAGTGAGTCGAACCTAATCGTTTGAGACCATTTTGGACAAAAAAATAAAAAATAATAGACTTTTGGGCAAAATGATACACGCTGTTCCCTAGAACATGCGCGCAAACATTGGTTATGTCATTTCATTTAATGGATATTCATTAGAAGACTTCACTTGTATGACATTATACTCTGTTTAATTTGAGGTAACATTGTATGAATGTATTTTAAGTGATGCCGGTAGCTATGATCTAGCCATAAGTGCAGAATTATTCGAAAAACACATTATGTAATATAATTTCGTCTATTAAAGATACAACTCTGCATTTTGTTGCATAGATAAGGTCCTAAAATATTACATTTGACCTACTGATAAACCATTCGTCAATTCGAATTTAATCCGTTTATTGGTCTTTTGCAAGCACGATCATTTTCGAAAGAAACAACATACTTGAAAACTTGATGGGTATGTTTGAAACTCAATTAGAAAATTCCTGAATACTAAGACCCAATTCAAAATTTTTATTTTTCAATATTGATAAACTACATGTGTAACCATGTTCAAATAGAGAATAATAAAATTTCGATTTGAATGTTAATTCAGAAACAAAATGTCTTTAAAAACATTTTATCATCATTCTACAACACATCACCAGGAAAATTGCAAGTCGCCACCTCATTCTGTTCGAAAGTTATCGTGGCAACGGACGGCCGACGTTTGGAAAAAATTATAGCACGCCGTTACCTAGAACATGCGCGCAAAAAAAGTAGTTATCCAATCAAGCTCACGTTAGTCCTTTTCCAATTTTTGGCGCTCTAGTTCCTCGGAACTGAGTGCTTATCAATTTGCCCAAATGTCTGTAATTTTCGAATTTTTCGATGAAAATGGTCTTAAACGATTTGGTTCGACTCACTGATCAAGAATCCGTGGTCGAAATTCATTCTGTCCGGCCGGCCGTAGGCACGATAACTCTCTAACGAAAGCAGTTAGAGGATTGAAATTTGCAAGGTGGGTTTGGAGCGTAAATATCTCGGACAAGTTCGTTAATGGGCGAAATCCATCATGCGGTTTCGGAGTTATGGCCGATTTTAGTAAAACACATTTTTTATGAATATTTCCGAAACCGATCACTCGATCTATCTGAAATTTAGCATCAAATTGAAGAATCATGACCTTTATACGCATGTGAAGTTTTGTATTGACCAGGTTACAGCAAAGTGTCAAAAAAAAATTTCAAAATTAAAAAAAAAAATAGGCCAGGCTGTTTCGGAGTAACGAAAAAAAAAATTTTTTTTAAGTAACAAATTTCAAATTCAATATTTATTTAAGATGCAGTTTCACCATTAAAATCCATCGATATCATTTACAACTCCAACAAGCTAATACTTTCGGAGATATGATTTTTCTAAATTTCAATAATGAATCGTACTTCTATGTTTTCACAGAATGTTATAATTATTCTATCTAAGCTTTATTATATGATCTGTGTTCATACTCGTACATGTCATCCTGTTCTATAAGAGAGAGTCAAATTCATTTCAGCTATTTTAATTTGATTTCTTCCATGGTGCAGTTCTCATTCTCAGGTTGCTCATTCAATCTTGATAAATAAACTATTATTTGAATTGAATTTCCTTTATGATGCAGTTCTATCATAATAATACATTGATATAATTCCCAACTATGAGAAACCAATACTTTCCGAGATATAATTTGTCTGTTTGAACAAGAGCGCCAGAAAGCTCATGTCCACAGGGCTTGAACCAATTTTATATTACAACTTATTCAAATTATTTATTATACGAAATTCGTTCAATATTTTGCCTAGAGCCTGTACCCAGGATTTTTTTTAAATAATAGCTGAAACAAGTTAAAACCTATTTGAGCGATTACTGAGTAATATCGACTAATTAAAATTCAGGAAAAGCACTAGCATGAAATCAGGAGCTTTTGCGCGCATGTTCTTTTGTCTATTCGTGGCCCAGACACTCTCACAAAATTCTGGATGATCCTACAAACCGTCCTTTCGGCGTTTATACTTGAAAAAATACATTGGGCATCAACTGAATGCAAATGTTATAATAAATAAAAAGTAAACCCTGCGCGGCAGGCGAGGAATTTACATGATTTGAAATTTCAAAAGAAGTAGATACCAGTTCGAAATTTTATTTTCACAATAATTTTTAAAATATAAAGCTGATCGAGCTGAAATTCGATACTCGATTGCTAAATATTAGCTGGAGGGCTTGTCGAAGCTGGTTCGAAGGAATCTGAGGGATAAAATTTTTGATGAAAAATATATTTTTTGGTTGTACGATCCTCATTTAATTGCTAAAATACAAAGCCGATCGAGCTTAAATCCGGTACTCGATAGTGAAATGGCGGCTCTAAGGTTTGTGCAGAATTTCAGCGGAATCTTACAGAAATTTTTTAAGAAAAAAAAATCTCAAATACAGACAGAACAAAAACGATTTTACCAAATGTCGTGGTTTCCCGAACAGCTCTGAAAGTACCAGGAATTATAAATGGCATATTGTTAGGAATAAAAAAACACAACTTTTCTCTAAACCCTAGGTTAAGCTAGGTACCTCCGTAGTGTACTAGCGTCGAAAAATGCAATAATATTCATGTGTCTCATTTAAAATAACAAGGATAGAGAATTATCTTTTCTGGAAAACAGATAATTCAACGCATTTACGTATTTATTCGAGAAGGAACGCGATTTTCTGAATATTTAGGTTCAGTAAAATTTATTTCATATCGAATGAACGACCGTACCAGAAATTTTATATTCTATGAGTTACATTCTGGAAGACCACAATGGCGACATAACCTGATTTTTAACAGATAAACCATGACCAAAAATGTCTAGAACCTTCTCACAACCGAAGTTCATGACAATTTCATTTCAACATTTATTTTTCAGATTTGCTGTGATAGCTAGTGAGTGTGCAAGTTGTCCGAAACTGAGGTGTGAAAGACCAGGATGTGATTCGTTTTTTTGTTATCACTGTAAGGCCGAATGGCACCCCAATCAGACATGTGATGCTGCGCGAGCTCAGAGATCTCCCAATATTAGGTCCTCTTCAATTGCCTATAGTACAGACTCTCAGTATAGTAAGTATGGGTACAATGTTCCAAAAGTGAACGGCAACCTGTTAATCAGTTCTTTTTCCGAATTATTGATACTACTGTAGGATTTCAATAAAGATTGCAATTCTACTTGTATATAGTTAAAATTGAGATTGTGTTTAAATGGTGTAACAGACTTTCTCTGCACTCTCGGATGCCTCGAACCAATTAGCACAATAGCGTTAGCGATCTTAGACAGATCCCAAAGACCATGTACCACCCGACAGGAGATGAAGAATTCAATATCAAACCCCGACTAACGGAATATCAGTATACGGAGTTTATAATACTTGAAGGACTCTCATAAATTGTGGTGCAACATTAACGACTGTATTCCTGGAATTGCCTCAAACCGTGGGATCGTTCCCGTGGAATCCTATTGGCCTACGGTGGGGTTATCAGCCAGAGAATCACCAATCGTTGCATTACCCTGTGAGATCGAATGAAAGCCGAAGTGCGGGCGGTTAATGAGGGTAGGTACCTCGAGGCCATTGAGGGTACCAGGCAATCGGGATGAAGGGTATTGAATTCTGATCAGGGATACGACGCAGACGGTAGAATTGTGACGGTTAGCGTAATACGAGTTTGTATCCCCTAGACTGAGACGTTTTTTTGTTGAACACGAGAAAGTCTGACTTAGACGAAGTAAGAACCTTTTTTGCGGAAGCTGTCGAACTTCAGTAATTGCAAAAGTAAATTCTGTCTAAGTTGTAAATATGTAGTTTGTTTCATCGAGTTATATTGTATATAAATTGTGTGTGTGAATATCAGAACCATTGTTTTAAAAACTAAAGATGCGAAAGACGAAAAGTTAGGAGCATATAATTCAATCAACCCCTGAGCGATTAATATAAAAATCCTACACTACTATATTATATGTGTATATTCATGTGTTGATCTTTTCTAACGATTTGTTACATTAAAATCTACGTCCGTCATTAGAGCTGTAATGATTCGGTAAAAGTACCAAATGCTTGCTCAACTTATTTGAGGTTAAAAAATGTTTTTCTTACAGAAGAAGATATTAAGCCCTGTCCAAGATGTGAAGTATTAATCGTGAAAATGGACGATGGTTCGTGTAATCATATGATGTGCGCTGTCTGTGGCGCAGAATTTTGTTGGCTGTGCATGAAGGAAATCAGTGATTTGCATTATTTGAGGTTTGTATAGATATAGATTTTATGAGTTACTGGTTAGTATAACTGTTATGTGTGTCTCAAGAAATATAACTCGGATTTTCCTAGACATAATGTTAGGTAATGGTAGTAATATGGAAGCCAATTACAGAGGTACATACCTCGCTGGTTGAAAAAAAATAATACATTGAATAGCATTCAAACAATATTTTATAGTCATTGAAATTAAACAAATATTTCATAGTTATTGAACTAACTTCAATCTTTATAAATTATTTCAATGATGAAAACTAGGTTTAAATTTTTGTAGAATATTAGTTCAAGTACTGACGTGAAGTCAGGAGCTTTTGTACGCATATCCCATTGTCTATTCACGCCTCATACGAAGTCGATCGAGCATAGTTTCTGAAATATAAATGTTTTCAACATAGCTGAAAAGAATGAAAATTTAACCTTAAACGACAGAATTACTTTTAATACTGTTTTATTCACCACTATTGGACACTCTTAACCAGATTTAAAATTCTTCAAATATCTAATATGTAATATAATAACATAATTATATACGAAAAAAATTACTTCTCAAATTACCCAGTTTCAATTGGATGAGATTTCTATATTTTGAGTTATAGAGGAAATAAAAACAAAAATTCAGAAGTGTTATAACTCCAAAACCATTTGGCCGATTATGCCTATTAATCAAATGTCGCATTCGGATTAATTTACTTGTGATTCGATCCTCACAAAATTTCACATACGTCTTTATGTCGCTATTCCACAATTAGTTACCAAGTTTTAATTCGATCGGATCTGTATGATCTTAGATAAAATACAGTGGGTATAACTCTGACACCATTGGGGCGATTATAAAAATATTAAATCTCTATCTCTTTTCGTTCTCAAGCTATCGTGTCAACGGCAGGCCCAAGAAAATCGAATTTGACCTCCAATTTTTCATAAGTGATTCGAACATTATGTTGACTATGTCATAATAACTTGACTGTAAAATAAATTTTTGAAGGGTCTTGCAAAATTTCGGAGTTATTTGACGGATAGTTGCTGAGATACATATTTTTTTTTTAAATTTACTTCAACAACAAAACCACTTGGCACATTTTGCCCATCAATGGATCGAACCGAGATATTTATGCCTCAATCGGCTCAATCCCACCCTGCATATTACAACTCTGTAACTCATTTAGTTCGAGAGTTATCACGGACCGAATTGAATTTGGCGTAGAATTCTTGATCAGTGAATAGAAACTAAACTTTTAAGATCATTTTCAAAAATTTGAAAATTAAAGACATCTGGCCAAAATGACAGGGGCTACTTTCAGGGGAACAAACGCGCCAAAAAACGGCATTTGACATACGAAAATGTAATTGAAATGTTCTGGATTGATTTGAATCATTCTTGAATAGTTGAGTCCGAGAATATATATTTGAATATTTATGAAAAGATTTGTGCTGATTATATTTGAATTTTGGTTGATGATAGAAATGTTTATTTACAACTGTTTTGTAAATTTAATGGCCTCTTTGGTCTAAAAAATGTAAAATTAGTCGCTTTACATACCGAGCATATTTATTAAATTCATCTTGAATTGGTGTAAAAATTCAAATTTAAATCGCTATTCGAATTTGTAATACATAACGAACTCTCAAGGGGAATCAGAAAAGGTTCGTTATAACCACGAGGCCCTTATATCCGTGGCGTGAATGGAAAAAAACAATTATGTACTTATTTAATCTAACTTTAAACAAGTAATCAATAAATGAACATGAGAGGATCTGAACATTAAAATAATAAGAAGAAACAAAATATTTAACATGATCTGAATATACATATTAGGGTGCTTCACTTTTAGGCGATATTTTTTTTTCTCTGTGCTACCAGAAAATCTTATACTTCATGAAAAATAAAAAATTATACCGCCGGGTAGGAGGCTTTCAGTGCAATAGTGGCTTAGCTCATTTAAAAATTCAATTTCCTATTTAAATAGCACAGAAAAAATTTTTTTTCAGTTTCAATTTGATTTTTCGACGAAAAAAAAATTTTTGGGGAAAAACGCGTGTATAGCTTTTGAAGAGCATAAAATTTACTACATAAAGTTTCTCCGCGGGAATCCTCCTCGACCAACAACTTTTGAGTTATAGAACAGGGAAGATAAATGTTTATCAGATTTTACACCAAATCATTTCTAAATCAAGATTTATTTTTTTTACATCAAAAAATAATTCATTATAGACCAAAGAACGTTTTAATCGAGTCATTATATGATCCGGGTTTCCAATTTCAAACATTATTTTTGAATAAATAGAGAAAACTTAATTTTAATTAATAATTATAATATAATCAAATTTCAAATACATTAAATTCAAATTTTCGTTCATATTTTATTATTTTATTTTTAGTTCTATTTCCTACCGCAGCAGCGCTATTTTCCTGCTGAAAGAGCAGTACAATTGATAGAATCATTCAATCGGACTTTAACTCACGATGAAGAACAAAAACAATACCTATTACAAGTTGTTGCAATGCATAGGAAGCAATTTCCTAATGCTAATAAAAAAACATTAATGTAAACAGAAGCTTGCAAATAATATTAAAAATTACTCTTCAAGATATTATCTTATCATTATTTATAAATTAAAATTTATATTCGTTCTTACTGTTCATAATAAATTCTTATTTAATGTAAAAATAATATTTATTTATTTAATTGACATTTATTTTTCTCTATCCAAAAATATTTTTGAAATTAGATACCCAGATGATGTATTGACATGATCGAAACGTTCTTTTGTCTATAATGAATTATTTTTTGATGTAAAAATAATAAATCTTGATTTAGAAATGATTTGATGTAAAATCTGATAAACATTTATCTTCCCTGTTCTATAACTCAAAAGCTGTTGGTCGAGGAGGATTCCCGCAAAGAAACTTTTTGTAGCAAATTTTATGCTCTACAAAAGCTATACACGCGTTTTCCCCAAACATTGTTTTTTCGTCGAAAAATCAAATTGAAAGTGAAAAAAAAAATTTTTTTGTGCTATTTAAATAGGAAATTGAATTTTTAAATGAGCTAAGCCACTATTGCACTGAAAGCCTCCTACCCGGTGGCATAATTTTTTATTTTTCATAAAGTATCAGATTTTCAGGTAGCACAGAGAAAAAAAAATTTCGCCTAAAAATGAAGCACCCTAATACATATGCATTATACTTAAAAACATAAAAAGCTTTTGTGTGAAAATTTAGCTTAGAGCTGTTGGAAATAATTCGTAATATTGCTTAGTTTTTTACGCGAAACGAAAATGTTTCTCTGAATTTCACTTTGAATTAATTGTATTGCTTGAAAACATAAGCTTCGTCGACTTTGACATTTTATATTCTCTGCAGAATCTCGATTTTTGTTTTTAAACTTATTGCTTTGCATTTGCCTTTTAGCGGCAAATTACATTCCGCTATCGTAAAGATAGCGAAACCCTAACATGTAGTAACACGAATAAAAAGGATTGATTTGTAAATTGTAACATCAGCCGCAATACAACGTGGGGTGAAAAATTTTCGATATAACCGGTTATAACCGAACCGGTTATAACCGAACGTTCGTTATATCACGTGTTCGTTATAACGACTTCTACTGTAGTTAATTACTTACTATTTTATCACATTTTTCGTCATTCGACAGATCTGTTTATTCCAACCACATTGCTATATCCCCGCTCTATATAGAGTTAATTATTGTTTTACTACACACTAAAGGTTATTTTTTACTTTATCTATAAGGAAGTTGAATAAATCACGTTAAAGAGCTAGTACGATTCTACAAATTAATAATTTTGTGGATTTCCAGAGGCTTCAATCAAGTGTGTTTTCTTTAACATCTCAAACCATGCGTTTTACTGAACTCGTTAAAACACTACATAAAGTTATCACTTCACTGACAAACTTTTTTCCACAACCTTGAAGTGCTTCTAACACGTTATAAATTATTTTCTCCTCTGATGAATAAATAAGGAATCTTTCTTTTCCAGTCCATCAGGATGTACCTTCTGGGGCAAGAAGCCTTGGTCAAGAAAAAAGAAAATTTTGTGGCAGCTAGGTACGTTAGTTGGAGCACCTGTTGGTATTGCACTAGTTGCTGGAATTACAGTACCTGCGATGATAATAGGTAGGTGATTTTGATATTTTATACATTGTAAGAATTCGATTAAATTTCGAAAATTCCGTGTTTTTTCAGGAATTCCTGTTTGGATTGGTAGAAAGATGTACACTAGATACAAAAATGCCAATAAACATAAACGAAATGCCGCCATAGTAGGAGGAGTTCTTGCTTCGGTGAGTAAAAGTAGAAAATTTAGTATTATGGAGAATTGTCGAAACATTCATGATTTCTAGTACCTACCTAAAATGAATATTAATATTATTCGCGAGGAATTTTATATTGTTCACCTAAAATTTGAAGAAACGAAAATAAAATATCGGCAACAAAAATTACCACAGCAATCATTGACTACTTCAATTTTTCCGAAGAAAAAATAAACTCAAAATACGCCATCAAAAGTTATCTTCCAGATTAGCTATGTTTGCTTTCGATAATGTTTTGCAGCGGTTGTTTATCTACTTTTAGCAAAATCATGAGTGTTTTAATAATTGTTTTGCAACTTTCGGTTAGTGATGCTACTTTTCAAATTCGTGTTTTAATTTTTCCAACTTCGTTCCTATCAACAGAAGTGTTACTTCGAAAGGACAATGTAAAGTTAATTATTAATTAAATGCGAATTTCAATTAGCAAACGTATTTCAATTAATGAAAACAGCATGAACCAAAAACTATATTTGAGTTTCAATAATTAAGTCAAGGTGGATTGGAATCTGATACTACAATATTATGCACAAAAGCATGTAGGATCTGTTTTTTGGACACGCGAAATTCCTGAAAAAAGATACATTATAATCAGACGGCGTAGCATGAATTAAATATTCAGCTTAATTAGTCTTAAACTCGTATCTAGCAATTTAACTGGAATGAAATACCAAGTTATTGCTGCACGATTTTGTTTTATTTTTTATTTTACATGATAAGGCTACTCAACAGGCAGCAAATACTGTCCTTCAAAAGAGAACCACATATTAAGTTTTAAGTTTTCACAAGTTTATATGTGGAGATATATCTGAATGAGAAATAATTTTGACTTGTTACCTAGTTGTTGGTAGCAAAAACAAGTAAGTATGAGCATCTCTGTTTTCCAAGAAGACTTGAGTTGTAGAGTTCAAAAACTCTAAAGTACTAAAAGGCGACTACTGAACTACCTAAACTTACTTAAAAGATGAACAGATTCACTTATTCAAAATTAATTGAATATCGAAGATTGCCTGAATTATGATTTTCACTACAAGATTAATACTGTGGTTAATTTAGATGAAAAATCGTCATCAGTTGCGGCCTTATTCATTGAAAAGACAAGCTGGATGATTTCAATTGATTTTGAATCAATTCAGAAGGATTGTCTCTTGGGCTCCTTCACTGTCATCTTCATCATCAAATGTGTTTTGCTTACAGTTTCAAAGATTTCGTCATTTGCAGGATTTTCGCTCGAAATGAGATCTTTGTCTACATTTATAAATTCCACCAAAGAAACCTTGCATTCAAAATTTCCGAGCATCTATAAAATGGACACTAGGACAATGGACATTCAAGCTTTTCTGAAACAGATTTGAATATTCAGTAGGGTTACATCTACCACACTGTCATCGTTATAGTAGATAAAGTATTCGGAATATCATATTCTTGGCTAATAATCGTTCTGTGGACACCATTCTCTACTTTTTTGTAAATTTCTAGCACCTTTCCTATCGTTAAAGACTTGAGCTTACACGGCTGTGACATCTTGGCAACTAAAAGCACTCTTCAGCGTTTCCACCTTGTAACTAGAGGTCAAAACCCTACTTTGCTCACTTTCAAAAGTTCTACTTACAGAGATTCGCAGGAAGTAGTCAAAGCAGTGCCGTTTTCGCGTTGAAGAGTTGTTTGAGTTATCTAAATTCGATTGATATAGGACAAAATACATGGAAATCTTGAAAATGTGCAGAGACCACTGAAAAAGTTTGAGATAAGTAGAGGTTCGAGTAGCTCAACCCAGGATTGAAACTATAAAAATTTAACCCCGCAAAATGGCAGAGTTAGCTCGCTAACTTCGGGTTATTAATGTCAAAATTAGAGTTTTCCAATTTAAATGGTTTTGATAGGAGTTGAATTTCTGGTAAATAATAAAACATATTGGCAGTGATCATCAGTAACTTGCTTGTCTTGATTGTGTGGTGTTTTTGAGACGATGATTAATGATATACTACTTTCTGATGATGATGAAGCGATCATCAAATATTTAACTTCCTAATTTTATGATGGAAGAGTTGAAGAAAGGACACCAATCATTACAATTCCCTGAGTCATAGGAGATTTCGTATCAAAAAAATGGAAAATCTCTTTGGACAGGTGCTTTGGCGCTCTTGTCAAACTACTAGCGAGTAATTATTCAAACTCTGACAAATCATAACTCGGAAAGTATTGGCTTCTCAGAGTTGGGAATTATATCAATCGATTCTTATGATAGGACTGCATCATAAAAAATTGAATTCAAAACATAAGTCTATGCCTCGCTTCATATGTTGGGTTTACATACATCAGCAAATTATAATTAGGCGGACGTTACACGGTCAATCTGGTATCAATCCGGACTATCAGCCTACGCGTATACAATCAGTTTCCCGACAATCTGACATCAATCCATGATCGACGTCAGATCGACCGTGTAACCTCCGTCATAGAGCATTCTATGAAATCCCAAAAATACAATCAATTATTAAAATTTTGAAAAATCATATCTCCGAAAGTATTAGTTTGTTAGAGTTGAGAATGATATCAATGGATTCATATGATGAAACTGCATCTTAAAAAAAATTTAATTTGTAATGTAATTTTTTTTTTCCTTACCCGAAACCACCAGGCCGAATTAGCCCAATAACGAACTTAACCGAGATATTTATCTCCCATACCCACTCTGAAAACTCATACTGTCTAGCTTATACCGTTCGAGAGGTATCGTGTTAGCTGGCGAAAATTAAAGACATGTGGGCAAATTGATAAGCACCCTGTTCCGAGGAATAAGAGCGCCAAATGTAACATTTTAACTCCGAGTTATATCTGTGCTTAATATGTTAACCCCATATTCCACGCAAGTGGGGCTAAAGATTTAATTTATACAATTAGGCTAGTCACTAATAGATCCGTAATTGAACACGTAACTGTAGCTAAATATTCACAGCTTAATATGAGTTAGGAAGTTTTGGCCGTTTAGAGAGTTAGGAACTAGTTAAACTCAGTGGAATGAGTGTATGCTTCACGTAGAAAATCAACACGTGTTATACAAATCGATCAATCCCAGTACTAGACGACGCACAAAGAACTCTCGCTAATTTTCATTACACTCAATCAGTAGTTTAAAGGATTCGTGACTCAATTAAGCCCTTAAATAAGACATCAACGTGGCCAAGGATCTCTATTCCTGTTTCATCAGGATGTTACGTGCTTTTGGAGACCCTGCAGGTCCTCATTAGTTTGCGTCTTAGTTTTTTCAGATTTTAAGATCATGTTTATCCCAAATGCCTGTAATTTCAGAAGTTTTGTCTGAAACTATTACTCTTCATCGAAATGAGTTAAAGAGTGCGCTGCTC
Source organism: Halyzia sedecimguttata (assembly GCA_937662695.2). Lineage (NCBI taxonomy): Eukaryota > Metazoa > Arthropoda > Insecta > Coleoptera > Coccinellidae > Halyzia > Halyzia sedecimguttata. The sequence continues at coordinate 18,405,312 of OW569417.2, read as the reverse complement.
AAGCCCGTTCATGAGCAAAATCTGCCGAGTGGTTTCGAGGTTATAGCCATCTGGATTTTTTTTTTCCAACAACTCAAAAGATACTGACCTGATTGAATTGATACTCGGTAGTTAGTTGGAAAATACCGACACAAAGAATCATGCAGAAAATATCTGTTAGATATCGGTAAAATTTTACAAGAGCCTTCAAAAACTTTATTCTACGGCCAAGTTCTATAACTCAATCAGATCCATACTGTTGGAGATATTGGCAAAATATCGAAATATTAGAACGAATACAGTGGACCAGTATTCCAGTCGAACAGCAAAATTGACACATGTTTGGCGTGCTAGGTGTCAAATTTACTCAGAGTTTTGGTGTGAATTGGGTAATCTTTATGTTTATAGACGCGTTGCGGGGGAGGCTGTTTTCGAAATTGACCATTACGCTATAAACGAATATCTCGTGTATTTTTAAACAAATTTGTTCAAGCACTGACGTGAAGTCAGAAGCTTTTGCGCGTATGTTCTCTTGTCCATTCTCCTGTATTGAACACTCTTAATCGAATTTACCATGGTAACATCTATTGTTTGTTCTCCTATATTGGACCCTCTTAATCGAATTTTCCATGGTAAATTCGATTCTCCATCGAGCTACCGAACTCACACAAGGCTGCTCGGATCTCCAATAATATAGATCCGATCATGTTCAAACTTGGAACTTGGTAGTAAAGTTAGATTCTGAAGACTCTTGCAAAATTTCAGCGATGTCGGGCGAATAGTTTCGGATATATAGAATTTTTTCAATAATTTTCTATGATTTTTTTTTTAAATTTTCTAGTGATAAGATCCTCACGAAATTTCGCAAGAATTTTCGCGGTGCTATTCTACAACTAATCACCATGTTTGAATTGGATCGGTTTTATATTTTTCGAGTTATTGAGGAATGAGAACCAAATTTCAGATGATTATAACTCCAAAACCGTTTTGCCGATTATGCCTAAAAACAAAATCGAATGGCGCATTCAAATTCTCAACCTAACCTGAAAATTTCAAGTCGCTATCTCATTCCGTTCTTAGGTTATCGTGACATAAATAATATATTTTTTTTAAATTTCCTAGCTATACGATTCTCACAAAATTTCACAAAGGTTTATATTCTACAACTACTCACCAAGTTTCAATTATATCAGATTAGTATTGGTTGTAGACAAAATTATTACTCGGAAACCATTGGGCCGATTATGCCCATTAACGAACTTGCCCGCCGTATTGGGATGCGCCACGTAGGTACCCTGAAAATTTCAAGTCGCTATTTCTTTCCGTTCTCAAGTTATCGTGACAACGGACGGCTGGCCGGACAGAATCAAATTTGACTTTGAATTCTTGATCAGGGAGTTGAAGTCAATCGTTTGAGAACAATTTCAGCGAAAAATTCGAAAATTACATACATTTGGGCAAAACGATAACGCGATGTTCCCCAAAACATACGCGCAAAAATTGACGTATTACGTACATCGTGAATTTTGTGATTTTTATTCTCAATCTACGGGGCACTTTGCGACGGGGTCTAGATTCTAGAGGTCTAGACTCTTGAGTAACGGCTGAAGATGGCCACTTTCAACATTAAATTATGATATAATTTTTTGTTTGTTTTTGTTCATTTAATATTTGTACCAGTTCCCAATAAAAATGGCAACATGACATCCGCCTATTAGATAAATTTATGTTCGAAAATAATTCATATCTTATATGACTCACGCTAAGTACCTGTTGATAAATAACTATTTTTTGGCGCTCTCGTTCCTCGGAACAGAGTGCTTATCAGTTTGCCCAAATGTCTGTAATTTTCGAATTTTTGGATGAAAATGGACAGTTCGAATTTAATTTTGTATGATGCAGTTCTATCATAAGAATTTACCAAGGTATTCGCACTTCTCCTTCGATATCCCTCCAATATTTAAATTCAAAATAGAAACTTCGCTAATGCTCTTCTGCCCGGAGGGTTCTTGAAACCTAGTTCGGCAATCCAAGCGATGATTTTTCGGAACTTCAGATGTTCGAAGACCGCTACAGGAACCTAAAAGAGGGCAATCATCTCCCATAGATAAAGGCTTCACATTCAAATTGAAAATCGATATAAAAATCTCCAAGAAAAATTTGGCGTTACTATTTTATATGTCACTTTGACTGACATACTTTGACTCAATCCGCCGTATTCACAAAGCATTGTTAAGTGTTTGAATCTCCGTTAAGTCCTAACTGAGGTCCTCAGTTAAGGATAAATATGAATCGCAACCTCAGTTAACGTATTTAACGGTGGTGAAACAAGCCTGTTTTACCACCTTTACCCCTTATTGTCTCTTATTATCCCCAATTTATCCTTAACTGAGAACCTCAGTTAAGACTTAACGGAGATTGAATGCTTTGTGAATACGGCGGAATATTTAATATTTCAGCATATTTTGTTAACAATTTCAATTTTCATAAATCACAATACTAACGGGGAGATAGGGTTTTTTTGCTGAGGTTTTTCCCCTAAGCTCTAGTATCATATATCAAATTATAATGGTACCCCGTTACACTAACCTCTGCTAACACTTTTTTCATACACATGCTTTATTGTTAGATAAGAAACAAATTGTAATGCTCAAGTTCAAAAGAATATGTATATCATAAGAATTCATTGATATAATTCCCGACTCTGAGAAACAAATACTTTCGGAGATATGATTTGTCAAAATTTGAATAATTACTCGCTGGTCGTTTGACAAGAGCGCCATAGCCCCTTTCCACAGAGCTTTCCCACATTTTTTTCTCAAAAACTTGGAATTTTAGCTACAAATTAAAAGACATGTTATTTGTTCAGAATGAATCAAGCTATCTAAAATAATTTTTTGAATGGTATAATATGCGAAACAAATTTTAGAGGTGGCCGTTTCAACCTTTTGCTAACACCACCAAAAATTGTTTTGAGGGCCTTCTCTCTCTTATATGAAGGGGGATGTATCTAGGCAGAGGCTGCTCAAAAAAAATTATATAAAAGGCCCACCCTTTTCTAACTATAAGGAATCACCTCTTAAATTTTTTCCCAAACTATTCAGTAACACCCTCGTACCGAGCTCTTGAACTTTTAAATATAGAAATGTGCAAGCGAAACAGTTTTTGCGAACTTTTCAGGCTGACCTATAAATCTCAAGGGCTTAGAGATCGATATGCGGCACACTTTTCTACAACACGTCTGTCAAACCCTCCTCGAAGTCCTATTAAGGTCGAGATTCATCTTGAGAAAGCCTTGGCTCATTAAACTTAAAGAAAGCATTCGATCTGAAAGAGAGCACTTAGCAGTAGAATTCTTTTAAAGATAGGAATAATGCAACATGCATTTGAGGGAGAGTTCAAAGCCCACAATAGGTATCATTTTGTCTATTTCAAGAAAGCAACCGATTCATTATTCTGCTACTATTTTTGTATGAATAAAGAAGGAGCCAGTTGAATTCTCTTCAACTTAATGTGAAATTCAAATGAAAAATTGGTTCAAGCCCTGTGGACAGGAGCTTTATGGCGCTCTTGTTCAAACAGACAAATTATATCTCCGGCAGTATTGATTTCTCAGAGTTGGGAATTATATCAATGGATTCTTATGATAGACCTGCATCATGAAATAAATTAAATTTAAAAAAAGTGTCGTTTAAAAAAAAAAGCTTCAAAAATTATCATTTAAAAAAATACTTTGACTAAACATATCTTCGAAGTTATTGGTATGAGTTGGGAATTATATCAATGGATTCTTATGAAAGAACTTCATCTTAGCAGAAATTGAATTCAAACATCATAGAAGAATTTAAATTCAACAAGAGCACCAAAAATGATCAATCCAAAACCAAAAGACGAACTTTACCCAACAACGAACTCATCCGAGATACTCATTCCTCAATTCTATGATGAACGATAATATATATTCTTTCCTCAAATCCACTCTAATACACCAATATTCCAGTTTTGTTTTTACTGGAGATATTCTGAACTCAATATTATTAACTTACTATTACCATTCCTATCATCATATGGATTGACCATCGGCATGAAAATATCAACCAACAAAAAGTATGATATCATATTATAATTCTCATAATTCTACGATTGCTGAAATGAATTAGACAATGTCATGTCTCAGGAGAATAAGTTGACATTATAACAATTCATAGATAGAATAATTATATCATTCTGTGAAAACATAGAAATACGATTTATTATTGAAATTTTGAAACATCATATCTCCGAAAGTATTAGCTTGTTAGAGTTAAAAACGATATCAATGGATTCTTATGGTAAAACTTCATATTGAAACAAATTTAATTTGGAATTTGTTATGTAAACAAATTATTCTATCTATGAATTATCGTATGATCTGTGTTAACACATGTCATCATATTTTCGTATAAGAGACATTTCAAATTTACAAATGATAAATTTATTTTAATCTTACGTAAAACTTGGACGCAAGTTCAAGATACTGTTCAAAACGGAACATAACAATGTGAAGTTAGCCACATTAAAGAAAACTAATCATCTCTCAAATATTCAGTTACGTTTTACGCCCCATTTCTGAGTGCGTTTTTCAGCGGGAGTTGGTTGCTTCCTAATAATTCAAAATTAAATATACAAAGGCCTTTTATGTGGTCGTCTCCAGTTTCATTTTAAAATATTCATTCGTGAACATTAAATTTTTGTTAAAATTCTTAATTTCTGCGTAAGAACCGCAAGATATTTATCAGAAGCAATAAATCGAACAATATTGCCTAACAAACAAGAACGACACAACATCAACGATGAAACAACTAAATTTCGTAACGGTTTGAAGTCTAAAAATCAGGCTCCATCGTCAGGCACTCAACGAAAATCTTCAGAATTATTTTTTGTCGATATAGCTCTTCTGAAATTCTTGAATTTCAGAATGTAGTTGAATGAAAAATATCATTTACTTCAATGGGTCAAAGAATATACCCATATGAAATATTATTTTCCCAATATCTCAAAAAATATAGTTCCAACTGAGTAGCCAAGTGAAAAATACGGTTACAATATTTATTCAAAATTCGATGTAAGTTTTCTTATCAGTGCATATTTAATTCGTTAATCACCAAAGTAAACCGAAAATTGTCAGTTTTATTTCAAACTGTTCAATTTTGATACAACAGTTAATCTAATCATGAAATAGTATAGAAAATTAGCTTCCTTTACGAGTACAATTCTCTATCTATACAACGACTTAAACAGTTCACGTAAATTACTTGTGTATCATTCCAGTTATAATGAATCATATTATTTATATGAAATACGTATGCGAGAAGAATTGCAGAATGATTTCAAAATATTTGCTTATATTCAATTTCGCACACTCTCTCTGTGTCGTTTCTCTATAAAATTTTGTGGCAATAAAAATGCATACATTTTCTGGAAATTACTTTATTAGTTCTCCTTCAATATATACTATAGAAATTGTTCTGGGAACTATAAATTTCATCATAGTAAGAGATTTTTGGCGAGTATTTCAATAATCAAGCTTTGTGAAGGAAATCTTCATCACACTATAAATATACGAACGAAATTAGAAATCCTCAGACGTACTGAGTTCCTAAAACCGAACCTTAAGGGTTTTCCGCACTTCACATTTCCTGCTTTATAACGTCAGGACATAGGAGACCATCTTTATGCAGATCCTGTAATAGTTCTATTAGTCTCTCCTCCATCTGTGCGTTACCCAAAGCTAAATCTACACTACCTATGCACAGTAACAAAGCTAAAAGTTGCGAGCGTTTGTAGTCTTGCTCCAGCTGGTGCCTGTCGTATTCCAGCGTTGTTTCTACGTCCAATCCCAATAGTCTGCACGAACTTACGAGCATCTCCCAGTAGTTGTCCAAAAGTTTGCTGGTGTGTAACCTTCGGAGTTCAGCTGGGACAGAGCTTATTAGGAGTAGGGCCAGGTCGTTAGTGGCTCTACTGTAGGTCACCATCTGCCAGTCCAAAATCGAGCATTGGCAATTGGAATCGTCCTCTTTGAACATGAGATTATTACACCAGAAGTCCGTGTGCGTGATCAATGCCATCGGCTCTTGGGGGGTCAGAAGACTTTCGATAATGTTCTTGGTATGCGGTCGCAGCTCATTCAAGGCTGCCAGGATGTCGGCGAGTCCGGGCCTTGTCTCCAAGAACTGAGAAAGTTGAGGCAGGCCTCTCTCGATGAGTTGCTGGTACGAATCGGAAGCTCTGGTGGTCTGGAAGAGGAAAGAATACTTGTCCGTCAGACTCTTGGCCTCCAGCACCTTGTAGGAGAGCGAGAGAGCGTGTATTTGTGCGATTGCTTGGACGGCGGCCTTGGTTTGTCTGAGGGTTAAGCCCCTGGAGAAATCGGAGCTCACGTAGCCATTCGTCTTGATATTCTCCAAGACCAGGACGGATTCTGGAGGACTGGGATCCGGCTCGTTGGTGCCGGCAAAGTAGTGTCCGTAATAACACCTGGGAATCGGTATCTGGATGTCGGAGCCATCGGAATCTGCCAACTGAGCATCCTTGAATCTCTCCAGATCTGGTACTACCTGTGAAACATCGAACATGATAGTCTTATGATAGAAAAATTAATTAAACGCATTGCAACAGTTCCATTTTCATCCTTGCATTTTCCATCAAATACCTCCAACTGAAACGGTGGAAATTTAATTTATTAATTCGTGAATGACGCCATTTTAGTTGCAATAATTAATTCCTAATCAGTCACCAACATAAATATTTAATTGGTACATTGTGTGCAAACACTGAGTGGATTGGTAGATTGATAGTTAATATATTCGATACGGAAATAATATTCAATTCAACTTAATTCATTCTCTGAACAGCCTTCAAAATATTTCAATAATAATAAATACACTTCCATTTCCAATTTTCTTTTAATATCGGTTACAATATTTTACTATTTTTGTCGAGTAAAAACCACAAGATTTCAAAAACAAAATATCTTATTGTGTGCAGTGCAGAAAGGTTCTCTAGAGGCCAAACTATCACATCTAATCTAATCTATATTGATGAAATTAATCACGTTTCCTCGTTTATTCAAAGTGCACTAGAAGAACAATTGATAGATTTCGTTCTTACAATGCCAAGGTCAAATCCATTACCATTGAAACTTATGAATAGAACGAACGAAAACTTAATGAGGTCACCAATTGTGTCTCATGGGCCAGAATGGAAATATCCAATTAGTCCATCCCTCTATCAAATGTTACACCCAATTCATTAATGATTTGTTTGGCGAACGTTGAATTGGATGAACACCGTTTTACGGATATCAATCAATTTATCAATTTCATCACACATAATTGCTGCGAATTGAATTAAAATAGTCGAATGGGTTGCAAGAATAATTGTTATGGAGGGAATATATGTTTCCGTCATTTACTATTTGCTGTTTGTGGATTATTTTCTCACAATTATCCATCATTAGCATTATTCCCAATGGAGATTTGGAAATTTGATTGATGATTTCATTCTAGAAATGGTTGAAAAAATTTGTAAGATAAAAATTATGCGGAAATGAAATTAAACAAAATTTGTATAACATAAAATAAAAAATAACTGCTGAGGACAAAGCTTTAGATACATTAAAATTAAATAAACATAAGTATACAGGATGTCCCAAGTTCGAGTGCCTATTAGACGTTTCTGGAGAACTGGACATATTTGAAATCTGAAAATTGGGATTATGATATTTGCTTGAAATTCTCTACAGAGCTAAAATATTTTCGAAGCCCAAGCACTTCCGGTTATACAGGGAGTGAAAATAAATTTGATGAAAAAACATTTTCTTCAAGTTTTGCATTCCTGGTATGATCAAGTATTCAATGCTGAATACATTTCTGTTAAAACCATTGTATTCATTCGAATAGTTTTCAAAATATCGAAAAAAAAACCGTCAAATATGTTAAGTCAGCATTATGATGATTATTCTTATTTTAAACATCCTGAGCGTGAACCGTTTTTACAATATCGAAGAGGAAGAATGTGGAAAGGTCATGCATCTTTTGAATTCAGAAATATTATCACAGGGTATTTAAAATTTTGTGTCGAAAATTTTTATTTAAAATTGGCCATAACTTCTGTTTTTCAAATTAGAACCCAATTTTTTTATGATTGCGTTAAATTCTGCGGTGAAAAATAACGATAGTTTTTTTCATCATTATTCTTCACCGCAGAATCCAACGCAATCATAAAATAATAGTGTTCTAATTTGAAATACAGAAGTTATGGCCAATTTTTTATCACAATTTTCGACACAAAATTTGAAACACCTTGTGATGATATTTCTGATATTCAAAAGATGCATAACCTTTCCACATTCTTCCTATTCGATGTTGTAAAAACGGTTCACGCTCAAGATATTTAAAATAAGAATAATGAACATAATACTGACTAACCATATTTGACTTTTTCCGTTTTTTTTTCGATACTTTGAAGACTATTCGAATGAATACAATGGTTTTCAACAGAAATGTTTTCAGCATTGAATACTTGATCATACCAGGAATGCAAAACTTGAAACATTTATCTTCACTTCCTGTATAACCGTAAGGAAGTGCTTGGACTTCAAAAATATGTTAGCTCTGTAGAGACTTTCAAGCAATATCAAAATCTCAATTTTCAGATTTCAAATATGTACAGTTCTCCAGAAACGTCTAATAGGCACTCGAACTTGGGACACCCTGTACTTTGGGAGGTATATTCATCACTAAATGCTTCTGACAAACATCTTGTGTTTCTAACGCAAAAGCAATTTACAAAATAATAAATTTTCCATTTTATAGATATTTTTCAGAATTTGAGAAAGAAAACCCAGAAAGGAAGCGATTAAAACTAATAACTATTCCAAGTTGTACTTTCGAAAACCTGGGGAGATTGTTCAAAAACATATGTTATGTATTAATTATGATATTTCAGATGTTATTTATTCCGTTGATATTATTTTCTTTCGCATGATATTATATCATATTTATTTGGATTTTTATGTAGTATATTGGGCAATTCCTGAATATTTGATGCTTTTTGAAAATGGATATAATAATGATTAATGCATGTCGAATTCGGGGTATTTATTTACCTTGACGGTTAAACGTATAATTTTCTATAGATATTTTCATAATTTTGGATATTTTTTACCAATATTTATGTTTTATTCACTATGTTTTGTTTATGCTAATATCGATGTGAAATGTTTGGAATCTATCGAATTCGAATTCTCTCACTTGATTTGTTCTTAATTATTTCGGATACTTTCAAACATCCAGATATTTTTGATTTTTCGAGAAAACGAAATGAAAATTAGCAAAAAAATGGGATATTTTCCGTACTTACTTCGGTATAAAATTTAATCTCTCGGAGATCGAACTGAGCCTCCGTGACGAAGAACCTGCTGAATGGGTCCTGCGGAAGCATCTTGATGATGAGCTTGAGGCTGTGCGTGTCCGAAGACCCGTCATTTTTAATGCAATACTGTACAGAAACCGCCACAATGTGACTGAGTACACTTTCACTAGGATCGCAGCCCGGCTTGACACTGAAAGCGATGATGGTGATGGCCGGGTCCTCCAGGTCCTTGTGGTGGTTCTTCAGGATGTTCTGCAGCCACTCGGCCGACACGGGCCAATCGGACTCGCTGGTGGCTTCTTCTTCGCTCTCGGACATGTTCACAAGTTTCGGATTTATTAGGATTCCATCTGGGGTGCGAATGTTGGAATAGTAAAGAGAACTGGAGAATTTTATCTTGTTGGGCGTGGAGGTGGATGGTCGAACGTACGTTTGGGACTGGATACGTCACACTGAGCTCGTGTTCCGTCTACGGGCGCACACTGCTGCTATCATTGAATAAAGTGTTCGGTTCTCTTTCTCTAATGGCTGCCGAGTTGCCAGATGTATAGTTGGGATTTCCGTTTATTTTAACCAATCGAATATTTCATTTTAATACGGCATTTCCGTAATTTCTATAAAGGAGAAATATGAGGTCGTCCAATCCAACAATATTGAAAGTTTCCGCACGTTTTTAATTACATAAAAAAAAAGGTTCAAGCCCTGTAGACAGGAGCTTTGGCGCTCTTGTTCAAACTTCTTGTTCAAACTTTGACAAATCATATCTCCGAAATAATTGGTCTCTGAACTGCATCATGAAAGAAATTATATTCAAACAGACCGATTCTCTCCAATAACGAACTTATCCAAGATAATAATTCCTCAAATCTAATCTGAAAATTAAATTATATCAATTAAAACTCAAACAACATTGCAGTTTTGTTTTTACTGGAGATATTCTGAACCCAATTTGATTATGCATCTTACCAACGAATATATTTCCATCATCAAATGGATTATCCACGGACATTATATTATCACCTCAAACGATAGCTGAGGTTATTTCGTTGGTCATTTTGCATTCAATCATACTTTGTTCTATAAAACAGGAAGGGTATTTCATATCAAGAATAACGAACCAGAAATAATTTTTACATTTATCTCTCATGGGCAAATAAGATGACATGTAAGAACACAGATCATATAATAATTCATAGATAGAAAAATTAAGTACAGTATTCTGCGAAAGTCTTAGCTTGTTATAATTGAAAATGTTATCAATGGATTTTTATGGTGAAACTGCATCTTAAAAAAATTGAATTTGGAGCTTGTAATGTAAAAAATTTGTCAGCCGATTTTGCCCAATAACGAACTCAACCTAGATATTTATCTCCCAAACCTAGTCAGAAAATTTCAACTGCCTAGTTCATTCTGCTCGAGAGATATTGTAGAAACAAATTTTAAAAATTTAATTTTTTTTTTCACACTTTACGGAAGCTCTATCGATACAAAACTTCGCACGCATATAAAGCTCATTATTCTACAATTTGATGCTAAATTTCAGATAGATCGAGTGATCGGTTTCGGAAATATTCGTAAAAAATGTGTTTACTAAAAACGGCCATAACTCCGAAACAGCTTGATGGATTTTGCCCGTTAACAAACTCGTCCGAGATATTTACGTTCCAAACCTACCCTGCAAATTTCAATCCTCTAACTCCATTCGTTCGAGAGTTATCGTGTTAATTGACGGCCGGACATAATCGATTTCGACCACGGATTCTTGATCAGTGAGTCGAACCAAATCGTTTAAGACCATTTTCAGCCAAAAATTCGAAAATTACAGACATTTGGGCAAATTGATAAGCACTCTGTTCCGAGGAACAAGAGCGCCAAAAATATTTTTCGCTGAAAGTTTAAACGGTAATTCTATTTTTGGGTATTTGATTTTTTAACCTCCTAAAAATTCAAAGAAATTCGTTCATTATTCTTAGCTATTTACCAGTCACTATAATTGCAAGACTCAGCATAGTGCCAAATTTCGTATTCATGTGGAAACAGTTTTCGACTATGATGTGATGAGATACACATAAAAATGTTGAAAGCTCTCATGTAAACAAGTTCGTTCATTCAGTGATTGATGCAAAAGATTTTACGACCTGATACTTTGACCAAAATTTAAGGGGGGTACTTCACATATTTTTTTGTTCTGTTCTTCCCTTCGAAATTTGGATTTTTTTAATTAAATGTCTTCTATATGGAACAATTTAGGAAAATGAAATTTGACAGTCAGCTCACGCTAATTAAATGTCACTTTTTGATAGTTTTTTCAATAATTCCTAATTTTCTTCAAAAGGAGGGAAAAAATAAACCCCTATTATATTTTGAATCAGAAATTTTTTTAAAAATTAATTCAAGAAGAAAAATTCATTATACCACTTTTTTGTATCATGACTTTTTTTCCTAAAATTGTTAGTTTGACCGCAAAAAATGAAATATTTCTTAGATTCTCTTCAATTAAATTCACAGAGGTTATAATTTGTTGAAACATTTAAGTAGGCTGCTAGTAAATTGAATTCATAGCAACGATTTCAGTTGAGAGTTCGTTAATGGGCATAATCGGCCCCACTGTTTCGGAGTCCATCTGTAATATTGTTTCCTCGATAACTCAAAAAATACATATTCGATCCAATTGAAACTCGGTAATTAGTTGAAGCATGGTGACACGTAAAATTTTGCGGAATTTCGTGAGGATCGTATAACTAAAAAAAATTTCTCCAGAAATGTTCTATTTCAGAAACCATTTGTCAGATTCGGCTGAAATTCCGCAAAAATCTTCAAGCAGCCATTTCACAATCAAGTACAGGATTTCAGCTCGATCAGCACCGTTTTTTAACAATTATTGTGAAAATAATATTTCGGGCTGAAATAATGTTTCCTCGATAACTCAAAAAATACAGCTCCGATCGAATTGAAACTTGTTTATTTTTTGTAGAATGCCCATGCACAATTTTTTTCATTTCAATTTCATGAGGATCGTATCCTCAAAAATTTGATATTTCAGAAACTATCTGTCAGGTTCCGCCGAAATTATCCGCAAACCTTCACGGCGCCATTTTACAATCGAGTACTTAATTTCAGCTGGATCGGGTTGTAATTTAGGAATTATTGAGAAAATAAAATTTTGAACTGTTATCTACTTCTACTGAAATTTAAAAATTTCATCGCTTGAATAAAAAACATATATTTAAAAAAATTCTGTGTCTCAGACACTACCCCTCCAATATCTTTGAAATTTTGCAAGAGCCTTCAAAACCTTATTTTATAGTAAATATCTAGGTTTGAACGATCAGATCTATGTTGTAGAGGACAAATGAAATACAGAAAAAATAGTTATTTATTATACAAGGGAAAAAAGTATTAGATTTTAGCTCGAGGTTATGTTGTCTCCCGACGCGAAGCGGAGGGAGACAAAAAACCGAGAGCTGAAATCTAATATTTTTCCCGTGTATAATACACTATTTTTTTCTGTGACAGGAAAAACGACGATTTAATAGTGAAAGAACATAATATTATTACAATATATTAAAGTCAGAATGTTATCGATATGAAATTTGAATTTTTAAACTAGTAAGCTATTAGACCTGCGTTGCTAAGGAAAACTTCAGTGTAATCAAATATCTGTCAATTTAATTTTGTGATTTGATTCAAAAATTGCGAACTCAGTAATTGTTTAGTAGTTATTTTGAATACTATAAAGTTAAAAATGCTTTTTCTGAGTTTTCTCTGACTCCACCGAAGTTGATAGAAGCAGCGCAAGTAGCAAATATCTTCCATTATCTATATGTATATATATCCGGGAAAAAAGTATTCACTTTTTTCCCGGGGAAAAAAGTAATTTCGTGAAAAGTTATATTTTGTTACCTGTCAACAGAGATGAAATGTCAAATTTTTTTCCCGTCACAGAAAAAAAGTTTTTTTTTCTCCTTAGTTTTCACAGTCGTATTCTTGGAAATATTGGATTTTTTTTTGCGGAGCAAAGCAGCTTTTTATAAGTTCAGTATCTGGATGGGTGATCGCTCTGGCTATAAATTTTAACAAGTGTGCCAAAGCTCCTGGCCACAGTGCTTTTCCAACTAGTTTTCCAGTATAATGAGATACCATCGCATTCGCCATTTTGCAACCAGTGGTAATAGTATATTCTAAAACAAGTTGCAGAATGGGCTCCTATTCAAACATGAATCCGAATGAGTGTTGGAATTGTCTTCTGTAACGAGTATTAGACGATATTTTCTCTATTTCACTCAAATTTTGTAAAATACTGTTGAAATTTAATGAACAATTCGGTTTAGGTATACATCCTAGTGACTTTTATATTGTATCTTGGCAGTTGGTGTGACTGTTACGAAAGTTGACAGATTACGGAATTTGAATCGTACGTAGGGCATAGAGATCAGATTCATAATAGCATGAACGATTCAAAATTAGCAAGAAGGAAATCTCTAATAGGTACCCTATTTTTTAATGAACATAAAACTCTTCCTCTCAACAATTATTTCACTATATCCAGATTATTTTATATTGACAATTGACGTGTGTTGAAATTTGATAGGATCGAATGTCAGTGCTACCACAAAAAGAAAAATATAACTAGAAACAATGCGGGAATGAGTTCATTTAACAGCACTGTTTTCGGTGCTGTAATGAACTCATTACGATACTGAAATAGAGAAGGTATTTTCTATTAGATTTATCTTTTCTCGAATGATTTACCTTCGGAATCGTGCACGAATAAAATTTGCAGTATTTTTTCATCCGATTATGATGTATAAAATACACCGCGAAAGTATTCTAGTATTTCCTGAAGAAGCGGCATCAATGCTCCGTGAGGAACTCTGTCTCACGTTCGTATAGTACACGCTCGATGGACGCCCTTTGCCGCGTCCTGCGCGACGTCTAGCTGCCAGTCTGATAAAAATTTCCCTCTGTAGGCTCCGTATCCTCGACACCTAGACGGGAACAAACAGGAGAGCACATCCTATATCGGATACTTCCACGTTAACGACTTCATCTCTCCAGTGCACTCGCCGGTCGAGGTCGTTTTTTCCGTTTTGCTGAAGCCCTTTTGGATCTGCCGATATTGGCCGCGTTTATGATCGTTTCATGGGGAGATTTTTTCGCACTTTTATGTTTCGATAGGGTCAATGTGTATAAAAGTACGCACTTAGTAGATAAGGTTCAATATCTGTGAGATTTTTTACACCAAAGTCCTCTTTCATGCCATTTGGTTTCACTTGGATATTAAGATACATATTTAAATAGAAACACGCATCCAGATAGCATATAAATAAAAGTTATTCAACTTTTTCTGAACATCCACGAATGCGTACTCTTATGCAGCGGTGTATATAAGAGTACGCACGTATATGCTTAAGATTATGCACACTATCAAAATACGATATTTCGCTAATTCAAAGGTGAAAAATGAACGCAAAAAGCATTTTCTATTATATACTCGAAAAATATATCTGGAAATATAAAATCATATGAAACATTCAAAACAGGTTACATGACAAAATATGAACAAAGTTTGGCGACTCTGCTCAGCAAGGTGTACTGCTACGACATATTCAGTGAAGACATCATGCACTTCAATAGCACAATATACATTCTGCAGTTTGCTGATGACACAGCTTTAATTTCTCACGGTAATACCCTGCGAAAAACGGTTGATGAATTGCAACAATTAGTGGATAAGACTATGGTGTGGTTCAATATATGGAGACTGAAAATAAACCCCGACAAATCACAATATGTAATTTTCAACCACAAGATAACACTGAATTCTCCAAACTTAACCATGGGAAATAATATTGTCACCCCTCACGATTCTGCAAGATATTTAGGTGTGAACATAGACCACAAACTAACTTTTAAACAACATGCATCCATCATCAAGAAAAAGTGTATCTCCAGAAGCAAGCATTTTCGCAGCCTCACATATAAAAATCCAGGAATCACCACAAAAACACCTGTGCATATTTATAAAACAATATGTCGTCCTCTTTTAGAATATTGCCACCCAATTTACCTGTCCTCATATTCAACCACCAAAAAACTGCTCCAGACTGCAGAAACCACCTCCCTACGGGCAATTACAAAAATGAGGCACCCTAGAAACGAGCTCTACAACCCCCCGAACAATCTTTTATATGAGAAAACTCAAATAAAACCAATTGCAGATCGAATGGACTATTTGTCGACGAAATTCTCAAAGCGGGAAGATAACATAAAAATTCTTAGGGAATTCTGCATTTACAGGAACCAGGAATTAAGACCTCACAGAAAGACTCCTCTAAACACCATTTGGGAAGTGTTGCAGAATAAATGTTTATAATTTCAATACTATCTACTTACCCAATATTATTTGCAGAATAAATGTTCATAATTTCAATACTATCTACTTACCCAATATTATTATTATTTTTTTTTTCTGTATGATTGTGTTTCTCCAATTGTTTATCATTCTATCATGTATCAATCCATACTCTTTATCATTTGTTATAAACAGGCTGAAGGACTTCGGTCGATGGCCTTTTGGAATGTTTTTCCAATAAAGAACTGTTATTATTATTATTATTATGAACAAAGTAAATTTCTGAATAAATATGAACACAAAATCGATTACAATTTCACATTAGTGAACCCATATAATATTATAGCGTAAGTATTAAAAAAACAAAATATTAATCTTTTCACTCAAGACTTATAAGTTCCCCTATAACATGAGTTGTAAGCGATTCACGCCACCACTTATTGCCCTGAGAACACATCATTCAATCTTCCCCAGATTTTGAATAAAAATCATTGCACCTTGGGCCACTGACATCCTCATCTTCTCTTTCCTTATTGAGCTTCTTGTTCCAGAAGGTCCAGAATATGTACTAGAATGTACATTTCTTTTTACTGCCTTTGGTCATTTATTTTCTTCCTTGTCCTTTTTTTCTTATGTGTGAGAGCGCAAGTGCGTACTCTTGTACTACGTATTTTGCGTACCTACTCTTAGACACATACGTGGAATTCGATTTTATTGACTTTAATTCTGACGAAAACTAACTCTACAACCATTTTCAGGTGGTTAGATATAAAATTAATCATGCTGCAATCGAAATTAAACCTTTATAAAGCCGTAACATCAGTCTTACCTGCACAAACAAAAAAACTTCGAGCACCCAAAATTACAGTGTGTTAACGAAAACTTCTTACCCATCTTTCTTTCAAACAACGCTAATAATTGCAGATTTTCCTCTTGACTTTATCATTAGATACGATTTGAATTATGAGTGACTTTTTAAAATAAAATCTTATACATATGAGTGTGCTCTTATATACACATTTACTGATTGGATGATGAAGCTTTTGGTATTTTCGACTTCTCCTCTGTTTCATTATCGCTTAATGCTTATCATAACTTGATTCAAGGCATCCGAAAGCTGAACATTTTAATATAAGTACTTTCTGCGCATATATTCTAGGAAACAGCGTGCTATCTTTTTTCCGTCGGTTGCTAAATGGCGAATGCGTAGGCGTATAATTATAATGGAAACAATCTTAAAAAGCACGTGAAGTCAAGAACTTTTGGGCGCATGTTCTATTGTCTATTCAGTTTCATCATAAGAATCCATTGTTATCATTTTCAACTCTAACAAGCTAATACTTTCGGAGATATGATGTTTCAAAGTTTCAATGATACGTCGTAAGTTCTATGTATTCACAGAATGTGAACACATAATCTGTCTGTGTGACTATTCATAAATGTCATCCTTTCTAGCTATTAGAGATTGTCAATTCGTATATTTTCTCTTGGAAAGCAAGTATTCGATTCTTGAATTTGTGAATATATACAATACTGTTTTGATGTAGTTTATGGAGGCAATAGGAAAGAAGCACATATTGGAATCATCAAAAGAAATTACTGTTCGTTGACCACTATGGTTAATATTACCTTTTACTTCCTTAAGTTGTGGTAGTGAGACATATTCCTATATACTGTATTTTCATAATGTTGCTAGCAAAAAAATACTGAAATATGGATCTACATTTGTGTATCAATCATTTTTTCTTGAGTTAAGGTTCATAATACAGAACAGAATGTGTTAGTGGTATGAACTATTAAGTTTCAAATTATGAAAGGAGGATAGTATTTTATTAATATATTTTGAACTATTATAATAATTTGTTCGTAATCCACTACCTACTCAAATATCAGGAATAAATGGACAATCTGCTATGATTGTCTCCAGCCTTGCTCTAGACATTTCGATGATTCTTTCCTTAGGTATGTCGAGTTGTGAAAACTATGCACCGAGTGTGAGTTGCAACAACCCATTACACGAGGTTGAATCATTGCAGATTGCTCCTTTAATCTTGATAAATAAATTCAATGACAATTTTTAAAGCATTGTAGATTGTTCTTTTTGGCGCTCTTGTTCCTCGGAACAGAGTGCTTATTTTTTTAAAGATAATTTTTGAACCATATTTCTTAAACGACACTTTTAAATTTAATTTCTTTCATGATGCAGTTCTATCATAGGAATCCATTGATATAATTCCCAACCATGAAAAACCAATACTTTCGGAGATATGATTTGTCTGTTTGAACAAGAGCGCCAAAAAGCTCCTGTCCACAGGGCTTGAACCAATTTTCAAATGTTCCTTTGCTTTCGTGAATATCTGTTTTTCCTCAATCAAATCAACAAAGTACCGCACTTATCCTGCAGCTTACAAATGATATCTTCTAATATATCCCACCATCGATTTTTTTTTTCGCTGAAACCCGAAATAGGGTTCTTCTCCTTAATTGAGTAATAACTCGGGGCTATTAATTGTCGACGCCGAACTTGGTCAGTGGAATCGGAGGGGCGCTACGCCACTTTAGGGAAATGTAAGCACGGGCGTGGCTCTCCCCTCGCGTTTTCCCATCCTCACCCCCCCGCCGATGCAGGCACGGGAGCAGAAAATTCCGGGCTAGGGTTGAATGATGATCAGTGTGAACAAGGATTCTTTGTAAGCATGCAAATAATGCAAAGGGAGTCGTTGAATAATTTATTAATCCAACAGGTCACGATACGACGTAGAATTTGGGCTGTAAGTGCAGGTAATTTACGTTGAAAAAATTCTAGAAAAGCACTGACGTGACGAATTGCATTGGGCATCAACTGAATATAAATTCTAAAATAAACAAAATGGTGAACTTACTCAGCTCGGATTTGAACCCGAATTTGGTTGTAAAATGAAGGCTTGAAGGCTCTCGCAAAATTTCAGCGATATCGGATGGATAGTTTTTTTTTTTAATTTTCTAGTGATACGGTCCTCACGAAATTTTGAAAAAATTTGTGAGTCGGCATTCTGCAACTAATTACCATGTTTGAATTGGATAGAATTCGTATTTTTTGAGTTATTGAGGAAATAACAACAAAATTCCAGATGTGTATAACGAACTTGAACCTTGCTATCTCTTGCTTATCCTCACGAAATTTTACAAACGTCTTTGTTCCGTTATTCTACATCTAAATAAAAGATATTATTCTACATCTAGTTACCAAGTTTCAATTCCATCAGGTCAATATTTTTTGAAACAAAAAATGGGAAAGCCCTGTTGTAGGAGCTTTGGCGCTCTTCTTCAATTTTTGACCAACCATATTTCCGAAAGTATTGGTTTCTCAGAGTTGGAAATAATATCAATAGATTCTTATGATAGAACTGCACCATGAAAGAAATTAAATTCAAATAATAGTGTATTTATCAATATTAAATGAGCAATCCGCAATGATTTAACCTCGTGGAATGGGTTGTTGCAACTTACCCTCGGTGCATAGTTTTCACTACTCGAAATACTCGGAAAAAGAAAGTATCATCGAAATGAGCAAGGCTGGAGCCAATCATAGCAGATTATCCATTTATTCCTGATATTTGAATAGGTATAGGCTGACGAACAAATTATTTTAATAGTTCCAAATATATTAATAAAATACAATCCTCTTTTCATAATTTGATAGTACTTACCACTAACACATTCATTCTGTATTATGAACCTTAACTCAAGAAATAATATTTGATACACAAATGTAAATCAATATTTCAGCATTTTTTTGCTAGCAACATTATGAAAATACTGCATATAGGAACATGTCTCACTACTTAAGGAAGTAAAAGGTAATATTAACCTCGGTGTTCAACGAATAGTAATTTTTTTCGATGATTCCATTATGTTGTTCTTTCCTATTGCCTTCATAAACTACATCATTAAAATCATCCAACTCTAAATCTTCTGAAACATCATCCCCAATATTTGTACATAAATTATTTAATATGCAACAAGTCAATATTATTTTTTCATCAAAACAGTCTTGTATATATTTACAAATTGAACATGCGGAATCTTGTTTTCCAACACAAAATATTCTCAAAGTACGAATTATATGAACAAACTAGAACAGAAAAAAATATGACGTCTCTTATAGGTAGATAAGTTGACATGAATGAACACACAGAAACACAGATAGAACACAGACAGATAGAATTCGCATTCTGTGAAAACATAGAAGTACGATGTATTATTGAAATTTTGAAAAATCATATCTCCGAAAGAATTAGCTTGTTAGGGTTTAAAATGGGATCAATGGATTCTTATGATGGAACTGCATCTTAAAAAAAAATGAATTTGAAATTTTTAATGGAAAAATAATTTTTTTTTCGTTACTCTGAAACTTAACTGAGATATTTATTTCCCAGAACCTACCCTGAAATTTTCAAGTCGCTTTCTCCTCCGGTTGGAAAGTTATCGCGGGCCGGGCAGAATGGAATTTGACCTCGAATCCTTCATCAGTGTGTCGAATCTATTCGTTTGAGGCCATTTTTTTTGTGCAAAATGATAGCACGCTGTTCCCTAGAAAATGCACGCAGAAAGGAAAATCAAGCTATAGAAAATGAAATGGAATGCAGTACATATTAGGGAGAGATGTGGCGGCTTGAGCTTATGGGTGGGTGCAGTTTAGATTTAGGGGTGCCACAATAGTCCGACTGGTCACAGTGTCGGGGCGGTTCGTCCACTCGTCCCACATATCTACGTATCTATCTATTTATGTCTGCGGTTCTCAACCTTTCTGAGACAGACCGCCGTATTCACAAAGCATTCAATCTCAGTTAAGTCTTAACTGAGAGCCTCAGTTAAGGATAAATTTGATTCGCAAACCCCAGTTAACGTATTTAATGGTGGTGAAACAGGCTTGTTTCACGTTAATTTTCACGTTAACTGAGGTTGCCATTCTTATTTATCCTTAACTGAGGACCTCAGTTAGGACTTAACGGCGATTGAATGCTTTGTGAATACGGCGGAGAGACTGTTACCCATAAATCGGGTTAGATATTAGCCAAAAATTATTAATCCAAATTCTACCCAACAACGAACTCATCCGAGATATTGGTTCCTCAATTCTATGATGAACGATATATTTTTTCCTCAAATCCACTCCAATACACCAATATTCCAGTTTTGATTTTACTGGAGATATTCTGAACTCAATATTATTAACTTACCATTTACCATTCCCATCATCATATGGATTAACCATGGGCATTAAATATCAAAATTTGACATATCATGTCTCAGGAAAATAAGTTGACATTCATCAACACAGATCATATTATAATAATTCATAGATAGAATAATTGTCGCATTCTGTGAAAATACAGAAGTACGATTTATTATTAAAATTTTGAAAAATCATATCTCCGAAAGTATTAGCTTGTTAGAGTTATAAATGACATCAATGGATTCCTATGGTGAAACTTATTTTGAAATTTGTAATGTAAAAAAAAATATTTTTTTTTGTTACTCCGAAACCATTTGACCGATTTTGCCCAATAACGAACTTAGCCGAGATATTTATATCCCAAACCTATTCTGAAAATTTCAACTGTCTAGCTCATTCCGTTCGAGAGTTATCGTGTTAACGGACGGCCGAACAGAATCGATTTCGACCACGTATTCTTGATAAGTGAGTCGAACCAAATCGTTTAAGACTATTTTCAGCCAAAAATTCGAAAATTACAGACATTTGGGCAAATTGATAAGAATTCTGTTCCGAGGAACAAGAGCGCCAAAAATACATGCAAGAGACCTATTACTATAACCGTATCCAGCAATATGTCTCTTGCATGTATTTTTTTAATTATTGGTATCGATTATTATATCCATAAGAATAATGAAAAAGTACAACCGCAGTTAAAAATTTCAATTTTGAACGAGAAAACGACATTCAACATTCAAATTTGGTTGCACATAATGGCTGTTCAAACGATCGAAACTTGGCACCTCTCCGTGACGTAACCCGTCATATCTACTCTCACTCCTACTCCTTTCTCGTGCCCGTGTCACTCTTTGTACCGGGTCTTACAGTCCTCTATACAGGGCTCGTAGTCGGCATTGGCTGTAACAAGCAGATGGTACATTCTGATTACGTCACACGTCAGCCGTTATAGCAACGCTTCTACCGATCAGAAGCGTTTCACCTCATTTGAATTTGCTTCTTGGTTTACCGATTTTCAATACCGAAATATTCAAATTTTATAAATTATGAAAGTGGATGAGGGTATACATGATGTGATCTGGTATTGAAGTAGATTCAGAAAAACATAAACATATGGTATTTCGTGTTACATGCAAGAGACCTATTTTTCGTCGTTATTTTCGACCGCGTTTCAAAAATAAAAATTAGTCTTGTGTTTACCCCTCAGAAAATCCCGTTTACCGTGTATTTTTCTTTTACCAAGTCTCGAAATTTTAAAACATTTGGCTTTGACGAGACCATAGACATAAAATAATATGGACTGGTTGTGAGAAAGAGACCATTGATATCAGCATTGAAAAAAGACAGAATAGTTGAAGGCAAACCACGGTATAAGAATATATTCTTATAATTTGGCAATTGGCAAAACCACATAATACAAAATATTGGTTTCCTTTATCCTTTGACTTTTCTTGTATATTGTATTGTTTGATTTCGTGTATTGTGTATGTATTTTAGTGATTTGTAGACAGAATACTTAAAGGCAAAACATTTTCATTTAAATCGTAGACTCGTTTCTGAATATTCTGATACTTATAATCTGAAAATATTTCCTTACAGTAATTCATTCAGCTTTTTTGATACTCATTCGAAATAATCAATATTTCTCTTAAAAAAATCGGGGTTTTCCAATATACCCCAATTTCCAATTTGTGTATTTGTCCATGGTATAAAAACACCATTATTTTTATACCATGATTTGCCTTTACTTATTCCATCCTTCATAACATCTCTCTCTCTAATGTATTCCGCAACGAACAGTGTGATAAAGTTACGTGAGGGCCAGTCCATGTTATTCTATGTCTATGGACGAGACAGACGTAAACACTTTACATGCCCAGAATGGATTTCTCGTTCAAATTTTAATGCGTATCCGTTGTACCTTTCGTACTAGAAGGAATCATTTTTTTTTAATGTCTGATAAATTATAGAATGCGGTTTGCGTACTTCTTCTTAACTGACAAACTTATTGTAACAAAGTAATCAGAAGTATCAAAATAAGACGGGAAGCTAGTGCCCGTCCTGCTAAAATTAGTCTTTCTGTTTTCGCAAATGAAGCTAGCTCTGTCGGCGCCTATGCCCCTCTCAATTTGATGATCGATACATCGAGATTTCTCGTAGGAATTCCTTGGTATTTCCATAATTTTCGGTGTGTTATTCCCTTAAGTAGTGAACCGTTGGAATCGCGCAGCAAAAAAAAATTGTACTTGCCAAATACTTTGTGATAAGCTTTGTCAACATAAATAAATTGATAAATAATTTTTTAAATAGCATGGATCTTATAATTGATGGAAATATACATTGACATAAACAGGGTATCGTATAGCCAGCCAGGTGCACTTAAGGTCATTATAGCCCTAATATCGTGCGACAACAACCTTTGATTACAAATAATGCTCATGCATAAAAAAAGTTTTATAATTTCTACTTTTCATTGAATTTGATGCATTTTCTCTAAAACCACTTTTGAAATTGTGCAGCAAAAAATTTCTCTGCCGTTCCCTGAAATTTAGACCGAAGAATTTTGAATTCGAATAAATCAAAAATCTAAGAGTAGTTCTTGGAACGTTTTACTAAAGTAGAGTATTACCTTCACATTTTCTTCCAAGCTTAGAACTACGAATGATTTTTTAGGAGTGGAAATTTGAGCCGGAGTTTAGAGAATTTATTTCCCCAGAACTAATCAACGTGTCTACATAAAAGTCGTCATTCAATTTTTTATGCTCAATCCAAATTTTTTTTATTGCAATTTTCAAGAAATGTATATAAACAATGGAATTTTTGTCCGTTTTGAAATATACATATTTCATATAATTAGCATTCTGTTCGAAACTCGAATCATCAAGATCATTCATCAAGGCTAAACATTGAAAGAAAAATAATATTAGGTTCCCTTTGGCAAAAATATCACCTCGATCAGCGTTTAATTGATATTATTTTGAGTTAAAATTATGGGAAAACTGAGCAGATTGTAACTGAATAACGGTTTAACTATGTTATATGATATTCGGAAATATTTCGATATAATCATATTGAATCCGAATTGTTTACGCATTCAGGGTATATACCTCAGATCAATAAGTAAACTTTTGTTTACTTATTGATCTGAAGGATATACAGTCGACTCTCGATAACTTGAAACTCTAGGGACCAGCAAAGAAGTTCAAATTATCGAGAGTTCAAAATAATAAGTGTTCAAAAGAGCAAGAGGGCATTCTGATGAAATTGAAATAATCAAGAGTTCGATAAAAATTCGTGATTTATGTATTATTTCAAATATTTGTTCTTCCTCCACAGCTTCAATCACACGATTTTTTTCACTTATGGAAAGACACTTGTTCTTTCTTGAAATCATTTTAATAACACAAATATAAAATTAACTTCTAAACTTTGAATGTAAACTGGAATGAGATTTGCGAACTGCATTTATGTAAACAAACGACAGGTCTGAGCATGATAAAAAATTCAAATTATAGAGAGGGCGGTACTCCGGACTTCAAATTATTGAATGTTGGCGGGCAAACCCCCAAAACCCCCTCCTGGCTACGCCCTTGATCTGCACATCAATTCGTTTTGAAAATCTGACTATAATTTGCATCGTCCTTTACCTACTTACGTATATTTACTTCGAATGTCTTCTAGATACCTATTTCTGGAATGATTTTTCCAACAGTTTCCTCGGCTATGCCAATAGAAATTCGCAAATTTCGCCTTTAAAAGTAATATCATCCACTCCCTAGAAATCTCAATGTTGCAATAAGACATTCTTTTTATGGAATTTCCTCACATTATTCTGCTTAGTTTATCTGTCTTTTAGTAACTCTAAACATTTTCTAAACGTTGTGTCACTCATGCCGAAACCTATCCAACGTTTTATGGGTAAAATTTCTCGAAATTATCACTACAAACAACACATAGGTACGTAAAGCGATAAATTTTGCCAGATATATTGGACTAATACAATTTTGCGTGTGTTTCTTGTCAAATTTAACTCATAGATTTATCGTAGTAAAATGATTGCACCGATTATTCGGTGCAATCTATCATTTTTGGCGCTCTTGTTCCTCGGAACAGAGTGCTTATCAATTTGCCCAAATGTCTGTAATTTTCAAATTTTTGGCTGAAAATGGCTTAAACGATTTGGTTCGACTCACCGATCAAGAGTCCGTGGTCGAAATCAATTCTGTCCGGCCGGCCTTAGGCACGATAACTCCAAAACGAAAGGAGTTAGAGGATTGAAATTTGCAGAGTAGGTTTGTAGCGTAAATATCTCGGACGAGTTCGTTAACGGGCAAAATCCACCAAGCGGTTTCGGAATTATGGCCCTTTTTAGTAAAAACATTTTTTATGAATATTTCCGAAACCGATCACTCGATCTATCTGAAATTTAGCATCAAATTGTAGAATAATGACTTCTATATGCATGCGAAGTTTTGTTTTGACCGGGTTGCAACAAGGTATCAAAAAAAAAAATTTTAATTTTCTTTTCAACTCTCGAACAGAATGAGCTGGGCAGTTGAAATTTTCAGAGTAGGTTTGAGAGATAATTATCTCGGTTGAGTTGAGGCAAAATTGGCCTGATGGTTTCGGAGAAACGAAAACATAATTTTTTTTACAACACAAATTTCAAATTTAATTCCTTTTAAGATGCAATTTCACCATAAAAATCCATTGATATCATTTTCAACTCTAACAATGCTGTACTTAATTATTGTATCTATGAATTATTATATGATCTGTGTTCTTACATGTCATCTTATTTTCCTTTGAGAGATAAATGTCAAAATTATTTCAGGTACACCTCTTGTTCTAGTTTGTTGTAAGATAATGAATTTTTAAAGCAATCTTTTTTTTTCGACACTTTTTTTAAAATTAATTTCTTTCATGATGCTTTTCTATCATAGGAATCCATTGATATAATTCCCAACTCTGAGAAAGCAATACTTTCGGAGATATAATTTGTCTGTTTGTTCAAGAGCGCCAAAAAGCTCCTGTCCACAGGGCTTGAACCAATTTGATTTCGTGTAAATCAACCAATTTTTTTTTGCAGGTGGTTATATCTCCCATGCTCGCCTGCTTCGCTGTAGGAATAGGTGTGCCAATACTCCTCTTTTACGTCTATGGAGTGGTCCCAGTATCGCTGTGCCGCTCAGGAGGATGCGCTGGAGGATCATCAACAGATGACACCGATGTGATCGTCTGTAACGGAGTTGACAGGACCTCCATGGACGCCGTAAGCGTAAACACGAAGATTCCCAACCCCTCTATTGGAGAAGCGAGTTTGTCCCTGGCCAGCGACAGTCACATCCTTCGGGAACCGGACAGAGAATCCGCCAGCACTGTGGCGTTGGCTGGAAGCATGGCAGGTCACCGTTTGGAGGTACAGGCGGATATGAATTCCAACCAGAGATATAGTAACACCAGCTTATCTGCCGAATCTGGTAATGCTAGTTTCGATGAGGCTGGAGCATCGATGAGAGCTTTAACTGGTTCCATTTTCAATTATAAGGTGATTTTAAAAGCTCTAACGTTGTCCTTTAAGTACGTACAAAATTTCGGCGAATTCTGGCGATTCGTTTCTGAGATATATATTGCTGGTTCTCGAGAATATCGACTTAATCCAAAATTCTGTCAAAATGAACTAAGTGCACCAAACTATTATAAATATTCGATATTTTATCATGAACAGAGACCCAACGCCGATTTCGCGCCAAATTTCGTTTGAAAGAGACAGCGTCATTATTCATTTGAGACAAAACACTCCAGTGCAAATCACAAATACTGACACATCTGAAATTTAAAAACGCCGTTCTCTAAAATCAATATTTTTTAGTTCCGTCACTATTCTCGCAAACCAGCGATATCTTTAAAATTTTTTTCTTGAAGATTAAACAAAACTAATTAGTTCTCATAACAAAATGACATCTGCCTACTAGATAAATTTAAGTTCGAAAATAATTCCTGGGTTGTGTTCGAAAATTAACTCCACGGAGTAGAGTAGAGTTTTTGAAGGTTTGACTGATTTACTCTAGAGTTTACTCTGACACTGACACCGACAGTGATAGAAGGTGCCAATATCGGAAAATAGGTTATGTTGGTTTAAGAAAGAACCTATTACTATTGTTTCCTTACTTATATGTAACTCTGATCATAAATATATATTGTGAGCAGTATTAAAACTATTAAATTACCTCACAGAACATTCATTAAACAGTCAGACAAAGATACTAGATTTTCAGTCCCATGAGTTATGTCAATTTTGACAGGAGTAAAATGAACTCGGAGTCATATACTCTGACATTTCGAACGACAGTCATGGAGTAAAATTTACCCAACCTTTCAGTTTTCGAACGCAATGGAGTAAATATTACTCTACGGAGTTAATATTCGAACACAACCCAGACTGTACGACTCATACTACCTACCTGTTGATAAATTATTTTCTTTTCCCCAAAACCGTGAATGTTAGCAAGAAATTACAAGAGGCCTTATTTAGACGGTTTAGAATATTTCAAGATATCTAAAATAAATTTTTAACCAGTAGAATATGAATAAGGAAAATAGTTTCTTGTGAAACAAATTTAAGGGGTGGCTTTTCCAACCCCATGATATAATAGGGGAACACCACCAAGCTTGGCTTACATTAAGGTTAGTTAAGCCCATTGGTTGTACCGATCGGTACAACCAATAGAAGAACTTGTTCTTCTTATCTCATCTTGAGGCTCGACTATGAATATGGCCCTTAATGCAAGCCAAATTCTTGGTGGTGTTCCCCTGTTATTGCATGGGGTAGAAAAAGCCACCCCTTATATTTGTTTCACAAGCAACTATTTTCCTTGAGGGCCGGCTTTTAATACAGCCCTATAATGTTCAATTTCAGTCTTGTCAGTTTTTTGGTTTTCGAGAAAAAAATTGTAACATTGCTTTTGTAGCGCAATATTTAGGGGGCTGGCTGCTCAAAAAAAATATGTAAAATACCCACTCTTTTTTGACATAGAATCACCTCTCAAAATTTTTAGATCAGAACTCCCGCCTAACCTAACTAATGTGGTTTATATGATATCATCAATGTAATTCAGCATTGATACATTTCTGAAGGTGTTTTTCAGTTTTTGCAATGCATTATGACTTCGTATCTCTGATCCGCTTTATACCCCTATTACACTATTCCTTTTTCAAGTCTATATTTGCGCCTATTTTCATGGCTATTTGTTGGTTGAATTTCCCCCCAAATTAGTGGCACTATTACACCGCGCTTGTTTCAGGCAGTAATTTCAGAGCTGCAAACATTGAAGAAATTGACATATTTACCTACCTCAAGTTCTTGTTTTGTTCATATATAATCATAAAGCAATACCATAGTATTTTAAGAATGTCTGAAGAAACGTTCAATATGCTACTACATAGAGTTCAAATTCACCTACAGAAAAAAGACACTGTAATTCCAGAAAGGATTTCTCCAAAAACGAAATTAATAATTACTTTGCGATGGTAGGCTACTGGTGAAACTTCGTATCACTCGGGTATAGCCATTAGAGATTATCTGGCTTTCGTAAGTTTACTAAGTTGACGTCCTCAGAGTAATAAACATAAATTTAATTAAATGCTGCGATTCAAAACATAGATAACATAATTCAAAGGATAGAATAAACTAGGTTATGTTAAGACTTCAAGTCAAACAGATAAATATTGTGTTGGTGACACGACATTTCGACAAAAAGGCTTGAAATCCCCACTATTCAGGGGGAACAAATAGAACCAGTTCTATTTATTTTCAAGCCTGAAACAGTCTACAAAATAGTCCCGGGCGCATGCGTATTTCTTCAAAATTTCAGGCGCAGTAGTCAGGCTGACAAATAGGCACCAAAAAGGCATTGTGTAACAAGGGTATTAGGATGTCTGTCCGACTAGCTGGGAGGCCAATAATGCAATTATGTTTCCTGGGATATAGAGTGATAATTGATACAGCTGGTTTTTAGAGGTTTTAATAAAAAAAAATCCTTTGATTTCGAAAGAAACCACTTAGCTCTGAATCTTAATATTTCTCTAGCAATTCGTTCAGGGAAAACAGAGGTATTCTTCTAGTTATATCAAAGTCAATTCTTCCAAATTCAAATATGGTATGAATATGGGTTCTTCAAACTGGAACTCACGATGTGGGTGAAGAAAGAGAGAGTAATTCCCCGGGAGCTTGCCACGCCCAATCACAGAAAATTCTGGTCTTACAGAATTGTAACAGTAAATTCGCGGTATTAAAAAAAATTATACTGAAATGATTTCTAAAATATATTGAAAAATTAAATGTGGGAAATCAATACGGATTCATAATATAGAACAATTTTAATTTACACTCGAAAACAAACTAATATTATTCCGAACAAACCATCAGGTGACACATAAAGAACAAGGGGTATGATGAGCAACGAAGTTTAGAAATGATGAATAAATGCCCCATATATTCTACTTGTATGATTGAAATTGACAAAAAGAATAGCAGCGGGTTTTATACCGTTACAAATCGATCGATTTGGCGACTTCCTGATAAGAAGTTCACTCTTTGCTGTAATAGTAAAAACAAACAACTGAGCAACTTCCTGTTGTATGTTTTGTATTTAAATAATGTCAAACTTTATTTTCAGGCAAATGGAAGTGATTCATGTAGTTATAACACAAACGAGGATGGAGCATCGGAAAGAGTTCGATTTGACGATAGCATTAGTTACAAAGCATCCCAAGCAGAAAAAGTTAGCATTGGAAGCAGTTGCAGTTATCGGTCAAAATCCAAGAACGTTTTAAGACTTGATCGTTTACATGATACAGTGAGTAATGATAGCATCTACATCGATATAACCCCAACAGAAGAGAAGCCATCTAGGAAATTTGTTTCGCAAACCGCATTACTGAGAAGTCAGTTTTTCCATAGTAGCGTTAACGAACAGAAACCAATCACAAAGAGCATGGAAGAAAGAACCATTATTGAGGTCTCCAATGAAACCCTCGATAAACCATCATGTTCAGGATCTACAAATTCGGTTAATTCCAAGTCTGCCCATGAAATATCGGAGCTATGAGTTACCTTGTAAATTTATTTTTACCAAGACTGATGTCCATAATAAATACTATTTATTTTATATCAAATTTAGCAACAAGTTGAATATTACCGATTTGTGAATATTTGTAAGTTCAATTCTGGTTCTCATTTTGTATTTTATCAATGAAACATGTTTGTGGATGGTTGTTTCTTGAACACCAGAAATCTTTTAGTTTTTTTTATATCTAGCTTTTTTAAACGATGTTAATTTTCGAATTTATTTGGACTGGAAATGAATAAGATATATTTATATCCATTATCATTCATTGTGATTTTCTGTATTTCTTGGAAATTATATTTATTTGTTAGAATGTATGTATTATGATAAAAATAAATAATTGTCCTTGTAAATTTTTCAAAAGTTATTTCATATTATAATAGAAGAAACCCATTTGTATAAACTAATATTTATTTTTTCAACTTTATATACATAGGTAATTCAAAAAGTTCGATTCAATGAACACTTCCTAATTACAAAATCAAGAATTCAACACAGTAGATTTTTCAACCACTAGTTATAATTGTAGAAGAATGGAATAAATATTTACAAATTATTTTAAATTCTAGTAGATTTACCAGGTTTGCATTTATTAAAACTGTTTACTGAGTAAGTACAAAATCAAGGCGAGTTTCGAAACTCATAAATTAAATCACATTTACATTGAAAAACAATCTCTTTTGAATTAATCTTATCAATAAATAAAATGATTTCAGAAGATTTGTGACCTTTGGACAGTTTTAAAAAGTTGAAAATAAATTAAGAAAAGCCTATCTTGATACAGTCCTGTGTTTATCTCCAGATCCCTGTTCCTCTAGTTTTTGATGTGAGGGAATTTTGTCAAAGAATGGATGAGATAACGCTTGTCTGAGGGTTATCCTTTGTGATGGTTCATATTCCAACATTTTGAATATCAGATCAAACAGCTGGTTGTGCTCAGGGTCATCACTTTGTTTATATCTCTGTGGAAAAATTTGCTGTCAGAAATAATGTTTTGATATGAAGTAACATGAATAGAATTTATTAGCTCAACAATTACATAACAGCAATTTACGATTGTACGATTGAATGTACGAGGTGTGTGGGAAAAGTTATGAGACTGTTTTTTTTTCAAAGAACAATATTGTCCCCTTCAAAGTAGATCCTATCGGCAGCTATTTGTTTGTTTGTGTTAGACCGATATCGATTGAGCGAGTAGCACCTGCTGCAGCCTAGAGAGGCTTATTGCACCTTGGTCGGTCACCTATTAGCTGAAATGGTCTCATGGTTGATCCCCCTCAGCTCGGGTTGCTAGCCTCCATAGGGTCCCTTAGTTGATCCTCTGCAGCTCAGGTTTACTTAACCGAGCTAAGACCTGCACCGCTTACATTATATGAGTCTCATGTAACATCCCCACTGCCTTGTTGGTGTATTACCTAGAGGAGGTCCATTTGCCTAGCAAGTAGGAATAGGCCCTTGACTAGGTTCCTCGCACGGTTTCTGGCGCTCAGGGTCGTGTTGTCGCCCCCATAGTGAAGTCAAATATGATATGTGAGGAAGTTTCGTCTGCCTCCCCACATTTCCTACTACAGGGTTTTCTCGGAGAATCCTCATGTTGTTCCGGTGCTTTCTCAGGGTACAGCGTGCGGTTAGTAGGCCAGTTACTTCCCTGAGCTTATTCCTACTCAGTAGTAAGACTTCTTTAGTTAGTGAGGGGCAGGGCTGCTCCATCATTAATTTACTATGCCACTGGCCCGAAGCTTTGTTCCAGTGCCGAGTGTGCTGTGCAAGGATCAATTTTTCAATGACGCCGGCTCTGACCCGAAGAGGGGGATTGCCGAGCCCTCCCTAGCGAGTGCGTCAGTTCTTTCATTCCCTCCAAACCCTGTGTGCCCCGGCACCCACCTGAGGTCAACTCGGGGTCTGGCAGCTAAGGATTCCAGATGCTGTCGGCATTCCAGCACAAGCCTGGAGTTAATTCTCTAGTTGGCTATTGTCCTAAGTGCTGCCTGACTGCCCGAGAGAATTCGTATGTTTCTATAGACCACATTAGTTAGGTTAGGCGGGAAATTTGAATTACGATCCATCCGTGGATCCGAGCACTGCATGCATTTCTTATTGACCTAAAATTTACGCGAATTTCTCGCCTGTTTTTAGATACTTTGGCTAATCTCTTAAGGTTTATTTCGGTTGAAATCTATTCTCTCTCAACAATCTAGAATCAAGTTTTCATAACAAAATTCTATATTTCCAAAATAATCAATAAATATAAAAGTGTTCACCAAATTCGATTGACGTATGTCTCAGCTCACTCGAAATCGGTCGAAAATAATAACATAACCGTACATAACCGGCCTTATAATGACGCACAACAGAAGTCATCTACGCCATACGGAAATCATTCGAACTACACTGGTTTCAATTTTGATTTAAGGATAAATAGAAGTAGATTTTAATGTGGAAAGAACATGAAAACATGCACTAATGATGAAGGTACCCAATACTTGATGTCTCTGTACTAACATTCTCTTTTAAATAGGGCGATTTAATCTTAAAGTTGAAATTCCATGTTAAAAAATTTGAATATGGATCTCCCCCCAAGTCCAAGAGAATGATTCTAACCTAACTAATGTGGTCTATTGGAATAGCCAAATGAATATCCTCCACAACACATGTGATGGCTACCACTTCCGCCTGGAATATCGTGGTGTTTTCAATGAAAAGTACTCCAACTGCGGCTATGGAGGTTTTTGTGGGACTCCCACCCCCTCACCAGGAGGGCCAAAGTGAGGCTGGGGGCCTACAGGCTGCAACTAAATGGTGTCTGGAGACAACGGTCATACGGACACGCTGGGATTGGGGGACTTATTAGTCACCCGATCCTGGACACGGTGAGCCACTGGAGTCCAGCAACTCACAAATTTATCCTTCCTTCAAACTGGGGCTGAAGCTCCCCGCGGAGGAGGAGAAAAGACCGCACAGTGAACTAACATGGTTCACGGACGCTCTGGAGCTGGAGTGTATGGGGCTGCACCCAATGTGAGCATTTCGACGTCGCTTGGGTAGCATATGCAAGGGAGGGCCACACGATAGCAGTGTGAATCCACCTAGTGATTCTTGAGCTCAACAGCCCATGTTTGGCCAATTGCCCTGCGAGCAATCATGAGTTGTTGATGCGAGTTGTTTGTTCCAGGCTAGCTTGGTATCAAGCATGACGCCTAAGGTCTTTGAGTGTGAACAGTATAATAACTGTTTTGGATGGGTTGATATTGAGGCTGACCCTCTCGCACCAGCTGCCTACCACTTTAATAGCCTGGAGAGTTAACTTCGAGACTACCCTTGGAATCTTTCCCAAGATTAATATGCAGATGTTATCCGCATAACCCTGGGTGTCGAATCCGCTGTTAAACAGTTCTACCACAAGGTTCCATAGCAGCTGGAAGATTACTCCTCCCTGAGCCGTGCCCCTAGTCGCAGTAACTCCTAAGCTTTCCCCGCAAAACCATGCCTGTGCCTGTCGGCCACTCAGGCATAAAAGGTAATGAGATGGCGGACTCATTGACGGCACGGGGGGCTTCCATGGGGCTCACTGGACCTGAACCGGCCTCTGGTATCTCTCTCAGGTCAGCGGCGAAGGAAAACAACAGATGGTTGGACCAAATGGTCCAAGAAATCTGGAGCACCATAACAACAATTACAGGCCCATCAGCTGAAAGAGCCAGACAAGGGCTCAAATTCTCTATGGTAGACCTGAGAATCCTCACAGCTGTATACACGGGCCACTGTAGCCTCAGAAAGCACCTCAATACGCTGGGGTTGACTGAGGACTCAAAGTGCAGACTATGCCTGGAGGACGACGAGTCTATCGAACACATCATGTGTGACTGCCCCGCTGGGGACAGGATCAGGTTTGAGTAACTAGGAGTCCACAAACTGCGACTGGGGGAACTGGACAAGTTCTCACCCACCAGACTCATATCCCTCATCGAGAGACTTGCGCTTGTGGGTGAATTATAGATTATATACTATAGGTGTGCCGCAGTACACCGATTGGTCGCAGTGGAGGGGTGGGTTTCGTCTGCCCGGCACAATTCATATAATAATACTGTCAGATCATATGAAAAGTGAATTTGACATTGAAGCAGATGACCCCACTGAAGTTGAGTCAGGATATCAACTGGGAGTTCTATGAAGGTCAGAATTGGATCGTCTGAAATATAACATCAGTACGCTGGAGGAACTAGAAAATCCCTCCGCTCATTTCACATTGTGTTTGTGAAGAGTATTGAAAGTAACTCAGGAAGTAAACGATCTTCAGAGACGCTCCCTGGAGGAATGATAATTTTGATCACCTCAAAGGAACGGCAAGGAAAGCTTTCAATAGGGCCACGAGGAGGAAGCTGGGAGGCCTATCGCCTGGCTCTAAGCCCGTCCTACTCAATATCCTTCAATATTCTCGAGCAGAGGCACCCATATTTTTTTAAGAATGGGTTTGAGCATCTACTCCTCTCACTGGTAAGTCAGATAACCCCTTCATCGCAAAAGCACCCGTTAGATTGGAGATCACCATGTGCCTAATATGTCAGAATAATTCTGTCAAAGATATTTCCATTACGTGGCACCGAAAATTTTCAACTCCACACCCAGACCTATCAGAGATCTGACTGGCTTGGTTTGAGCATTAAGGTCGATTTTGTCTGTGAAGCGTTCGGGATATATTGTATATTTCCGTTTTTTCTCCGTTCATTTTTAATTCTTTGTATTTTCTCGAAACTAGGTATTTTACTGATCTAGATGTTCTTCTTCTTTAGAATCATGATACCAATCATTATAAATGTAAATATGGAAAAATCAATTATTACTAAGATTTAAGATGCTGATCTGTTAGATTCTTTAGGCTACCATTATTTCAAAGAGGGGGGTGGGATTGAAACCACCATCCAGTTCAAATGATGAATATGAGGAAGCCACGATGTGACAAAACAAGTGTTGTTCTTGAATAAAGAAGTTTGTAAAAACGTGAAATTTGGATCTACACAAAGTTTTAAAGACAGGAACTTACCAGAAGAGGTTTACAATTGTCCCTTACATAACGACCTGCTGAACTCTTTTCATCCCATTCCAATTTTCCTTTATAGAAATATTTAGTCTTTGTAGTTTTTGCCATTCTGTAAACGAAATTACAGATTAATTTCGATTTGTTAAAAATTTATCTGGTTTATTAATTACCTCACTGGAATTTCACTTAGAATACGTTGCATCATGGCCAAATGTTCCCTATTGTCATGCGTTTGGAATAATGTTATCCCAAGGTACAGTTCGAACAAAATGCAGCCAATTGACCAAACATCACAGGGCTGTGCCCATCCTAACTCTGAAAATATTAATACCTTTAGGAACACCTGTTGATTGGAGAAAAAGCTAAGTTTATTACCTAATATCACTTCAGGCGCTCTGTAATGACGAGTGGAAACTATAGTACTGTGATGTTCATGATCAAATGTTGCACTTCCAAAATCTATCAGCCTAACGTCTGTACTCCGAACCTTTTTAACTTGCCTCTTCTGGAAAATAAATAGAAAAAAACGTGGATAAATTAAATATTCTCATAAAACTCGGGTTACTGTTGGCAATTTAAACGTCTAAGAATGTAATGACCAAATTTTGTACTGCCAAAGCCGAGAGTAAATAAATGTCCAAAGTAAGTACCTTATCGTCTTGTCTTCTCTGAAAAAAATAAGAAAAATCCTGATATACACACTATTTTAATATGACTAATTTTGAAAATTTCTACATCAAAAAGTATAGAGATAAATCATTCTTTATTTATGAGTATACATACAAATATCTTGAAAAATTTTATTTAACCACGATAAGTTTCGAACAAAAAGAGATAGCGACTTGAAATTTTCTGGGTAGTTTGCGCGTCTAAATGCGACGGACAAGTTCGTTAATGAACGTAATCGGCCAAACAATACAGATCTGATAGAATTGAAACTAGTTGTAGAATAGCGATTCAAAGACGTATGTGAAATTTGGTGAGGATAGTATCACTAGAAAATTATTAAAATATTAGGTATCTCACTATAACTTAAGAATGGAAAGAGATAAATGACTTGCACACTTTTAGGGTAGGTTGCACATCCGCATGCGACATCAAAGTTCGTTAATAGGCATGATCAACGGTTTTGGAGTTATACCCAAGTTAAGAAAAGGATTGAAGTTGATTGATCCCTCGATGTTCTGTCTTATATCGTTAGAAAGAATCTTGCCACCTGTATGCAAATTTGCAACCACTGCGTAAATAATCGAATCTTTCTATTATTGAAACCGTTTTGAATGTTTTGATATTTTGAATTTCGATTATCGGCATTTAAGACTAGAGAAGTTCGTTTAACGATCGATAGAATTTATACGTGCGTATTGTTGTCATTCTCGAATTTATTCTTGGGAATTTAAAGTTCATGGTTTCATAGTTCATTACGAACAGCTGGAAATAATGATGGTATCGAACCCGGCATAATCTTCCAGCGGTGAAACGTAATTAAGTGTTAAAATGTGAATACTGTTAAAAAGGGGCGAAGCAAACATTGCAGATAAAGGATAACAGAAGTAGCTGGCCCGATAAGGAATGAGACGAGCACCAAGGGATTATTATCTTGAGTGATCATTCGATTATTCAAATCTCTCGAGAACCTTCATATCGATTATTGAAATAATTCGATTATGCCCAACTGTTACTGCAGCCTTTCGAAGAAAATTATTGTATGACAAAACGATAACGAATTTTCTCCATGTCTACAAATTACCGACAGCATGGGGCTCTATCTTAATGGCTGACAAACGAATATCAAACCATGTCACATAAATTTGGTGCTTTCCTACCATAATCATTCATTTCACACAACAACCCCCACCCATGTCAGATCAGATAGTTCTGTGACTATCCAAGGTATCCAGGTCTGAATACGGTTAATCTATTAATCATCTCTCCTTCTAATAACTTATTTTCTTTAGCTACACAATTAACTGTCCTAACTATATTTTCTGTTTTAACCTTTTTGCTTACCTTCTTGTTATTAAATACCAATTCATAATCAGAATCTACAAACAAAATATTTTCTGGTTTGAGATCAGTGTGTGTTAGTTTGTTGTCGTGTAGAAACTTCACTGAGAAACACAGTTGATA
The DNA here is from genome assembly GCA_937662695.2 of Halyzia sedecimguttata. Lineage (NCBI taxonomy): Eukaryota > Metazoa > Arthropoda > Insecta > Coleoptera > Coccinellidae > Halyzia > Halyzia sedecimguttata. The sequence goes on along the minus strand of OW569417.2, from coordinate 18,368,050 downwards.
GCCGATGTGCCGCACCTGTTCTAAAGGGTACGGCTGATAGTTGTTATCCTTCTGAAAAAGAAAAACTCGATATTATCAAATTTTATTGAATCAATATCCTTAATATTAAAACAAACAAGTTTTATTTTCATAAATTGATATCTGAGCAGCTGGCCAAGAATCACATTATCTAGTGCTAAAAATAGCTAAGTAGCCCACCATATAAATAGCCAGTTGTGTAGAACATATTATTAAGGAGTTCAAGGCAACAGATGGTTCTGTTATACTCACCAAAAAATCAAAAACACTTAATCCTAACATCTCAAATGCTATGCACATATGTCCGTGGAAGTTAAACCAGTCCAACATTTTCACACATAAACTGAAAGGAAAAAACCATTCCTAATTACTTGCCAAAACAATAAACTACTTAGAGTATCAGTTCATTATTTCCATTCACGATAAATAAAACAAAGACCAAAATGGATTTTCAAGCTGAAAATAGATGTTGTTCTAATCTTGAAGGTAATAGTTGAGCATGAGCTGTATAAGTATTCAATTTTTCTTTGTTTTATTATACATAATATAATGAGGCAAAGCCCTGTGGACAGGAGCTTTGGCGCTCTTGTTCAAACTTCGATTGATCATATCTCCGAAAGCAGGGCTTCCCAATCTGTGCGTCGCGACACAATGGGTCCATCGTGACATTGTCCCAGGGGCGTCGCATGTCGACTAGTACTAAAATTGGTAAATATTTTTGGGATCTGAGTTAAGGGGCGTCGCAAAAAAATAGCAGCGTCCCCAGGGCGTCACAGTAAACATAACTTTGGGAAGCCCTGTCCGAAAGTATTGGTTTCTCGGAGTTCGGAATGATATCAATGGATTCTTATGATAGAACTGCATGACAAAAGAAATTAAATTAAAAAAACCATATCTCCGAAAGTATTAGCTTGTTAGAGTTGAAAATGATAACAATGGATTCTTTTGATGAAAATGCATCTTAAAAAAATTTTAATTCAAAAGTTGTAATGTAAAAAAAAATATTTTTTCGTTACTCCGAAACTATATGACCGATTTTGCCCAATAACGAACTTAACCGAGATATTCATCCCTCAAACCTACTCTGAAATTTTCAACTGACTAGCTCATTCCATTCGAGAGTTATCGTGTTAACGGCCAGCCGGACAGAATCGATTTCGACCATGGATTCTTGATCAGTGAGTCAAACCAAATCGTTCAAGACCATTTTCAGCCAAAAATTCGAAAATTACAGACATTTGGGCAAAATGATAAGCACTCTGTTCCGAGGAACAAGAGCGCCAAGAAATATTGAGTAACATAATCAATGACTGTCATGAAATATACATGACAAACAAAATACATTTTGACGCATTTTTTGTGACTTGGCAACCTTGTTATGTACTCTATTAATTTTATCATCTGGCAGGAGAACAACCAATTCAAATAATTCGCCACTGACGTCACTTGATTTCCGCTTTGTATTATTGTATGGATTTTTTAGTTTATTTTTGCGTTTTCGAATATTTTTACCTCTATAAATTGATGAAATTAATATACAGTGCGCGTCAAAATTATGGAACAAATACATTTTCTCAGAAGAAAAATATTTGGCAATAAAATCCTGAAATAGGTCAATTTTTGTTTCACTTTTACCAAATTTTTATGCGTTTTTGAAGGATTTTTGTTGCACCCTGTGCCATCCCCATCAACCCTCTAAATTTTTTGAATAGGTAAAGTGGGTCATGTGGTACTTTTTTGGCAAGGTCTTTGTATCTTTGTATTTGTTATATTTTTCAAAAAAGAAAAATTTTTTCTTGAAAATTTCTGCACGCCTGTAAAGAAGATACAAAGACCTTGCCATAAAAGTACCACATGACCCACATTCAATATTAAGAAAATTTAGACGGTTGATGGGGATGGCAAAGGGTGCAACAAAAATCCTTCAAAAATGCATAAAAATTTGGTTAAAATGAAACAAAAATTGACCTGTTTCGGGATTATGTTGCCAAATATTTTTCTTCTGAGAAAATGAATTTGTTCCATAATTATGACGCGCAATGTATATACTGCACCTATACTCCCGGTTGGCCATGAAATTTTAACACATTTTACCGTGTATATTTTGAAAATGTTAGGTTATGCTCATTTTCCTGTCAGATAACTACGCAACGTTGCCCTCTCTACATAGAAGTCGTAGTAATTACGTATTTTTCACAATGTGAATTTTCTTGGGAAAAATAATGAATTTGAGAAGATATTATGTGAATTCAACAATTCCAAAGACCTGACGATCTAACGTATATAAACTGGTTGGAAGATTCAGTTATGCTATTTTATTGTAAGAAAATTTTAATGAAAAATAATGGATAGAGTAGTCCGTTACTTTGTGATAGTCATTCGAAAAAAGTACCTGAATAACCCGCAGGAAAAGTTCTAAACGAACGGACGTACCTATGGAATTTCCCACTTTTCGAAATTCTCAAGAAATAAGCCTAGAGAGGACATTTAAATACCTTGTTTCACAACTTGAAATACACAGGTTTCAAAATGTAGTAATACTACGAAACCCAAGTCACTGTTAAACCTTAATAAAATATAGTGATAGGATAGGAAACTAAGTAATCTCATTTGAGAGTTCAACATGTCCTAAGACAGAATGAAGATTTCCTATTGCAGATTTCAGTTCTGTATAGCACTTCCTGATACTTTGTCTCTGCTTCTGCAAAACTGCTTTCGGCATTTTCAGTTTCAAAGCGAAGTGTTCTTTATTATTCGAAGATAATGATCTGTGATAATATCTTGCCTAAGATGGAACATTATGTTGATTGTTTAGGGTAGAAATTGGCTACGTCTCAGAAAATTGTTTTGACATTGACGATATTCCAGGAGTGCCAACCTGCCTGGAAAGATCATTGATTTTATAATCCCCTCGACAAAAATGTGACATTGTTGATTGAAATAATGAAGTGATACTCTTGTTTAATTTTATCTCTTTTGATAAAGAACAGACTGGCATTTAAAAAAATATCAAACTCACTGTAGACCATCAGGATCCTTGTCCGCCAACTCTTCAAGTACATTTATTTCTAGTTTAGCTGCTTCTCTATATTTCTCCACATTTTTTATGATCTTCAGGGCTATGTAGTGATCCCTAATGACACAAAAAAGTTGTTCAGTCGAATGTATTAAATTTGAGAAAAAAATTCATGCAAATAGGATATGCGTTGAAACATTTGGACATTTCAATTTACTATAATCTGCTTCATCTTGTTACTATCATCTGACATAATTTGAAAGAAACATCGTAAATGTCATTAGTCCCTTCCAAATGTGATAACCTGACAGTTTGTACAGCAAATAATGAATATATACCTATCAACATCTTTCACTTTGACCACTTTGCCAAATGTTCCTTCTCCTAGCGTCCCAAGTACTTTATCTGAAAAAACGATAGAACAAACATGTTAGAACGAAAAAAAAGGGACTCTGAAGCAATTGAAATGAGATTGAAATTTATGAAGTGAACCAATAGAAAATATATTTTTAGAATTCAATTGCTTCAGGTGAATGTTGGGAAATCAATATCAACTTTAGAGCATGCAAATTTAATTTTGAACAATTTGTTAATAAATAGTAAATAGTATTTTTTTTTGTAATGATAAACGCCTACTTAATTAACGTTTTCAATGACACAGGAAACAATATTTTTTGTTTGAAAATTTGGAGCGGGGCTCTTATATATCAATATTAGTCCCCTGCTGAAAAGAGAGGTATTATATTATCGTAACTGGATGGGAATAATGTTTACGGGATTTGTGAAAGACTTATCCAATTTTCTAAATAACAAAGTGTAGTATTCACGAACATCGTTCTTGAAGGATGTCTCCCGCTCTGTAAATGAGGTGACCTTCCTCGTCATCTTCAATTGAGGGTGCTCGCGAGCTCTGCAATCACAAGTTGACATTTCCAAACAGGTTGTGGGGGTTGCAGCAGGTCATGGTACGCACAGTGCCAGTCATCGTTTGATGGTTCATCATTCGATCAGGAGGAAAGCATCGCATCATCAGCATCATCATCATCATCATCAGGAAGGAGATATCCAAGAGTCATCATCCCAATGCCAATACAATGGAGATGTGTGTGTGGCCCGATAAGCAGACAGAGGAAAGGGCAAACGGATTGCCAAATCAACAATCATTCTCTTTAATGGTACAAAATGTGCACCAGAAAAAACAGTTCAAGGTATATATGAGGGAAAAGGATATTGGTTGTATCTGAAGGTATCATCTAACACTTTCCAAATTCAAGTATAAATCATTGGTAGTTACTGCCATCCCTAAATATACCTTTACTGTTGAGTTTGTGCAATGAATAACAAAATAAATCGAAAGCACTTGCTTCATTCGTGTTTCATCGTTTCAAACATGTTACCTCTTAAGGAGCAATTTAAGGCCTAATTCAGCTTTACACACAATATTTCACATATGAGGTTTTTCAAAAATTCTGTGTTTGTCAATAGCTAACCATACCGGTCGTTCCTTCATCAATATAATAAAGGGTCCGCCATCTAACGTTTTCTTTTTCAACTAGTGCTCATTGCATGAATGGTAACACTTAGCTCATGTCTGATTTGACAGATAATTAGTTTTATCCATCCGCTGAACGAATATGGTTGTGTATACGCTTGAACAACGCTGGGAAATATTGCGACATTACTTTGAAAATCATGGTAATGTTGCAGAATGTGTGCGAAAATTGCGTACGGATTTTGGAAGAAGAGAAGCACCGTCAGCTCCGTATGTTCGTTATCTTGTGAAAAAAGTGAAAGAAACTGGCATTCTCATCGATAAACCAAAGCGTGAAAAGCAAAAAACAGTGCGTACACCCGAGAATATTGCTGCTGTGGCAGAAAGTGTGCGTGAAGCGCCATCAAAATCAATTCACCGTCGTTCTCAAGAATTGAACATTTCGGAGACATCATTGAGACGAATTTGGTATGACGCCATACAAAGTCCAATTGGTTCAGGAGTTGCCCTGTTTTTGAAGATCGCATTATCAGCCGCAGAGCTGATGTCGTTTGGCCACCTCGGAGCTGTGAGTTGACACCGTTGGACTATTATTTGTGGGGTGCCGTCAAAGAAAAGTGTTACGCCAACAACCCAGAGACAATTGACGCTTTAAGGGACAATATTCGTGAAGCCATTGGAGAAATACAGCTGCTCACAATCGATAATGTGCTTAAAAATTGGACCGATCGTGTAGGCTACTGCATGGCCAACCGAGCTAGCCATTTGAATGACATTATTTTCCATTATTAACCGGAAGGATTGTACTTTCAAATAAAAAAAGAAATTTGAGGAAATATTCGTAAGTTTTTTTTCTATTGAATTTTCAAAAAAAAAAAGTTATTTGGCGGACCCGTTAGTAGCAAAACGGTAAAAATTAGTTTTGGATAAACACTTCTGATTCGGTCTTGTTGAAATGCTTCGTATTTTATCCTATTTGTATTTGTAAGCCCTTTAAATTTTTCTGATAATTTTTCCAATCCCAGTGACATTATTTTCAAGATGAAAGTGATTACTAGAATGAAGTGTTCCCGAACAGGAGGATCGGACCACAGATTACCAGATAGTGCAATCGACAGTTGGCGGGAAGCACGTAGGTTTGACCTTCAGATTTACTACCCATGAAGACGTAGTAAAATGACAGAGAGAAATGAACTACGTTCTCGCTCTTTAAACAAACTCTAACCTCAACTTCACAAATCACTAATAATCATATTCCTTTTATTTCTTCCACATACGCCACAAACTGCATCTTAAACGTCTTCATTACACTTTATAAAATTCATTAAATTAATCCCACTTGAGTTACAAATTTTCGTACATAAGCTGAGTATTTTAGCTAACCTTTCCGTTTGTTGTTATAAATTAATGAATGAACGTCGTTCTGCCTCTACCATAGTTGCGATTGGCCGAGAGGTCACGTGATCATATATCTGCGATTTTATTGGCACCCCCAAATAGTTAGGAGCTAGGAACTATTTGGGGGTGCCGAGAATTCCATGGTCAACAAGACGCGTCAGCAGAGTTCATTCATAAATACTGGGAGTGGCGTATCTGGTTAATCTGTGATCGGACGAAGAAGTTTTATTGAATGGCCGGCTCTGTCTCCAAATCTGACTCCGTTAGATTTTTTCTTATGGTGTTATATCAAAAGCAAAAGTTTATCTCAATAACAACATCGAGGAGTTGAATCGGAGGATTCGGGACGAAATATGAGCAATACAGCCTTAAACTCTCCAAAATTTTTGTTCAGAGTTTCAAGCTCGATTGGCGTACTGTCAAGAATTTAATGGCCTTCAATTTGAACATTTACTTAATATAATTGGAGGTTATGACATCATTTTCAAATTTTCACATGTTTTTCAAATTTAAAAAATTAATAACTCGAGAATTATTGATCGAAATGGCGTTACATGTGAATTCAGAATTTTAGGATCTATCCATGACAAGAAATAAAATAAGGGCTGGTAATTTGAAAAAAAAAATAACAATGACGTCACTGCTTGGTAACGGGAAAAGGTAGAACAAGAGGAATTACCGGAAAATGTTCCTTCCATCCAAAGTATTCGCCCGATTTAGCATAGTTCGACAATCTTTAAAATCTCTCCGGGAACAACGTTTACTGGGTAGGCTTGTGGCATAAATATCTCGGCCTGATCTACAGGGTGATTCCAAATTAGACGAGAACCTTAAAGGCGTTAGTATGACTCATTTGCTGTTGTTTGAGCCGTATTTATTGATAACCGAAAATCAATTCCGAAATATTTGAGTTCTGGTGATTTTTAAAAGATTTCTCACCTTAGTTCATTTTTTTCAAATTTTTTCTACGTTGACCAAATTTGAATATAAATTTGCATTATTTTTATCAGAAAAGGTTATGATAATATGTATGAAAAAAGCAAAACTATGCTGTATAAGATGTTGAAAAAAGCAAAACTAAACTGTATAAGATGTTGAAAAAAAGCAAAACTATGCTGTATAAGATGTTGAAAAAGATTGAGTATGATTTGAAATGTGGTATATGAATAAAAGAAAAATCAATTTCTAATATCAATTTGCCTGCAAGTTTCGAATTCCACAATTCACGTATGACAAAATTATTTGCCAAATTCCTTCTTTATTAAGTAATCATTATAGGATACTGTGGGAGGTATACCCATTTTAAAATAGTTTTTTTCTGGGTTTTCTCTCCCAAACTCTGAAAAATATCTATAAAATAAAAATTAATTATTTTGTGATTTGCTTCTGCGTAAGAAACATAAGATATTTGTCAGAAGCAATCAATTGAACAATGTTGCTTAACAAACAACAACGAAACAACATCAACGAAGAAACAACTATATCGTAACGTTTCAGAGTCTATATCAGACTCCTTCGTCAGACGCTTAATGAAAATCTTTAGAATTATTTTGTTGATATTTATTGTGAAATTCAAGAATTATCACATTCAAAAATAATCAATTTTTATTTTATAGATATTTTTCAGAGTTTGGGGGAGAAAACCAAGAAAAAAACCTTTTAGAAATCCTTCTCTATTCTCTAAAAGAAATTTCGATACAATTCGTTTCAGCAGATTTTTTATAAGCAACCTTTTGAATGTCCGGCATAAAAAATAGTGAATGTGTAATCAAAAAGCAGCGAGTAAATTGCAGGCGGAAAGTAGCAATGAAGAAATTTGAAAGAGGGCACATGCTTGTATAAGGAATGGTAGAGGTCGTATTGGACATAATTTATGAACACATTTTCCAATGAAATTTCGAGGTTAGTTGCAGTGAGAAAATATTTAATTCGTAATTTTTCTCTTTGCTTCTTATATCCCCTTTCAAACCATACTTATTCTTTTTCAACATCTAATACAGCATAGTTTTGCTTTTTACCCATATGTATCATACCTATGCTTTTCTGATAAATATAATCCAAAATTATAATCAAATTTTGTCAACGTAGTAAACATTGACGGAAAATTAACTAAGGTGAGAAATCTTTTAAAAATCACAGAACTCAAATATCTCGGAAACTGTTAATTTTAGGTTATCAATAAATATGGCTCTAACGACAGCAAATGATCCATACTAACACCTCCTCCAAGGTTCACGTCTAATTTGGAATCACCCTGTATATTGTTGCAACCATTGCAAAAATATATTTCTTTCCTGGAAGCCTTGGGTATGTTCAGTACCTGGAAGGGTGACCGTTCTGGCTAAAAATAATTAACAAGCGCGACAAAGTAAACCAAACTCACGTCATTGCTTTAAAAAAAAAATTATTGAAAAAAACAGAATTAATGAAGAAACCATACTAGGTGGAATACCTGTATTTGCAACAAATCAGTCACTATTATCTGCAGTTTACGTATCCTAATAAATTTTAGAGTGAAGAGTAATTAACTGTAAGATTGATTACTTGCATGCTCATTTGGAGCGTATACTGTAATAAAAGAGCATCTTTATTTAATATACATATTTTTGAATCCTGAATTTACTAGAGTGAAAAATAGTTCTCTAATATTTTTCTTAAAATAGAATAAGATAGAATTGAAACGAAAATCGAATAGCGGGTAGCTACATAGCCACCTTCTACTGAATATGTAATAATTTTGGAAACCTAGAGACAGTCTATATGGCGTCCGAAAAGAAGTTTCGGTCATTTTTCCCCATCGTAGATATATAAATTTCAGGAATTTTTAGGGTTACCAAAATGTTATTTCTGTACGATTCGTAAGATTTATCGAGGGAATAGATAATAATGTTAGCTAGCGTTCCGAAACAGTTTTTGCGCGCTTGTTCTTGGGAATATCGCGTCTTCATTTTGCCCAAATGTCTGTAATTTTCGAATTTTTCGCCGAAAATGACGAAATGACAAACGACTAGGTTCAACCCCCTGATGAAAAACGCGAGGTCAAATTTGATTCTGTCCGTCCGGCCGGCCGTTGCCACGATAACTTGAGAACGGAAAGAGATAACGACCTGCAATTTTCAGGGTAGGTTGCGCATCCGAATGCGACATTTGAGTTCTTTAATAGGCATATTCGGCTAAATGGATTTGGAGTTATACACATCTGAAATTTTGTTGTTATATCCTCTATAACTCAAAACATACAAGTCCGATCCAACTGAAACTAGGCAAATAAATACTTGAAGAATGCCGAGGCGCTAATTTTTGCGGAATTTCGTGAATATCGTATCCTGAAATTACTTGCGTCGTAAGTTTTTTCGTATATTGTTGGACAATTGAAGGATTTGTATTCCGATGGACTACATAAATGTCCGAATTAAAAATTCTGTGATCTTAGACGATTCTCTCTTTACCCAAGTATGTCATTAAAATGGTACGAAATGTATTAATATCTTATAAAAGCCGAAAAAACAGTATGTATCGATGGCACATTCGATTAAGAGTGTCCAATAGAGGTGGATAGACCATAGAACTGCTTAAGCCAATTTTTTCTCATGGAAATAATAGTTTATAATGACTTAGAATCATCATATTGTTCCGTTCCAAAAATATCACAGTCATTATAAACTATTATTTCCTTAAGAAAAAACACAACTTATGTTTCGCTATTTGAATCGATATTTATTATTTACATCTTATTTGTGAGTTTAAACCTGAACGGGTGTGTATTTTCAGATATAATAAGAAATCAAAACGAACGGACATCTTCCTATTCAAATCATCACCCTGCAAATTTCTAATTGGAACGATATCGTGCTTACAAATGGACTTATTGGCTAGGAGGTAGGGGTTGGGCAACAAATATCGATATTTTTTCAGGAAATAATCGATATTTATCGTCGATATTTTCCAATCACGAATACAAAATTGCCTAAAGTCTACGAATAGTTTGACGTGTGTACATGACATTTTTTCATTTCTATGTGACAGCTTCACTCTGCACACAAAATGTCGCCACAGTATAGAAATTAAAGTAATGTATTACTATCATAGAATAATATATTATTGATATACATCAATGATTTAATAATATAGTATTAAGATCAATGGACTAAATATAGATAGTATGCTTTATTTATGATAACTATTAATGGCATATTGTGCATATTTTACAAATATTGATGTAACTGAAAATTTCTCAGCGTTGATGAGTAAAACGACAGTATCAAAATTTGAATATGGATTTCGAATTAACAGGGTACTGGACAAAAAAATCGATATTTTTACTCGATATATTCCGATACTGTTGAAAACTATAGATACAATATATTTTTTTCATTTGCCCATCCCTACAGATTGACAGCCGGGCAGGATTAAATTTGACATGGAATAAGTCTAATGAACGAGTAATTTTTTAGAGCACATTTCGCTTGAAATTCACAAAATACATTTGGACGAGACGGTGGCGCCATGGAACGCCCATTGTTTATTTCGGATTTTCATAATCTCTTATCAGCGTAGGACATTATGCTGAAGATTTTTAGATAAAGCATGAGGAGTTTCCTTATATTGCAAATATTTTAGAGTCTAATTTATTATTAGTACGTTACCATGAAAACAAAAATCATTTATTTTAAAAAGTACCTCCATCCCCTACCATTTGTTTTAATGAGGGTTACAAAAACTTATTTCACCAGGGATTCAAAGTACTAGCTGCTTACTCAAACCGTCAAATTTCTCAACTGTACACTGAAATATTTGCAAAATCAGGTAACCCACCCCTGGCTTAAACCATCAATAAATTCCATCAGAAGACCCGGAGGACAGTTTAACAACAGGAAGTGTGACACCCTAATGGCGGAATCGGAGCCTGTATATATTTTGACCTTGATGAGAATACGTTACCCAAGTTATTGTGGTTGTATTTTCATAACAACAGTCAATTTTCAAGCTGATATTTCCAGAATCAATGCCGAATACCTTTTCCCAGGGGTTCCCAAACCTTTTGAGCTCGCGGCTCTCTTACAGGTTAGGTAAGCCCAAATAGTTAGGAGCTAGCTAGACACCACGGAGCCCCACAGTTTGGGAACCCCTGCCTTATGCTATTTCTGATTGCGAATAATACTTGATGTTTATACCAGAATTAATTTTCACTACTCGATTTCGAAGACTAACAATATACAATACAAAAGTTTGACTATTACCGGAATTAGCTTTCTCAACGACGTCGAAGAAAGATTTCGCGGGGTATGTATGGTGCTTATATGGTCTTCTAATTTTAAGAAAATAATGTTCACCCAAGCTGTAACTTGCAGAACATAATTCTGTCCGTCCGTGATAAAATTGTTGTTAATCTATCCTCTGGGTCTTGTGATGGAAGTTTTGGATGGTTTAAGCCAAGGGTTAATTTCCTCATTTTGCAAAAATTTTAGAGACCAATTGATATAGAGCAATGAAATTTGGCGGTTTTAGTAAGCAGCTCCAGTACTTTGAAACCCTAGTGAAATGAGTTTTTGTAACCCGCACTAAAACAAATGGTCGCACTAAAACAAATGGTAGGGGAAGGCGGTACTTTTAAAAATAAATAATTTGTTTCCAAGGCAACGTATTAATAATAAATTCGATTTCAAAACTGCGATCTTTCGCCTTTCATTTGATGTATCGTTGACATTTGGGGCTCAAGCGAAATTACAAAGATGTTATCAAAAAAATGTCACGAACACACAACATTTTCGATAACAGGATAGAGCACTACATACAGATCGGCTTCCCATAACCATATTGAAATTTTTTCTCTTGCGAGTGTCGTTAGGGACTATAGTTTCCATATTTTCAAGCTATTGAGAAGTATACATGGTGTTCCAAAAAAGGCTAATCATCTCACAACTTCCAAACTTTCAAATTGGGTTTCACGAAGCTTTGACAGCTCTTAATTGCCGAATTAGTGTGATTCTATGTTGATTTCCAGTTCATTTTCGACGTAACCACCGAATTAAATCCACAATTAAGCTAATCGAAGCTTCGTGAAACCCACCATCAATGTGACACCCTGTATGCTTTGTCATTTTTGAATTCTTCAACAAATTTTAACGCAAGTTTGTAGGGAGAATTTGTTTTATTTAAAATATGCAGAATTTCAACAATATCTGACAGATAGTTTCTGAGATACAGAATTTTTTTGAATAATGTTTTTATAATTTGCTAGTCATAGGATCCTCACGAAATTTAACAGTTTTCGTGTCGGTATTTTTCAACTACCGAGCTTTCATTCGATCAAATCAGTGTTTTTCGAGTTATTTGGAAAACAAAATTTCAGATGGCTATAACACCTAAACTACTCAGCTGATTTTGCCCATCAACGAACTTAACCAGCGCGTTTGGACTCCAAACCTACCCTATGAATGTAAACTCTCCAACTCATGGCGTTCAAGAGTAATCATTCTCACGGATGGCCGGGCAGAATTAAGTTTGATCCCGGATTCTTCATCATTGATCCTTTGAGACCGTATTCTCGACAAATACAGACATTTGGGCATATCGAAAGGCACTCTGTTAGGCGCGAAAATAGTTATTTATGTATCGAGTCTGCAAATTGCAAGCAGGCGGGACAATAAGACAGTTTTTCGCCGAGGTGCATATTACATTTTTTCGTCGACCTCCACATATTTTAATGAATTTCTGTACTTTCTGGTCCGCACAGTACCTGCCTTCATTAATGGTCGATTTCCCGGCCGCAAATTAGTACATAAAATGTCAATTCTCCAAGAGGTCTACGAAAAGGTAATTTTTTCATGATCCGTCTCCCCTATTTATGCATAACTACAACCACCAAATGGACAAACATTTTGCGATTCGATTTTCGTTTCAACCAGACTCATTCATACTCTTCTCTCCAATTCAACGACAAAAACAATACCGGTATAGACGATAAAATATGAAGACTTACACAATGACAACGATGGTTAAGTCGTAAGCGGCACTCTGTGTTAGTGACGGAAACCGGGCTTGAGGAATGAAGAAACCACACACTCGACCACGTTACTTACAACCGACGTTGACAACTTATGATGGTAATATTTCTGCGCCACCGAGGTGGTAACGGTCGACCCGCCCTGAACGGACGCCGGACCCAGCGAGTTCACCGTCTTGGTCGTCGTGGAAGACGTCGACGTCGAAGCAGCCGTCGGGGGCGCCTCCAGGCGGTTGTAGAACTCGTCCAGCGCCGAATACTTCTTGATCAGGCTCTGTATCTCCTTCCTCTTCGCTTCCCGCTCCGACAGGACGCCGGAAGCGACGTCCCCATCGCGCGCCTGGACGTTCTCCTCGACCTTGACCGGTTTCGGCGCGTGGGTCGTCGTGGAAGCGTGGACGGGTACCGGTCTTTCGCCGTTCAGAGGTATCTCCACCGGACACAACTTGGCGGAAGTCGAGGTGGCCGAGTTCTTCCTTTCGCCAGCCTCGCTGATGCCGCTCCTGTGAGGTTTAGACGACTTCCTCGGTCTTAGCTCGGAATGATTGGATCGGTGACGTACACGATATGCGGAATCTCGATCTACATACGTATATGGGGGCTCCGGGTACTGTTGCTGTCGCCACTGGTTGTTATAATGGCAATTGCGAGACTCTCCTCGGTACGGAGTCTTCTCCCTCTGCACCTTGCTAACGTAAGGGTAGGCCTTTTCGGACAACAGGACGTTGGCGGTCGTCGAGCTCTTGCTCAACGTCCTACCGCTGACTGGCCCATCCGGCTTCTCGGAGTACCTCTTCTTGTTGTTGTATATCTTGTCGAGGACAGACGAGTATTTGTCCTCCAAACGACTCCTGGTGTGTCCGAAGTTCGGGACAACCGTCGTACTTTTGCTCGTGGTAAGCGGATTTCCCCCGAGAAAAGGGTTATGAGGGTAGCTGTTGTTCTTGGCGTCATTGCGGCTGGACGAAGCTTCCGTGGACGCGGAGGGTCCTCGCACACGTGTCGTCAACTTTTGCAACAAACTGGTGCACGAATCACTTAGGAGCTGGGCGACACTAGTGGTGGACGAGCGGGAGTATCGCGTCCTTCTAGCCGAAGCCGAATTATTGTTCGTCAGAGGGGGATTGTTCGCCATGTAGTCATCTGTACGGCGATTGTTCGCGTTCGTGCGAATCCCGCTCAGGCCATTATTATTAGTATTATTAGATCGCGGGGTCCACGACTTCTGGTAGGTGTAATCGCGGACTCTGCCGTCCTCGCGGGAAGGACGGTACGAACGGAAGGACGCAAAGTCAGGACCGTACATCGAGGCTCGGCATCACAGAGGACGACGTGGACGTCGGCGGACTCCCGGGGGGCGCGTACGCACTTGCACACACGCACGCAGACACGCAATCACACACGGCGACAACGCAATTATCAATCGAAAAATCGACTTAGCGCTACATGAGCCTGCCAAATACTGACGTACTAAAAATATCCGATTTTAAAGAGCTCGCGAGTCTAGCGTTCTCATAACTCTCTCCCTCTACGATGGGATATGTGCCGCGCGGTGTTAAAATAAGGTGGGTGAATACCGGACGGTTTTTCGAGTCGATCGGGCCGCGCCAATTTCCAAAATAAAAAGCGGTCAAGTGTGATAGCGGCGCGACGATTAGAAACGACGGCGCTTAGGCACGACGAATGAATGCAGCGACGCAATATCAATGATGAATGAAGATGTGAATAACAAGGACGATGCAAGATATTTCTCTTTAATGAATAGTAGTAGTAGCGTTTTTGGCGCTCTTGTTCCTCGGAACAGAGTGCTTATCAATTTGACCAAATGTCTGTAATTTTCGAATTTTTAGCTGAAAATGGTCTTAAACGATTTGGTTCGACTCACTGATCAAGTATACGTGGTCGAAATCGATTCTGTCCGGCAGTCCGGTCCGGCCGGCCCTTAACACGATAACTCTCGAACGGAATGAGCTAGACAGTTGAAATTTTCAGAATAGGTTTGGGACATAAATATCTCAGCCAAGTTCGTTATTGGGCAAGATCGGTCAGATGGTTTCGGAGTAACAAAAATTTTTTTTTACATTACAAATTTCAAAATAACTTTTTGTCAAGATGCAGTTTAACCATAGGAATCCATTGATGTCATTTTTGACTCTAACAAGCTAATACTTTCGGAGATATGATTTTTCAAAATTTCAATAACAAATATTACTTCTGTGTTTTCACAGAATGCGATAATTATTCTATCTATGAAATATTATATTATGATCTGTGTTGATACATGTCAACTTATTTTCCTGAGACATGATATGTCAAATTTTGATATTTAATGCCCATGGTTAATCAATATGATGATGGGAATGGTAATGGTAAGTTAATAATATTGAGTTCAGCATATCTCCAGTAAAAATAAAACTGAAATATTGGCTAAAGTTTCAATTGATATACATAATATAATTTTCAGAGTGGATTTGAGGAAAAATTTATCGTTCATCATAGAATTGAGGAACGAATATCTCGGATGAGTTCGTTGTTGGGTAGAATTGGTCTATTGGTTTTGGATTAATAATTTTTGGCACTCTTGTTGAATTTGAATTCTTTTATGATGTTTGAATTTAAATTCTGCTATTATGAAGTCCTATCATAAGAATCCACTGATCCCAACTCTTACCAATACTAATAATAATAATGAAAAATGGCGATACCGTTGTTAATAAATCAACAAGTCCAGAGCATTCCTGCCAATAGGGTACTTCATAATGGCTTCGTATAATTAATATAATTATGCATATATTTCACAAATCAAATAGACCCCAGGGGGTTCATTGATTTGCCGAGAAAGCAAGAGCAGACGCGTTTCCGGCTTCTTGGCCTTCATCAGTACCCTGTAGCTTCTCGACAAATTCAACTAAACTGAACCGGGTTAAGCCTCTCAGAGCCGGCTTGTTCGATCATACCTAATCGCCCACGCCACCTATGAGACAAAACACGGAATTCAGCCATTTATCGCCGTTCTGCTCCGTTGAGTTCCAAGTTCCCAAAAACTGAGAATAACGATATCTAGAATGTTAACTGGGGAATGAACGCATTAATTGGACCATTAATACTAATGGACAAAGCAAAAACCAGATAAAACATTCCTAAGAAGCTTTTGCGCGCATGTTCTATTGTATATTCATTCCTCATCCGAACTCTGGCATATAGTTTCCTAAATATAAAGTTTTTAAAGAAAAAAAATTTTTGATTTTTTTGTAGTGTTACGATCCCCACGAAATTTCGCAAAAATTGGTGCTTCGCATTCTACAAATAAAACCCAAGGTTGTTGAGGAAATCGAAACAAAATTTCAGATGATTTATTAACGAAGTTAACTGTCACATTCGGATGCAAAACCCACCATGAAAATTGCAAGGCGCTATCTCTTTCCATTCGAAAGTTATCGTGGCAACGATCAACCATCCAGCTAATGAACTCACCTAAGGCTGCTCGCATCTTCAACAATATAGATCCAATCGTGTTCAAATTTGGGATTTGGCTGTCAAGTTAGGTTAAGTTAGGCAAGAAGTGAAGAGAATATTGCTACCGTACGTGAAGACCAAAGTGTACTTATCGATTTCTCGTCGTTCACAAGAACTACTGAATGGCCTGAATTCGTCTTGATTTGCAGCACATGTGGTTTCAACAGAACGGTGCCACTTGTTATACTGCCAATGACACAATGACTTTATTGAAAACAAAATTAAGTGATTCGACTATTTCAAGAAATGGACCGATAAATTATCCACCTCGTTCGTGCGATTTAACTCCATTGGACTTTCTTTGGGTTTACATTAAGTAATTGGTTTACAGCAATCATTCAGCAGATTTAGACGATTTACAGATTAATATTGATCGAGTAATTGCTAACATACGACCTGTTTTATGCGAGAGTCACTTAATACCTGCCAGCGTTTCCGTTATGGACATTTAATGATGTTTTGTTTCCTACATAACTAATGGTATCCATTTTACTTTATTATGAAATGAAAATTTCAATAATTTTCAAATAAATAATGTGTTTTATTTACAAAACAAAATGGGGAGTAATAAAAAAGTGTTTATTTGATCAAGACTGGATATATAAATAGGCACCTGTTTTTCTAATTTAAAAAATTAATATCTCGAGAAAAAATAGGGGTATGCTATTTAAAAAAAATATCGATGACTTCACTGTTTTCTAACGCGAATTAGCAGAACAATAAGGATTTCGGGAAAATATTCCTTAGAACATAAATCAATTTGACCTATCAAACCATTTTTCGTTATTTCTGAGTGGGAAGAAAATAAATCCATTAATCCATACTTTGGGCGCTCACTGTATATTAATAGTCATAGATATTACGGAAAATGTAATACCCTGGAATTACTTTCAAAACCTTTCTGGTGCCGTATAAATTTTAAATGAGAATGAGACTTTCTTTCATAAGTATCAGTATTATCGATATATCGGGCAAATTCGTTCGGATACGTTGGGACACTCGGTATATTTTAGTCAAAATATAAAATAGCAGAAATTGCATTATCCCATACTTTTGACGCTCACTCTAAAATCAAAAACGCTTCAACTTTTTACCGACAAACGAAGTGGAATCTTTATTTATTTTAACAATCATTAAACGATAACCTGCGAGAAATTAACCAACGATATCGAAACTCGAAACGGAGTCCAATCGAACTATTCAGACATGCTGACTACGTATCTCGATAATTCTGGGAAACCGTTCGATACTGTAAACAACTTTCACACGACCAAATACTAAGATCCAAGTGCAAACCAACCTTAAGAAGATTGTGAAACTTCCTACCGAAAGCGGAATATCGGAACTTGACACCGGCCCGCTTCACTTCCGCCTCAAATTGGGAGAATCTCATCTGGACGTCAATTTTCAGCTGTAAGAGTAGACCCAGTAGGAGCGCAATGCAATGCGCGACAAAGGCATCGCACGATAAGCGAAAACTGATTAAACCTGATCACGATATGAACCACGGGAGCTATTCATAAATATTTACAGTAATTGTTATAAGTTGAAGAGATAATGTTTTAAATATAGACCTTTTCTTTGTGAATGGACTAAGCACCTAAACGGTTGCAGGCACAAATTGCGATGCGGCGAAAAATACTGCATGTAATAACTCGTTTATCTAGAAAATATACCGGGTGGCCCACCACCGACGCAAACCTCGTTTTGAGGGAGTGAATGAAGATATGTTGAGAACATTGGCGATGTGTATAGGGTGTTCGAAAGCACAATTTAAAATTATTTTCATATATAAAGGGTGTTCAAAACCAAATACATAGACCATAGTTCCATTTTTTAAATGTAACACCCTGTATTTGACCTACAAAAATGGAATCGCAAGCTCAAATTCTGATGAGTTTCTTCAGATCACTTTATAACTTAGAAGCACGAGAAAATGGCAAAAAATTGAGAACTTGGAGATTTTTGACGCTCTTGTTCCTCGGAACAGAGTGCTTATCAATATGCCCAAATGTCTGTAATTTTCGAATTTTTGGATGGAAACGATTTGGTTCGACTCACTGATCAAGAATCCGTGTTCAAAATCGATTCTGCTTCAAATATTTTTTTTTACATTACAAATTTCAAATTCAATTTCTTTTGAAATGCAATTTCACCACAAGAATCCATTGATATCATATTCAACTCTAACAAGCTAATACTTTCGGAGATGATTTTTCAAAATTTCAACCTTAAATCGTAATCCTGTGATTTCACAGAATGCTGTCATCGTAAATATGAATTTGATGATCCCAGGGTTGTGTTCGAAAATTAATTCCACGGAGTACAGTAGAGTTTTTGAAGGTTTGACAGATTTACTCTATAGTTAACTGGCACTGACAGTGACATAAGGTGCCAATATCGGAAAATAGGTTATGTTGGTTTAATAAAGATCCTATTATTATTGTTTTCTTCACATATATGTAGCCCTAATCATAAATATATATTGTGAGCAGTATTAAAACTATTAAATAACCTCACAAAACATTCATAAAACAGTGAGACAAAGATACTAGATTTTCCGTCCCTTGAGTTATGTCAATTTTGACAGGAGTAAAATGAACTCTCCCATTCAGATGCTCAACCTACCCTGGAAATTACAAGTCCCTATCTCCGATCGTTCGAGACTTATCGAGGCAACGGTCACCCATCCAGCTACTGAACTCACACAAGGCTGCTCAGGTCTCCAACAATATAGATCCGATCGTGTTAAAACTTTGAACTTGGCAGTAGAGTAAGGTTCTGAAGATTCTCGCAAAATTTCAGCGATGTCGGACGAATAGTTACTGATGTATACAATTGTTCTCAATAATTTTCAATGATTTAAAAAAAAATTCTACTAATACGATCCTCACGAATTTTTGCAAGAATATCCGCGTTGACATTCTACAATAACGATGTTTGAATTTAATCAGTTTTGTATTTTTCTTATTTTCTTTATTGAGGAAATAACCAAATTTCAGATGGGTATAACTCCAAAACCGTTTTGCCGATAAACAAACTCAAATGTCGCATTCAGATTAGCAACCCAACCTAAAAATTTCAAGTCGCTATCTTTTTCCGTTCTTGAGTTATCGTGACATAAATAATATTTTTTAATAATTTTTTAAAAATTTTCTCGCGATACGATTCTCACAAAATTTCACAATCGTGCTTAGGTTTATATTTTACAACTACATATTCACCAAGCTTCAATTCGATCGGATTTGTATTGGTTGAAAACAAAATTATTACTAAAAACCATTGTGCCGATCATGCCCATTAACGAACTTGTCCGTCGTATTGGGATCCGCCACCTATCGCTATCTCTTCCGTTCTCAATTAATCGTGGCAACGGCTGGCCGGACAGAATCAAAATTGAACTCCAATTGTTCGTCGGGGAGTCGAACCCATTTAGGCAAATGATAATGCGATGTTCCCCAGAACATACGCGCAATAAGAAATAATAATAAGAACTAAAGATGTCCAACTTTGATATTTATTTCTCAGTTTGTTTGGAAAATGACAATGCTCAAGATGAAATTCCCAGAACTTGCAAGCAATTGTCAAAAAGCTGCGATTTGATTGGTTCATTCTTATTTCCTGTTTTGGTTTAGGGTTTAGAATTTAGATCATCACTATAAACCAATACTTTTAGTCAGTCATTCTAATTTAATTTTTATTCATTCCTCATTTTGTATGGTGTATAAACCCGCCTTTAATAAAATATAGATTTCTAATAATTAAATATTCATAGTGGCATTTATTAACTCCCTAATCAAACACAAATCCAATCTTTCGAACAGAAAATATCAAAAGCGTTTCGAATTGCCAGAAAATGTAACACAAGTTAACAGATTTTACGACATACGAAACTAAAACAATCCTCCCGTAAAGCCGACGACTTTATTAATCATAAATTCCGGACCGGTTTAAATTGCGAATGACGACTCGACGGAAACGGTCTATTTTTGAAACTGCACAAATCAAAATATTCGTTTCGGACAAATCGCCAAATCTAACGTCTATTAGAGGAAGTCAATGCCAGACTCTTGCCTTCTAACTGGAAAGTGGTACCTAACGATGAGAGGGTTATGGTGTTGTGTGTACTTTAAAAATAGCGAATTCACACAGGGAGTATCCACATTTTGAGCGGAAAAACGTTCGCCAACGTACTATATTTAGAAATATCCTGATTCACTGGCAACACACCGCCAACTTGAGTGAGTCAATCAATTGTTATTCGTGGATTACGAAAGAACTGGCTCGACCAAGGGAACTCTAGGAGATCTTGGGCAATATCCTTCTGTTATGATTGGGTTTATTTGTTCGCACATTTGTTCCAAGACTGACAGCTGAACGCAGAATAACAAAAAATGAAAACATAAAATTACTAGAATATCATGCCTTACCGACTATTTGGCAAACAACAAAACCAGAAGATATATAATTGGGTTTACAGGTAAAGGTCGATGTTTTCTTCAACACTTCTCGACGCACACAGTGCGAGTCTCTAACTAGGAATAAATTCTAAAATCAAAGACAGTTTATTGGCGCTCTTGTTCCTCGGAACAGAGTGCTTATCAATTTGCTCAAATGACTGTAATTTTTTGAATTTTTGGCTGAAAATGGTCTTAAACGATTTGGTTCGACTCACTGATCAAGCATCCGTGGTCGCAATCGATTCTGTCCGGCCGTCCGTTAACACGATAACTCTCGGTTCGACTCACTGATCAAGCATCCGTGGTCGCAATCGATTCTGTCCGGCCGTCCGTTAACACGATAACTCTCGGTTCGACTCACTGATCAAGCATCCGTGGTCGCAATCGATTCTGTCCGGCCGTCCGTTAACACGATAACTCTCGGTTCGACTCACTGATCAAGCATCCGTGGTCGCAATCGATTCTGTCCGGCCGTCCGTTAACACGATATCTCTCGAACGAAAGGAGTTAGATGATTGAAATTTGCAGGGTAGCTTTGGAGCGTAAAAATCTCGGACGAGTTCGTTATTGGGAAAAATCGGCCTTATGGTTTCGAAATCTGGAATTTGTTCCGCTCATCTGCGCTGAATCAACCATGCTTTCTATACAAAGCATAGATGGATGGTTTCCACAATTTTACTTGATTTTATAGCCCCTAGAGAGAATGAATACCATTTGAAGACAATGATGATCAATGTCTTAAAACCCGATAAATTTCCTAACACTTAAGTTGCTGAATACATTTGAACAGTTTTTCTGAGATACTTGCAGGTAGTGAGCCATAAATCGATAAGTTGTCTTACTGTGAAAGTATTATTTTTAAAGGGGTAGACTCACAAGATTCTTGAAATGTAACGTCATTATAAGTTACAAGGTCTTTTGCGATTTTTTCTATGAAGTTGATCTTCCTCAAGGTCAATAAAAATTATAACTGAACAACAATAAGTGAATTAAAATGAATTTCAATTTAAATGGACTAAGTTTATATCGTCGAAATCTCAAAATCAATCAGCACCAAACTCAACCATGTCGCTATGGCAGTAACTTCCTTTTACAGATCAATCGAAATCAATCATCCAAACAGTAGCCTTACCGTGTATGATCTCTTACTCATTGAATCCAAAAGAGTTAAATATACTGACCTGTTCTGATGTGCGAGATCTTCTGGAGCGATTCTTACGCGACGAAGACCTGTCGTGACGATGGCGGGGTCGCTTCTTGGACGTGGGGGATCTGCGATTGCTGCGCTTGTAGCGGCGTTCGGCGCTAGAACCTCTCTCGTACTGTCTCGACCTGTGCGCCCTTTGGCTGCTACAATAAGAGCGAAATGTATTAAGGGAAGATCATTTAAAATACTGAATCCAAAATACCTATTTCCAAAATTCTTTATTAAAATAACATACTTTTATCTTTCTTTATTTTATTAGTAAGCTGACAATTTAAGTAAGTAATTAAAGTAAAGGATGGGTATCGATAGGCCAAGAGAATCGAGAAGAGAACAGACCACAATATAGAAAAAAATTGAACTTCTTTATTTTCATTTCTTATTATTTTCGTAAAATATAAAACATTGTTAATCAAAAATTATTGTCTCACGATATTTCTGCTAATATGATTAATATGATCTCAAATGCATGGCTATACGATACGATAAAAAGTATTGAAGTAAATGCAAAATGGAAATAGGTATTTTGTATTTCAAATACTAGTGTTTTAAAAATGTCACATCTCTGGGCACAATTTCAGATAATTAAAAATTCCTACACAAAGAGAAGATTCAAAGAAATTTTAAAATAGGGAGTACAACACAGCTTTGTGAATTTGAACTAATTTGTTGAGGTGTTTCTATATTATTTCTTTGTTGATTGATATTATACGTAATCTAGGCAAAAAATACTGGCCAAGAATTATTAGATACTTCCTATCACAATTTAATCATTTTATTAAAGATGCCAAGAATTCGTAGGTTCGTTGTACAAGCTGACGAAATATTCCATAGTTTGGGAGTTTCCTGATAATAATTAAAATTAGAAAGGAATATCTATAAAGGTTCTACAGAATTTATACTTACCGAGATACATAAATCATACTTAAAATCTTAAAACTTAAAAATATAGAGAAAATTTTCAAAGCTGAACTATCCGATTGCTTATTATTAATAAAGAATGATTTTGCAAATTTAGTCAGAATTGTGAAAGCGACTTATGTTGAAATTACTGTTAGAAATACTTATTATGCAAATGGACTTTTAAATATACATCCAGTTAGTCAATTGGCAGGAGGGATTCAATTTGAAATGTACTAGGATTGTCCAAGGGTTAAACCATTGTTTCTAACGGCTTTCACTTATACGACTTCAATGGCAATAGCATAGATTTTGTATAGAACGTATTGTACCTGTATTTTTCTACATGAATTCTTCTGAAGAAATATTGATTGATTGAAATATTGTGCGATAAGCTAATCATCATTTTTTTTAATTGAAGGTCTAGATTCAGACAGATTAAAATAGAATTTGAAACTAATATAATTTGAATGTGATATGTATGTGTATAATGTAAATGTAATGTTGAAGAATAAAAATATATTTACAGATTTTCTTTATAAATTGAAAACAATGGTACAAAGCAATATACTGTTGATATCAAACTGTTGTCTTGAAAACAACTCAGGAACTGAAGAATGCAGGATACACTAGCAAGTTGAAAGATATGACACTAAAGTAAGGCACATAATCAACGTCAACATTGATCAGGTCAACAATTGAACCAATGTTCGATATTTCATAACAAGAGTCATCTTCATACACACTAATAAATAACATGTTTCACTTCGTTAAATTTTCTTTGTCCTTGGCAGTTTCCTGAACATCAGGGGGCGCAACATCAATATTGTATTTGTCAGCAACGTCTTGACTAATGATCCAGCGCCATGTTTTATTCTCAACGTCTCGAGTCCATTTGGCCATTTGTGATATATGTTTTGAAACGTTAGTCTTCGTTAGTTCGATGCCCATGTTATTCGTCTGAATATAATCCAGAAATTCAATGGCCAACTTCTCCCGCTTTTTCACATTTCCATGCACAAGTTTGGCCAATGCACACATTAGATTTTCCGGTAAAGGCCTGGGTGCTTTCCTATTTTTTTGAGTGTTTCCATTAATCCCTCCTAGATCTCTCTTTTTTATTTCAATTCGGCCATTTGTTATTATATTAAGTGGATGGAGATATCTATCTATGGCTTCGTCTATGTTGTTACCATCCTTATTGTACCATATACAGCCAATAGATCTGGGTTTAATCTTGTGCGTTTTAGATTTTATATCCTGATCGAAAGCGTCCTTTAACAACTTCAATTTTTGTTTCTGTGATTCCGGAGAGAGTCTGGTATTTTCTTCATCGTCAACTTCGTCATCGCTAAGATGGCCGTGAGGGACGAAGAAGTCGTTATCAACTTCGTAATCCTCATTTTCAGGCTCGTTCTCTTTCTCTTCCTCAGACATCACTTCCAAATTTTCCCCTTGTTCTTCTTCTTCCCAATCATCATCAGAATCCACGTCGTAGTCAAATACATCTTCCTTAACCAGAGGCCTTCTCCCTGTAATATTTTTAGATTTCTTCCTCCAGGTTCCGTAATATGCTGGCCTTTGATTTTCGTGGAATTGCAATAACTTCACTCGCATTTTTTCAGTTTTAAGTATTTCTTCGCAGATTGTTTCTCCCAATAATGTCTCTTCTTCCACTATAAGAACATCATCGTCAGAGTCCATATTTATCCAAGTCTTTCCACAACTTCTACTTTTATTCGTCTTCAAATCTTTGAGGAACGAACAGTTCGCCTTATTATTTTCAACTAATTTTTCCAAATTGATTTTTTCTTCACTACTAAGGGGTTCTCTTCTAGGAGGTGGCAATTTCATATCACATTTAACTTCGAAAGGCATAAAGATTGATATTTCCTCATTTTTCTTCTCCTCTGTAGCGTT
Organism: Halyzia sedecimguttata; assembly: GCA_937662695.2. Classification (NCBI taxonomy): domain Eukaryota; kingdom Metazoa; phylum Arthropoda; class Insecta; order Coleoptera; family Coccinellidae; genus Halyzia; species Halyzia sedecimguttata. The sequence goes on along the minus strand of OW569417.2, from coordinate 18,343,120 downwards.
AACTTTTTTTGGTACAAAGAAATTAACGAATGCCGCAGCTGCTTTCTGCTTTTTCTCTTCTTCTTTCAGCTTTTCCTTATTTTTTTCTTCTATTTCTTGCTGTTTACGGATTTTATCCTCTTCCTTTTGTTTCAGTTTCAATTCTTTCTCTTGCTTTTTTTGTTCCTCTTTTTCTTCCTTTTCTTTCTGTTTCTGTTCAATATCTTTCTGTTTCTGTTCTTTCCTTTTTTGCTTTTCAGCATCCTTCTGCTCTTTTTCAAGCTGCTTTTGCTTTTCCCGTTCTTCCTTTTCTCTCTCTTTCAGTTGACGCTTCTTCTCAGATTCTAACCTCTTTTCCAGTTGTTTCGGTGTGAGCCGCCTCGTAGGAGTTTTATCTTGAAATAGCCTTTGTACGCTATTTGAAACTGGAGTATTTGTACTGTGCACTATTTCATCTCGTGAATCGCTACTTTTGGATGAATAACTTTTAGAATCGCTGTTGTTATCACAATGTATGTTAGAATTTTCAGCGCTTTTTTTAGTGGTGGGGGTTCTGTTTGTTTCTGGAGGTTTCATATCAATACCATCCTTGACTTCTTGCCCTTCGGTGACGGATCTGTGGCTCTGATCATCTTCTGAGTCTGAATCCAGCATAATGACATTGCTCGAATCAGGTACCTCATCATCATTACACTTCGTGTTGTCTGAGGATTTAGATTTTTCAGCAGTTCTCTCAGTGTTGGAGGTGCTATTTATTTCAGAAGATCCCATAGCAACATCATCTTCGGAATCCTGATCGCTTTGTGCATCTTCTGAATCTGAATCCAACGTAATGACATTGCTTGAGTCAGGTAATTCCTCGCTATGACACTTGGAAGTCTTATCACCTGTTTGATCAAATTTGGGAAGATCCTGTTGTTTTTCTTCTTTCGTTGGGTCGATCGGAGGGCTGCAAAAAAGACTCCGATATAGATGAAATACCCAACCACGCCTGCAAGTCATCAGCTCCATCTAGAGACCAAAATAAATACTAGAACAGAACGAAATTTAAGGAAAATTTGGATTTCACTCAAATATTTACATTACGAGTACTTCACGTACCTACCTGTGTTCCGTCTCTGTGACAAAACTAATATATTTCGGTCTTAAGAGGAAATGATAACCCACAGGAACTGAATAGTCAATAAAAACTCTTGCATGCACTAACACTATATAAAAAGATGACACGAAATAGAATAATTAGAAAACCCTCTGCCGAAAATACTATTACAACATCTTAATAACGGATTATGCTTAGTATTTTGAAAATTAATGAGCAGTAAACAGTGTTAATGGGCTTAAAAATATAAGTGGAAATGGCCTACTTTAATCCTTGTAAACGAACCTACGAACCTCTACAACTAGAAGTTTTTCGTTTGTCCTGTACTGAAATAGTGTCATTATGGTTATATTTTTGTGAATAAAAACTTATTTAACTAGGAACTAATTCCTATTTGATTTAATTTTTCATAGCCACGTTCAACATCATTTTCCTAATGATAAGGTAAAGCAATTCATATTCAACATATTGAAGGACATAATCTACCGAAGAATACATACTCTATAATATGACGATACACATTGCATTTAGGTATCCAAGAGGCCATAGTTACATAGAGAACTGGCTGTTCTCTCGACGCCTCAAGTCGCATACGATTGAAGTTCTGCAGGAAGCTTTCTTGCGTTGATATTCTCGACATCATGTCGTAATCGTATTGGATGGCGTAAGTCATTTCGAGTCTGATCACAAAAAACGTATCGCACAGCACAACTTGAATAAGGTATTTCACATTCTAATTTTCATAACGTTAAGTAGGAGATCACGAGAAACATACTTTTTTCTTCCCTTGAGGAAGTTTGATGGATTCTATTTTTAAGCACATGTTAGTCCGCTTCATATGAGATATCTGTAAATAATTGGTGAAAAATCTCCTGACAACTTCCCTAATAACCTATCATCCGGACTAGGACAAGTATTATTATCAATTATTATGAAAATATTTATTTTAAGGTCTGAGATGCTAAACCTCCTCAGTTCCCAGGTGTACAGGGTGATTCACGAAGACCGTTCGTGACGTTATAGTTAGGAGAGATGAATTCTTGTAAAAAATTTCAGATTTGTTCGACTGATACACACTTTTATTTTTTAAATAATGTAATACCCAGTTTTTGCGCGTGTGTTCCGCAAGAACAGCCTGGTTCATTGGGGAGGTTTTTTAACGTAAATTCCAGCTGACCAATAAAAAAAAAGGATTCTCATTTGAAAAAAATAAGTTTTGAGGTTTTTGTCATTAATGAATTTGACATTGAAATAGAATCACTCTGTATGTTCAATTGAATGTTTAATTAAGGAAGCATGCAAAAATCTACAAGTTATCAACATTGGAATGGAGCCCTATTTGAGAAAATTTAAAGGTTTTCAGATTTCACACAAATTTTCTGAAAATAAAATGTAAGTGACACATCAAAACAATGTAGAATTTAATGGGTAATCTGATTATCAATGAAAAAATTGGGTATTACATTTAAAAAACCAAAGTTGATATCATTTCCGGCGAAACCGGAAGTCGAACGAATCTGAAAGTTTTTCCAAGAATTCATCTCTCCTAACAAAGCTTAACTATAAAATTTCAAGTGTTTATCTCGAGTCTTTCTTTGAAATATTCTAACGAACGGTCTTCGCGAATCACCCTGTATACCCTGTCTGAATAAAATAAGGAACAAAATTCATAACTGCCTTATTGAATGTTTTCAAGCAAAACGCATAAGAATTAGACTCAGGGCGTCAATTTTACAGGGTGTCGTCATAATTTTTTTAAATGACCACCCCAAATTTCATTTGCTGCTTTATTAGACGGTTCACCTTATCTAAATGATTAAAAAAAATGTTATCTACGGTAAAAAAATTTTATACCGTCATTTAGGTAAATTGCACCGTGTAATGAAGCAGAAAATAATGTTTATGCCATAATGTTAATTAAAAACGAAATATGACCTGTCCGATCGTTTTGGTTGAAAACATTCAATAAGGCTTCCACACACTGTATATTAATTTTTGCGCGCATGTTCAAGGAAACAGCGCTATTATTCTGCCCAAATGTATGTAATTTTCGAATTTTTTGTCGAATTTGGTCTGAAACGATTAGTTTCGACTCATTGGTAAACAATTCGAGGGCAAATTCGACTCTGTCCGGCCGTTGCCACGATAACTTTCGAGAAAGAGCGAGCGACTTGAAACTTTGAGGGTACGTTGCGAATCCGAATGGAACAGTTGAGTTCGTTGTCGGGCATAATCGGCCAAACGGTTTCGGATTTATAACCATCTAGAATATTATTCATTAATGTAAAGGCTGACTATCACTTCGTTGCACAGGTTATTGGGACACACATTTCAGATCATTGTGCCCAAAAGATTTCCTTTACAATCACGGACACCCAAAAATTCATATACAAACGAATACTCACTGAAGAAAATCTCAAAAGCCTAAAACAGTCGTTATCCTCACAGAACTGGACATCAATTTATGAGTGATGAAAATGCCGATGAACAATTTAATAAGTTCCATGAGATTCCATGTGATTCCATGTGATGAAAATGCCGATGAACAATTTAATAAGTTCCATGAGATTTTTCTTGAAAACTTCAATAAAACCTGTCCTTCGAGGAAAATTTCAGTAAACACCAAGCATAAGACCTACAAGAATAATGACCCAGAGCTCCAGCAGGTAAAGAACAAATTAGACGTTTTACTCATACTTAGTCAAAAAGATGAAAGATTTAAACCCGAATACAATTCTCTGAAAAAACAATATGACAATACTCTTGTGAAAAACAAAGCAAAACACTACGAAAAGTTAATTCTAAATTCAGATAACAAAAGCAAAACCATGTGGTCCATTATAAATTCTCTACACAACAGAAAGCAAAATAACCGCTTACCACGAAAGAAGGACACTAAGAAAATGGCAAATGAATTTAATAAGTACTTCATAAACGCAGGAACAAATCTAACTTCTCAACAGAACCAAAGGAAAAGAAAAAACATAACACTGCCCCCACCACCTCAAAACTTCATGATTGACACAATATCTAGGGAACAACTAAGTGAAATAGTAAAACAATTGAAGAATAAAAGCTCAAGTGGAACAGATGGAGTGTCTAATCGAATTATAAAACATACCATCCATGAAATAATAGAACCACTCACTTACATCATAAATAGTTCATTGAAATCTGGACAGTTCCCGACGAAACTGAAAATAGCAGAGGTAATACCGACATACAAGACTGGAGATCCAGATGATTATGGGAACTACAGGCCAATAAGCATATTACCATCATTTTCAAAACTATTCGAGCTGGCATATTGCAAACAAATAATGGAGTTTTTTTCTGGGAAATCAACTTTTCAGTAAAAGCCAACATGGATGTTTGAAGGGAAGATCTATTCAAACAGCGATTTTCCAGTTCATGAGGAGGATCGTGGATGCATTTGAGGATGGGGATTTGGCATGTGGCTTATTCCTTGATCTCTCCAAAGCCTATGATTGTCTCGATCCGGAAATTCTTTTTGGAAAATTGGACTGCTATGGAGTTCGAGGGATTGCACTTGATTGGATCAGATCATATTTCAGAGACAGAACCCAATTGGTTAAAATCCACGATGATGGAAATTTTACAAGCTCCGATCAACTACAGCTGAAATTGGGAATACCACAAGGAAGCATAGCTGGGCCACTGTTTTTCCTTATATATATAAATGACTTCGGTACAAATGTAAAATGGGATACGAGTAAAGTAGAGGAGGTTCACTTTGTTGATGATACCAACCTTCTGGCAGTGCAGTCTCTATGGCCTGATCTCAAACATCTGATAAATACAATAATGATGCACACTGAAGAATGGCTAGATGATAATAACCTGATTCTAAATAAATCTAAAACAAAGCTAACGATGTTCAGTCCTACAAATTCTGGTATAGAAGATCCAGGAAAAATACGGATAGGAGGTGAAGACACAATATTAACACCATACTCAAAATTCTTAGGAGTCTACATTGATAGAGAGCTGAATTGGAAATATCATATAGCCAACCTAGAGGGAAGGCTCAGCTCATCAATTTATGCCTTTAGAATAACATCAAGATACTTAAGTGGAAGTGCATTGAAGACAGTGTACCATGCAACAGTAGAGTCTAAACTTCGATTTGGTTTGTGCTTCTATGGTTCAGGAAATGTTTCTTCTTTATTTGTTCTACAAAAAAAAGCAGTAAGGATATTATATAATATGAAGTTCAATGAAACATGCAGAGGAATCTTCCGGCGAAACAAAATTTTAACGATATATGCCATCTATATCCAAGAATGCCTTCTATTTTTTCATAAAAACCTAGGGCTATTCAGCAAATTCAAGTACAATAAAACCAGATACGAGACAAGAACTGAGGAGTATAAATATCCAAAATGTAGATTAACAACATCACAGAGACAACTGGAGTATAGATGCATAAAACTGTTCAACAATTTACCACCTAATATACAAAAGATAGAAAACCACAAACTGTTCAAAAAGGAACTATACAAAACCTTGGTTGATATGGAACCATATACACTAAAAGACTATGGTGTAGATAATTAATCTTCATATATACTGACGCTATTACATTTCTCTTTTTGTTTGTAACTTGGAGTGATTTGAAATAAAGATTGTTATTATTATTATTATTTACTCGATAACTCAAAAAATACAGATCCGATCAAATTGAATCTTCGTATCTAGTTGTAGAATACCGAAGCAAAGACGTACGAAACGTGAGGATCGTATCACAAGAAAATAAAAAAAAAATCATGGAAATATATTATGTATGATGATTTCATCTATAACTCAAAATGTCCAAATCGGATCCAATAAAACTAGGTAATTAGTTGTAGAATGCCGACGCGCTAATTTTCGCCAATTTCTTGAATATCATATCACTAGAAAAAAAATAATTTCAGAAACTATGCGTCAGATACAGCTGAAATTCCGCACATCGAGCCACCATTTCACAACCAAGGACCGAATTATCTCAGCTCGATCGACTTCGTATGAGGCGTGAATAGACAGTGGAACATGCGAGCAAAAGCTTCAGACTCCACGTAAGTGCTTTTCTCAAATTTGCTCACATATGAAACGCATATGATTTGAATCTGGGTTAAGAGTGCATGAAACAGATATGTAAAATGTCCCATGCGAGAGACTTATTAATCGACTCTCTTTAAAGCCCTGAAATGACTGTATTTGGAATAAAATACATAGACAGCGGTGCACGCTGCCAACCTCTATTTTTTTCGGAACAAGGTCACAGCCATCTCTTTTTCAAAGTCGTCCGCTTCGAACTAATGTGCCTGCAACGAAATATCGCTGAGCTGATCGTTGTTCTCAAGTCATTTCGAATTTTCAAGACTTTAAAGATTTCTCTTGAGATCAACTTATTCTCATGTCGGTACTAGGGAATCCAATCCCGCAAATGCGGCATCCCTCTGAAATTCTGCGGGATCAACATTGCGAGAATTTCCATGCGGTATTCAATATTAAAATTCCGTATTCGACAATGAAAGCGCAATCGTCCCAGAAAAAGAAAAAAATACTTTTTCGTCCGCTGTGGTTACTATATACAGACATAAGTGTCAGTAAGAATAACTGTCAGTCGCTGTGTTCCCTATGGATATGGCTTGATACAGTTCAATACAAACATAAGTGTATGTTAGAATAACTGTCATTTGCTATTGTGAAATTAATCAAGAGGTCCAAAAATCATAAAAGTATGTAGGGTCGAAAAAAAAATGGAATATTAACTTTAGGCGAAAAACTGTCTATTGTCTCACCTTGCCCGCCTCAGATTGCAATTTGCAGGCCCGACAATAATAGACAGTTTTTGGTCCTTGGTACATAAATAACTATTATACTACTACTAGAGTATGTTTTTAATCGTATAAGATCTTTTTATTAGCATTTATCATAGGTTGAGTACAAAGAGTACATACCGGATGTCCCTTAATTAGACCGACAAGATTCTCGTGGATGTTCTCTAAATTATTTTAGACACTTTCAAGCCAAAGCATATAATGCAAAAAAGCTTCGTTAAAGAGCTTGAGCCCTCTGAAGATGAAAAAAATTCAATCAACCCATTCGGTGCGTATGTTTGATATTAGCCGTTTTGGAGATGTGACAGAAAGTGTTGCCTGGACATCGTCTTCAGAGGGCTAAAGCTCCTTAACGAAGCATTTTTGCACTATATGGTTTGGCTCGAAAGTGTCTAAAATAATGTATGAAATTACATGTATGAACACAGTGAACACAGATTGATAGAATTCGCATTCTGTGAAAACATAGAAGTACGATATATTATTGAAATTTTGAAAAGTCATATCTCCGAAAGTATTAGCTTGTTAGAGTTGAAAATTATATCAATGGCTTCTTATGATGAAACTGCATCTTAAAAATATTGAATTCGAAATTTGTGACGTAAAAAAAAGTGAAACTTCTAATGCGACTTCCAACAAGGTTGCGTTAAACGTTCAACGCTCTCTACCTCTTCCTATTTTCATTTCCACATTACGAAGTTTCACTTCTTCCTTCCGCTCGGAGGGACTCCACGCACTAATTTTCCGTTACTCCGAAACCATCCGGCCGATTTTGCCCAATAACGAACCGAGGTATTTATCTCCCAAACCTACTTTTAAAATTTCAACTGTCTAACTCATTCCGTTCGAGAGTTATCGTGTTAACGGCCGGCCGGAACAGAATCGATTTCGACCACGGATTCTTGATCAGTGAGTCGAACAAAATCGTTTAAGACCATTTTCAGCAAAAAATTCGAAAATTACAGTAATTTGGGCAAATTGATAAGCACTCTGTTCCGAGGAACAAGGGCGCCGAAAAGGTGTTTGTAATGGAATGTTTTCAAATGATACAGTTTCTCATTTTTGGCGCTCTTGTTATAGTATTAGTTTGAGTGAGTTTAGACGCAACTTATTGCTGAATCAGGACCCGAATTCTATTTAAGTGATATTTGATATTTTTGTACGATATGTATTTACTTGTTACTTTTGTTATGTTTTATTGTTTACATTTACTATTTTTTATACTTCTCTTTTCAATCCTGTGCATGTAATCACCAATTAGGCGTTTGTAGAGTGAATAATTAAAACAAAATAAGTTTTCGTGGCGATTTAAGAACAGTAATGAAAATTGGAGCTGGCTCATTTAAATGAAGCATTTAGCAAATATAAAGCTTATTGAAAATATTCAGTCCTTCGAAGAGACGATCACTTATTACTTCTTGATTTGGGTAGAGAACTGAACGTCCTGTGGACACTTTGCATACAGGTCAACATCCTGTGACATCTGGAGGAACGATAAGATTTGATGAGTTTCGCCAGTTTTCAAAATTTTTATGTTTTTTATCATTTGCCATACATGGATAATACGGAACCTAATCGCTCGATTAATTGTAACTGGCCAGAACTGTTATAAGAACGTATTTTTCATTATTCTGGAGGCTTTCACCTTCACATTTCTTTTGAATCCTTCTATAAATTGGCATTACAGTGACACGAAAAACAATTAAAATAAACGCCATCTACATCTGAAGATATATTATCTCCAGCCTGCAGTGTCAACACTAATGACACTTACAATTAATTCTTAATGTTCGAATGCTAACCCGTGCGCCTTACTACACAATTCAACTTATGCAACGAAAAAGGTATTTTAATGATCGTTGTTGTAATGACAATTATGTGGTGGAGAGATGCCTAAGAAAACACCGGTTGGTTAACAATGACTCAAACTTTCAGATGGGGGTCCAGCTTTTTATGTATCATTGTTACCGATGACGCAGACTCAATTAGCGCCTTTTAGAGTACACGTAAATAGCTGGATTAATTCATATTCATATAAGCTGAATCCTAAATTATTCGATCGGATGGATAGGCTGGACTTGAGCGATAGATTATCTGGGTCACACATGGCATTATTTATCTAGGCAATATGTTTGCAGAAAACGATGATTTTTTGCGCATTGGAGGTCTGTCACGATGACAGTGGAATCGTTGTATCGGCCATGCAATTTTAGTACCAATGTTTGTTTTGAATAAATGAGAAATATAGGGCCATATGAACTACCCAAAACCACGCAGAATGAATATTTGCGATAAACTATAAATAATAACATCTAGCTAATATTCTTGAAAAACAGTGAACACAACTTGAAGAAATCTACCGAACGCAGAAAATACGAAAAAAATAAAAACAGTGTGTACCACGTTAGCCACGCCGAATGGGACTATTATGATACGTGCATGGCGCTAAATTGATACACTGTTGTAGCTATGGTATAGTGTATCAGCATTTTTGGCGCCCTTGTTCCTCGGAACGGAGTGCTTATCAATTTGCCCGAATGTCTGTCATTTTCGATTTTTTGGATGAAACGATTTGGTTCGACTCACTGATCAAGAATCCGTGGTCAAAACCGAGTCTGTCCGGCCGGTCTCCGTTAACACGATAACTCTCGAACGGAATGAGCTAGACAGTTGAAATTCTCAGAGTAGGTTTAGGAGATAGATATCTCGGTGAGTTCGTTATTGGGCACAATCGACCTAATGGTTTCGGAGTAACGAAAAAAGTAAATTTTGTTTTATATTACAAATTTCAAATTCAATTTTTCTTAATATGCAATTTCACCATAAGAATCGGAGATATGATTTTTCAAAATTTTCATAATAAATCGTACTTCTATGTTTTCACAGAATTGTTTAATTGAAGAGCTCGGTGCAAGAACCGGTCAACTCCAATTTTCTTAGAATCTTAGTTATTGACTCTAAAGTATGAATGATTGACTTCTGCATTGTTCGGAGGAAGTAACAGTCAAATCCAATTAATATTAAATTAAATATTTACGCAGAGGAGTTGACTGAAAGTAATTTCGGAGCAAGAATCGGCTACCTCAAGGAGTTTTAACTGATTTCTGATTATTTGAAAGAATTGGACATGACCTTTTTTTGCACCGAGCCCTTCAATTAATCTATCTATGAATTATTATATGATCTGGGTTCATACATGTCATCTTATTTTCCTATAAGAGACACGCCAAATTTATTTCTGGTTCATTTCTGATGATATAAAATAGCCCTCCTGTTCAAGAAAACAAAGCATGATTGCATGCAAAATGACCAATGAAATAACCTCAGCTATCGTATAAGGATTATATGATATTATACTTTTTTGCTGATACAATAATACCGCGTGGATAATCCATATGATGATGGAAATATATACTTTGGTAAGTTAATCAAATTGGGTTCAGAATATCTCCAGTGGAAACAAAACTGAAATATTGGCTGAATTTCAATTGATATAATATAATTTTCGGAGTAGATTTGAGGAATGAATATCTCGGATAATGTCGTTGTTGGGTAGAATCGGTCTGGTGGTTTCGGATTAATAATGTTTGGCACACTTATTTTTTTCTTATGACACTTCTGAATTTAATTTCTTTACTGATGCAGTTCTATTATAAGAATCCATTAATATCATTCCCAACTCTGAGAAATCAATACTTTCGGAGATATGATTTGTCAAAGTTTGAACAAGACCGCTAAAGCTCCTGTCAACGGGGTTTTCCCACTTTTTTTTAATCTTTTGTCAAACATGGATAAGTTAACTGTTATAAGAACGTATTTTTCATTATTCTGGAGGCTTTCACCTTCACATTTCTTTTGAATCATTCTATAAATTGGCATTACAGTGACACGAAAAACAATTAAAATAAACGCTATCTACATCTGAAGATATATTATCTCCAGCCTACAGTGTCAAAATAAATGACACTTACAATTAATTCTTAATGTTCGAATGCTAACCCGTGCGCATTTTTTTTTTATCTTTTGCCCCTTGTTGTTGATGGAAATTAGTTTTATAAGTAAGTCATTTAAATACCTCAGTTTATAGTGCTAGTTCATGTCAATGAAAAAAAAAATGATAATTGACAATTTTGCTCGAAGAAATCTTTGATATTTGATTAATTCGAAAATATTAACAAAACTATTTGGTACGATAAACAAAAATGGTTGCAAATTTTTAAGGAAGGTTCATTATATTATATCTATAGATTATACTGATTTTCCCGCTTTTTCACGGTCTCCATAACTCACGAACTTCTGATCACAGAAAATCGCAATAATTTTCAGCTTAAGCATACCATTATATCAGTATCGCATAACACAATATATCTTATTCGTGGCAGTGCACAAAGTCACCTCACAGCCAATCATAACCACATAATAATAATAATTATATCAGTTATACACTCAGTACTACATTTCTTAGAAAAGTTACGTTAGTGAAACAGTCCCGAAACAAAATTTCCTCCTTCGTAATATTCTCCAGATAAACTTCAAACCTGAATCTATAACACGAAATTAGCGACGAAGGCCGAATATTAATTACACGCAAAGTCAGGGGGTCGGTTAATTATTCCAATAATATAATCTTGATCAAGCCGCCATCACAACACCAAAGAATATCGATCACAGATCAAACCAAAACCAACGAAAATTTTTATCGCTCTACCGAACTGTCAACATCCTCCATGGAAGCGCGTTTTCCGAAATTTCGGTTCGCGAACTGCGTAAAGGTTAAAGCGGTACTGAAAGTGAACGAACACCGTACCCGACGAGCTGGTGCTGGAGGCCAGGCGACGTTTCAATAACAGCAACCCGAGGCGAGTATGACATTCGCACCAAATCAATGACAGTTGCACCAAGATTTAAAAAAAAACGAGGAAAAGTAAAGTGTGGAACCAGCGAAGTGTGATAATACAACGGAGAAAGCGATCGAATATACAGGGGTCTTCACAAATAGTCCACAAAATTTCAGGAGAAGATTCCCGAACTAAAAACAGAGTTTTTCGTATACAATTTTTTCGAATTCTCATTCCCTATTGAGGTATACCCCTCGAAGGGTGTGACAATCTGACAGTTATCATTTTTATTCTCATCGACTAATGGTTGGAGTGAAATGAAACTAAAGCCATATTAACAATTTTTTTCATCCCTTTACCTGCTGACTCTGTAAGGGGTTGAAATATTCAACACTACAAAGCTAATTTCATTTGAAAACTATTTTGTCTCCCTAATTTTTGGTAAATGTGTCAAAACTACCTATTGGGTTGTATGACCCAACTGAGCGATTGTGTAGCCATCTGGCATTCCTGTGTAGTTGAGAGGGGTAAAAATGTTGTCCAGATCAAAGGACACCAGAAATCTAGCACGGTGTAACACTCTCCTTGAAGATTTATACTACAAACACGACCTTATTATCATTATCGATTATATACTGGTTTCTCGATCATGAATAAAATTACATCCAGCACATTGAGGCATTGTGTTGGTACTGGATAGCTTTGAAAGCGGCTGGATTTTATGATAGCTGTAGTTATAGCCAACCCCGAATACTTAACTTTATTTCCGTTACTTAACATTCTTTGTAAATTTGAGGTTGAGTGATAGAGCCCACACACATTATTTCAAGAAAATTGTGTGCAACATGTTACTTAGGCTATATGAAAATAAATAACTTTTTTTATTGAATGATTTCATCGATTTGCTACGTCGGAAATATGAATTTATACTGAATCTGAATAACTGTTTCAGAAATATGTTAGATATGCAGATAATATCTGCATAACAAAACAGTGTCCATCGAACGGTACTATCCTTTCCTTTTCAATGTCCGACGTAAGTAGAATAATGCATTCAGAATATGACACATGGTAGGTGTGTGGTTTCACCGGAACACTACAAATTTAGAATTGACATCTATAAACTATATACTCAATGAAGCTACACAATATTCTTCTATGTTCTCGCACTTGTTTCAATCTAAACGTTTAATTTAATAAAGGGACCGCAAAATAACTTTTTTTTTAATGCAATAAAAAAACCACTGAATATTTTCTCAAATTCCTTTTTTTATTTGAAAGTACAATCCTTCCGGTTAATAATTTCATTCAAATGGCTGCCTCGGCTGGCCATGCAGTAGCCTACACGATCGGTCCAATTTTTAAGCACATTATCGATTGTGTGCAGCTGTATTTCACCAATGGCTTCACGAATATTGTCCTTTAAAGCGTCAATTGTCTCTGGCTTGTTGGCGTAACACTTATCTTTGACGGCACCTCACAAATAATAGTCCAACGGTGTCAAATCGCAGCTCCGAGGTGGCCAAACGACATCAGCTCTGCGGCTCATAATGCGATCTTCAAAAACATGGCGCAAAACACCGAGTGTAGCTTCGGCTGTGTGGCACGTAGCGCCGTCCTGTTGAAACCAAATGTTGCCAATATCCTCCTCTTCAATTTTTGTGAACAAAAATTCGTTCAACATGGCCCGATAACGATCGCCATTGACTGTAACGGCCACTTCTTGCTCATTTTCGAAAAAAAATGGCCCAATTATGCCTCTGGACCAAAATCCGCACCAAACAGTGACTCGTTTTGGGTGTATCGGCATGTATGCATGCATGCGGGTTTTCTGTGCCCCAAATGCGACAATTCTGCTTGTTTACATACCCACCAAGATCAAAATGAGCTTCATCTGAAAAGATGATTTTTTTGGCAAAATCGACATCTTCTGTAAGTCGATCGCAGGCCCACTTAGAGAAGCGAAAACGCATTAGATGGTCAGTTGGCTTCAACTCCTGAACCAATTGGACTTTGTATGGCGTCATACCAAGGTCTTTATGCTAAATTCGTCTCAATGATGTCTCCGAAATGTTCAATTATTGAGAACGACGGTGAATTGATGTTGATGGCGCTTCACGCACACTTTCTGCCACATCAGCAATATTCTCGGGTGTACGCACTGTTTTTGGCTTTTCACGCTTTGGTTTATCGATGAGGATGCCAGTTTCTTTCACTTTTTTCACAAGATAACGAACATACGGAGCTGACGGTGCTTGTCTTCTTCCAAAATCCGTACCCAATTTTCGCACACATTCTGCAACATTACCTTGATTTTCAAAGTAATGTCGCAATATTTCCCAGCGTTGTTCAAGCGTATACACAACCATATTCGTTCAGCGGAAGGTTAAAACTAATTATCTGTCAAATCAGACATGAGCTAAGTGTTACCATTCACGAAATAAGCACTAGTTGAAAAAAAAAACGTTAAATGGCGGACCCGTTATATACCCGATTATAATATGTCCGGAGTTTTATCGAATGTATTTCCTAGAAGTTGCTTAATCTTCGTGGAAGATTTTGAAAGCCAGTTTTATATTAACCTTTCGATCCGAAAACGAACAACGAACTCCAAAAAGTTAATAGAAAACTGGCTTTCAAAACCTCCACGAAAATTGAACAACTCCTAGGAAAAACATTCGATTAAACTCCGGACATCTTAAAATCGGGTATATAGGAACTTTAATGTTTAGACTGCAACATGTGCTACGTGGGCAAACAACCAGAAACATTCTGACACGGTATTAAGAGCATACGGGAGACATTCGGAACAACATCGATAAATCTGCTGTTGCAAATTACGTTTCAACAACTGGCCTCTCAATTTCAGAAAATTCCGTCAAATTATTGAATAATTCCAGTAAATTGTACTTACGAACACTTGAAGGGATCGAAATGTATAAGAGAAAAGATGATTTACTCAATAATGATCTAACCTCTATTAACAACTCATTGTTCTCTCTAATCGGTTCATGACTAAGGGTATAAGTCAACCCATACTTGAGTGTAGAAATTGATAGCATGCTTTAGTAAACGCTTCGTCTCAGAAGATGGACACGAGTGGAGTTACTAGTGCAGTAAACCTTCAATCTCTTGTGGTGAAAAGCAAGATGTTTGATATTTTAGACATCATTTCATTGATACTAAATGCGGGTTTATACAGCAAATAAGATAAAATAAGAAACAAATTAAAATAAAATAAGAATCAAGGACTAAAAGGATCGGTTTATACAGATGATCTAAAACAAAATAAGAATGAACCAATGAAATCGCAGCTTTTTGACAATTTTATGCAAGTTCTATGAATTTCACTCTTTGAGCATGCGCATTGTCATTTTCCAAACACAATAACATGAAATAAGAAATAAAGATGAGAGTTGGCCAACTTTACTTCTTATTCTTTTTTTATCTTATTTCGTGTATAAACGCTCTCATAGAAATGTACATGTTCAACTTTCATATTTTATTTTAATTTGTTTCTTTTTATTTTATTCGCTGTATAAACCCGCCTTAAATTTCTATGTACAAAACAGATATAGATATAGAAAATTTGTTAAAATTAGTGTTTCAATGGTCATGAAAACGAAGTAAATATCAACATGATCAAACTTATACACATCCGCATAAAAAAGAGAAATAGCCCACCATTCGGTGTATCAAGTGCAAGATCGATTTCAAAAAGATCTCAATTTCCCAACATTTCAGGTTATAAATCAGATCAAGGTGGATCATCTTACGGGTTAAAAATACACGCAAGCTCCAGGAGCAGATGAGCCAGAGAAAGTTGCTTAATTTACGACAGTTCTTTATGTGTAGGTTTCGTGACAAATTTTGAATCAAAACTGACGGCATGATTTACACGAATACATACATATACATAATATGCAGATCTAATCACTTCTATGAACAGTATATTTCTTTTGGAAAGTGTAGATCCTAACAAACCGTAAAACGCAGTTTCAAAATAATTTTCGCGTATCTTACTGACCTGAGTGTCAATCATACGAGGTCGCTAGTATGTTTGGAAATGGTAGATAATCTCCTTAAGTAAGATAGCTAGCGGAAAATGTTGAGACATAAAAGTTGTTTTTTTTTTTTTAATCCACTACAATAAAAAAAGTGGGAAAGCCCTGCGATAGCAACTTTGGCGCTCTTGTACCAACTTTGATAAATCATATCTCCGAAAGTATTGGTTTCTCAGAATTGGGAATGATATCAATGGATTCTTATGATACAACTGCATCATGCAAGAAATTGGAGTTGAAGCACGTAAAGTTTGACTAACAGATCGCGATTTTTTATAATAAATTTGGATTATTTGTAAACATTGTTGAAGCGTGTACCGTTCCATGATGAAATGGTAGACATTGACAAATACAACTGTCACTGTCACAAGTAAAAATTGGTTCAAGCCCTGTGGACAGGAGCTTTGGCGCTCTTGTTCAAACTTTGACAAATCATATATTCGAAAGTATTGGTAAGAGTTGGGAATTATATCAATGGATTATTATGATAGAACTTCATGATAGCAGAATTTAAATTCAAACATCATAAAAGAATTCAAATTCAACAAGAGTGTCAAAAATTATTAATCCGAAACCACGAACTTATCCGAGATATTCATTCCTCAAATCCACTCTGAAAATTATATCATATCAATTGAAACTTAGCCAATATTTGTGTTGTTTTTACCGGATATATTCTGAACCCAATCTGGTTAACTTATCGAAGTATATATTTCCATCATCATGGATTATCCACGGGCATTAAAATATCGCCCAAAAGTATATCTCATAATAATCCTCATAATTCTACGATAGCTGAAATGAATTTGACACGTCGCTTAGAAGAAAATGAGATGACATGTACGAGTATGAACACAAATCATTCTGTGAAAATATAGAGATACGATGTATTATTGAAATTTTGAAAAATCATATCACAGGAAGTATTAGCTTGTTGGAGTTGTAAATTATATCAATGGATTCTTATGGTGGAACTGCATATTAAAAAATTGTATTTGAAATTTGTAATGTAAACAATTTTTTTTTCGTTACTCCGAAACCCAATAACGGACTTGACCGAGATATTCATGTACCAAACCTACTCTAAAAATTTCAACGAGAGTTCTCGTGTTAACGGCCGGACAGAATCGATTTTTGACCACGAATTCTTGATCAGTGGGTCGAACCAAAACGTTTAAGACCATTTTCATCCAAAAATTCGAAAATTACAGACATTTGGGCAAATTTAAAAGCACTCTGTTCCGAGGAACAAGATCATTTGAGAGATTCTTCGATTTACTGAATGTATTCCATATTAAAGACTCTCACTGTATAAGCGACCTGCATCGAGGGAAACAACAGTTCTCGAGGAACAGAACTGATACTTTTGCCATGTCAAGATGTGCTTCAAATATGGGAGAAGGTAAATGAGAAATTGCAAATCCATAGCAAGATCACTGCGGTTCTAACATTTTCCAATTAGGTTGTTTCCTCGTTTTACCTCACACAATCGCCCGAGTGAGATTTTACACATTTTATTGGTTAATAAGTATAAAAAATGCGATGTAGCGAAGTTGCATAACTCGAATGTTCAGAACAGAACGCCTTCTTTGGTAATGTTGAAGGATTAGGTGCGATTGGAAGGGGAAAATGCAGAAGCTTTGTACGTAGATATAAACATTCGATTGATTATTATTTATCAATTTCAATATACGATTCAGATTAGATAAACCATTGGAATTGAATGAAATACTTTGTCTGTTACAACCGAATACGAAGAAATTGGTTCAAGTACTGACGTCAGGAGCTTTTGCGCGTATGAGAATGGTCAATAAAAATACGCGCAAAAACTCCTGACTTCACGTCAGTGCTTGAACCAATATTTTTTTCGTATTTTTTTAAAATTTTCTAGGAGTACAGTTATCACAAAATTTCACACACGTCCTTATGTCGAAATTGTACAACTAGTTACCAAGCTTCAATTCGATCGAGTCTATATTTTTAGTTATCGAGGAAATAATATTCCAGGTGGGTATAACTTCGAAACCGTTGGACCGATAATGCCCAAAAACGAACTTAACTCTCCCATTCGGATGCGCAACCTACCCTGAAAATTGCGAGTCCCTATCTCTTTTCGTTCGAAAGTAATCGAGGCAACGGTCACCCATCCAGCTACTGAATTCACACAAGGCTGCTCGGATCTCCAACAATATAGATCCGGTCGTGTAAACTTGGAACTTGGCAGTAGAGTTAGGTTTTGAAGGCTCTCGTAAAATTTTAGCGATATCGGACGAATAGTTTCTGATATACAGAATTCTTTTCTTTGATTTTCAATGATCATTTAAAGTTTTTCTAGAGTAACGATCCTCACAAAATTTCGCAAGAACTTTCGCGTTGGCATTCTTCAACTGATTCAACTGATATTTATTCAGTTTATTCATATTTCTTTTCTATTGTGAGAATTTTTGTTTTTGTTGTATTTTATATGAATAAATATTATTATTATTATTATTATTTGGATTGGATCGGCTTCGTATTTCTCGAGTTATTGAGGAAATAACCAAATTTCAGATGGGTATGACTCCAAAACCGTTTGGCCGATTATACCTATGAACAAACTCAAATATCCCATTCAGATGCACAACCTTATCCAAAAATTTCATCGCTATCTCTTTCCGTTCTCAGGTTATCGTGACATAAATAATAGTATTTGATAATTTTTGTAAAATTTTCTAGTGATACGATTCTCACCAAATTTCACAAAATTTCTTAGGTTTGTATTCTACAACTACTCACCAAGTTTCAATTCGATTGGTCTTTCATTGAAAAACAAAATTATTACTCGGAAACCATTGGAACGATTATGCCCATTAACGAACTTGTCCGTCGTATTGGGATGCGCCACCTACCTCAAAATTTCAAGTCGCTATCGTTTTCCGTTCTAAAGTTATCTTGACAACGGACGGCCAGCCGGATATACTGAAATTTGACATCGAATTCTTCATCAGGGAGTCCAACCCAATCGTTTGAGACCATTTTCGGCGGAAAATTCCAAAATTACAGACATTTGGGCAAATTGATAACGCGATGTTCCTCAGAACATACGCGCAAAAATTGGTACCGTAGATAACAATTTTTTTCAGAAAATAACAAACAGATTTACTGTAAGAAATAAAAATCTAACTTTCATGGAAGAAAATCTTAAAATCTTAATTCAAATCCCAAATGATAGCATGCTGTTCCCTAGAACATGCGCGCAAAACTTCAAATAGGCAATTTTTCGCGAACTTGATCCTGCCTTACGGTCTTCAAACCTACTCTGCTAATTTGTCGATGAAATATTTATTTGGAAAGTTACGAACGCTTACGATCCTTCCTTGAATTCATCAGGTAGTTGGACTGAATAAAAGCACCCTGGTAGAGCGAGCAAAAAATAATAATTTTCGTGACCAAATTATCGCTCTTCATGCGACAATTCAAATATTGCGATAACTAAACGATTAGAATTCTTGCCAGACCATGGTAAACAATCGATTAGAGCTAATCATTCGTTCAGTTCACCTTTTATAAGCATTTCGATATAGGCAACGCAATACCAGAAATCGCGCTGTTAGAGAAATAGAGAGAATAATTCACGAATTATTGTCCCTAACATACAGTGTGGAAAAGCCAAATGAAAAAAATTCATTATCTTGGTTACTGTACTAATTTATGCAAAATCCCGAAACACGTCAAATTAAAATTTTAAATTGTCATTCTTCTTCGTAAAAATGCGAACCCTACCTTCAACCCCCTTCGAAAGACAGGTACAACCCTCAAATTTCCAAGTAGGAAGTATGGATGATACATCGTTTGAAAGAGCGCCATTCTCTATTCAGAAATGTTATCACTTTCATGTCTATTGCAAAACTCAAAAAATTGGATGAAGCACTGACGTGAAGTCTTGAGCTTTTGCGCGTATGTTCTATTGTCCATTCTCCTGTATTGGACACCCTCAATCGAATTTACCATGGTAAATTATGTTGTCCATTCTTAATTCGAATTCACCATGGTAAATTCGAATTAAGAGTGTCCAATACAGGAGAATGGACAACATAATTTACCATGGTAAATTCGATTAAGGGTGTCCAATACAGGAGAATGGACAATAGAACATACGCGCAAAAGCCCCTGACTTCACGTCAGTGCTTGAACCAATTTTTCAAATTTTCTAGGGGTACAGTTCTTACAAAATTTTAAACGCGTCTTTATGTTGATTTTCTACTACTAGTTACCAAGCTTCAATTCGATCGAATCTTTATTATTTGAGATCGAGGAAATAATATTCCAGGTGGGTATAACTCGGAAACCGTTAGACCGGTTATGACCAAAAACGAACTTAACTCTCCCATTCGGATACGCAACCTACCCTGAAAATTGCAAGTCGCTATCTCCTTTCGTTCGAAAGTTATCGAGGCAACGGTCACCCATCTACTGAACTCGCACAATGCTGCTCGAATCTCCCACAATATTTAACCGATCGTGTTAAAACTTGAAACGTGGCAGTATAGTTAGGTTCTAAGGGCTCTTGCAGCAATTTCAGACGAATAGTTACTGATATTTAGAATTTTTTTTTTCAATTTTTAATGATTTCTTAAAAATTGTATACCTATACTATCCTCACGAAATTTTGCAATAATTTTCGCGTTGGCATTCTACAAGTAATAACCATGATTGGTTAATGTTTGGGCAGGAAATGTTCGAAACCATATCATAGACCCCTTTTTCAAGGCAATAAGTCGTTCCAAGTTTGGCAAATTAATATCCTGATCAAGAAAATCCTTAAGTTCCACGGAATACAATATGGTTCCAACAGGATGGAGCATCACCAGAATGTCTGGCAGTACATCGACGCAATATTTCCAAATCGGTGGATAGGAAGGCGAGGAACGATCGAATGGCCAGCGCGATCCCCTGATCTTAACTCATTAGATTTCTTTTTATGGGGAAATATGAAGGGCATTGTGTACAAAACTAAACCCCTTGATTTGAATCACCTAAAAGATCGAATAACGCTTCCGATCAGGTCGATCACTCCTGAGATGATGAATATATATACATTTTTATTTGAGGTTAGGATGTTGCCAAGGCGGTGAACACTTTGAACATCTATCTCATTAACATTCAAATTTTTTTTTGCTACATTTTGAATTACATTTTAGTTTTTGATATTTTACCAAATTTCGCTTATCACTTGATTTTATTTTTTTCTAATTTGATTTTTGCAATAAACATGAAAGTGATAACATTTCCGAATAGAGAATGACGAGACCTTTCAAACGATGTATCACAAGCCCATAATTCCTATTTAAGAAATTGCACTGCTCTTTCGAAGGGGGTTGAAGGCAGTGTTCACATTTCTACGAAGAATGACAATTTAAAATGTAAACTTGACGTGTTTCGGGATTTTCCGTAAATATGTACAGTAACCAAGATAACGAATTTTTTCCATTTGACTTTTCCACGACCAGATATAAGGAAAATAGGGGGTTTCTTCCTCTGGGTAAAAACGGGGAAAAATTAACATTGATTAGGGGATCTTAAAACTGCCCTGATATGTTACAACAATACTCTCATTTGTCGTTTTTGAATAGGAATTTGAGTGGGAATATCTCCGAAATCGACTCCAAGAGAAAACGAATACCAGCAATGGGCAATGTCTTAAGAACCGAATAATTTCTTAACACTTTAGCTGTTGGAGGCATTAGAACATTTGTTCTTAAGTCTTTTAAAGCCGCTTTACACTAGGCAATATTGATGCAACGCAATAGCAATGCAACGCATTGCATTGCATGAATATGATTATTCCAAACTGCAATTTTAGTGAAATACTAAAAGCACTTTTGCATTTATACTTTTAATCACTTTTATATTGCGACTACATTAACTTGACATTATGAGACCGGAGGAAATTTCAATTATTATAACGGTGTTTTATGTAAGAAGAAAATATGTCAACAAATAAAAGGTAGGCTGAGGTGTGTCATTCGATTGATAGAAGTTATATATATATATATATATATATATATCTTGATACCGCGGGACAAACCGGGACCGAATGTACATATCGCACGGAACGTATATGTTGATAAAATTTACTGTTTGCAGGTGTACATTCCTATTCATTTTCCTATGTATATGGTAAAAACAGAAATATATTGCATTTTTTATTTTTATTATCCACCGGTACTTAGCAGGACCGGCAAAAATTCATACAGCGGTACATAGGAGGACCGCTTTGTGATGATTGATATTTCGAAATATACATTGCCACAAGGATACTTACTGGGTCCTCTTTATGATATTACTTCCAGAAGATCTAAAACTTTATTTGTGTCTCTTGAACAAGGATAATATTGTTCAATGATCAATATGCGAATGGATATCTGTTAGTTATAAAATTGAGTATCACGGAAATGTAGGTTTAATAGAGAAGGATTATCATGATATTTCACAAAAAGAGCAGGAAAATAAGATGTTGTCAGTACTTGAAAACATGTGTTTCTGCTAATTATTGGCTTCCTCAGGGCAAGGCAACCAAGGAACCAAGGGAAAGATGGATGGAAAGTAAACGAAACTTATAGAGCCACTACTCAAGCGATTCATTTATTAAATACACATATCTTGGGGTAAATAGGGGGACTGCCAAGAACAAACACAAAGGTACAGAGGTGAACCGTTTTGTGAAGATTGATATTTCGAAACATACATTGCTACATGAACATTTACTGGTACCTCGTTATGATCTTGCATTCTGAAGTTCTGAAACCGATTTGATTTTTCTTTTAAGAAAAAATAATTCCGGTACAGAGGGATTCGAGAGAATATTTAATTGAAATCGGTAATTTTTTTTACGTCTGGGGCTACTTTTAATCCATTCAACGTCGTGTTAAATAAAAATGGGTTCAAGCCCTGTGGACAGGAGCTTTCTGGCGCTCTAGTTCAAACTGACAAATATCTCCGAAAGTATTGGTTTCTCAGAGTTGGGAATTATATCAATGTATTCATATGATAGAACTGCATCATTGTGTGACAACGTTGAAATACGATTTATTATTGAAATTTTGAAAAATCATATCTCCGAGAGTATTAGCTTGTTAGAGTCAAAAATGATATCATTGGATTCTTATGGTAAAACTGCTTATTGAAAAAAATTTAATTTTGAATTTGTTTTGTAAAAAAAAATATTATTTTTTTGTTACTCCGAAACCATCTGTCCGATTTTGCCCAATAACGAACTTGGCCGAGATACTTATCTCCCAAACCTACTCTGAAAATTTCAACTGTCTAGCTCATTCCGTTCGAGAGTTATCGTGCCGTTCGAGAGTTATCGTTACCGGCCGGACGGCCGGACAGAATGATTTTCGACCACGGGTTCTTGATCAGTGAGTCGAACCAAATCGTCTATGACCGTTTTCATCGAAAAATTTGAAAATTACAGACATTTGGGCGAATTGATAAGCACTCAGTTCCAAGGAACTAGAGCACCAAAAAATGGGTTTAAACCCTGTGGACAGGAGCTTTCTGGCGCTCTAGTTCTAACAGAAAAATTATATCTCCGAAAGTATTGGTTTCTCAGAGTTGGGAATTATATCAATGTATTCTTATGATAGAACTGCATCATAAAGGAAATTCAATTCAAATCTGGCTATCGATACAGTCTGGCTATTAGTTTCACCGTGGATTGAAATGAAAAAAAATGTGGTTATGGGACCCCGTTGGGAACGCAATTGCTTACGCTCATTTTCCAAATCCGAACGGCACGAACTTCAAAGTACTGACGTGAAGTCAGTAGCTTTTGTGGTATGGTAAATTCGATTAAGGGTGTCCAATACAGGAGAACGGGCAATTGAATTCACCATGGTAAATTCGATTAAGAGTGTCCAATACAGGAGAATGGACCATAGAACATCCGCGCAAAAGCTCCTGACTTCACGTCAGTGCATGAACCAATTTTTTTTAAAATTTTCTAGTGTTACGGTCCTCATAAAATTTCACACACGTCTTCATGTCGATACTCAACAACTAGTTACCAACTATACAATTATTCGATCGGGTCTATTTTTTTGAGTTATGGATGAAAGAATATTCCAGGTGAGTATAACTCCGAAATAGTTAGACCGATTATGCTCAAAAACGAACTTAATCCTCCCCTTCGGATGCACAACCTAGCCTGAAAATTGCAAGTGCCTATCTAATTTCGTTCGAAAGTTATCGAGGCAACGGTTACCCACCCAGCTACTGAACTCACAAAAGGCTGCTCGGATCTCCAACAATATAGAACCGATCGTGTTCAAACTTGAAACTTGGTAGTAGAGTTAGCTGCTGAAGGCTCTCGCAAAATGTTCAGCCATGTCAGATGAATAGTTTCTGATGTATAAAATTTTTTTCAATGATTTTTTCAAAGATTCCTAGACATACGATCCTCACGAAATATTGCGAGAATTTTCGCGTTGGCTTTCTACAACTAATAACCCTGTTTGAATTGGATCGGTTTTGTATTTTTCGAGTTATTGAGGAAATAACAACCAAATTTCAGATGGGTATAACCGAGGGTATAACTCCAAAACCGTTTGGCCGATTCTACTTATAAACAAACTCAAATGTCACATTCAGATACACAACCTAACCTGAAAATTTCCAGTCCCTATCTCTTTCCGTTATCATTACATAAAAAATAATTTTTTAAAATTTTTCGAGTGATACGATTCTCACAAAACTTAACAAAAGTGCTAAGGTTTATATTCTGCAACTATCCACCAAGTTTCAATTCGATCGGATTTATATTGGTTGAAAACGAAATTATTACTCGGAAACCATTGGGCCGATTATGCCCATTAACGAACTTGTCCGTCGTATTGGGATGCACCTCCTACCCTGAAAATGTCAAGTCGCTAGATCTCTCCGTTCTCAAGTTATGGCGGCAACGGCCTGCCAGACATAATTTAATTTGGCCTCGAATTCTTCATCGGGGAGTCGAACCCAATCGTATAAGTTCATTTTCGTCAAAGAATTCGAAAATTACAGATATTTGGGCGAAATTATAACGCGATGTTCCCCAGAACATACGCGCAAGAAATAGGTTCCGAAATTTCAAGCAAAATATTCCGCAAAATAGTAATAATTTTTTGAATTTTTGTCATATGATCCTCAGGAAATTTTACAAAGTCTCAATTCAATCAGAGCAATTTTTTTTCGATTTATTGTGGAAACAAAATTTTATAATTTTTGAAAATTTTGTATGCCATTTTATGACAATCTGATCAGTACAAAACTTCGCATGCATATATAGGTCATGATTCTAGAATTGCATGCAAAATTTCAGATAGATCGAGTGACCGGATTCGGAAATATCCATAAAAATGTTTTTAATAAAAACGGCCATAACTCCGAAAACGCTTGGTGCATTACGCACGTTAACGAATTCTTTAGAGATATTTAGGTACGCTCCAAACCTACCCTGTAAAGTTAATTCCTCTAACTCCTTTCGTTCGAGAGTTATCGTGCTAACGGTCAGAGGGACAGAATTGAATTTGACCTCGGATTATTCATCAGTGAGTCAGTAAATCCCATAAACCCTAAAATTATCAAACATCTGTGGCCTAACATATAAACACATGATTTTCAGTAAATAAATTATAGCAACACAGAGACTTTGGAGGAACGATCCTCAACACATTGACTGCCAAGGTACTTTTCAGCATTCCGTTAAAAACTCCATTTTTGTGCGCATTATCATCTTGCTATCATTTAGCCCAAATGTCTATAATTTTCGATTCATTCTTCGGTTCACAGTTGGCGCGGCGCTGTGGTACAATAAAAATGACGGATACTACAGTGAGTATATATGCTATATCATTGTATAATATTGTCTATATACAATGGCTATATATAGATATGCGAATATAGTCACTGTAACGGATATATTTCACCCTATAGCATCTAGCGGTGGGTAGTTGAAGTATTGAGTCTTAGTTCCTTTTCACACCAATTACGAAGATCAGGACCGGCGTTTTGGAGTACAGCTAACCTCTTAAATATCATGGTTGAAAATCGAAGATTTCGTTAATTGTAGTTTCCGAACCAATAAACTCCATATTATTATTAGTCACCGTGGTTATGCGACAAAGGAAAACCATACAATGAGTTCATCTAAGTGGACACATCAAAAAATTGTAATCGTCTGAGGGCGTTGGTATTGGATATAGTGTGATTTGCAGATATTGACTGAAATGTAAAAGTTCAATAGATCTAGAACCAATTAACGGACAGATTTCAAAAATTGCAATTATATTATTACTAATATCACTGATTTCGGCCGCGAAAGAGAGAGATCCACTTCGCTCACCATAAAAATCAGGATTAAAGTCGGATAATTTTGAACATTACCTATCTTTTTTGGCTTTCTTGTTCCTCGGAACAGAGTGCTCATCAATTTGCCCAGATGTCTGTAATTTTCGAAGTTTTGCCTGAAAATGGTCTCAAACGTTTTGTTAATAAAAGTTCACTCTGTACTCAAACACTAAAGATTTCTTCCACTTTTATGAGCAATTCTACATAAATATAAAATAAAAATTGCTTGGCTCTATCATACAAAAGGGGTAATAATAAATTCTAATGTCGAATAAAAATGTTTTATCACTTCATTTTTCCCACTAGGTTGATTGATATTTCACATTATATGAAATTGATATACCAATTATTAAATTCTTCACCTATTCAGACAAAGAATTGCACAACAATTATTTCGGATTACGGAAAATCGATTTTACGATCAGAAACAAAAATAATGTTAGAAAATGAATTTTTTACTTAAGAAATTGCTCAAAGTTGTTTTATGTTTTGTTTGAATAGCTATAGAACATAAGAATTATTATCAAACAGGTTGAAATATCGACTTGGTTAGGAGAAGAAATGGAGTGAAAGTCTATTTTTTCAACAATAAAATTTCTTGATCAATCTGTATGAAAGTGTCAGGCAATTTTTTTGGATTTTTTTGTTGAATCATAAAACATTCGTCCGAAATATTCAGTGTAATATTTTTTCAAATGAATTCTATAGAAGCTTATTGGAAGGATTATTGTCAGTATTGAAAAAACAAAAAAAAAAGATATAACTACTAAGTGTCCCCTGAGTAACTGTAGATATCATAATAAGTCAACTATTAAAAATACTAACATTGATTATAAACATTTTTGCCCGGTAATAAACCTAACTGATATATTTATGCCACAAACCAACCCTGCAAAACTAAACTCTCTTACTCATTTCATTCGAGAGTCCGTACTCACGGACGGACCTAAGTGCGGGCAGATAGGGTGTTTTAAACAATTGTTTGGGCTATAATTTGTCTTCCTCTAACAAAACCTCCTACCGAATGTAAATAGATTCACAAGTTTTTAAGCTATGAGTTCGACAAATTTCTTTTAAAATTAAAACACCAGCCTTTATATCAGTAGCGAAATGCTTCCACAAGTTCTGCAGAATTGAATTCCTCGTAGCAAAGCCTATTTGTGGTTGAACCATGTACATACAAGCACTCACCGGACACCCTATCAATATTGATTAATTAGAAATGTATCAAAATTGATCTTGTTGAGATACAACACGCATTACAATACCGGACTATTTCTCTGAGATTTGTGTTAGTTAATTTTGAAAACTTTCAGTTTGGTTTTGGCGCTGGAATGCATTCCTGTCTCCAATTCAGTATCAGTACACCTTTGTTCCTCTTCCTCGACCCGTTGTCCCATTTCTCACCAGGCTGGCCATGTGCGGAGCACGTGTGAAACCCTTGGCGCGAAACAACTTCAATTCGATGTTGCAATTTCTCCTGTTTTAACAGATATAAGAAATTGGTTCAAACACTGACGTGAGGTTATGAGCTTTTGCGCGCATGTTCTATTATCTATTCACCGCTATTTGAAACTAGGGCCGATTTCTGACGCATTTGAATGGAGTTTATCTTCCGTTTATGTACTGAATTCTATTGAATTGAACAGATAAACGGAAGATAAACCACATGTTATATTTCTCAGAAACCGGCCCTTAATCGAATTTACCATCGATATAAACCGTTTTCTCAGTTTTTATACGGCACAAATACATTTCATACCATTTTGATTGAGTAATGAGAGAATCGTCTAAGATCACAGAATTTTTTATTCTGGCACATGTATTCTATAGGAATTGGAATTCATTAAATATCCGATAATAAACGAAAAAACTTACGCATCAAGTAATTGCCGGATACGATATACTCGAAACTCCGTGAAAATTACCATTGTACAATTAATTACCGAATTTTAATTGGATCGGATTTGTATATTTTTGGGTGATATGTTATATCACTCTTGGCCTTGGATAATCCATATGATGATGGAAATATATATACTTGGGTAGGTTAATCAAATTGGGTTCAGAATATCCTGTAAAAGCAAAACTGAAATATTGGCTAAAATTCAATTGATATTATATAATTTTCAGAGTAGATTTGAGGAATGAAATTCTCGGATAAGTTCGTTATTGGGTACAATCGGTCTGGTGGTTTTGGATTAATAATTTCTTTTATGATGCAGTTCTATAATAAAAATTCATTGATATAATTCACAACTTTTGTTCAAAACCTTATTTATATATATATATATTATTAATTATTGGTCTCTGGAAATGATGTAAATGGATTCTTAAGGTATAACTGCATCACAAAAGAAATTAAATTCAAACAGACCGATTCCCCCCAATAACAAACTTATCCGAGATATTCATTCCTCAAATCTGCTCTGAAAATTATATTATATAAATTCAAACTTAGACAATAGTGCAGTTTTCTTTTTACTGGAGATATTCTGAACCCAATTTGATTATGTATCTTACCAAGAAGAATATATTTCCATCATCATGTGGACTATACACGGGCATTATATTATCACCTTAAAAGTATAATATCATATCATTCTCATAATTCTACGATAGCTGAGGTTATTTCATTGGTTATTTTGCATTCAATAATACTTTGTTTTATAGAAGAGGAGGTTTATTTTATATGAAGAATAATGAACCAGAAATAATTTTGACATTTATCGCTCATGGAAAAATCAGATCATTTAATAATTCATAGATAGAAAAATTAAGTACAGCACTGTGAAAACCTAGAAGTACGATTCATTATTCAATTTCGAAAAATCAAATCTCTGAAAGTATTAGCTTGTTAGAGTTGAGAATGATATCAGTGGATTTTTATGATAAAACTGCATCTTAAAAAAAATAGAATTTGAAATTTGTAATGTAAAAAAAAATTTTATTTCGTTACTCTGGAACCATCAAGCCGATTTTGCCCAATAACAAACTTAACCAAGATACTCATCTCCAAAACCTACTCTGAAAATTTCAACTGCCTAGCTCATTCTGTTCGAGAGTTATTGTATTGAGGTATCTCGGCAACCCTATCAATATAAAACTTCGCATGCATATAAAGGTCATTATTCTGCAATTTGGTGCTAAATTTCAGATAGGTGATCGGTTTCGGAAAGATTCATAAAAAATATTTTTACTAAAAACGGCCATAACTGCGCAACCGCTTTATGGATTTCGCCCGTTAACGAACTTGTCCGAGATATTTATACTCTAAACCTACCCTGCGAACTTCAATGCTTTAACTCCTTTTGTTCGAGAGCTGTCGTGTTAACAGCCGGACGGCCGAAAAGAATCGATTTCTACCACGGATTCTTGGTCATTGAGTCGAACCAAATCGTTTAAGACCATTTTCAGCCAAAAATTTGAAAATTACAGACATTTGGGCAAAGTGATAAGCACTCTGTTCCGAGGAACAAGAGCGCCAAAAATATAGTTCTGTTTGTGGCGATTGTAAGTAAGTCGGTGAATATTTCTCAATGAATATTACTAGCCAGGTCTGAAACACATCTGAAAAGATACGACAGTTAAATTATTCCAATGTTTGACTATTTATCTAACAAGATATTTGGATATTTAAATACTCAGATATTTGACCTATTGACCATTTGCGTTTTTTGTGAAACTGTTCAGATTTTATCGTTAAAATAGAAAATAAAATAAAAATAATATATTCCTACTTAAATAAACATAGGTACTATTACTAAGTTGATTCAAAACAGGCCCTTTTTTAATCATTTTCAAATTTGGAATTATGGAATATTAGAGCAGGATTTATTTGATTTATTAGTAGGTTTAAATTGGAACTATGGAATAATTCAGCAGATTGTAATCGATAATACTATCAAATAAATGATCTATTTTCAGTCTAAGAAATTAATTCAAATGGTGAAGATCACGTTCACCATTTAAGGGACGAAGTTTTCATAAACAGCTTGTATATTGCAATATTGACCCCTTTCACAATGAGAAGTTCTTCTGCGCCATATGTTGAACAAGTCAATTTCTAAAAAAAACCAAAAATGGGTTGAACCGGCCGAAAATTCCACCGAGTAGGTAAAAAAATGACATATTTTGTGTATAGTCGCAGACCGAAGTCAGTGCATTCCCAATTACTATATATTGCCTTGTACGTCCATAATTGTTCTCATTTCGAAAGTCGGAGAGTACTGAGATACTACGGTTCTATCATTATTTTAGTGTCATTTATCCTGAACATTACTTATTTTTTTAACATCGAAAATACTCAATATAAAGAAAAATGTTCGCTTTAGTCCTTATAGTTCCTATAAAAACTGAAAAAAAAGAATCGGTTCAAGCACTAGCGTGAAGTCAGGACCTTTTGCGCGTATGTTCTATTGTCCATTCTCCTGTGTTGGACACTCTTGATCGAATTTACCATGGTGAATTATATTGTCCGTTCTCCTGTGTTGGACACTCTTAATCGAATTAACCATGCTGAATTATGTCCTGTCGGTCCTGAGCTTCGTAATCGGTGAGAAAAAGAACTCAATACTTCAACTACTCACCGCCAGATGCTATAGGATGAAATATATGCGTCATTTATTGTACAACAGTGCCAACTATGAACTGAATAATGAACTTTGGTCTCAGATTTTTCAGAAGTCTGTTGTTTTCTACAGATAAATGCCGACTCAATTTTAAATAGTCTGATAAGATATAAGATATGAATATGGCCAAAAGTAGCATATATCATTCGCATATTGATTATTGCATAATATTCTCCTTCTTGAAGAACGCTAGTACCTTTAGCAATCAATTTCAGCAATATTTTATTCCTTCCTCCTGCCACCTTGATTATTGGGGAAAATGTTTTGTTTGATTGTAAAAAAAAATTGGTTCAAGCACTGACGTGAAGTCAGAAGCTTTTGCGCGTATGTTCTATTGTCCATTCTTCTCTATTGGACACCCTTAATCGAATTTACCATGGTAAATTATGTTGTCCATTCTCCTGTATTGGACACTCTTAATTCGAATTTACCATGGTAAATTCGATTTTCAATGATTTATTAAAAATTTTCTACAAATGCTATCCTCACCAAATTTCGCAAAGATTTTCGCGTTGGCATTCTACAACTAATAACCATGTTTGAATTCAATCGGTTCAGTATTTTTTGAGTTAATGAGGAACAAAAAACCACCAAATTTCAGAAAATTTCAGATGGCTATAACTCTAAAACCGTTTGGCCGATTATGCTCATAAACAAACTGAAATGTAGCGTTCTGGTGCACATCCTAACCTGAAAACTTCACGCCGCTATCTCATTCCGTTCTCAAGTTATCGTGACAACAAAAATATTTTTTAATAATTTTTTTAAAATTTTCTAGCCATACGATAGGCACAAAATTTCACAAACGTGCTTAGGTTCATATTCTACAACTACCCACCAAGTTTCAAATCGATCGGATTCATATTGGTTGAAAACAAAATTATTACTCGGAAACCACTGGGCCGATTATGCCCATTACCGAACTTGTCCGTCGTATTGGGATGCGCCACCTACCCTGAAAATTTCAAGTCGCTAGCTTTTTTCGTTCTCAAGTTATCGTGGCAACGGCCGGACGGCCGGCCAGACACAATCAAATTTGACCTCGAATTCTTCATTGGGGAGTCGAACTTAATCGTTTGAGACTATTTTCGTCAAAAAATTCGAAATTTACAGACATTTGGGCAAAACTATAACGCGATGTTCCACAGAACATACGCGCAAAAAGAATTGGTTCAATCACTGACGTGAAGTCAGGAGCTTTTGCGCGTATGTTCTATTGTCCATTCTCCAGTGTTGGACACTCTTAATCGAATTCACCATGGTGAATTATATTGTCCGTTCTCCTGTATTGGACACTCTTAATCGAATTCACCATGTCAAATTCTATTGTCCGTTCTCCTGTATTGGATCTTAAGAATTTTTTAAAAATTTTCTAGTGATACGATTCTCACAACATTTGACAAACTTGCTTAGGTTCATATTCTACAACTATTCATCAAGTTTCAAATCGATCGGATTTAAATTGATTAAAAACAAAATTATTACTCAGAAACCATTGGGCCGATTATGCCCATTAACGAACTTGTCCGTCGTATTGGGATGCGCCACCTACCCTGAAAATTTCAAGTCGCTACCTCTTTCCATTCTCAAGTTGACGTGACAACGGCCGGACGGACAGAATCAAATTTGACCTCGAATTCTTCATCAAGGAGTGGAACCCAATCGTTTGAGATCATTTTCGGCGAAAAATTCGAAAATAACAGACATTTGGGCAAAATTATAACGCGATGTTCCCCAGAACGTACGCGCAAGAAAATGTTTTCAGTAATATTTTATTGAGAATCCTGCCAAATTGAAATTATGAAAATATGTTCTTCATGAACATATTTGTAAAATTGTAATACTTGGTTTCAAGTCAGAATGGCGGCGGCGTTAGGGGTGCCACTGTTTGAGCAATATTTTTATTAAGAATCCTGCCACCTTAAAAGTTTGAAAATATGATCTATATGGACAGTAAAAGAATTTGTAATACTCGGTTTCAAATAACAGACCGTCAGGGCGGCGTTGGGGTGGCGTTTTTTCTGCAATAATTTTATTAAACATCCTGCCACGTTGAAACTTTGGAAATATGTTCTGTATGGATAGAAAAGGATTTTATAATACTCGGTTTCAAATATACAGCCGTCAGAGCACGTTGGGGGTGGCACTTTTTCAGTAACATTTTTATTGAGAATCCTGCCACCTTGAAAATTGAAAAATATGTTCTGTATAGACAGTAAAAACATTGTAATATCCGATTTCAAATATTTTCAAGGCGGCAGGATTCTCAATAAATATATTGCAGAAGAAGCGCCACCTCTAAAGCCGCTCTGACGGCTGGATATTTGAAACCGAGTATTATAAATTCTTTTTTTATCGATGCAGAACATATTTCCGAGCATATTTCTAAAGTTTTAACGGACGATAATAAAAATATTGCAGAAAAAATGCTACCCCCAACGCCGCCCTGACGGCCGGAAATTTGAAACCGAGTATTATAAATTCTTTTACTATCCATACAGAACATAATATTTGAAAACTTTTAAGGTGGCCGGATTTTTAATAAAAATATTGTGTGGTGTACCACCTCCAGAGTCGCCCCCAATGCCGGAAATTATCACCCGAATATAACATCTTCTTTTACTATCAAAACAGAACATTCTCCCAAAAAATAAAGATGGCTAGAGGAAGGAACAAAATATTGCTGAAATTAACGAACTTGTCCGTCCTATAGGGATGCGCCACCTACCCTGAAAATTTTGAGTCGCTATCTCTTTCCGTTCTCAAGATATCGTGGCAACGGCCGGCCGGACAATAATATAATTTCTTGATCAGGGAGTCGAACTCAATCGTTTGAGACCATTTTCGGCGAAAAATTCGAAAGTTACAGATATTTGGGTGAAATGATAACGCGATGTTCCCCAAAACATACGCGCTAAAAGGTATTTTCTTCTCGTTTTTGTTTATAATAATCCAGAAAATTATAAAATGAACTATAGGACGAAGAACAAAAATTTTTTCGTAGAGCCGTGTAATATGTTGCAATTATTTAGCGGAATTTCATATGGAAGGAAAATATTATTACAAAGGAGGACTTACACTGAAATGGAAAATTTCAACTTATATACACTGATCCCAATAAGTACCGCTCCATATATTTCTGAAATGGTACCGAAATGTCCCACAACATATCCGAAGACTTATTGGGACCGGTACTGACAATACCCGCTGCATCTAGAAACATATGGGGACCGGTCCAATAAGTACCAAAGATCCCCATTTGTACCCCTAGATTTCCGAATCGGTTCTGTTATCTCCCACTGTATCAAGATATATATATATATATAAAATAGGACTATCTAAAAAGTTATAAAAGTTTTGGGCAATACCAGTCAGTGCTCTCGAACGTGCTATTTTATTATGATAATCATCAGACTTGATGGAATATGAGCGACCATGCATTTCATACAATAGTATTAAACTTGTTCTGTTTCTGTAGACTAAACATACTTGGGAACCCATACCTTCATGCTTAATTCATCGAGTGATAAAAAGAAATTCCAACCATATAAAATTGATGAAAATAGATAGAGCTGAAAAAAAGTTTCGAATGATAGGTTAAGTCAAATACCTAGTGAATTTTATCATATCATATTCATGTTGGCTTCCATTAAAGTCACCAAAAAACAAGCCAGAATTGCCAAATAATTGCATGAAAAATAGACCCAGCTCTAATTTTAAAAGTTGCATCAGCTGATCAGAAAATTGCCGTCATGCATGTGCCATTGGGTCATTTCACATTGCATTGCTCTTGCATTGCACCAATAGACCAATATTGCATAGTGTGAAACGGCTTTTGAAGGAAACAGGCCATAAATCGCTGTAGAGTGGCCGACGTTTTACAAGAATTTGTACTCTTGGAGGGTTAGACCCACATGGCACGAAAAACCCGGGTGGTCTTTTATTGAGAAGAAACCAAATCGTCGCCTTAATAAGAAAACTCCGTATTGAATAATTTCACAGGAGGAGCAAAAATTAAAATTTATTGGATAAATCTTTGAATGAATAATAGATTACGCAACCATGTATTGATTATTCATTATTCTGTAAATCCAGAGTAGCAAAAAAGGACTTGACCAGTTTCTCTAAATATTATTGGAATATAAGTTTCTTGAAATGTAACGTTCTGATATGTTAGAAGTTCCACGAAAAATGAAGATTGTGATATTTAAGCAGAGCATACTAATTCTACAAATTTCAACAATTTTCTTTATATCGAGAATCCACGATATTCAGCTGGAAAGTTGCATACAGGGTGTGAAATTGAATTATTAGCATAAGAAAAAGAATAAATATTTTCGCAATCGCGCCTAATTTATAAGATATTCAATAAAACAAAATTGAAACATTAATAATTTCGGTTTTTCCGACAAAGGTTAGGCTTGGCGTCCTCCACGTTGAAAGGTCACTAACTCGAAACTTAAACAATGACATTTTCCAGTCAAATTGCGATCGGGCGAGTCATACGTCTGTGGTGCGATGCCCACGCGGGCTATTCCTCTCAATGCGCGAGATGTAAGGACTTGGGGCGGTTGTTCCGAAGACGGCAAGGTCGCTATGCAGGCGGAAAAATTACGCTAAATCTCGGTTGCTTGAACGTGCACGTTCGTTGCTTTACGCGTCCGACGCAAGTCAAAAGTGAAAGACATTGAACCAGTCGGTTCTTACGGTATAAATGAAGTCCGGGGCATCTGGCGTGACTAATAATTCTTCGATCACTTTTAATACAGTGTGTGGATAAAGTAAGGAAAAAAATTCCTAACTGCATTATTGAATTTTCAAGCAAAACGCTCGGACAGGTCAATTTAATCTGCTTTCTTTATTTAGCCGAGGTCGACCTTTCCGGGGCAAATCAAGGACGTATCCTGCTTCAGTAAATTTAGCGACCAATTTACTTACTGTGTATCTTGCAATAGGCAGTCTGTAGGATGTTCTTGGTTGAATAATCCACATGTTTCCTCATGTTTCCTTAGCTTATCACCATATCCAACCAATATTAAAATTTCTATTCGTCCTTGTTCAGTTGAAGTGCCATTTTTTTTAACAATAATTAGCGCAAAAAATATTTTGGTTTTGTTACGAAAGTCGAATTTAAGCGAGTAACCAGAACAGAGTGGTTAAGTACAATCCTTTTCTAAAATAACCAATTGGTTATGAGAAATAATCGAAGTTGACCGGCATGTTAGCAATCGTAGCTTCGCTCAAGAGCTGTATATCGACCATAAAACAGTTTTAATCCATTTGCACAAAGCTGCACTCAAAAAGAACTTCAATGTTTGGGTTCCATACCAATAAATACAAAAAAAACATGATGAATTGAATTTCCATCTGAGAATCCTTGGCCAAACTGAATTAAATCGTCCCAACAGAAGGTGACTGAGGATGACAAATGGGTTAAATAAGACAAAATTGTGAGATGAAGCAGGTCAAACCAGGAAGGTTCTGCTGTGCATTTGGTACGATCATTTATTATGAGTTGCTACCAAATACTAAATTCGGATCTCTACTATCAACAAATGGACCGTTCAGGACTAGTGATCAATCAGAAACGGGTAGAATTGGTCAACAGGAAGAGGTGTTGTGTTCAATTAGGACAACTCCAGTCTATAGTGACTCGCCAGAAACTCCAGGAGATTGGTTGGGAAGTTTTGATACATCCACTATATAGTCCG
Source organism: Halyzia sedecimguttata (assembly GCA_937662695.2). Taxonomy (NCBI): domain Eukaryota; kingdom Metazoa; phylum Arthropoda; class Insecta; order Coleoptera; family Coccinellidae; genus Halyzia; species Halyzia sedecimguttata. Next base: position 18,306,581 of record OW569417.2, on the reverse strand, counting down.
GTCCTGGCACCAAGCGCACCATAGTTTTCTTGCATTGCAAAACTTCCTTAGTGATATGAAATTGGAATCAGAGAAGATTGTGAAAATAGATTACAGTGATAGCGACGAGCACTATTATGAGAGGCATTATGAAACTACCTTTAAAATGGCACAATTATAGGACAAAAAAGTGGATAATTGACCTAAATCAGATAATCTGAAACATGTTGAATAAAGTTCGGGTCATAATAATGGATTTCTTTGTCCCCAACCAAAATTCAACACTTATTCTGACATGAATACTCAGATGTAATTACAGTGTTTGTAGAAGAATAATTAATGTCTGATGGATCTGTTTCAATTTCCCCTTTCCCAAATGCCAAATGGATCAATAACATGTATCACAAATTGGCTGAAGTTAGTTATGAATGTTTCATAATTAAAAATTTTCTATGCTTTAAATCGGAAACATTTTTGTACAGTTATTTCATTGAGCCTAAAAAGTTCAATTAACTATGATATAAATGAAGACCTATATACGTTTCAATGTAGAAGGTCACAACATGAGTTTTGCTGTTTTATTAGATACTCATTATTTCAGAAAATAATGAACCAAAATGAATTCAGTCTCATTTAAAATAAGATACAATATATGGTCAGAACTCAGAATCTCCAAATTGTTTTCTAGAGAATATACATATACATGCTGTAAAATAATGCTAATGGTGGCCTATGATATAAATGAAGACCTATATACGTTTCAATGTAGAAGGTCACAACATGAGTTTTGCTGTTTTATTAGATACTCATTATTTCAGAATATAATGAACCAAAATGAATTCAGTCTAATTTAAAATAAGATACAATCTATGGTCAGAATCTCGAAATTGTTGTCTAGAGAATAGACATATATGTGGTAAAATAATTCAGCGGACGAAACAGTTGCGCAACCGTTACCAAAACGTTTGGTGGCACATGCCCTACGAACTCAACACGTTGTGGAGTGGAGGCTATTTTATGGAGCACATTTGATTTGTGGTAGGTAGCGGTAGCGTAAAGTGGCTGAGCGCTTCGTCCCCTGAATGCGACCAATGCTAATGGTAGCCTCCTGCTAACTTTTTCAAGGCCAAACTTATTTTCTTGCAACAAAATGATTCCTATTTATATTGAATCACTTCTGACTCGTAATCATGGAATATGTAAAATGAGCAAACAAGTTTATTGATTCATACTTTTTATTTTTCACCTGTATTTAACTAGGACTCAGTAGAGTGTTTCGTTTCAGACGCTTATCAATATTTCTGTTAGAAATCAACATAGAATTACGCTGATTAACTTCTAATTATAAATAATAAATATGAATGGTTCCACAGTATTTTTAAATGTCAATCACTGTTTCATGGAAGGGATAGAATCGGAAATTAATGAAAGTAATTCAGTGTTAAGGTTGAATATTTAACCTCCGCATATTAGAGAATTTTTACCAAAAAAAAAAACCAATAGATCAATAAACCATAATAAATACAGCTTGTAGTAGATTTAACTACACTGATTATTAAAATATTCCTACACATTTGGGCTTAATGTGTAATTTCACATTTGAGTTCTCCAATAAAATAGGTAGAAAAACAAAAACATGAACCATTTTATTAATTATAGCGATCAATGTCCTGGATTCAGGTGCATAAAAATATAATAAATCTATTAGTTGGGAAAAAAGTTCTAACAAGCTTATAATAGAGATTACCCAAGTATATTAGAAGGATTGTTTACTTTTTTTAGATCTCAAGGTGTAAATGATAGCAATTGTATTGATCAACTGATAAGATCAGTTCGATGAAGCAAACAAACTGTATAATTATTACGTTAATTTTAAATAGATTCGTATAATATATCTACACCTCAACCAATTGAAAACAAATTCAATGAACATACCTCACTGATCTCTTATTTTGGTTTGGGCTGTCATACAATTCTATCTTTCTCCTTTTAGCATCTCGATCTTTATCATGTGAATGGGATCGGGATCTAGATCTGGAATGATGTTTCCTCCTTTGTCTTGGCATCTAAAATGAAATTGTATACACAAATAGTTCCAGTAATACATCCAACAAATTTACACTGAGATTATGGTAATTATAGGAAAACAAGCATTCCAAAATAAATGACATATTGGACAGTTTTTCAAGGTGCTCCAGACTAAATTAGGAGATTTACGATACGGCAAACTGTATTTTCATCAGGAATAAGAAAGAATAAAAAAAAATTGCGTGCAATTATAAACAAGGGGGCACTATGTGAACGTTGAAATTTTTTGACATAAATAGGTTTGGAATCTTTTCAATCAATTCAATCTCAGCTTACTTTGCAAGCTCGTTATATTGAACTGGAAGCAAAGAGAACATGTATGTGATTCTAGTTCACTGATTCTTTAATATTTCAATATGAAAACTAACATTCAGTTTACACGGCCGCCATGATGCATTCGATGGCGCCAATTATGCATTACAATCAACAGGAAAAAGCCCGTTGTACCGTAACACACTTCTAAAATAATATTGGATTCACTTTCTGTAGGTATCATAACTTACAATTGGTTGCCTAAAATGATTAAATTTGTACCACACCAAATTTGCAATTTGACTTATACAGTTCCAAGTTCTTTCTGCTGAGCCTTGAATTAGTTGGCCACTGAAAGACAAACCAAACATTGATCCAACCTCACGGATTCATATGAATATGCGTGATGTCGTTGACTCCACTTTCAAATAGGAAATCATGAGTGGAAAATTGTTCAAATTTTTGAAGCTTCAATTGTAGAAAACTTTTCGAACTGTTAATCACAAGACTGATACGAATTTCTTCCGGAAAGCGCGGGTTTTATTAATGAAAATCAAATGTTACATCTAGAATCTAGATGTAGCGTACGATTTCGATTTTAAACGTTGTTCTGTGGTTCCTCTTCTTTCTTTAAATAACTTCTACATTAGCAAATGGTCTTATATACAAAATATTCTCGCTTATAAATGATGAATCTTTCAGGGCCGGTTTCTCAATTGCGAGTTAGCCCTCAATGGAAAATGTTTTTTTCATCCGTATCCATCTTTTGCTCAAGGGATTACAATTTTTTTAATGCTGGTTTCCTTTTTTCAATTATAATTTAATGAAAGTATTACTTGTATATTCTATTCTCAAATCAATATTTTAAATATTCGCCGAGTTTTCACACATATAGGGCCGGTTTCTCAATTGCGAGTTAACCCAAGGTTGCGGGTAACCCGAGTGTTACGCATTCACGAATATCGCTGAATACATGCGTCAACTCGCAACCTCGAGTTAACTCGCAATTGAGAAACCGGCCCATAATGAAATGGGAACTGTCTCAATTAATCATGGATCAAAAATCAGAAATAGGCGTTTTGCTATTAATGGAACACTATCACTTATCAATTGTCAAAGTTTGGAAATTTTGACAGTAATGACAGTAATGACACTGACATGGATTAATCTGTCATCAATCAGATGGATCAAAAGTCAAAATAAGGGTAATCATATATTTTTTTTCAAAATCACCGTACATTTCCCATAAACTGATTAGTGTTGCCATTGATTAGGTGTTGAGGTGATTTTTCAGCTCTAATTTCTTTTCTTCTGCTATATTGAAAACTCAAAATGAATAGACTTTTTGGTAAAGCCAAAGCGAAAGAACCTGGTCCAAGCATTGATGATTGCATCAAAGGAGTAAGTAAGGAGATTTAAAATATTCTTTTATAATTTAATATGTTCTATAGGTTGACAGTCGAGCAGAAGCGGTAGAGAAGAAAATACAAATCCTTGAAAATGATTTGAGAAAATTTAGAGATCAGATGTCGAAAATGCGCGAAGGGCCAGCAAAAAATGCCGTGAAAGCTAAGGCGCTGAGAATATTAAAACAGAAAAAAATGTATGAACAACAGCTTGATAATTTGAGAGGCCAGTCGTTCAACATGGAACAAGCAAATTATGCAAATCAAGCATTGAAAGATACACATACTACTGTCGTAGCCATGAGAGATGGAATGACCCAAATGAAAAAGGAATTCAAGAAGATTAACATTGATGAAATAGAGGTGAGCTGTTCGATTTCCATTTATGAATCTGTATATTTTATTCATTTCTATTTTTTCCAACTTTAGGATGTCCAGGATGAGTTGGCTGATATGCTGGAACAAGCGAATGAAGTACAAGATGCTTTAGGAAGAAGTTACAACACTCCTGAAATTGATGAAGATGAATTAAATGCAGAGTTAGATGCACTCGGAGATGAAATGGCTTTGGATGATGATTCTAGTTACTTAGATAATGTATTGAATGCGCCAGAAGCACCAAGTACAAAACCTGAAACCAGCAAAAATAAGGTAAAATTTCAGTTGAGTTACAATAATCTTTAAATTCATGTTGCCAAGATTAAATGAATAAATTATATAAAATTTGTTTCCATATTTCAAAGTTATAATATATTTGGAATTAATACGTTATGACTTAGATTTTTCCCAACTTTCAATATATCTATTGGAATATGTTTCAGTTATGTACACAATTATTCTATCATCAAATTCTATGTTCAGATTCTATAAAATAAACTATGGTGACTTTTCATTTCAAGTTGATGTGCAATGAAGGGTTGGGCGATACTTTAAAAAATATCTATGCTAAGATCATATCAACTTCAAAGTGGATATTCCAAATATTGAAAGAAAAATCGGATCAAAACTGTATGAAATGTTTTAAAAACGATCACTTACGCATGCTAATGGCAATTGAATCGAAAATATCTGTCAAATATGACTCCGAGTGATCCGAGCGTTAATATCTGTCAAATATGACTCCGAGTGATCCGTCCGTTATTAAATGTCCTGATGGTAAATTTTTGAATTGTTTGATGCTAATAATGGGTCTTGTTGTGGGGAATTCCCTATGCATAATATTTCATTACAATAAGGAATTACCAGTAAGGGCAGTAAGGAATTCGTAGTTGTACAGTAGTCGCTGGGTTCATCTGTGGTTTGTTGTACTTGTTGATATACATATATTGAATCTTGGTGATTTTGTTGCATGAAAATGATGTTACTGATGTGTTCTACATTGCAGGATGGCATACCAGTTGACGAGTTTGGATTGCCTCAAATCTCAAATACCCACTAAACTTAGCCATAAGTATAAGAGGCTTTTGTGCTTTTCTACATTTTACCGAGTAGCTTTAATTGTGCTTATCTAGTGCATGGACAAACTTTTTTTTCCAATATAAAATTTAATAATTGTTATGTATTAAAAAAAAATTTCATATTTTTTTAGTTATATATTATTATGAAGAATGTGTTTGAATATAGTAAACAAATCACTACTCTACTACACTGCATTTCAATTCTAACATGTCAATGACCTTGGAGTTGAAAATGCATACAAAATTGGTGAACTGTATGCCTGTATTAATTTTTAGCTAAGTATAAAATACATTAAAAATATTTTGTAAGCCAGATACTCTTTTCCGAATGATGTTCAATACTTTCTATACCCTTTCTGGTCAGAATCCTAAAGCACCTCAAATAAGCCATCAACTCCAGACTAAATTGCCGGTCAATTATTAACCACATAGAAATTTGTTCTGGTGAAACATGAAATAATTCACTTTAGGGCCTTCATAATAACAGAAGTGTGAGCTGGTGCATTGCTTTGCTGAAACAGAATTTTCTTTTGTTCAAAATATGGCTGAACTTTCTGGAATTGAATGCTGAAATTAGTTCATTGTTGAGTGTTTATTTGCTTGCAGGATGAATAAAACTCCCAAAAAAGAATTTTTAGTTCAGCTTTATCATAGGGGATGAAAGTATTGTTATATGTGACTATAATGAATATTCTCATGAATTCTCAATATATTGTGTTCAAGGTACCAAATTATTGAACTAATTCTGCATATTTCGGTAATTCCACGCTGCAATTTTTTTACCTCTAATTCCACACTATTTATTATCTATTTATCATCATTGTAGTTCATACGATTATTCATGGATTTTACTGAGTGAATCAGACTCTGTGAATTCACATTGATGATGAATAAATACAATGCACCAGAAAGAAAGCGTCGAGAGGACTTCGTATATTCAAAATTCCCGCCGTTCGAATAACAATAAGATGGCGGCTTTGGCGCCTTCCTTGGTGCCAGTAGTGCCACCATAGAGATATTAGATCTAATGTCTCTATGAGTGCCACAGATTAACAGTGTTCTGTGGGTGTTCCTAGAACATGCGCACCAAAAGTTGAATATTCAATATTTTCGATTGAATACAAAAATAACTATTCCATTACCAGTATTCAATATTTTCGACTGTATACAAAAAAAAAACTACTCCATTAACACGGGTAAAAAAGGAAAAATAAAATATATATATATATTATTTCGTGTTTGGTGACACTGAACATGAGCTCAGTTTGTAAATTTTTCTATGAAATAAAATAGCTATTCTGTGATTGTTATGTTCCTAAGTTTGAATTGAATTATCTTTATGGAGTATGAAGTAATAATTGTGAGTACATTTTCTTTGTGATTTACTTGAAAGTATATCGTAATAATATTGTGTAAGATACGATACAGGAGAAATGTTAATGTATTGATCAATAATTGTATTACGACAAAGAAGAGTGAGTACAACTCACTGAAGAGTGAGTACAACTCACTTCATTTTTGTATTGAATATTTATTATTAGTAATAATTATTTTGAATGATACCATGTTGAGAGCTATTCACGTAAGTATTTGCCCACAAGTGTGGAACATCACAATGTTAACATTCTAATATGCAATTTTCTTTCTAGCGTCGTATGGAATCCTTCGATAAACCAAAGTGTAGTCCAATAATATGTCCACTATATCATTATTGTGGCTGTGGCTGGACCGGTTCTTTTGAAAATATGATGGGGCATTGCACAGCAAAGCATGGTGAATACACTTCAAAAGGCTACAAGCAGGACTATGAAATTGAAAAGTTCAGAACAATAAAAGTGGTCAAAGATTTTCCTCATATTATTGAAGCACATGGAAATATTTTCATGGTTTGGCTAAGGAAGTTCCCAAGTGGTTTTTTGAGATTACGTCTTCATTCCATGGGATGCTGTTGTGATCCAAGCAAATATGAAGGACTAATTACATTTCAATCATATGAAGAGCTACCACTGATTTGTTACTCAGAATTCGAATATCGTAGAGGTTTAGATAGACTTGATGATACAAAGGTTAATATTAATACTGAACGATTTTTAAGACATTCACAAAGTCTCATTTACACAATTCGTATAAAAGATATGTCCTTGGAATCATATTTATCTCGAATGTCTTAATGATTTACATTTAAAAGTACTGAATATTGATGCATTTTTAACTAAGTTTAATTATAGTATGGTATCTAGGCTTGTATTTCATTGCCGAATGTTCCTGTCTAACCTTGTTTCAAATACAAATTTTCCTAAAACATGCAGTAACCATATACATAATTCTTCAAACAGAATGACTCAAATTCTATTATGCAGGTGAATGCACAATTAAACAGTTTCTGTGTGAAGAAATCTGGAAATAACTGTTCTTAATTTCAAATGATTCAAATTATATACTTCTTCCATTTAAAAATTGGCTGTGTTCTTTGGTAGAATCTCAAAAGAAAAAGATTTCCTTGAAATCCCACCAAACAGACAGCATAACCTATTTTTAATAATATCTGCATTCCAAACTGTTGAAGCTTGTTGGTATTTCTTACTGTATAATCTTTTACATTTAAAATTTGGATCAGTTACTTGACCTTCGAGAAGTAAATCACAGAATCCCTATGTCAAGGTTTGGAATGAAAACGAGGTGTTTCCTGTCATCTTGAATCTTACTGTGAGGGCTGGAGTTGTGGTTTATCCTTTTGCATCAATCAATCTGTTCATATTGCTCTCATCAGCTACAACTAACCTCCCAGAACTAGACACATTTTCAACATCAAGATTGCCGAAACAAAATTTCTCAAACCAGTTTTCGCACTGGTGTTTTCTCAATACATCTTCCCCATAACCATTTGAATATTTTTCTTGCTTGAACTTGTAACTTATCAATAGTAAAAAATTTAAAGAGGCTTTGGACATTCCACATTTGATAGACCACCAACCAGAACTATTTCGTAGAATCAAACAAATTTAATCACAAACAATCCTTGCTATATCAAATTACATATTGACTATGCAGCTTGAGTGTTAAGTTGGCCTCAAATAAAAAAATATATAATTAAGTTCAAAATTACTTTCCGAACAACCTTATGTATAATGAAAATCTTTCATAGCAGAATGAAGTACTGAAATAGACCTAAGATTTATAGGTTTTGATACTATTCACTAATAGTTTGAGCACTGCTATCTGTATATTTGTAATTAAATATTTCCAAAATTCTAAGAGTAATATAATTAAGTAATGAATTTCAGAATGTGTATATTACAGGATGGAAAAAAATGTTGTATTCTTCAAATGAAATGGTATACTGTGTAATTTCGATTCAGTAACCACTATGCCACTCATAATGCTCAATAACAAGAAGAGACCAAGAAATGCACATGGTATACTAGATATCAATGAAATTGCGGCCCATATTCTAAATGTTTTAATTGTGGTTTGACTGAACTATGCTGTGATATTACTGATATATTGATCAAATCTATATTATGTAGTAACTATTCTGATGTTTGTTGTGATGGAACCATTGAGTACTCATACATTATTTACATAAAGCAATAAGATCAGAGCGTTTCACTATTAGGGCTTGTGAAATGAGTTCGAATATTTATACTTATGCAAAGCATATTATATCATCTGTAGAGCTACAGAACACAGATGAAGACCAAGTCTGAAGTCTGTCTGTTCTTGTTCTGGATAAATCAATTAAACCTCCTGTGTGTATTCATTCGAGTTGTGAACTTTGAGCAAAATTATAGATTTAAGAACCCATTTCGTGATACCCTATTGGCAGAATGCTCAGATCTTGTTAATTTATCAACAATGGTATCAAGCATTTTTCAATATTACTACTTGAATACTTAATGATCGAATATAATTGAGAAACTATGGAAAATAACAATATAATGATTTAGTTAATCAGTAATGTAAACAAGTTTGTCCCTAAAATGTTTAAACTTGTAATATCTTTAATCCTAGGATGCGAAATAGGCTATCTTTCTAGAATCGGAAACTGTTGTAGAATGAATATCTGTTATGAATATATTAAGTAATATAGTTTTTCGTAAGTGTTATTAATTCTATTTACTCTTATCTGTTTTCAAAGCGTCATATAAACAGCGTGATGTTTTGAAAATTGTATGGTTCTGAAATTTTGGCGTTGGCGAAAGTACGGTGTGATCTTTCTAATGAATATATTTTCAAGATGGCTCTACTTCCGGAAGTCGATACGATTACATATTTTTAATTGCTTTCTTGGATTCAGCAGCTAATTTTATATGAACTTTCAACAGCATATTGTTCAGATATTTTAACTTTACGAATATTTTCTACAGTTGTAACTTGTAACGTCAGGCTTGAGGTCATCTACCAGTCACCTTTGTAGATACAGCGCTAAAATTGGGAAGATGCGCAGCAGAAGCATTATTTTTTGTATCGCGATTACTTATAGATTACATAGCATCTACAGGTTTTCGAAATTTAATTTCCATTCAAGGCTATTTCAAACCACAACCACTAGGTTTTTTCAATTACGATGCAATGCTTTTTTTCCTCGATTTCGATGCAAAGTTATAAAATTGGTTCAAGCACTGACGTGAAGTCAGGAGCTTTTACGCGCATGTTCTATTGTCTACTCATCTCTACTCTTAAATTTATGGAATGTAGCATCGATATATACCGTTTTATCAGCCTTTATAATGTATGAATACATTTAATACCATTTTAATGACAAACTACAGTAACGAGAGAATCTATAATGATCACATAATTTTTTATTCTTTCATTTATGTATTCTATTGAAATTGAAATAAGTACGAATAAAAAACTTACGCCTCAAGTAACTCCAGGATACGAAATTCCGCGAAAACTAGTGGGTCGGTATTCTACAAGTACTAATCACCGAGTTTTAATTGGTTTAGATTTGTATATTATGGGTTATAGAGGAAATAACAACAAAAGTTCAGATGAGTATAACGCCAAAACCGTTTGGCCCATTTTATGCCAATTAACGAACTTAAATGTCGCATTGGGATGCGCAACCTACCCTGAAAATTGCTATATCTTTCCGTTCTCAAGTTATCGTGAGATACATAATATTTTTTCGTATTTTTAATAAATTTGTGAGTCGTTCTATTCTCACAAAATTTCACACACGTCTTTATGTCGATATTTTACAATTAGATACCAAGTTTCAATTCGATTAGGTCAGCATTTTTTGAGTTATCGAGAAAATAATATTCCAGATGGGTATACTCCGAAACTGCTCGGCCGATTATGGCCAACAACGAACTTAACTCTCCCATTCGGATGCGGAACCTATCCTGAAATTTTCAAGTCCCTATTTCTTTTCGTTCGAAAGTTATCGAGGCAACGGTCACCCATCCATCTACAGAACTCACCCAAGGCTGCTCGAATATCCAACAATATAGATCCGATCGTGTACAAACTTGGAACATGGCAGTAGAGTTCGGTTTTGAAGGCTCTCGCAATTTCAGCGTTGTCGGATGAATAGTTTCTGATATACAGGGTTATTCTTAAAGACATGCTAATATTTAAGGGGGTGATTCATTGACCTATTTGAAAAAAAAAATACTTCCTATGAACGTATGTCCTAAAAATCTTAACTTTTGAGTTACGGGGTCATACAATTTTGAAAAAGAATCAGTGTTTTAATAATAACTGAGATACTATTGTACACATATCTTTATAATATTTGGTACATGTCTTCTATGCAACAAGGTGCATTTTGTGATGTACAAAAATTTTCGTTTTCCGTACCAGTGGCGTCCATACGGGTTTTGCATGGAATATGTTTAGAGAAAAAAATACTACGCCACTGTTTTCTTTTGAAATAAAAATTACCTTTGAGATTCTCATTCATTCTTGATCAAATTTGATCTCATGGGTTTCTTTGTCCGACGCACGGTATCCGCTTAAAAAATAGAAATCGTTTTAATTCAGGATCAATTCCTCAAAAATCTGACGCGGTGTGGAAATGTTTGTACATCGACTGAAAGCAAATTAAGAGATCAGATTCGTTCTAAAATGAATGAGAATCTTGTCAGAACTTGTTCCTTCATATCGCAGAACCGAAATTTTATCACCCTGTATCTCAAAACTTAAGACTTTTAGGCTTTACGTTCATAGGAAGTTTTTTTCTTAAAATGAGTCAAAGGATCACACCCTTAAATATTAGCATGTCTTTAAGGAACACTCTGTATAGAATTTTTTTCAAGGATTTACAATGATTTTTTAAAAATTTTCTAGTGATACGATCCTCACGAAATTTTGCGAGATTTCGCTCAGGCGTTCTACAAGTAATCACCGCGTTTGAATTTTCGAGTTATATTGAGGAAATAACCAAATTCCAGATTGGCATAACTCCAAAACCGACCCTAAAAATTGCAAGTCGCTATCTCTTTTCGTTCTCAGATTATCGTGGCATAAATAAATATATAAATATATATATAAATATTTTTTAAAATTTTCTGCTGTTACGATTCTCACAAAATTTCACAGTCTCAGTATTCTACAACTAGCTACCAAAAGTTTCAATTCGATCGGATCTGTATTGGTTGATGACAAAATTATCACTCGGAGACTGTTGGGCCGATTAGGCCCATTAACGAACATGTCCGTCGTCTTGAATTGTTCCTCAATGAGTCGAACCTAATCGTTTAAGACCACTTTTGGCAAAGAATTCGAACATTACAGACATTTGGCAAAATTTTAACGCGATGTTCCCTAGAAACATGCGCGTTATAACGCATCAATCATAAATGGCATTCTTTAAACCTTTCTGCCATGGTTTTCGAGTTATTAAGAATATTTGTAAAAGCTATTGAGACATGTGGCACTATACCAATCTTTGTAATTTTGCTAACCAGAGTAGGTACTCTCTTTAAGATTTCTTTCTTGTTGATACCTGCCAATTTCGATTAATTAAACAATATATTAAATTTAGCTCATCGATACATATGAGCTAGTCCAATCCTTTCCATTGCTCTTCTGCATTTATTGAAAACAAATTTTTCCGAGTTAGTCAATGGATAAAGGTGCGAAATAACCAGCCTATAAGTTATGAAAGAGATACTCAACTAGACAACGAACAACCTACCATAGGCAAAGCAGTAACCGTCAATGTGCCCATAACACTTGTCATTCTGGCTGGGTTGTACCAACGTATTGACTACAGCCCACTCAATTCTTCTCTCTGAAACTCTTTTTCATTATTTGTATTCACCATTTCACAATTCATTGTCGACTTTTAAGGCTACGATCAGACTGAAGTTCTGGTTCTTCGGATTTATCGGAATACGGCATCTTTATCTGATGGTTATCGTTGAAATCGATATGCAGATTTTGGGATGTGTTCGCCCATTACTCAGTGTTTTTGCGCGCATGTTCTGGGTACCAGCGTGCTATCACCCTACGGTTTCCGAGTACAAATTTTGCTTTCAAGCAATACAGATCCGATCAAATTGAAACTTGCTAACTACATACTTGTATAATACCGACATAAAGACGTACCTATGTGAAATTTTGTGAGGATCGTATAACCAGAAAATTTAAAAGAATTTGATTCATCTCTCGATTATTTGAGAACGAGTCGAGATAACGATACGCCATTTTTAGGGTAGGTAGCGCATCCAAATGCGACATTTGAGTTTGTTAGTAGGCATAATCTGATTTTTTTTTGTTATTTCCTCAATATCTCAAAAAATACTGATCCTATCAGTATTTTTCAGGTTATTGGAAAAATAAAATTTCAAACATTTCCTAATACATCCTACAAATTTCAACTTTCAAACTCATTTCGTTCTAGAGTAGTTGTGCCGACGGACGGAAGACCGGACATAATTAAGTTTAACCTCGGATTCTTTATCAGTGAGCCGAAACTGAACCCGGCCCAATAATCGATAATTAGCGTATGCATATTGATAGTTACTGTGTTCATGGAAACCAGCGCGCGATTAAACTCCAAAGGAATTCGGTCCGAGTGGTTCATTTTAAGGGGTAGAAATTCAGGTTTGAAATTTATAAAATATTTCTCCAAAGCTTCGAACGAATCCTACTACTGTCATAATTGATTCAAGCTTTCGTACCGTTATATTCTTATAACTAATTGTTCATGAGGGATGGTGAAAATTGAAATAAATCAAACGATTAGGTTCGACTCACTGATGAAGAATCCCAGGTCAAATTTGATTCTGTCCGGCCGACTGTATGGGTGGCCGTTGCCACGTTAACTTTCGAATGGGTAGAGATAGCGATTTGTAATTTTCAGGGTAGGTGACGCGACCAAATGCGATAGACAATATCGTTAATGGGCATAATCCGCTCAACGGTTTCCGAGTATTCATTTTGTCCTCAACCGATACAGATCTGATCAAATTGAAACTTGGTATAACTAGTTGTAGAATACCGCCATAAAGACGTAGGTATGTAGAATGTTGTGAGGATCATAGCTCTAAAAAATGGGTTCAAGCCCTGTGGACAGGAGCTTTCTGGCGCTCTTGTTCAAACAGACAAATTATATCTTATGAAAGTATTGGTTTCTCAGAGTTGGGAATTATATCAATGTAGTCTTATGATAGAACTGCATCATAAAGGAAATTCAATTCAAATAATAGTTTATTTATCAAGATTAAATGAGCAATCTGAGAATGAGAACTGCACCTTGGAAGAAATCAAATTAAAATAGCTGAAATGAATTTGATTCTCTCTTATAGAACAGGATGACATGTACGACTATGAACACAGATCATATAATAAAGCTTAGATAGAATAATTATAGCATTCTGTGGAAACATAGAAGTACGATTCATTATTGAAATTCAGAAAAATCATATCTTCGAAAGTATTAGCTTGTTTGAGTTGGGAATGATATCGATGGATTTTTATGGTGAAGCTGCATCTTAAATGAAAATTGAATTGGAAATTTGTTACTTATAAAAAAGTTTTTTTTTTGTTACTCCGAAACCATCTGGCCTATTTCGCCCAATAACGAACTTAACCGAGATATTCATCTCCCTAACATACTCTGAAAATTTCAACTGCCCAGCTCATTCCGTTCAAGAGTTATTGTAGAAAAAAAAATGGATTCAAGCCCTGTGGACAGGAGCATTCTGGCGCTCTAGTTCAAACAGACAAATTATTTCTCCGAAAGTATTGGTTTCTCAGAGTTGAGAATTATATCAATGTATTCTTATGATAGAACTGCATCATAAAGGAAATTCAATTCAAATAATAGTTTATTTATCAAGATTAAATGAGCAATCTGAGAACTGCACCATGGAAGGAACCAAATTAAAATAGCTGAAATGAATTTGACTCTCTCTTATAGAACAGGATGAAATGTACGAGTATGAACACAGATCATATAATAAAGCTTAGATAGAATAATTATAGCATTCTGTGAAAACAGAAGTACGATTCATTATTGAAATTTAGAACTTCATCTTAGCAGAAATTGAATTCAAACATCATAGAAGAATTTAAATTCAACAAGAGTGCCAAAAATTATCAATCCAAAACCAATAGACGAATTCTACCCAACAACGAACTCATCCGAGATATTCATTCCTCAATTCCAGTTTTGTTTTTAGTGGAGTTATTCTGAACTCAATATTATTACCATTACCATTCCCATCATCATATGGATTGACCATCGGCATGAAAATATCAACCAACAAAAGTATGATAATATTCTAATTCTCATATTGATAGTTAGAGTTGAAGATGATATGAATGGATTCTTATGGTAAAACTGCTTATTGAAAAAAATTTAATTTGGAATTTGTTCTGTAAAAAAAAAATTTTTTTTTGTTACTCCGAAACCATCTGTCCGATTTTGCCCAATAACGAACTTAGCCGAGATATTTATCCCCCAAACATACTCTGAAAATTTCAACTGTCTAGCTCATTCCGTTCGAGAGTTATCGTGCCTACGGCCGGACCAGCCGGACCGGCCGGACCGGCCGGCCGGATGGCCGGACAGAATGAATTTCGACCACGGATTCTTGATCAGTGAGTCGAACCAAATCGTTTAAGACCATTTTCATCGAAAAATTCGAAAATTACAGACATTTGGGCAAATTGCTAAGCACTCAGTTCCGAGGAACTAGAGCGCCAAAAAATTTTGAAATTTTTTTTTGACACTTTGCGGTAACCTTGTCAATACAAAACTTCACATGGTCATGATTCTACAATTTGATGCTAAATTTCAGACAGATCGAGTGATCGGTTTCGGAAATATTAATACAAAATGTGTTTTACTAAAATTGGCCATAACTCCGAAACCGCTTGATGGATTTCGCCCATTAACGAACTCGTCCGAGATATTTATGCTCCAAACCCACCTAGCAAATTTCAATCGTCTAACTCCTTTCGTTCGAGAGTTATCGTGCCTACGGCCGGCCGGACCGGCCGGACTGGCCGGACAGAATCGATTTCGACCTCGGATTCTTGATCAGTGAGTCGAACCAAATCGTTTGAGACCATTTTCAGCCAAAAATTCGAAAATTACAGACATTTGGGCAAATTGATAAGCACTCAGTTGCGAGGAACTAGAGGGCCAAAAATTAGAAAAAAACTAGAAAAACCAAGCCCTGTGGACAGGAGCTTTCTGGCGCTCTAGTTCAAACAGACAAATTATATCTCCGAAAGTATTGGTTTCTCAGAGTTGGGAATTATATCAATGTATTCATATGATAGAACTGCATCATAAAGGAAATTCAATTTAAATAATAGTTTATTTATCAAGATTAAATGAGCAATCATGAGAATGAGAACTGCACCATGGAAGAAATCAAATTAAATCTGGCCAATTTTGCCCAATAACGAACTTAACCGAGATATTCATCTCCCTAAACTACTCTGAAAATTTCAACTACCTACCTTATTCCGTTCGAGAGTTATATCTATGTCTATGGATGAAAAGCAGTCTCACTACTCTCAGATCTCTTACTTCATGTTCCGTTCCGAAATTTAAGAATTTTCTGAGAAAACCTAATTTCGGAGCAAACAACTGAGATTTTTCTCACTTCGCTGACAATTCTTCGATTGATTATATAATGTCATGTCTCAGGAACATCATTTGACATTATGACAATTCATACATAGAATAATATCATTCTGTGACAACGTTGAAATACGATTTATTATTGAAATTTTGAAACATCATATTTCCGAAAGTATTAGCTTGTTAGAGTTAAAAATGATATCATTGGATTCTTATGGTAAAACAGCTTATTGAAAAAAATTTAATTTGGAATTTGCCTTGTAAAAAAAAATTTTTTTTTTGTTACTCCGAAACCATCTGTCCGATTTTGCCCAATAACGAACTTAGCCGAGATATTTATCTCCCAAACCTACTCTGAAAATTTCAACTGTCTAGCTCATTCCGTTCGAGAGTAATTGTGCCTACGGCCGGCCGGCCGGCCGGACCGGCCGAACAGAATGAATTTCGACCACGGATTCTTGATCAGTGAGTCGAACCAAATCGTTCAAGACCATTTTCATCGAAAAATTCGAAAATTACAGACATTTGGGCAAATTGATAAGCACTCAGTTCCGAGGAACTAGAGCGCCAAAAACATTAAAAAATATTATTTATCTCAGGATAACTTGAGAACGGAAAGAGCGACTTACAATGTTCAGGGTAGGTTGCGCATCCCAATGCGACATTTAAGTTCTATGATAGACTTAATCGGCCAAATGGTAATACACATCTGAAATTTTGTTGTTATTTCCACTATAGCTCAAAATATACTCCGTCTCCGATCCAACTAAAACTCGGTAATTACTTGAAGAATGCCGACGCGCTAATTTTCGCGGTATTTGGTGAACATTGTATCCTGAAATTACTTGAAACGTAAGTTTTTCCGTATATTATTGGATATCTAATGAATTTGAACACCGACAGAATATATATTATGTTAGAATCAAAAATTCTATGATCTTAGACGATTAACTCATTACTCAAGTCTGTCATTAAAATGGTACGAAATATATGTATTCTTAATATCTTATAAATGTGGGAAAGCCCTGTGGACAGGAGCTTTGGCGCTCTTATTCAAACTTTGACAAATCATATCTCCAAAAGTGGTTCCTCAGAGTTGGGAATTATTTCAACGGATTCTTATGATAGAACTGCATCATAATATAAAATAAATTAATAGGAATCCATTGATATAATTTTTAACTCTGAAAAACCAATACTTTCGGAGTTATGATTTGTCAAAGTTTGAACAAGGAGCGCCAAAGCTCCTATCCACAGAGCTTTCCCATTTTTTCAATTTGGCTTCTGTGTGTCAGTTTTCAAGAATTTTCGTAATTAAATTCACAACGTAGGTCTATGAATCATCTCATGTTGGATTTACATACATGGGTAATTCCCACCAAATGTTCCCCTTTCGCATTTTAGTTTAAGAAAAAATAAATTAACAATAATCGAATTTATTTTTAGATATCCTAAACCAGAAATTAATTCTTATTAATCTTATGCCTAAGGTTACACACTTTCGTTGGTATTTTGTGAAATAATGAGATATTCATGAAACCGGCATTCACGGATGTGAGACAAAATTCACGGAAATGAAATAATGTTAAATTTTAAATGAAAAAAAAAATTCATATATCCTTACTATAAAAAAATTGGTTCAAGCACTGACGTGAAGTCAGGAGCTTTTGCGCGTATGTTCTATTGTCCATTCTCCTGTATTGGACACTTTTAATCGAATTTACCATGGTGAATTCTATTGTCTATTCTCCTGTATTGGACAGACTTAATCGAATTCACCATGGTAAATTCGATTAAGAGTGTCTCATACAGGAGAACAGACAATAGAATTCACCATGGTAAATTCGATTAAGAGAGTGTCCAATACAGGAGGATGGACAATAGAACATACGCGCAAAAGCTCCTGACTTCACGTCAGTGCTTGAACCAATTTTTCTCTTTCGGACATATCCAGTATATTTTTAATTTTTCCTTCCTTTTTTCTTTTATAATAGCCCTCATTCTTTACGTTTTTCTTCTTCGTATAATTCAGGATCATTTTTTCGGGCTTCATGAAGTCTTCTCATAGATTTTCGTTGTTTTTTCTTCTGTTCTTCATGAGATGCAGTAACTTTTTTCTTATTTTTTTTTTAATGATGTTAGAATTCATGTCCTGAAAGGAGGAACAGAATATCATTATCACATCCGTGAAGACTACCTCACCTCCGTGAATTACTATATTCACGGAGGTGAGATTCACGGAGGTGAGAAATTTGACTTTTTTATAGAATATCTCATTTAAAGAAAAAGGCTTCAAAACAATATTTTAACTCATTAAATAACTTTCGTAATTAAGTATATTCAGATAACAAATAATTGAATAAAATAATCTCCTACCTTAGAATTCATCTTCACGGAGGTGAGAATCCCAAATTTCCCATACACGTCTTTATCACTTGGGTAAGAATTTAACCAATAAGTTACACTTTGAAGTTCAAATCTCAAGTGGTCAGTATTACCTGCGCATCAACCGATATTCCAGGCGGTCCACGATGAAGATACCGTCATCTTGCGATTAAAGAGTCAAATTACAATGTCGCTTCACGGAGGTGATAGATAATGCAGGAACATCGACTAATATAAGTATAATTCGAACACCGATAATTTTTTTATTGAGATTTTATCATGTCAACATTACTTAGTTAATTGTGGATAATGAACTAGAAATACGCTGTGCCAGAATTCCATTAATGCTATAATTTTAAGTTTAGGACAATGCGATAACTAAGAGGAACAGTCACGGAGGTGAGGTTTTTAATTCTTCTGGGAAGAAAACAAGCGTTGAAAATTAAAATTTTTGAAATTTTGCAATTTTTTATTCTTTATAGTGATTGTTACATTTCAAAAGGATATAATATAGAGAATTAAACGATTAAACCAGTTTTATGTAGCAGAAAACTGTCATGAACACCAAAGTGGAACATTTCGTGAGAACTACCCACATCAGCAAATTATAATTAGAGTGTTCTATGAAATCATACAGAATTATTGAGAATAATTATTGAAATTTTTAAATATTATATCTCCGAAAGTATTGGATTGTTAGAGTTCAGAATGATATACATAAATGGATTCTTATGATAAAACTGCATCTTAAAAAAAATTGAATTTAAAATTCGTAAGGTAAAAACATTTGTTTTTGTTACTCCTAAACCACATGGCCGATTCTACCCAATAACGAACATAACCGAGATATTTATCTCCCAAACCTACTCGGAAAATTTCAACTGTCCAGCTCATTCTGTTCGAGAGTTATCGTGTTAACGGCCGGACGGACGACCAGACGGCCGGACAGAATCGATTTTGACCATGGATTCTTGATCAGTGAGTCGAACCAAATCGTTTAAGACCATTTTCAGCCAAAAATTCGAAAATTACAGACATTTGGGCAAATTGGTAAGCACTCTGTTCCGAGGAAGAAGAGCGCCAAAAAGCTGAGAAAACGGTCCATATCAATGGTTAATTCGATTCGGAGAGTCCAATAGAGGTGAATAGACAATAGAACATGCGCGCAAAAGCTCCTGACCCCAAGTCAGTGCCTGAACCAATTTTCTACCTATTTTTTCCCTATTTACATGTTATTTCAAGCCATAAACTGTCAGACATGATGGTATTTCCGTTTTCCTGTTATTTCATCTCAGAAGATGAAAAGATCGTTTCCGAAACTTCTGTTGGACCACAAAGTTTGTGTTGGACAGGACCAAGATGTATAGAATAACAAGGTGTGGACACTCCCTACTAATTCCTGCTAAAATTTTCGGCCGAAAAACGGACCAAGAACTGTCAAATCACGTACTTTATGTACTACTTCACTTTATTAACGATGGTGCCGCTAGGGTCGATTTCGAAGATTCTGACAAGCGAATAAATGAAAACTGACAAGCGACAAAGTTCACTTTTCACCGTTGCTAGTTCGTAAATTCAAATTAAAAGAATATAATGAAGCAGTTTATTGAAAAATCAATCCATTTTTTGATTAATCAGATATCTGTTCGGAGATAATATGTAAACCACATTGGTTTGGAACAGAAATTTCATCTTGCCAAGACATAATGAGGTCAAATAAGGGATTTATCAGTAAAGGAGTTTCTTTGGAACATTTTGAATGGAACTGTAAATGAAGAAATCTGTGAAATCATTATTTTTCCATTACGAAAGATCACATCCAACGTCATTAGAGTACAAGCATTTAATTTATGTATTTTGAAATACATTGAATGATACAGAATTTTCTGTAATACCTCTACATACAATATCTTTCGATATCATATTATTATTCAAATGTAGTAATTCCTTTATCATGTAAGGCTCTTTTAAATTGAGCATTTTACTTATTATATTATATGTATAATTTGAAATTTCATCAAAACATTCTCATGTATACAGCATTTTTTCAGTCACCCAATACCCCTTGACAACTTTTCATGTTCTCAGTCTCAGCAATTAGATTGCTGAATATAGATATTTAATTCGATAGCTATTATTCAGAACTAAGTATATACTGATGAAATATCGAAAAATGATTCATTAAATTGATAAACTAACCAAATAGAGGGTAGTGTACTACGTTTCAATCTTTTATTCAATATACATATATTCGCTAGAAAAATATTTTGAACAAACAAATGTTCTAATTTTCGATACCCTACCTCTAGCACAAGCCAGTTGCCATTCTTGTCGTTTAACAATATCCTTGAAACAAATAATATTATAGTATAAGAGCGCCAAAAAGAATGACGCCTTAGGAAAGCTATTCAAATTGATGAAATCACAATGTGTGGTTGCTCTGAACTTTGTTCTCTGCTAGTCCTTTCATCGTTCACAAATAATATTGTTAGTTTTCATAACATGGCATTTCATTCCTTCTCAATATATAACTGAATTGTATAATGAATATAATTATTAATCAATAGAGTTATATCTTAATTTCAACTGTTAAAACAGTTTATGTTCATCAACCGGCAAGATTATAGTAAATCAACAAGTCTTACGTTCTCCTATGTTGATTTATTAACAATTAACGGTATCAGCGATCTTTCAATATTATTAATATTAAAATTAATAACTATCTTGATACTAGAAATCTGCCCCTGATCCGGTAAGAATATACAATTGTTAAAAAAATATATTCGCATAAAAACGAAGTATTTTCGAAATGGTTCTGGATACTCGTTCAGAGTTCACACAGCAAACATTTGACTTACTTTCGGCGCGGCAAACGACTTTCCACAAGAAACTGGAATAAGCAAAGATTCAAATTTAATTTGACATGTCGGTAATTTTGTCCATAAAATTTCTACTGCCGGCATCTATCGGCGAAAATTGAAGTAAAACAAAATCCTTGTATTTTGACAGTATTTGGACCGCAAATCGGCCGAAAATATGTCAAAGAGTGTCTTCACCATGTATTCTATGCATCTATGACAGGACTGTAGTTACTCGCTATACAGGGTGTTTGGTTTATCGATACATATTTGAAAAAGGGTGGAATATGATATTATGAGATCATTTAGAACTTATTTGAGCAAATATACTTATTGACAATGTGTCCCGCATTTAGAAATATTCCCAGTTATTTTTCCGAATCTTATCATAATTGAGGTAAACTAATAATTGTTGATTAATAAAGTTTTGACCGGACGATCCATCTTAGAAATCCACCATAGAAACCATAGCGTAGAGTCCCCCTTATTATTTATTAGTGTATACCATTTCACAATACATTGTGTCGACTTCTTCTCAAACTTGTAATGGATTTCGTTTTTTCCTCACCACACCTCCAAGCGACGTCCTACTCATTTTGGCCCCCTCCCATTTCTTCCTTTCATTCATGAAACCCACGGCACGACCTTAATTTCAGATTGCAATTCAGAATTTTTATTATGGCTGCTTGTAACATATGGCGCGGAAATAAAAAAATGTCTGGTCTGCCATTAACAATTCAAATCACTATTAACAGGTATTCATTATCCATGTATTCGATGAATGAATTTGCGCAATTTCCTAGCATACGACCCTGTTTTCAGATTTTGTCAATGAAATGTCCTATCTCGAATATTAGTTAAGTATGTCGATTTGATTGATTTCGACGACGGTATACGCATGTGGGCTTAGTGAAATTTAATTCTGTGATCCATTTCACAGAAAACGGATTTGAATTCCGATCGTATTCGATGGTGATATATTATCTTGATTACGCGTATGATCTTACCATCCACCTCTCAGGATATGAGCTAATCAGTGTTGCCAATGGCTTTCCGCCGAATAATCTGAAATATTCGTCAAAGAACTCAAAGTATTCGTAAAAATATCCTAAAAAAAAATGGTTCAAAAATTGGTGTAATAGAGGACCTTATGAGGAGTCAGAAATGGGCTCTCGAATATCTCTTATGCCTTCTAGTTTCTGAGATACAGGGTGTTTCCCGAAAATCATAGAATCTGTAAACCCCTATAAGTTAAAACTGTTGAATCAATTTCTATAATATTTTGCTAGCATTTTGACTTTGAGAGACTTCGAATAATCCAAAAGTGCAAATAAAAAAAATGGGTTCAAGCCCTGCGACAGGAGCTTTCTGGCGCTCTAGTTCAAACAGACACATTTTATCTCCGAAAGTATTAGTTTCTCAGAGTTGAGAATTATATAAATGTATTCTTGTGATAGAACTGCATCATAAAGGAAATTAAATTCAAATAATAGTTTATTTATCAAGATTAAATGAGCAATCTGAGAATGAGAATTGCACCATGGAAGAAACCAAATTAAAATAGCTGAAATGAATTTGACTCTCTCTTAGAACAGGATGAAATGTACGAGTATGAACACAGATCATATAATAAAGCTTAGATAGAATAATTACCTATAGCATTCTGTGAAAACATAGAAGTATGATTCATTATTGAAATTTAGAACTTCATCTTAGCAGAAACTGAATTCAAACATCATAGAAGAATTTAAATTCAACAAGAGTGCCAATCCAAAACCAATAGACGAATTCTACCCAACAAGAACTCATCCGAGATATTCATTCCTCAATTCTATGATGAACGATACTTATATATCTTTCCTCAAATCTACTCCAATACACCAATATTCCAGTTTTGTTTTTAGTGGAGATATTCTGAACTCAATATTATTAACTTACCATTACCATTCCCATCATCATATGGATTGACCATCGGCATGAAAATATCAACCAACAAAAAGTATGATATTATATTATAATTCTCATATTTATACGATTGCTGGAATTAATGACAATGAGACAACGTCATGTCTCAGGAAAATAAGTTGACATTATAACAATTCATAGAATACCCACAGAATAATTATATCATTCTGTGATAACATAGAAATACGATTTAAATTGAAAATTTGAAAAATCATATCTCCGAAAGTATTAGCTTGTTAGAGTTAAAAATGATATGAATGGATTCTTATGGTGAAACTGCATATTGAAAAAAATTTAATTTGGAATTCGTTTTGTAAAAGAAATTTTTTTTTTGTTACTCCAAAACCATCTCTCCGATTTCGCTCAATAACGAACTTAACCGAGATATTTATCTCCCAAACCTACTCTGAGAATTTCAACTGTCTAGCTCATTCCGTTCGAGAGTAATCGTGCCTACGGCCGGCCGGACAGAATGAATTTCGACCACGGATTCTTGATCAGTGAGTCGAACCGAATCGTTTAAGACAATTTTCATCGAAAAATTCGAAAATAACAGACATTTGGGCAAATTGATAAGCACTCAGTTCCGAGGAACTAGAGCGCCAAAAAAGCAGGACCGTACCTACTAGAAAATTAATATTTTTGTCCAGATCCCAAAACATCATTCTTTACGTGAAAAAAAAATTGTTGTCAGTTTCGTGAGTAGAAAAAAAATGCTATGGTAATCAATTCGAAATTACCAATTTTTTTTTTAATGCAGTAAGCAGCCTGAAATAAAAAATATTCCGATTTTTTCATGAAAAAAATAAGTTGAATTTGTTGCTCCGTCTGATTTAACAGTGAGAATCATGACCGGAACTATTAGACCTGCACCTAATAATTGGTTGCCAGTTCTTTATAACATTGTCCCGCCCTACATTCGCAGCCAGACTGCTGTTTTGAATTCTTGAAATAAATTTCATTCTTTTCAGAATTCATTTCCGATTCTCTGCTATATTCCAGAGAATAAGATTTCTTGCGATATATTCGCAAATATTTCATTTCCTTTCCTTCGAATAGAGTTGCGGGGTTTGATATCCCCAGAAAAATTTGGTCTATTCTGAATCGTTCAAGAATAGATCATGGTCGTTGTAAATTATCTATGCGCTTCCTTACATAGTATAAAACAAAGTCGCTTCCCGCTGTCTGTCTGTCCCTATGTATGCTTAGATCTTAAAAAGTACGATAAGGATTTTGATGCGTTTTTTTTTAATCAATAGGAAGGTTTATGTGTATAAAAAATGCATAATATATCAGAGAAACACTGATAAGTTTAGAGGTTTCTAATGTGATGTCGTAAATAAACACATTTTTTTGCGCTTACATTGCAAACGCTGGCTGAACCCTACGAGATAGATCAAAGTAATGTGGTACAGTATGGTACACCTTAAAAAGGTCTACAAAAAAGTCCGTGATGGTATATGTCTATTTCTTAAGGATAACCCAGAATAACCATTTTTTATCCTTTACATTCTACGAGAAATAATGGCTTGATTACGAAGCGATTTTAAGCAATACATCATTGATCCTTATCCAAGTAAGTACCTTGAATGCATTGTGCATTTAATATTGATCAATATGGCCCTTTACAGCATGTAATTAAAATGAATATTTTCGAAGATATTGCAGATTTAAAGTGCAGGGACATAGAGGTTGCGGTGGTACCGACCATGGGACCGGCACAGCCAGGATAGGGATAGAATTCAAATACAGAGAGCCAGGTAATCATCTGTAGAGCGTGAGGCTCGCCTCAGCCAGGATAGATGTATTGATTCCCCGAATTCATCCGATACCATCGAATTTACTGATCCAATTTAAACGCCTACAATTTCCGGTAAAGATATATTTTGCAGTGACCATTAATAAATCGCAGGGTCCAACTTTCCACGCTACAGGCTTATATTTGAGCGTTGAGTGTTTTTCACATGGCCAATTATATGTCGCCCTTTCAAGGAGTAACCTCTAAAGAAAACATGTTTGTATTGTCTAACGACAAAAATTCTGTACTACATTTTGTTTCAGTATTTCAACCGTGCGAAGCCGGGGCGGCAAATAGTTTATAATAATTTTACATCATTTTATTATGAGGTAGGGAACCAACCATATTCAAACCAAAGCTGAGAACAAACTGTTGAGAACTATTGACGGTATTTTTCGGTCCTGCCACCTATGACCAACAGACTCAAACGGTAAAAATCCAGTAATTATCTCGTCTTCAATCTACGTGACCACTCGGATAAAGAAGCCAGATACAACAGTTGACATTACCGGGACATAAAACGGTGAGCGTAAAGTGGAAAATGCGTTTCGAGATTGCAATCTTACTCGGATGTCATTTCATTCAACATTGTCTTCAACTGAGAAGAATGCCATTCACAATTCTCGGAGCACGTTCCTAGATACCCTTCCACTGATTATTTCCATTCCTTCATTCATGTGTTTCTTCCTTGCCATATAGAGTGTCTTTATTACGTAAACTACGCGGATAGCCTGAGGTCACAACGGCTTCCGACATAAGTTCTTTCAGTTGCGTAAGACGAGTCGTATCATTTTGGTAAAGTAGGTATGACGCGTGTCGTTTTAGGTACATGGTGAACCAAAATGGACACTTTCTAAATGGCATTTTCTAAATATTGCTGTAATTTTTCTCCTGTTGAAAATTTTCCATTTCTTTAAAAACATTATTATAGCTACTTTTCAATGAGGTTAATTAAATTTTCTAGAAACTGATATTTTATCTGGTCTCCACATGAAAATATATTTTTTAAATGGGACAAAATATGACATATTTGTTATTTTCCATAACTTTTGAATTTCATTGTGATTCGAAAGTTGAGTAGAAGTTACGACGTAAATAGAGCTTCTATAATCATAAAAGGATACTGTGGGAAGTATATTCATTATTAAATGGTTTCTTTCTAGGTTTTCTCTCCCAAACTCTGAAAAATATCTATTATATAAAAATATATTATTTTGTGAATTGCTTCTGCGTAAGAGACACAAAAGATATTTGTCAGAAGCAATTAATCGAACAATGCTGCCTAACAAACAATAACGAAACAACATCAACGATGAAACAACCATTAAAACAATTATTTAATAGATATTTTTCAGAGTTTGGGAGAGAAAACCCAGAAAGAAGCCATTTAATAGAGCTTTTACTGTTTGAAAAAACGTTTGACTATAATCTACATTACATATTTAATTAGTCATGGCACCCTCCAAAGCCAACTTAAGGTTGAAATTTTATTCCTTCTGCGAAATATCAAGTTATAATTAGTTATAATTTTTTTAAAAGGTTATTTCAAGCCCTATCGAAATATGCAGACATGGGGGTCCCATTTGAAAAATATATTTTCATGTCGAGATCAGATAAAATGTCAGTTTCCAGAAAATTAAAGAGTATCTACAATAATATTTCTATACAGAAATGGTTAATTTTCAACCGAAGAAAAGTTACAGCAATATTTCGAAAATACACATTTTCGAAAAACATCCTGTAACTATGTAGCGGTGATAGATAACGACATGCGGTTTTCACCTATGAGTTTCTCATGAAAATTAGTCCTCAGACACCATCAGTATTTGTGTATCTAGTACATAAATAGGAATTTCCTTTCGAAAGCGTCCAATATGGGCCAGCCTGTAGATTTATTTGCTTGAATCCATTATCACAATGGTTAATTGTATGCAGTTTATTTGAATATTTGAGAAGTATTTTTGAAGAAATTAATTGGAAAAGTTTATGATCTACTGGTATAAATAGTGTAATAGTTATTTGTTTAGAATTGAATGAGTAGCCATTAATCCGCCTAGCAATTAATACGCCCGGCCATTAATACTCCTAGCCATTAATATGCCTTATGCCAATAGATGAATATAATCGGTAGATCAATTGAATCGGTAGATCAGTTGAACTGTTACATGAAATGAATCGGTATGTCAACATAATACGCGAAATCTCACGATAACTTGAGAACAGAACGAGATAGCGGATTGCAATTGCAATTTTCACGGAATTTCGTGAATATCGTATTACTAGAAAAGCCCTGTGGACAGGAGCTTTCTGGCACTCTAGTTCAATCAGACAAATTATATCTCCGAAAGTATTGGTTTCTTAGAGTTGGGAATTAAATCAATGTATTCTTATGAAAGAACTGCATCATAAAAGAAATTAAATTCAAATAATAGTTTATTTATCAAGATTGAATGAGCAATCTGAGAATGAGAACTGCACCATGGAAGAAATCAAATTAAAATAGCTGAAATGAATTTGACTCTTCCTTATAAAACAGGATGAACACAGATCATATAATAAAGCTTAGATAGATTAATTATAGCATTCTTTGAAAACATGGAAGTACGTACGATTCATTATTGAAATTTAGAAAAATCATATCTCCGAAAGTATTAGCTTGTTGGAGTTGAAAATGATATCGATGGATTTTAATGGTGAAACTGCATCTTAAATAAAAATTACAGAGATTTGGGCAAATTGATAAGCACTCAGTTCCGAGGAACTAGAACGCCAAAAAGTGTAATTCCCTTTCCGGGATTTGAGCCCGCCTTCTCTCGTCCCGAAACCGAAAACGGACTGACTAGAAACGGCTATAGGGCTCCTCGAACGATTTTGTCGATCTCCGGTATTAGAATAAAACGTCGGTACTTAGCTGGGATATATATTCTTAATTTTCACTTTTCGACATAAAATCGGCACATGGGGGTTTATTTGACGGTTTTTTACCCTTGTCTCTCTAAGACGATTTTGACTTTACTCGAACCAACTATTAGCAAGGAATTAGACAATGTCATGTCTCAGGAAAATAAGTTGACATTATGACAATTCATACATAGAATAATTCTGTGAAAACGTAGAAATACGATTTTTTATTGAAATTTTGAAAAATCATATCTCCGAAAGTCTTAGCTTCTTAGAGGTAAAAATGATATCATTGGATTCTTATGGTAAAACTGCTTATTCAAAAAAATTTTTGGAATTTGTTATGAAAAAAAAATTTTTTTTTGTTACTCCGAAACCATCTGTCGATTTTGCCCAATAACGAACTTAGCTGATATATTTATCTCCCAAACCTACTCTGAAAATTTCAACTCTCTAGCTCATTCCGTTCGAGAGTTATCGTGCCTACGGCCGGCCGTCCGGCCGGCCGTAGGCACCAGCCGGACAGAATGAAATTCGACCACGGATTCTTGATCAGTGAGTCGAACCAAATCGTTTAAGACCTTTTTCATCGAAAAATTCGAAAATTACAGACATTTGGGTAAATTGATAAGCACTCAGTTCCGAGGAACTAGAGCGCCAAAAATAGTCATCATGATCCCAATTTTCAAATTTCAAATAGGACCAGTTCTCCAAAAATGTCTAATAGGCACTCGAAGTTGGGACAGCCTATATGCGAGTCTATCGGCTTCTGCCCAAAGATTTCATATATCAAAATAAAATGTATTCGAATGCACGTATAAGGGCATATAAGGGCAAATAAAGCACAATTTATCCCAACAGACTGGCCACGAAGCCAATTATTCATCCATTGAATTAATTCATTCGCTTCGTTATCATAAGAGGAATGATTTTCCATTCCCCTATGATATTAATTCTCTTCTGATTTTATTTCCGAATACTGGTACAGTGATCACCAAACTTTATTTCTCCAGATATTTCAGGAAGTTTATTCTTTTAAATCCTACACGATAATATTACTTTTTACGAACGAGTTAGGTAAAGTATGTTGTAACACACATGTTGAATGCAGTGCGAGTCTCTGACTGAATAAATTCAGTTAATCAAAGACAATGTTTTTGTTGTAAATATTATCAGATGATCGATTAGTATTTAAAATTGTGTTCTTTCAGATGTAAGAACATATTATACAGCTTGTCCCAAATTTCAGATATGACGTCATCGATAATTTTTTTTTAGAGGCAATCTTAATTTTGTTATGATTATTCTTGAAGGATATATCAAGTTACACATTCGTACCAAATATCAAATTGTTATTCATTGTTGTTAAACAAATATTTAGCAAACATCAAATAGTTCCAAAATGGAGCAATCTCATTCAACTCAATGAAATATTTCAGGCATTTTAAAAATGGAGTATCAAAAGGTATTTTTTATCAAACAAAAATGTTAAATAAAAACAAGTAAGGAGAGTAGGATCGTATATCGAGCGAAGATTAGCGAGGATATTTATTAGTTTGTCGTTTTTGTGAGAAACAATATTTGTTGAATCTTTGGAAATGCCGTACTTATTTGAAACCCACAAAATTGAAATTTTAATGATGATTGGCTATGGAGATGGAAGTTTTTCATTTATTCAGAGAGAAGTATCCTGATTTAACTCCCATGTCGCAAAGGACCAAAAGCAAGATTGAAAAACAGTTTCGGGAAAATGGATATAAAAGAAACAAAATAATCACCGTCAGAGTCGACTGTTGATTACGTTAATGGGCATAATCGGGCAAATGGTTTCCGAGTAATACCCAAGACCGTCTTAAACTATGCGGGGGCCTTTGGGCACACAATAATTCGGGGCCATTTTTGGAAAGTAAAGAAAGCGAATTATACATTTTTCTACCATGATAACTCTTGTACGGAATGAGCTAGACAATTTTCAGAGTAGGTTTGGGATATAAATATCTCAGTTAAGTTTATTAATGGGCAAAAATGTGGTTTCAGAGTAACGAAAAAAAAATTCCCACTTTTGCGCGTATGTTCTGGGGAACATCGTGTTATCATTTTGCCCAAATGTCTGTAATTTTCGGATTTTTTTGCCGAAAATGGTTTCAAACGATTGGGTTCGACACCCTGATGAAAATTTCGCGGTCAAATTTGATTCTGTCAGGCCAGCCGTTGTCACGATAACTTGGGAACGGAAAGAGAATTTTAAGATTAGGTGGCGCATCCCAATACGACGGACAAGTTCGTTAATGGGCATAATTGGCCCAATATGATTTCCTAGTACTTAATAATTTTGTTTTCAACCAATACAAATTCGATCGAATTGAAAGTTTGTTTATAGGTATAATCGCCCAAC
Organism: Halyzia sedecimguttata; assembly: GCA_937662695.2. Taxonomy (NCBI): domain Eukaryota; kingdom Metazoa; phylum Arthropoda; class Insecta; order Coleoptera; family Coccinellidae; genus Halyzia; species Halyzia sedecimguttata. The sequence goes on along the minus strand of OW569417.2, from coordinate 18,276,041 downwards.
CGGTTTTGGAGTAATACCCATCTGAAATTTGGTTGTTGTTTCCTAAATAACTCGAAAAATACAAAACCGATCCAATTCCAACATGGTTACTAGTTGTAGAATACCAATGCAAAAATTCTTGCGAAATTTCGTGAGGATCATATCACTAGAAATCTTTCAAAAAATCATAGAAAATCATGAAAAAAATTCTATATCTGACATCGCTGAAATTTTGCGAGAAAGGAAGATAGGAGATAGGGACTTGCAATTTTCAGGGTAGGTTGCGCATCCGAATGGGAGGGTTAATATCGTTTTTGAGCATATCGGTCTGACGGTTTCGAAGTTATTCCGACCTGGAATATTATTTCCTCGATAACTTAAAATATTAAGACTTGATCGAATTGAAGTTTGGTAACTAGTTTTAGAATATCGACATAAACACGTGTGTAAAATTTTCTGAGAACCGTACCACTAAAAAATTTTAAAAAAATTACGAAAAAAAAATTGATTCAAGCTCCTGACTTCACGTCAGTGCTTGAATCAATTTTTTTGACTTATATTTATCCAAATACAAGCCATGTTTAGTCTTATATGACTTTTTTGTCTTAAATGGATCCTAAATAAGCTGTTTAAGTCAAAATGTTAGGGACATTTCATTCTTCGAAAAGAAAAGAGGCAAAGTTTGACTTGATTTTGTTGTAATTTGGTTAAATAAACATAATTTTGATTCAAATTTCAAGACAAAAGTAAATTTCATTTTCGACTCGGGTGCTTACTGTGCCCGACAAAAATGTTTTTAGAATAAATGTGAGAAAAATTGTCTGTCCTTCGGGGCCGCCCTAAGGATGGGGGCCCTGGGCACGGGCCCCGTGTGCTCTTACGGTAAAGACGGTATTGGTAATACCCATCTGAAATTCTGTTGTTATTTCCTCAATAACTCAAAAAATACATATCCGATCGAATTGAAACTTGGCAATCATTTTTAGAAGTCATACATTTTTCAAAAATTTCGTGGGCACCGTTCGACTATAAATAAAAATAAAAATATCTTCAAAAATTATATATTTCAGATAATAGTTTTCAGTTTCCGCTGGATTTCCGCACAAACCTTCAAGCTTAATTTTATTTATCCGATAATTTCAGAAATACCGAAGAGATCGAATTGAAATCTATAATACTCTGTTAATTAGAGTAAGCTCGAAGCTTCATGCAGCATTTCGTGAAGGTGAGGCGTGAATAGACAGAAGAACATGCGTGCAAAAGCTCCCAACTTCACGTCAGTGTATTTTACGATTTTTTCTTACTCAGTTTGGAGACTTTTTCATCTATGTGTTACATCAGGGCAAAAACAGAATATTTTTTTTTTTTTTTTTTAAAAGGTGGACCTAGTCCCTAAATATGGTCTTGACTTTCGTCATTAACCAGCAGAAATAAAATGTAATCACATTCATACCGGACAATCACAATAAACATCCATGCCCTGAGCGGGATTCGAACCCGCGACCCCGGCACCACAGCAGGTCTTTATACCAACTGCACCACCTGAGCCGGCTAACAGAATATTTCGGAGAATGACTAGCAGAGACCATAGTTCAGAGCAATCCACAGAGTGCGATTTCATCAAAGTTCAACTATGATGAAATCACACTCTGTGGATTGCTCTGAACTTATGGTCTCTGCTAGTTTATCTATCATACTCGTATACTAGCGATAAGTTTTCCTTAAAAGCGATAAAATCTTTGTACTTATTCAGGGAATGTTAAAACCCTTATTTCGCTGCAAGATTCCAAAGCTTTATCATTTGAGAAAATAATGAGCCCAGAGACACGATCACATTTTGAAACGCATAATACTACTTCCTATCCTTGAACATCGAATCGATTAAGTTTCAGTCAGTCATTGACATCCCACCAGTTTACTCCGATGAGTGATTCAGACTGGCTCAGGTGTGATCTGTGGGTTCATTAATAAAAACACAAGCCTTCGTCGATTAAAGTTTACTATAATAGCCCAGACTAGAGATGAAGCGAAGGCGCGGCACGCTCTCCGCAAAGATAAAACTGGCCTAAAATATATGCACAGCGGCGTGCCTATCCATATCGACAATTTATTACAGTTAAACCTGAGCGAACGGTGGCAGTAAAGGAGATGGCGATACAGATCATCGAGTTCTTACGACGAATCAGCTCTCTATGATGGAAACAGAAAGATATATTGAGCAATTAGGAAGTCGGATTAGGTCTACCAAGATTTCTACAAAAACACATCTATACTGAAAGAAGTTTCTTCGTTATCTAGATTTTAATTTATCTTATCGATATCATTCTGAAATATGTGGAAGAATGGTTACACCTATATAATGTACTAGAATGAAATATATCTATCGCTTTGGATGTGGAGTAACTTAAATAAGCATTACCCGTATCATATACTGCGCTGACAAGAGTGCAACTAGATTAGATTAGATGATTCTATCTAACGTCATTCGGATCGTGGTGAAAAAATATCTTCTTTGAGATTTTTTTCAAAATAGACACCATTCTCATTTAAAGCTTTAGGAAGTTGTGACCTTCCTCTCTTCTACTGTCGTTTTCAATCAATCAATCGGATGATTTGAAACCAATAATACCATACCAGAGATGCTGAAGTAGGTTATTTTGGTCTCCCTGAATGAAGGTTTTACTTGTAAAATTGATTTCAAATCGATATTTAAACGCAATAACAACTCTAAATGCGTGAAATATAAAAAAAATCGCATTCAGTGTCGGCCAAGTCACGCTGATGATTGGTAATAACCATGAAACCCTGGGTTTGTGTCTGCCCTTTCATTACGCTTTCCTCTTTGGGGAACACTGAGCGATGAGGTCAGCCAGCCCGGCCACGCGGAAAATGTGTTGATGGTTAAAATCAATAGATATTTATCCGTGTGTTTTGTTCAAGTTATTGGTAATTAGACACAGTTCACATCATTCAATGTTCACTGGTTGGTAGTTGTAGTATATTGATACATATATTTATGTAGGATAAGGAACGCGAATATATCGATGTTTGAAATGTTTCATATGCTCGCTTATCGCTGATTGTAACAGATATTGAATGTAAATTTGAGTTAGTTATAAACGGCAGAACAACCAGTAAAGTTATTAAATCAAATATATTATTTCTTATGATTATTGAATCCAAATTGATTGAATATATCACAGTAGTTTGTGGAGCGGGTACAGTACCTGGATAGCTAACCCTTCTGGCTGTGGATGCAAAGAAGCGCACCAAAGCAGACCTCACGTCAATAGTTTTCTAACCTTTTTTATTCGATTTTTAAATTCTGTATACATGAAAACATATACTGTTAATATTTCAGAGGAGGTCACAAACATTTTTTCGTTGAAAGATTAAAGATGTAAAGGGTCCACCATCTAACGTTTTTTTTTTTCAACTAGTGTTTATTTCGTAAATGATAACACTTAGCTCATGTCTGATTTGACAGATAATTAGTTTTATCCTTCCGCTGAACGAATATGGTTTGTGTATACGCTTGAACAACGCTGGGAAATATTGCGACATTACTTTGAAAATCATGGTAATGTTGCAGAATGTGTGCGAAAATTGCGTACGGACATTGGAAGAAGAGAAGCACCGTCAGCTCCGTATGTTCGTTATCTTGTGAAAAAAGTGAAAGAAACTGGCATCCTCATCGATAAACAAAAGCGTGAGAAGCCAAAAACAGTGCGTACTCCCGTGAATATTGCTGCTGTGGCAGAAAGTGTGCGTGAAGCGCCATCAACATCAATTCACCGTCGTTCTCAAGAATTAAACATTTCGGAGACATCATTGAGACGAATTTTGCCTAAAGACCTTGGTATGACGGCATACAAAGTCCAATTGATTCAGGAGTTGAAGCCAACTGAACATCCAATGCGTTTTCGCTTCGCTAAGTGGGGCTGCGATCGACTTACAGAAGATGCCGACTTTGCCAAAAAAATCATCTTTTCAGATGAGGCTCATTTTAATCTTGGCGGGTATGTAAACAAGCAGAATTGTCGCATTTGGGGCACAGTAAACCCGCACGCATACATTGAAAAGCCGAACCCAAAACGAGTCACTGTTTGGTGCGGATTTTGGCGCAGAGGCATAATTAGGCCATTTTTCTTTGAAAATGAGCAAGGAGTAGCCGTTACAGTCAATGGCGATCGTTATCGGGCCATGCTGAACGAATTTTTGTGGACAAAAATTGAAGAGGAGGATATTGGCAACATTTGGTTTCAACAGGACGGCTCTACGTACCACACAGCCGAAGCTACACTCGATGTTTTGCGCCCTGTTTTTGAAGATCGCATTATCAGCCGCAGAGCTGATGTCGTTTGGCCACCTCGGAGCTGCGATTTGACATCGTTGGACTATTATTTGTGGGGTGCCGTCAAAGATAAGTGTTACACCGACAAGCCAGAGACAATTGACTCTTTAAAGGACAATATTCGTGAAGCCATTGGTGAAATACAGCTGCACACAATCGATAATGTGCTTAAAAATTGGACCGATCGTGTAGGCTATTGCATGGCCCGCCGAGGCAGCCATTTGAATGAAATTATTTTCCATTATTAACCGAAAGGATTGTACTTTCAAATAAAAAAGAAATGTGAAAAAATATTCAGTAGTTTTTTTTATTGCATTCAAAAAAAAAGAAGAAGTTATTTGGCGGACCCGTTATATCATCAGAGAAAATAATAAACCAATAAACGATGGTTCTCAGTTTCAAATTCTCAATAAACTGGCTCCGTAAGTCCTCTAGCAAACCATCGATATCCAATCAACCAGAGATTGCTAATGGCGAATATATATCCTGATCGGAAACAAATTGCGTACATGCAGAAACTGGTAGTGGGAGTACGAATAAACCTAATGAATGAATAACACATGTTCTTATGAATGGATGATTAAGTAAACTCGTGCAAAGAGAGCTGAAGTAACGTATGATCGAGCAGGGTCAGCCGGGCGTGGTGCTACAACTGTCAGGGGTCGGAGGTACGTGGGTGCCCGGTTCAGCGGCTTAGGGCTAGCCTGCAACGGATGGCACTAGATCTGAAGAGATGGATGATGGATGCACAATAGTCTGTTCTAGGTGTGTCTGTGGTTTTCACTATTTCATCTTGTACAAGCTGTGATTTTTTGAGGTGGAGACCCAGGCCAGTACTCAGGCTGACCTGAATGGACATTTCTTAGGAGTTAATTACCGATGAAAATATTAGGTTCGACCATTTTTTTTACTCGAAACACAAGCATATGTTATTACTTTATAGTCAGTACCCAAATTTAATGATTATATTACACGTTTCTGCAGTTCCGAGCTTTTGTTCACAGTTTGATAAAGTGGATGAATAACAGATGTGACAATCACTTTAGATTTTAGACATGCATTGCCTGATTTTCACACACAAATAGAAAAAAGAAAAAAAGAATGTGAACAAAATATGAAAAATTAATATTCTGATACCGAAACAATTATAATGGATCTGGAACCAGAAATATTGAGGATAATTAGAATGGTGAATAATAAGGTAATATCTATGATAGGTGTAGCCAAACAATCAAAATAATAATAATAATAATATAACGACGTTTCGGTCAGTAATGTATTTCTGACCGAAACGTCATGTCCTATACAACATTTATTAATAAATTATTATTATAACTTTAATTATTTGACAATTTCTATCACAGATTTCACCTTAATAGATTACCAATTTAATTATTCTCAATATAAGTATCTGATTTCAGATTCAATCCGTAATAATTGTAATCATTAAAGGATACTGTGGGAGGTATACTCATTATTAGAAGGTTTCTTTCTGGGTTTTCTCCCCAAACTCTGAAAAATATCTATAAAATAAAAATCAATTATTTTGTGATTTGCTTCTGCGTAAGAAACACAAGATATTTGTCAGAAGCAATCAATCGAACAAGGTTGCCTATTTATTATTTATTATTATTATTGATAAGAGGTTACGTTGCACCGCGACCTTGAGATCTATTGTGCCCCCCATCAGAGCTGTTCTCACCATTACGCCATCTACAGCTCGCCCTCCAGTTCCAGAGTATAAATGAACCTCAATATCTGGGAAGGCTTCAAGAATATTACGTCTTCACTCCTACAAGTTTCCTGTCCAAAGCATTCCTTTCGCTGACTTGCAATGGCGAGGCATTCTGTAACAAGGTGAAGAGGAGTTTCTTCCTCCTCCCCACAGAATCTGCACTCGTCAGTATCTGATAAACCTATTCTCATCAAATGCTTCCTGAGGCGACAGTGTCCTGTGAGGAAGCCAGTGACCAGGTGTAACTTATTCTTACAGAGATCCAGATACCTTTAGGATCTCACTTCTTTAAAGTTCCTAAGGAACTTTTTGGAATGAACCAAACCTGGAAGATTCCGCCAGAGTGTCTCTCTTTTGGTTTCCTCCTTCTCCAGAAACTCTTTCTTGTAGGTGCATTTTCCTATACCGCAGAAAGGTTCTGGGCCGATAAAAGGAGTTCGTGCTGCCTTTCTGGCAAGTGTATCGGCCTCTTCGTTCCCCTTGACTCCCGAGTGACCGGGGACCCAGACTAAAAAGACCTTATTATTCTTGCCAATTTCATTTAGTTAAGGTTGCCTAACAAACAACAACGAAACAACATCAACGAAGAAACAACTATATCGTAAAGATTTGGAGTACCTATACAGTGCGCGTCAAAATTATGGAACAAATTCATTTTCTCAGAAGAAAAATATTTGGCAACAAAATACTGAAACAGGTCACTTTTTGTTTCACTTTTACCAAATTTTCATGCATGTTTGAAGGATTTTTGTTGCACCCTGTGCCATCCCCATCAACCCTCTAAATTTTTTGAAAAGGGAAAGTGGGTCATATGGTACTTTTTTGGCAAGGTATCTTCTTTACAGTCGTGCAGAAATTTTCAAGGAAGAATTTTTCTTTTCTGAAAAATAGTTAGTTCAAAGAGGTTTTCAGTATGTGCACTTTGTCATGGCTCATTTACTTTGAGACGATGGTACCTGATGAAATTTGTCACCGAATGAAAGTCAACCATTACAGTTTTGTTCATGCACAACTTTCAACCCCTACTCTAATTTTTCACGTGAGGGGGTTGAAAGTTGTGCATGAACAAAACTGTAATGGTCGACTTTCAGTCGGTGACAAATTTCATCAGGTACCATCGTCTCAAAGTAAATGAGCCATGACAAAGTGCACATTACTGAAAACCTCTTTGAACTAACTATTTTTCAAAAAAGAAAAATGTTTTCTTGAACTTTCCCTATTCAAAAAATTTTGAGGGTTGATGGGGATGGCACAGGGTGCAACGAAAATTCTTTTGTTGCCAAATATTTTTCTTCTGAGAAAATGAATTTGTTCCATAATTTTACGCGCCCTGTATATCAGACTCCTTCGTCAGACACTTAACGAAAATCGTCAGAATTATTTTGTCCATAGTTATTCTGAAATTCGAGAATTATCAGAATCCTTCATCAGACACTAATAAAAAATCTTCGGAATTATTTGTTTTTGAATATTATACTGAAATTTGTCAAACTGACTGTATTTGAAATAGCATTGTAGCACAGTTTCACTTCATATAGAAATTTTTAGGTTCTAACTGTTTCTTCAACAAATTTTGCCAAATATAGTCAATTTCAATTGAGCAATTTTCAACATTTCGTAGTATCCGATGAAGGAAACTGATTCAGGCTCTAGAACGTTACAAAAAAATTGGTGCTGTTTCGTTAGGCAATATTATTATATATTTTGATACTGACAATTATCTAGTATTCCTAACGCAGAAGCAAACAATTAAAAAAATTTATAAATAGTGCAGAAACCTGTACATCAGATTTCAAAATTTTATTTTCGAATTTGGAAAGACGAGAAAAAAATAAGTAAAACTAGATGCAGTCAGCATACAACTTTAATATTTATTAACTTGAGAGTAATCTAGATGTTTCGATAAGGAGGTGGCACAACATTAAACAAAAATAAATTTTCTTCCACAAATGGTATAGGTACTTTTTCAGCTTATTCCATAAAATCATCAACTATTTCTTATTGTCCGAAATAAAGGATCCCAACATTATTGAAATACGAGACGACATGTCAGTATTTGGGACCAATTATTATAATCAAAGAATACATTTCAAACACCCTGTGTACGTGTAAAAAAATCAACAATTGACAATTGGTCATTTTGCTACATGTAAAAAAATATGAAAATGAGCAAAAATACCCATTTCGAAAACAGCAAAATTTTAATTTAAACAAAAATAACGTTGCCACAAATTGTACTTAGTTAAACGAAAAGAATTAGACACAAAAAAAATGTAAACAACTAACGTTAAAATTGTTGTCTGACATCAGGCAACTTGACAATTACATCAATTTGGGATATAAAACCTGAAGTGTCTTATTTACTAAATTAAACAATACGTACTGATCTATTTTATTATTATTATCAAGAATACTAGCTGAAAAAATATTAGACGTGGATAAAGAAAAATCTAGATTTGAATGAAATTTGTTATATTTTTATAAAATCATTATTTTCGTGTTTATTTAGGGTATATCGACAAAATAAACGCAATTCCAAAAATTAGTCAACATCCCTATTGGAGCATTTTGGTAAAAGTTTGGCCCAGTTTAAAACAGAAATCAATATTGGCTCACACTGTCTCTTATATCGTAATATCTTGGTCTCTAGACGTCTGATTATCACGGAAGTTGGATGGAACGCCAGTGAAGAAAGTACTTTTCCAATTCAGGCAGACACCAATAGATGGCACCACTAATGTCCCATTTTGTAGTCCTGGTAGAATGGATGTCCGATTCAAATTTGGTGTAATAACGGCGGAGTTACAGAATATCCCGTTTATTCCCATGGACATAGCAGATGAACGATATTGCTGAAGGAGTTAAGCAAGTGTTAAATAAGTTAATTCATTTTGCATAGGATTGAAACAATATTGACTCGTACACACATTTCTATAGGAATTATAGTGATCTTCTTTATCGCATAGATAATGCCGGTTTTATCTGATACTACAAATTAAATAAGTCTTATCAATTTCCTTACATTCAAAACAGGAAAACACATGCTTTTTCTGTCATATAGGTATGTAGTAATAAATATTCATTATCATTGTGCTGTACGTTTCGTTGTTGACTGTCCATTGATAACAATGAAGTTATTACGATTCTTTTCGTTTTCTCTAGTAATGCTAGCCTCAATTCTTCATGCTAACAGCCTGCCAAGAATGCGAATTCCACTTCCTATATGTGAGTTAGATGAATTATATATACACACATTTCGAAATATTTTCCAATTCTACGACAACTAATTCATTCGCTTCATGTTGTTCTCAGATTTGAAACCTTCCCACAACCACAAGCTAGAAGGGTTGTTGGAACAGCTGAATCATGACAAATGAAGCACCTATATTGTGTTGAGTTTCTTGATTACGTGTTTTTACTCTAGAATTACATTGTTGGAATTATATAATAGTTTTTTCATGATCTTTTTGTATCTCTACGTATAAATTATGTTAATACAATTTTCGCCGTTCTCTGTCTTCAAGATTGTTCAATTTGTTCAATAGTTTTAATGAATAATCACGCAGTCCACTATTTTCAATAATAATTATTTATTTATTTGTTAACATAATAGTAATTGAACATATTAACGGAATCATTTGCACTTTCAAAGAAAAATACAATGAGAATGCTCTAACACTCGAATATACAGTAACATTGTTATGTTTGAACAAAAATTATTTCATTATTATTAATTTTTACTGTAGTTGAAATTTAATTTACAAACAGCAAATCAGTATAAGTGTCTTGTTCTTCTTGCCAGTATGTTGAGATTAACAAGCGATAAAAGTTCTGGTGAACATACATCACTCCTTACTTATTTGAAAAAGAAAATAAGATCATGCATTAGTCTCCTTGATTCCAAGGCAATCAAATTCAAAGTGTGACGCGCTAAATAATTTCTTTTCGCAAAAAATTATTCTTAACTCTTTCAAGGGCTCTAAAAATCAACACATGGTCAGAAGACCAAACAACAGAAGCATACTATACAATTCTCATCACATAACGACATAACAAGACTTTTAATATAGATTCAGAAAACATATTGCAATTTCTAATAATAAAACCTAACATTTTCAATCCTTTACTTAACATACCGCTCATATGAACATTGAAAATATTATTCAGAGATATGTTTAGGCGAATTAAAATTTGAATAAATCAACCTAATTTATACTGAGGGAAAATACATTTTGCGGAATTGATTTTATGGAGAATTACCGTAGACATCTCATTTGGTATTCATTTGATTACATTCTATCAGCAATGCAAACAGCCATGTGAATATTAATTTGACGAATTCATTCTCCATTAATAATAATTATTGAAAATATTCATATCAATATTCTCTGTGGTTTTATGAGACAATCATCGCAGAAAATGATATTTATTATCACCCTAGAAATTAATACCTGCCAAACAGATTGTTTGTAGAGCTGTTATAATTACGGAAAAAAATAATAAAAATATGCTGATATAGTATTGGAGACGGTACTGCACGAGCTGCAGTTAGTGAATATAGACTACGTTTTTTCAATCGCCGGATACCTCAAGAAGATACTTTCTCCAAAGTTTTCAATAATCCAATAACTGTATCTCGTCAGAAGCCCAATTGCATGGCCTCCGAGATCACCCGACTCGACTTGCATGGAATATTTCCTCTGGAGTAATCTGAAACAAATTGTATATACTTCTGAAGTGACAACTCGAGATGAGCTAAGATAGGGAATAGAAAATGCTTGTAATAGATCGCGTAATGACGAACTAATTTTAAGAAACAAACGAACCACCTGTTGATACGCTCGAGTAAATGTATGTCAAAAAATCAGTAGTTACTTGTACTAGTAGAAATAATTTTTCTGGGTGCTATCATTTTGACCAAATATGTATTTTAGAATATTTTGCTTAAAATGGCTTCAAACGATTAGGTTCGACTCACTGATGAAGAATTCGATGTCAAATTTGATTATATCCGGTCGGCCGACCGTCCGGTCCTTGTCACGATAATTTTCGAACGGAAAGAGACAGTGACTTAAAATGTTCAGGGTAGGTGGTGTATCCAAGTGCGACGGACGGTCACGAAATTCCTCGAAAATTAGCGCGTCTACATTCTACAAGTGATAACCGGATTTGTATATTTTGAGCTATAGAGGAAATAACAACTAAATTCCATATGGGTAACTCCAAAACCTTCTGGCTGATTATGCCTATTAACGAACTCAAATGTCGCATTCGGCTGCGTAACCTACCCTGGAAAATTCAAATCGGTATCTCTTTCTGTTTTCAAGTTATTGTGAGATATAAAATATTTTTTCCTAATTTTTTAAAAATTTTCTAGTAATACGATCCTGACAAAATTTCATATACGTCTTTGCGTCGGTATTCTACAACCAGTTACCAAGTTTCAAAATGATCTCATCTGTATTTTTTGAGTTATCGAGAAAACAATATTCCAGATGGGAATAACCTATCCAGCTACTGAACTCACAAAAATGCTCGGATCTCCAGCAATATATATCAAATTTGGGTTTCGAAGCCGCAAAATTTCAGCGATATCGGACGTGAAAATGTTATAGAGATACGATTCTCATGAAATTTCGCAAAAATTGGTACATCGGCAATTTACAACTAATTACATCTTTCAATTGGATCGTATTCTTATTTTTTGAGTTATTCGGGAAATATCAACAAAATTTCAGATAGGTATAACTCAAAAAACGTTCGGCCGGTTACGCCTATTAACAAAATCAAATGTCACATTCAGATGCGCAACCTACCCTAAAAATTGCAGGTCGCAATCTCTTTCCGTTCTCAAGTTATCGAGAGATAAATAATACAATCGTCACAAAATTTGGATGCGCCAGCTACCAAGTCACTGTCTCTTTTCGTTCGAATGTTATCGTGGCAACTGCCAGTCGGACATAATCGAATTTGACTTCGGATTCTTCATCAGTGAGTGGAACCTAATCGTTTGAGACAATTTTCGGCCAAAAATTCCAACAATACAGACATTTGGGCAGAATGATAGCACGCTGTTCCCTAGAACATGCACACAAAGACGGTCCTTCTGAATGGATAACATTGGCAAATATTTGCACCCAACACTGTGAAGTCACTATGGAAACATAAAACGCAAATTTGTTACATGAAATTTTCAAATATAATATAATTCAAGCTACACTACAATAATTAACAGATGAAGTTCAAGAGATACTGCTGTTTCTGCAGAAAACAAAAACAGTTATACACACTGCATCGCCAAAACAAATAACTATTGCTGACTAGTTGTGGGAGACCCTGTATATACAGTGCGTTTCAAAAAGTACGCACCAGGAGGAAATTTTCTTGCCTGCATAGTTTTTTGAAATTTTGGTATTCGGGTATTCGGGTGCTCAAGAAATGATGATTTTTGACATATATGTCATTGATCCTGTAACTCTGCAAACCTATAAAAATTTACATTTTTTTAGAAAAATGACCAAAAGACGTACAAATCAGAACAATATCAAAATGTTTCTGAAATAAATGTTGCTCAGAATTTCATTTTATACCAAACTGCCAAATTTCATAGTGCAATTCCGAAATTTTTTTATATTATTATTTTGATGACAGCACGCTAGAGGGAGCTTTGGGCTTTGCGGAAATTTGAAAATTTATTCGGAATGTAATTCCAATGAAACTGATATTATCACAATTCAAATAAAGTTCATATTAATTCAATGTTCCTCATAAATTATGATTACTATAGTGAAAACCTCGCAATATTGGTCCAAACCGAATAATACTAGAGAAATTAAATGCGCAAAGAGCTAATATCTTGCTAATTATTCTTGGAACATCATAAGAAATTAAATTCTTTGATTTCACATCTGAAAAGGAATTCTCCAATCCTCTGAAATCCCTTGTGAATGTATTAACTCAAATACCACTAAAACCGCAATACAGACATCATCTAAAACAAGGTTACCTTTGAAAATGAAATCGAGTTGATATGCGCATTAAATAAATGAATAATTTGTAAGTGTATAATTCTATGCGCCTGTCAAATCAATTTCATTTTATTATTTCACAGGTATCTTTGTTTTAGATGAGGTCTGTATTGCGTTTTTGGTGGTATTTGAGTTAATAGATTCACAAGGGATTTCAGATGATTGGAGAATTCTTCTTCAGATGTGAAATCGAAGGATTTAATTTCTTTTGATGTTCCAAGAATAATTAGCAAGATATTAGCTCTTTGCGCATATCATTTCTCCAAGTATAATTCGGTTTGCATCAAGATTGTGAGGTTTTCACGATAGTAATCATAATTTATGAGAAACATTGAATTAATATAAACTTTATTTGAATAGTGATAATGTCAGTTTCATTGGAATTACATTCCGAATAATTTTTCAAATTTCAGCAAAGCCCAAAGCTCCCTCTAGCCGGCTATCATCAAAATATTAATGTCAAAAAATTTCCGAATTTCAATATGAAATTTGACAGTTTGGTATAAATGAAATTCTGAGCAACATTTCTTTCAGAAATTTTTTGTTATTGTTCTGATTTCTGCGTCTTTGGGACATTTATCTAAAAAAAATGTCAATTGTGACAAGTTTGCTGAGTAACAGGATCAATGACATATATGTCAAAAATCTTCATTGCTTGAGCACCAACTTTCCCGAAAACCAAAATTCCAAAAAACTATACAGGCGAGAAAGTTTCCCCTTGGTGTGTACTTTTTGAAACGCACTTTATAATAGACAACTTATGATGAATGTGATGTACCGTAGGCTGTGTCAGAAACGGTTGAAACTGTTTGAATATAATAAAAACAAGCACTCAAAAGCTCTTCAAGTCAATGCTTTTCTCAAATTTTTGACTCCTGACATTCATGGCTTCGGAAGTTTCTGTTTAACAGAATTGCTCGTTCTACAAATAGCCTGTATATATACATTTTATACCGTGGAAAGAATTCGTCTTCAAGATAATCACTCATCGTGTACAGCGACCGGGATCGATATAAATTAAAACTTAAATCGTTATCCACCGCATCAGCAGTTCAGTTATCGCAGTCACGGTAGTAAAGTATATATTACATACATCTCGCGCGTCCTCAGGTAAATAAATAAAGGAGTTATCACTAAATTTATACCGATACGATTATGAAGTATGAGGCTATAATCGGGAATAATGTGTCACTTTCAGACCATACATCTTTTTCAGGGGTCTAGGGAGGGGTCCAACTCGTTTTCTCGCAATTTTTGTTCGGATATCTTGATTGTATGAATGGTTTCCTTCACCATTCGCCAAAAATTAGTGGTTACTTCTACTATACTAGTAGAAATAATGTTTATTGTTCGCATGTTATGGGAAACAGCCTTCTACCATTTTGCCCAAATGTCTGTAATTTTCGAATTTTTCGCTGAAAATGATCTCAAACTCACTGATGAAGAATTTGAGGCCAAATTTGTCCGGCCGTTCCACAATATCTTTCAAACGCAAAGAGATAGCGGTAGGTGGCACCGCCGAATGCGACAGTTAGTTCATTAATGGGCTCAACTATTTTCTTGTACTAATTTTTAGGTCCCATCGAATTGAAACTTGGTAACTAGTTGTAACACCGACACAAAGACGTGTGTAAAATTGAAGGGGCAAGTGGAAGAAGGGGTCAAGTGACATTTTCTGAAAATATTCGGTTATATCATGGAAGAAGGTGTTATGTGCATATGTAACTTGTCCCATCATGATTTGCTTCTATTCTCCATATCTGAGCAGATACACAGTGGTAGAAGAGGCTATGTTACATTAAACATCAAGCACGCAAAAGAAGAAGGAGTTATGTACGCATGAATTAAAATTTATATCGAAAAGAGATATGATAGCAGAATGCTGTATATCATGAAAAATCATCCAAAAACTAATCCTCACAATTGCACCAATCAAATTATTAAACTACCTTCCATCAAAAAATGCCAGCTCACTTCACTAAAATCAAATTTTCTCGCAAACTCATATTCGTAACATAACTCCTTCTTCCACTTGCCCCTTCAATTGTGTGAGGATCGTATCATTGAAAACATTGTTGTATCTCAGAAACTATCCGTCCGATATCGCTGAAATTTTGCGAGAGCCTTTAAAACCTGACTTTACAGCCAAGTTCCCAATTTGAACACGATCGAATTTATATTGTTGGAGATCTGAGCAGCCTTGCGTGAGTTCATGAGCCGTATGGGTTAGCGTTACCACGATAACTTCCAAACGGAAATAGAAAGCGACTTGCAATTTTCATGGTAGAATGCGCATTCAAATGGGAAAGTTGAGTTCGTTTGGTGGACATAATTGGCCTAACGGTTTTGGAGTTATACCTATCTTACATTTTGTTGTTATTTCCTCAATAACTCAAAATATACAAATCCGATCCAATTAAAACTTGGTAATTACTTGTGGATATAACATTGTGTAATTCTTCAAAAACCTTCATGTATGTACTTAAAAAGTAAAGAAACTGATGTAAATTTTTTTTTACATCTCATCTTATTGATAGTTTTGTATGTAAATAGGTACATATTTGAAAAAGAATTTATTGAGTTCTTCTCGAAATATAAAGGTTTTTTGGATCTAGGTTCGGAATATCCATCAAAACCGATATCACACATATTACTTATCTATTTTAAAGTGCTTGGTTTTGTTGTTTCTGAGATATTAAGAAAACGAAATTTTAAATGGTCATATTTTTGGACCAGTTAATCGGGTCATGTCCTTTCATGATCTTTTATTTTGGCTTAAAAAGAATTTCAGAAAGCCGACTGGAAACTGGAATCATATTAGTAAGGTGATGAATGACTGTGGAAGGACAAATAATTTGATCTAATTTTAAACAAATACATATTTCTAAGGAATGTTATCGTTAATTATCAATTACGATTTTCACAAACTGTCTCAAGGATAACGACCAATTAATTTGAAAGGTTCGTTGGTGCAGCATCCAAGACATCAAAATATACAGGGTGGTCCAGATCTTAACCAAGAAATTTTAACCACGTATTCTACGTCAAAAATAAGCAACCCCATCAGTATGTGATATAAAAATATGTTGAGAAATGCTTCCTCTTTGAGATACAGGGTGTTAAAATTATTAGAAAAAAAAAGTTTTTTTTTCATTCACTTCCAACATCTTCTGTGAATTCGTATTTGAGTGTGGTTGTCAACGCATATTTTCCTGTAATTTCACATTTCGTTTAACAAGATAGTTTTATTATCATTATGTACCACATCAAATTTTAGCGATTTTCTCATGCATGGGAATGAGTTTAATTTTTTTACACGGAAACAGTGCCTCGTACATCAAGAACTCAAGAGAATGAATTCGGCTTCTAATTGAATAAGGATTTCAAGAGTAATTTTTATTGTTGAAAAAACCATCATTTTTTTGTCTAAAAATATTCAGTCTCGATGCAGTACGGACGCCACTGGTAGAATAAAAAAAAAAAATTTTATTCAAAAAGTGCTCCTTGATCCTTAACACCTATGTCCCAAATTTCATAGAAATATATTAAGAAATGTAAAAGTTATCAATAAAAAACATTTTTTGTTCTATAATTTCAACACCATGTATCTCGGAGAGGAAGCATTTCTCGACCTACGTTTATATGACAAACTAGTGCTTATTTTTGGCGTAGAATACGTGGTTAAAATTTCTTGGTTATGATCTGGAGCACCCTGTATAATAAATAGTTTTGGTTTCGATATGAACTCAATCTTTATAGGTTACTGTCCTAACGTCACGTTGGAGTCTCCACGTAAACCTTTGTTATTTAGTTTGTCTGGGTGTAGAATCGTCGAAATTTAGTGGAGAATATAAACTGACTTGAAAGTCAAAAGATTATAGCACACGTAAGTACTAATTTCATATTGGAATCTTCAGTTGAATAGCCCGCAGAACTCATAAAAATACGTAGTCAATTAATCTCAAAAATAGGTCATTTAATTTCAGGTATTGGCATTAAACAAAAATTATTATTTATTTAATCGAATGTATAAGAATGACTTATTAATCTCATATTGCATAAGATGACCAGTTTAGAAGCACACACGGTAGTTTAGGGCATTACTGTGTTCAATAGCTGATAGATAGATGGCGTTAGTACCTATACTTAGTGATAGACGTATATAATTCAACGCCTAGGACTATTGTAAATGAGCACAATGAAATAGTATTGAAAGTTTGTCATGGTATTTCATATACCAAACTAATACACTAAATAATTCTCGAGTTCCACTCTATCTGTGTACGGAGCAACTTTAATTTTCGGTATTTCGTTCAAATTCCACATTCTCCTCGAGATTCTTCCAAGAGCTCGATTCACGTCTTTCAAATGGAGTTATTCAAAAAAGCTCTTCGTTTACTTTATCGATAATGATGTCCAAACTCACACCATTAGCTTGCGAACCATTCCATTCAGAACTGGTTGAGGAACCAATAAATGTCCATCGAAAGCTTCGCTGGATTCGAAAACGATTAAATACTAAAATATTCGATTAATTTATTCAAATTGATCGGAAGATGGGATGGGAAGTTGGTAGTGCAGTTGATTCGTATTAAACGTCATGAAATGTTTTGATAGCATGAAAATGTGCAGAAACAATTTGGTAGATTGTAGGAGAAGGTTACTTTTAGTTAGCATATTTATGTCTTGCTATTGGTAGTTGGAAGTTTATTTTGAAAAGCTCGTTGGGTTTGGAAGGATGTACATAATTGAGTTTGATTATAATTTTTCATCAGTAGATCCAGTGTAATCGTTTGAGACAATTTTTGCTTTTGAATAAAATTATAGAGCCCAACGGCAGAAACGAATAGTCCTTAAAAGGCAGAATCATTCTTAAGTCCTCTAAATATCGAGGAAATTTCTCTTAAATTCTTATTGAATCGAAAATTTCATTAATTTTTAATTCAGTTTTGAGACCGCGATCGCTTGTGATGGATTTGGTTAGTTTGAGGAGCTCAGATGATCGTACCAAAAGCCTTATACATTTCGATACCTTCAAGTGTTCCTAAGTACAATTCATTGGAACTTTTCCACAATTCGACGGAATTTATTGAGTGGCTGATTGTTGAAACGTGATTTGCAATACCAGATTTATCGATGCTGTTGTTCCGAATGTGTCCCGTATGCTTTGTATACCGCGCAAAATTTAATTTAATAAATACAAAAGCCATTTTTCCTCGAACTTAACCATACAAACCAAGTTAGAAATAAGTTAACCACCCAATATTCCTCGAAGTGTATTCCAAACTATGACGTAAGAGTTAACCAACCACATAAACCAACTCACGGAGGTAGTTTGGCCGGGTTATCTTTTTGGAGGTTATGTTTTCTTTGTATCATGGGAGGAAAATGAAGAAATTAGAGGTACAATGGATTCGTACGAAGTTTACGTGAATGAAGTAAAATAGCATTTTGTTGATGAAAAAGATGTAATCGACTTGCCGAAAATAGTTAAGTGGCTAATTCATATAATTTTCTCGTATCTGAAGTATAACTTTTCTGTTACAGATGAAGAGTACCTAATTGAATATAATTTTTACAAGATGAAACATGATACTGGTCCGACAGTGGACCCTGCCGATAAAGAGGACCGTATTCGCATTAGGAGACCACCAGAAATAGAAGATAAAGCACAATTGAGATACATTTCAGATACCATATCTAGAACCCCAAAACCAACAGTAATAGTTGATGCAGGTGCGATTGATGCTCCCATATATGGGACAGCAACAACAGGTATACCAAATTCATCTGGTCTTGAGAAAAAAGGACGGAGGTACAAAGAAAAACTGATATTATAAATAAAATTACAGAATGTAATGAAAAAATAATGCTATTCAGCAAGGAACTACTAATAACATTTGTGCAGCTATTCATGAGCAAACTTATTTTATGGAAAAACAACTGGAACAAAAAAAAGACTATTGAAAATCTTGAAAGAATAAAATTAATAAAATTTCTAGATCTAGGAAACGAAAAAGACCTATTTCATCAGAATCTGACAGACCTCTCATCACGGAGATATTTTAAATACCACATCGTGTTTATATGGAGTTTATTTAAATTTATAATTTGTTGTGCATTTCATAGAATATAACTTTGCGTTGTTTGTTATTATGTAACAATGAAAAACACTGAAAACATAAATGAGTTTATTTCAATTCATAATTTATTTTTTTGTTGTTCCATCAACATCTACATATTCCGCATGTTGGAAATCATCAAAAGTGCTCGGGTCTTGGAATTGTTCTTCAGTCACATCATTATTGTCCAAACAAAAATTGAACAATAAGCAAGTACAATATCCACTGCTCTTTTATTATTATTATTATAATAATAATCATCATCTACAATGGGCATTCTGAAATGCTCATCATTTACCAGAATTTGCAATCGAGATGTTGAAAAAATTTATTCGCTTTGAATTGATGGCCACTAAAGAAGATTGTGGTACATCCTGAATATCCTCCATACATTCGAGAACCAATAAATTTGTCACATCCATTCACACAGTATGTTCAAGAACTAGAAAACAAATTGGGAAATAGTTAAGAAGATAATAAGCGCGATATTCAAATGTTTTATGTTTTAAACACCTTAACGAACATCTGTCAACATTCAAAAGTAAACCGAAGTATACCGTGACGTCATAGGAAAGTTAACCTGGTTTGCGTGGTTAAGTTCGAGGAAAAATGACTATATATACCCGATTTTAACATATCCGGTATTTTATCATATTTCCTATAGAAGTTGTTCTTTTTGTAGAAGTTTTGAAAGCCAGTTTTATATTAACCATTTTAAAAATATTCTGGAGTTTGTTGTTTGTTTTCAGATGGAACGTGAAAGCATATAAACTTTTTTCTGTTCTTATTTCTTTCGTTACGGTTATGTTGGAAGAGATGTTTATCTTTATTTTTGTTGTTGATAATTTTTTGAACTAGTTGAATACTATACCTGTTTCTTTCAGAAATTTGGAAAAACATTTGTCTTTCTTTCTTGAACTTTATATTGCTTAGCGGAATATTAATAACCGGTTGACAAGGAACTGTAAGCCGGCTATTTTATGTATATGACCAAGGAGCAACTGAATTAGTCAAAATAATTATAAATATTAGCATTGGTAGGTTTTCTAAAAATGTCAAAACTGATTGAATTTGAGGTATCTCTAGATAATTTCAAATCTGAGAATGGCTTGTAGCCTTCCTTTTCCATTTCGAAGGTGAACTTAATATGTGGGCATTTACTGTTTGAGATACTTGTAGATTCGTTAATCTCAAAATTTTCATCCACAATTAAAGATGCCATCTACGTATCAAGCTCAAAATTTTGGAAAATATTTGTGGTTTTTTGTATTACAAGTCCTAATTTGCAGAGAAACAGATAAGCTAAAATGGGGGAAAGGAAGATACCCATAGCCGAACCGAATGTTTGTTTATAATATTTATTTCTGAAAGAAAAGACATTTTGCTTCATGCAAAGCGAGGTTAACATCAAGTACTCATTAATTTCCATTTGAGGGTGATCTAAACTAGAAAGCCAGTCTTTCAAATTTTTTATTGGGATTTTAACAGTGATTTTCGGAAATAATGAAGCTAACGTCCCACGAAATGAAGGAGTCTTTATTATTGATTTTGAAATCTTTCAATTTATCTACTAATTCGTACGAATTTTTTATTGCCAATGTCTGAGGAGTTTGGAAGCTTCTGAATCTATTTACTAAGTAAGATTGCACCTAATATACCATAATACCGTCAAATATGGTGAAATTGATTTTATGGGGGACTTTGATAAAGAGTAATATTTCTTTAAATTAATTTGAATTTTCCGCAATTATAAGCCGACAACATCCGCGCGATCATCAGTCGAAAGATTGAAGTTCCGCCATTATTCTATTAGTATACGTGAAATTGACAGTAGAGTGACACTGGTAATTATTAAGTAATGCATGAGCCTTTTAATTTTTGTTTACAATATCGGTTATTCTCGATGGAGTGATTTCTACATAACCTCAGCAAATTTTAAATTCGACAAAAAATACGTTCGGTTGAAACGTGAATGTTGGGGTCACTTTGATAACAATTTTGTGGTCAGATTCATAGTTCCCATAGTCACCCCATAGTTTAAAAACAATAACATTTTTGCTATTTTCCATTGTTTGTTGGTATAGATAGACCAACGATTTTTTTAAAATTTCAGGTCTGTTCCATTCGAAAGGTTGACGATCCGCCATTATTGTGTCTACATTCAAAATAGTTCCAAACGATACGTTTACGGTGAGCTTGGAGGACATCATCGCCATTTTAGAACCTCCAGCAGGAACTTCTGGAGGGCGTGGAACGAAATATGTGTTTTCGAAACCAGTTGATGTTTTGGAACGTTAAATTTTGTTCATTAGGTTTTCTACTTTTTCGGTGCAATTTAGTTGAGTTTAAACATGTTATTTTATCTTGTAACCAACGAAAATGCCAAATTTGAGATTTGTTATTTTTATAGGAATATAAATGATTCTTATGATAAATTATAATATGGGTGACTTTGATAGTCTATGTAAACTTATGGATTATCAGAGTAACCCCAAAGTGCATATACATAAATATAACATTGATAATGTAAAAAAATTGAGAATGAAGGAATATGGTTTACATTGATAATTCATCCGAAGGAATAGTAGTAATGCAAAAGCGCAGTAGGTATCTATCAAAGTCACCCCAATATGAGTATAACTTTGATAACGAAGTTTTTATTAATTTGAAGCAGGCAAACAATTATTTATATAATTTTTTATAATCTAGATGTCTTCATTAGGCATAGTGTGAATTCTTATTTTATTTTTAAAACAATACTATATGTAGTTAGAGTTTAATTCATGATTAATTAAAAATACCAATCAATTTCACCCTATTTCACCGGTACTCAATTAAACTTCATATAGGTACACGCAGTTCTGTTGGAAACTTGTCTAAGATCCATATACATATTTCATATCGATATTTCTCAACTTGTCGTATCGAGTTGAAAACATTTCACTACATTAATGCATTCACTGAATTATAAAAAAAATATTTTCCGGGTAGTTTGAAGGTGAAATGGTTCTATTTAACATAACAACAGTTCGAATGATTCTTCTTGCTTGCATTGAGAGAGAGAAATACAATTTGAGATTCTTTCAGTATCTATAAAAATGTGTTTTATATTTATCGACCATATAAAAAGGTGAGACTGCGACATCGTTCATGATATGGAAACATAAATAAGGCGGATTTATAGCGGGTGGAGTGCTGGACTACCAACAGATCCAACGACGAAGTAGCAGCCGGACTTCGCCGATTTTATTTATTGCCCAGCCGCTCCCAGCAATAAAATGACTAGTAAATTTATATAATTCCTGTAATAAACTGTTCCAACATATGATTCGTTCTTTCTTGAAATATGGACCTAAATGGTAACTTGGAAAAATGGAATCAGGGTGATTATCTATCATTTATCAGGAGAGTGTTATACTCGAAATTTAATTCTGATACAAGTGCAGAAAGTAACGGTATTCACACACTTCCAATATTCAAAATTGGTTCAAGCACTGACGTGAAGTCAGAAGCTTTTGCGCGTATGTTCTATTGTCCATTCTTCTGTAATTTACCATGGTAAATTCGAATTAAGTGTCCAATACAGGAGAATGGACAACATAATTTACCATGGTAAATTCGATTAAGGGTGTCCAATACAGAAGAATGGACAATAGAACATACGCGCAAAAGCTTCTGACTTCACGTCAGTGCTTGAAACAATTTTTTTTTTCTTCATTTTTTTCTAATTTTCTAGGGTTACGGTTCTTACAAAATTTGAAACACATCTTTATGTTGATTTTCTACTACTAGTTACCAAGCTTCAATTCGATCGAATCTTTACTTTTTGAGTTATCAAGGAAATAATATTCCAGGTGGGTATAACTCGGAAACCGTTAGACCGATTATGCCCAAAAACGAACTCAACTCTCCCATTCGGATGTGCAACCTACCCTGAAAATTGCAAGTCCCTATCTCCTTTCATTCGAAAGTTATCGAGGCAACGATCACCCATCTACTGAACTCACACAAGGCTGCTCGAATCTCCAACAATATTTAATCGATCGTGTTAAAACTTGAAACTTGGCAGTAGAGTTAGGATATAAAGGCTCTTGCAAAATTTCAGCAATTTCAAACGAATAGTTACTGATATATAGAATTTTTTTTTTCAATTTTCAATGATTTTTAAAAATTTTCTACAAATACTATCCTCACGAAATTTTGCAAGTATTAGGTTGTCAAAAATCTCCCTTCCGCTTTTTTGCTCTTTATTCAATGCTTTATAAAAAGTGTTACAGTGATCGGATTTAGTTCAAATATGCGCCGTTTTGTTCGATAATCTGTTTCCATCTAGACAGCAACTTCATAATACCTCCCTCGTAGAAGCCCCCCTCCTTATTTGCAAAGAGCTCGGACAGCCACTTTTCACTATCCTCTTTTGAGTTCAACTTTACACCACCAAGGGCGTTCGCCATGGACAGGAACAGGTGGTAATCACTTGGTGCTATGTCCGGGCTATATGGTGGATGCGATAAAACCTCCCATCCAAGCTCCCGTAGCTTCTGTCGAGTCATCAACCAAGTGTGTGGTCTGGCGTTATCCTGGTGGAACACTACACCCTTTCTGTTGGCCAATTCTGGACGCTTCTGGTCGATCGCCTGCTTCAAGCGGTCCAGTTGTTCGCAGTAGATGGTAGAATTAAGCGTCTGGCCATATGGGAGCAGCTCATAGTGGATGATTCCCTTCCAATCCCACCAAACACACAGCAAAACCTTCCTGGCCGTCAATCCCGGCTTGGCCACTGTTTGGGACGATTCACCTGCCTTCGACCACGACCGTTTTCGCTTGATATTGTCGTATGTGATCCATTTTTCGTCGCCAGTCACCATCCGCTTCAAGAATGGGTCGAGTTCGTTCCGTTTCAGCAGCATATCGCAGGCGTTGATTCGGTCCAGAAGGTTTTTTTGCGTCAAATCATGCGGCACCCAAACATCAAGCTTTTTTTGTATCCAGCCTTCTGCAGATGGTTTAAAATGATTTGGTGACTAACTCCCATCTCCTGGGCGATATCACGAGATGCCACATGCCGGTCTAACTCGATGTATTCCATGATTTGATCGGTATTTGTCGTCACAGTTCTTCCGCCGGCTGGCTTATCCATGGTGTCGTTTTCACCAGCTCTGAATCGTCGAAACCATTCCTCCGCGGTTCGAACTGATAGAGTACCATCCCCCAAAACACCATTAATCTCACGGAACGTTTCTCTAGCGGATGTGCCTTTAACGAAGGAAAACTTTAAAATAGCGCGAATTTCGGCGTTGGTGAACTCCATGTTTACACGTCTATAACTGTTGAACGCAATATCCAAACTAATCATGCATAGCGTCGTTTTGTAGGTTATGTCAAGACCTTTCAAATTATGTATAGGATTGCCAGTTACGAGCTCTGTAGCGCTTTGTACATAGCCGCGAAATTCAAAAGACAAAAAGGCGGAAGGGAGATATTTGGCAACCTATTATTTTCGCGTCGGCATTCTACAACTAATAACCATGTTTGAATTCAATCGGTTTAGAATTTTTCGATTTAATGAGGAACAAAAAACAACCAAATTTCAGATAGCTATAACTCTAAAACCCTTTGGCCGATTATGCTCATAAACAAACTGAAATGTCGCGTTCTGATGCACAACCTGAAAACTTCAAGCCGCTATCTCTTTCCGTTCTCAAGTTATCGTGACAACAAAAATATTTTTTAATAATTTTCTAGCCATACGATTCGCACAAAATTTCACAAACGTGCTTAGGTTCATATTCTACAACTACTCACCAAGTTTCAATTCGATCGGATTTATATTGGTTGAAAACAAAATTATTACTCGGAAACCGCTGGGCCGATTATGCCCATTAACGAACTTGTCCGTCGTATTGGGATGGGCCACCTACCCTTCAAGTCGCTAGCTCTTTTCGTTCTCAAGTTATCGTGGCAACGGCCGGACGGCCGGCCGGACAGAATCAAATTTGACCTCGAATTCTTCATTGGGGAGTAGAACTAAATCGTTTAAGACCATTTTCTTCAAAAAATTCGAAAGTTACATATATATATACTGTTTCCAGGGAAGGTTACACATCCGAATGCGACATTTAAGTTTGTTTGTAGGCATAATCGGCCACACGGTTTTGGAATTATACCCATCTGAAATTTTGTTGTTATTTCCTCTAAAACTCAGAATAAACAAATCCGATACAATTAAAACTTGCTAATTAGATGTTAAATGCCAACCCGCTTATTTTTGCGAAATTCCGTGAATATTGTACCTATCACCAAAAAAAATTAGGATGTATTTTCTTCAAAAATTTTATATTTCAGTGCACATTTTACAAACGTGTACTGAATTTCACCTCGATCGACATCGTATGAGGCGTGAATAGACAATGGAAAATGTGAGCAAAAGATCATGACTTCACGTCAGTGATTTTCTTAAATGTTTATAATATTCAGCTACCGAGTTTAAATCGATCAGGTCAGTATTTTAAGAGTTATTGAGAAAACAAAATTTTCTAATTGAAAAAGAAAATTTTTCCTAATCATCCGATCAATACAAAACTTTGCATACATATAAAAGTCTTAGCTTGAATCTGAATTTCAGTTAGATCAAGTCAGCAGTTTCCGAAATATTCAGCTTAAACATAAAAGAGCCATAACTGCGGAACCACTCGGCGGCCTTTGGCCCTTTAACAAACTCAACCGAGATATTCATACAACAAACGCACCTTGTAAATTAGAACTCTCTAACTGATTTCTTTCGAAATCCCAATCATCGTTTGAGACCATTTTCAACCCAAAATCCCACGCTATTCCTGGCGCTCCAGGAACAATCGCGCAAATAGAATAATGTACACTTACTTCAGTAGTTATAGTACGATATCCTTCCATTTAACGAAAGCAAATCGCAGATTGACTTTCATCTCACGTCTAATTGGATTAAGACCGTCCACTGCGTATTTAAGAATGATTAGCGGCAAACAAGTAATTGGTAATCTACTGTGAAATCCTTGGTATAAGTCCAGTAGCCAGGGCCCCGCCTTCCGTAATAATAATGAGCGTACTCAGCGGCAGGTCCGGTCGTCTTGTAGGATCAAAACTGCCGAGATACGCTGGGTTTAATTTATATTGATCGAGTGTAGAATCGACATTCTCGTTTCATAAGAGATTGCTGTTAATTGAAAGGACAATAAAGGAAGAGGAAGAGATAATGTATGGCTAGAACTCTTGAAGGCGGAACGACGAGTATAAAAAGTGCTCCAGTAGTATATTCAGCTAGCTGACCCGACAGACGTTGTCCTGTGAATATTCAATTCGAACTGGAATAAATAATTAACAAGAGCGCCAAAAAAAAGAGCAATCTATAATGCTTCAAAAATTGTCATTAAATTTATTTATCAGGATTAAATCAGCAATCTGCAATGATTCAACCTCGTGGAATGGGTTGTTGCAACTTACACTCGGTGCATAGTTTTCAAAACTCGAAATACCTAAGGAAAGTATCATTGAAATGTCTAGAGCAAGGCTGGAGACAATCATAGCAGATTGTCCATTTATTCCTGATATTTGAGTAGGTACAGGCTTACGAACAAATTATTTTAATAGTTCAAAATATATTAACTAGCAACATTATGAAAATACTGTATGTAGGAACATGTCTTACTACTTAAGGAAGTAAAATGTAATACTAACCTCAGTGGTCAACGAACAGTAATTTGTTTGATGATTCCATTATGTTCTTCTTTCCTATTGCCTTCATAAACTACACCATTGAAATGATCCAATTCTAAATCTTCTCAAACATCATCCCGAATTTATACGTAAATTATTCAATATGCAACCAGTCAATATTATTTTCGGTTTCAAAACAGTCTTGTATATCTTCACAAATTCAAGAATCGGATACTTGTTTTCAAACTACGAATTGACATGACTCTAATAGCTAGAAAATATGACATTTATGAACAGTGCACACAGACAGTGAATACATATAGAACTACGATGTATTATTGAAATTTTGAAAAATCATATCTCCGAAAGTATTAGCTTGTTAGAGTCGAAAATGATCTCATTGGATTTTTATGATAAAATTGCACTTGAAAAAAATTGAATTCAAAAGTTGTGATGTAAAAAAAAAATGTTTTTCGTTACTCCGAAACCATCGATTTTGACCATGAATTCTTGATCAGTGAGTCGAACCAAATCGTTTCCAGCCAAAAACTCGCGTCAAAAATTAAAAACCGTTAACAACTTTGTTGTCCAACAATATATATCCATTCGAGTTTAAATCTAGAACTTTGCTGCTCTTGCTAGATTTTAGTGATTTCGGACGGAAAGTTTATGAGATACATTAAATTTTTAATTATAAAAAAAAAATTGTTATTCATAGAATCCTCACCAAATTTTGCTCAAGTTTCCTTGTCAGTATTTTTCAACTAACTAACGAGCTTTAATTCGATCAGATCACTTATTTTCGAATTATCTGGAAAACAAAATTTCAGATGCCTATAACTCCGAAACCAATACGTGGATTGTGCCTTCATCTATCTAACTCATTTCGTTCGAGATTATTCCTGCCTACGAACGGCCGGCCGGACTGAATTAAGTTTGACCAAGGAATCTTCTTCGGTGAGTCAAAACTAAATGTTTGAGACCATTTTCAGCCAAAAATGGAAAAATTAGAGACATTTTGCAAATTGATAGGTACTCTGTTCAGGGGAATAAGCACGTCAAAAAAGGAAAAAAGTTCCAGCCCTACTCTAATAAATAGTATACCTAATACTATTTTTGCTAGGACACGGGCAAAAAAGGATCCTCAGCGTAATATAATTGATTTTTCCTTTCTTCATTTCATCTACACTTTAAGTTTTGAAAAGATCCACGATTTATCATGAGTAAATATTTGATTTCGATGTTCGATAGCAAACAGTTCCAGAAATATAGAAAATCTTGCTATATTCAATCAAACTTCAAAACTCATTTCTTTAGATATTTTTAAATTTCTATCCTGTTCGAAATCTAGGAATTTGTTTCTTATAATCTTTATCTATTTAATAACGGAGTTTTAATAGTAAAAAAAAAACGAGGAATTCTCTACCATGATAATATGTTACCAGAGAATTACCATTTCCATCGGAATGAATACTTAACACAGTAGGAAGGAGCTCTTCAGCTCGCATCAGAACTTCCAAGATACGCCTGCCATAATTTATATCGATCTCTTGTATCATCGACAGCCCGTTAATAAGAACGTGCATGGTTAGGTCCAATTAACCTTAGGTTACTTTTGCTACCCGACTTTGACAACGTGGCATAAATTTGATTTTACGGGCCTCCTGATGGACACTGAATCGGTTTTCTACCGGATATTGTCCATCTATGGAAGATGTCATTGTTTGGAGAGCAAACATGTGATTTATTCTTTCAAAAATGTTAATACCAACATACTTTCCGGTGAGATTCGAACAGTCTTCGAAAACTGATCAGATCAATGAGTAGTTTTTCATATTTGGTAGTTTTTTAGTGCAAGTTAAATAGATACATGAAAGCGTTCGACCATTGTCACTATATATACTTGCATGGAAGGTGAATAAATGGCAACATGGTCTAGAGAAGTACGCTTTACGATAGCCCAACACTTTTTCCATTTTGTTTACATGTACCGCTTGAATAATTATATTTTTTGTGGAATGAGTATGAAGTATTCATTAGGTCTATGGTAACAGAAACTGAGCAATTACTATTCATGTTCTACCGGGTGGCCCACCACATACGCGGATCTCGTTTTGAAAGAGTAAATGAAGATATTTTGAGAATATTTGTTTGAGATGTGTGAGGGGTGTTCAAAAGCACAATTTAAAATTATTTTCATATATACAGGGTTCGAAAACAATGATATATATCAAAGTTACATATTTTTGAATGTAACACCCTGTATTTGACCTAAAAAATGGAATGGCTCAAATTATGATGACTTTGTTCAGATTACTTTTTACCTTAGAAGCACCATTTACAAGAAAATGGTAAAAAATTGAAATTATGGAGTTTTTTGTGCGTATGTTCCGGGGAACATCGCGTTATCATTTTGCCCAAATGTCTGTAATTTTCAAATTTTTTGCCGAGAATGGTCTCAAAGGACTAAGTTCAACTCACTGATGAAGAATTTGATGTCAAATTTGATTCTGTCCGGCCGGCTGGCCTTCCGGCCAGCTGTTGCCACGATAACTTGAGAACGGAAAGAGATAGCGACTTGAAATTTTCAGGGTGGGTGGAGCATCCCAATACGACGTTCGTTAATCGGCCCAACGGTTTGAAAGTAATAATTTTGTTTTCAACCATTGCTAATCTGATCGAATTTAAACTTCGTGAGTAGTTGTTGAATACAAACTTAAGGTCGTTTGTGAATTATGTGAGAATTGTATCGATAGTAAATTCTAAAAAAATTTTAAAAAAATATTATTTATGTCTCGATAACCTGGGAACGGCAAGAGATAGTGACTTGAAATTTTCAGTTTAGGTTGTGCATCTGGATGCGACATTTGAGTTTGTTTATAGTCATAATCAGCCAAATGGTTTTGAATTATACCCATCTGAAATTTTGTTGTTATTTCATCAAAAACTTGAAAAATTCAAAACGGATCCAATTCAAACATGGTTATTAGTAGTAGAATTTCGTCAGGATCGTATGAGTAGAAATTTTCTAAAATATCATTGAAAAAGATTCTATATATCAGAAACGATTCATCCGACATGGCTTAAATTTTGCGAAAGCCTTCAGAACCTCACTCTAATAATGTTTGAACAGGATCGGATCTATATTGTTGGATATCCGAGCAGCCTTGTGTGAGTTCAGTAGCTGGATGGGTAACCGTTGCCTCTATAACTCTCGAACGCAAGGAGATAGGGACTTGACATTTTCAGGGTAAGCTGCGCATCCGAATAGGTTGGTTAAGTTCGTTTTTGAGCATATTCGGTCTAACGGTTTCGGAGCTATACCCACTTGAAATATTATTTCCTCGATATCTCAATAAAAATAGACTCGATCGAATTGATGCTTAGTAACTAGTTGTAGAATATCGACATGAAGACGTGTGTAAAATTTTGTGAGAACCGTGCCACTAGAAAAATTTTTAAAATTACGACAAAAAATTGGTTCAAGCATCACTGACGTGAAGACAGAAGCTTTTG
This sequence comes from Halyzia sedecimguttata, assembly GCA_937662695.2. Taxonomy (NCBI): domain Eukaryota; kingdom Metazoa; phylum Arthropoda; class Insecta; order Coleoptera; family Coccinellidae; genus Halyzia; species Halyzia sedecimguttata. Next base: position 18,245,615 of record OW569417.2, on the reverse strand, counting down.
CGTGTTCTATTGTCCATTCTCCTGTATTGGAAACTCTTAATCGAATTTACCATGGTGAATTGTATTGTCTGTTCTCCCGTGTTGGGCACAGTGTCCAATACAGGACAACAGACATTAGAATTCACCATTGTAAATTCGATTATGAGTGTCCAATACAGGAGACGGCATTTTCAGACTATGTCCCAGGCTCTCTATAGAGGAGTGTAGCCCGAGTTAGATTACTATTTCTTAAGTTGTAAACTGTGCTTCAGTTTGATGCTGTGTCTTGGATAACTTCTGAACACTTGTGTGCAAAATTCCACATCCATTTCTTGAGTTCAGTCAGCAAGATCCTGGTCGATGGTCAAGTCTTGATCCATAAGATACCTTTAATTATTCATTTCGATAAACATCCCGGTTTTTTTCATATTGATTAATCTGGTATCTCCTTCTATTTATACATTCATAAATAAATAAATTCATTAGTATATCCCGACGTTGCAGCCTCTAGATAGAAGGAGATAGATTCAAGCTACACGCATTATAATTCATTATTATTAATTGATGTTAAAATCTCGTAATGAGCTACTTCTGTATTACATTTTCCTCTGTTACCATTGGCCGGCCCGGTACGGGTTATAGCGATACAAGCTGCTTGATTAATGTCGGTATGTCTACGATTTAAAAAAGGAGGAACGTAAATTTTTTCCAGCCGTATTATCAATCACTCTTTTCGACTAATGTCGTAAAAGTTTAGTAGTACCTTGCGGTTTCCGTTTCGAATCACGCGATGTCTTTACATAGTTCAACATCAAAGCGGCTTTTCAAGTTACTGTTAATACAAGTTTAAGGCATGCACGTGCCAGAGCATACCTATTAGCTATAAAAAGCAAAATAGCTTATTGAGTTCGACTAATTGAATTATATTCTATGGAATTTTTTAATCTGTGGTGCTCTTTGATAATTTTGTCGAGGGTTGAGTTGAAACGGGGTTCAATTATACCATTTGAATTTTATTTGGGATGAAAAAATGTGGTTTGAAAGCTTTGCTTTCGTCATATCACCAACGCATGAGTTTGACTGCTCTTCTCAGGTGAACAGAGTGTCCACCAATTCGTCTAAATGTCTGTATTATTCGAATATTTTGCCAAGAATGATCTCAAACCCTTAGTTTCGACTCACTGATGAAGAATCCGAGATCAAACTTGATTATGTCCGGCCGGCCGTTAGCACGATTACGCTCGGACGAAATGAGTTAGAGGGTTGAAATTTGAGAGTGGGTTTGGAGCCCATCTGAAATTTTGTTTTCCACATAACTCGAGAAATACTGATTTGATAGAATTAAAGCACGCTATTTAGTTGAAAATTACCGACACGAGGACGTATGCAAAATTCAGTGAGGATCGCATGACCGGAAATTTAAAAAAAAAAATTCTGTATCCCAGCAACTACCCGTCAGTTATCGTTGAAATTCTGTGAGAATCTTCAGATCGGATCTATATTGTTATAGATATTGCCGAAATAATGAGGTGTACTGGTCCATTTTATCACACTTGGTAAACAAAGTTGTCAACAGTTTTTGATTTTTGGCGTCCCTGGAAAGATTGTAATCATTCATCATGTGCAAAGATCGGCTGAAGTAAAATTTGACAAGTCGACACGTCAGTAATAACATTCGTCCAATACCTATTGAGAATTGGATGTGTAAATTATTTCACAGCCAAGTTCTAGATTCAAACTTAATCGACTAAGATGCAACATCATGATATTTTACTGAAATTGGAAATTTGAAAACAAGGCACAAAGATAAGTAATAACATTCGTTCAAGTTCCGACTTTCAACGACTTTTACTGTAAATCTGTACAGGCTGCAAACAAAGCACTGTTTATTATCGACGAAACGGTAAATGAATTCATTCAAATGGGTCCTTACGCCACCACAGATAAAGCCCTGTTAATTTTCGACCCAACAATGATGGTACATATGTATTTGAGTCGAAACTAATCGTTTGAGACCATTCTCGGCCAAAATAAGGACCAGTTTTTTTGGACGCTTGTTTTTACAGTCGGTTTTATATTTTTTGAAATATTGTTTCTTTTTCCAGGAGCTAAGCAGCCTTGGGAGAGTTCAGCACCTGGATGGGTGACCACTCTGGCTATAAATTTGAACAAGTGCGCCGAAGCTCCTGGCCACAGTACTTTTCCAACTTGTTTAGGAATCAAATATATATATACTTTGTCATATGGGCAAGTGCAATTTTTAAGGGAAATAATGTTCTATGAAATGTTGGGTGATTCGATGAAAGTTTGGTTTTATGTAAAACTTAAAGAGTGAATATCCATTTCTTAAATCTATTATCATTATCCCATCCACGTTTCAAAATACCTATTGTTTGGCGTTTACACACAGTGCATCAGTAGCAAAAGTAAATTTAATAGCTGAAAAGAAGGTTGATTATGATGCATGATTTCCTTAACGATCAGGTGCACTTATCTGGAAACAAAGAACAATAAGTCGATAGTACCTGTTCCCAATTACAAATTACAGTGAGCGTAATAGGACCAAGAGTCCTTTAAATCTTCATCAACTTGTCGCTAATTGTATAATGAGCTGAATTATCCAGCAATAAAACTGGCGTCCAGCGGGCATTAGAGTAATTGTGGGGAACAATAGTGAGACATTTCTTCGACAGCGGATGTGAAAATTTACGGAAAAGATGTGAGGCCATATGCGATGATGAAATTTCTGGAAATCATTGGCGTAGAACCAACAGTATAATATTTGGATGGTTAGTTTCTCAATTTTAAATCTTTGGACTGAAGAATGTTTCTTATTATCCAAAGATATGAAACTAAGAATAAAAAATTGGTTCAAGCATTGACGTGAAGTCAGGAGCCTTTGCTCACATGTTCTATGGTCTACTCACTTCTATTGCACACTCTACTACGAATTTAGCACCGATATATACCGTTGTCTCAGCTTTCATAAAATATACTAATACATTTCATACCATTTTAATGACAGACTTCAGTCGTGAAACGAAGGTATGTGATCACAGAATTTTTAATTGTGACATATGGATTCTATTGGAATTGTAATACGAAAAAACTTACGCGTCGAGTAACTGCAGGGTATAAGATATTCACGAAATTCTGCGAAAATTATCATATCAGGTCAGCATTCTACAAGTAATCACCGAGTTTTAATTGAATCAGATTTGTATTTTTTTAGTTATAGAGGAAATAATAACAACATTTTTGATCAGTGTAACTCCAAAATAATTTGGCCGATTATGCCAATTAACGAACTCTAATGTCGCATTCGGATGCGCAACCTACCCGTTCTTAAGTTATCGTGAGATTAATAATATTTTTCCGTAATTTTTTACAAAGTTATCTAGTGGTACGGTCCTTGCACAATTTCATACACGTCTTTATGTCGATATTCTACAATTAGTTACCAAGCTTCAATTCGATCGGGTCTGTATTTTTTGAGTTATCGAAAAAATAATATTCCAGATGGGTATAACGCCGACACCATTGGGCCAATTATACCCAACAACGAACTTAATTCTCTCATTCGGCTGCGCAACCTACCCTGAAAATTGCAAGTCCCTACCTTTTCGTTCGAAAGTTATCGAGTCAACGGTCACTCATCCAGCTACTGAACTCACACAAGACTGCTCGGATCTCCAACAATATAGATCCGATAATGTTCAAACTTGAAACTTGGCAGAATAGTTAGGTTATGCAGGCTCTCGCAAAATTTCGGTGATATCGGACGAATAGTTTCGGATACACAGAATTTTTCAAGGATTTTAAAACAATTTTGTTGTCCTCACGAAATTTGCAAGAATATTCTCGTTGGCATTTTACAACTAATAACCATGTTTGAATTGGATCGGTTCCGTATTATTTGAGTTATTGAGGAAATAACCACCCAATTTCGGATGGGTATAACTCCAAAACCGTTTGGCTAATTATGCCTATTAACGAACTCAAATGTCGCATTTAGATGCACAACTCACCCTGAAAATTGCAAGTCACTATCTCTTCCCGTTCTTCGGTTATCGTGACATAAATAATATTTTTTAATAATTCGACTATCCTGAAAATTTCCAGTCGCTATCTTTTTCCGTTCTCAAGTTGTCGTGGCAATGGCCGGCCGGATGGCCGGACAGAATAAAATTTGATCTCCAATTCTTGATCAGGGAGTCAAACCCAATCGTTTGAGAGCATTTTCGGCAAAAAATTCTAGAATCACAGACATTTTGGCAAAATGATAACGCGATGTTCCCCAGAACATACGCACAAAAACGTATATCATAGAAAAGCAACATACAAATTTGACAAAACTTTCTTATATTATAGTCAACATATTCAAAATATTGTGAGAAAGCTAAGGTCCGAATTAACGAAACTGTATTTGGGATATTAAAAAAAAACTTTATAACATATCTAAAAAAAACGCACCCTTTATCTTAATGAAAGGTAATATTGAACAACATTTTCGATTGATTACTTTCTTTGTGATTAAAAACAAAACAATCTGTCAATTTTTATCAATATAGAGTAGAGGTATATTCCAAAATTTAAAAAATTCATATTTCAAACAAAAATACGTTTTCTTTGACTGCAATAGACTGAAACTATGATTACTTACAAAAATATAACTTGCTGGGAAAAACTTCCGAATCAATTTTTTGACTAACCCATACACCTCAATTGACTATCATCAAAAAGATTATAAGAGAAAAGGTTTATGAGTTAGGATTAACATATTTTCTCTATTTCAGTATCGTAATGAGTTCATTACAGCACTAAAAACAGTGCTGTAATGATTGTTCCTAGTTATATTTTTCGTTTTGTGGTAGTCAGCACTGACATTCGATCCTATCAAATTTCAACACACGTCAATTTACAATATAATATAATCTGGATGTAGTGAAGTAATTGTTGATAGAAAAAGTTTTATTTTCATTAAAAAATAAGGTACTAGGGATTTCCTTCTTGCTAATTTTGAATCATTCATGCTATTATGAAACTGTCTCTAATCTGATCCCCATGCCCTACGTACGATTCAAATTCAAATTCCGTTATCTGTCAACTTTCGTCACACCAACTGCCAAGATACAATAAAAAAGTCACTAGGATATATAATCCGAATCTTCCATTAAACTTCAACAGTATTTTACAAAACCTTGCTTAAATAGAGAAAGTATCTTCTAATACTCGTAGCAGAAGGTAATTCCAACACTTTTCGCACACAATTTCGCATTCGTGTTTGAACAGGAGCCCATTCTGCACCTTGTTTTAGAATATACTATTCATGCCTATTTTGTCATATTTCGACTTGTTAGCCCTACCCCAATTCAGTCATGATTTACACCTACGACTTATTTTAACGTTCCGAAATCTATTCTTCAAAATACTATTTTATAACTTTTTAAAATCTCCAGATGAACGACAATGGTTAATTTTTTCTACATTTTGTGAGGAAATCCCAAATGATAGGAAAATATGGTACTTCGTAATAATGGCATTTGTATTTTGCACTTCCTCGTGATATTCTCACACTAATAGGCTCGTATAAGCCAGTGACTCGCAATTTACATAAATTTCTAATTATCTCGTTTAGTGATGTTGCATCATGTGCATCTATGTTTTTATACTCTCCTATGTTACATCTTGAGGTAGATAATAAGATAAATAGTGAGAGTCGGTCTTTAGACCGAGCCCATCTAATTTTCCTATTTTCTATTTATATTATAGCCAACTATGGGACTCTTTCGGGAAGTCAAGTTCGAGTGGAATAGTTCATTCAATTTTTGAGTCAGCATCGGTTATATTATTATGAAAAAAAAATGTTTTCAATGAATGTCAATAGTTTTATTATAAACAAATGTAGGCATATTTATATTACAGAAATGAACATATCATACAAATAAGAGAAAATTTATGAAAAAAAAATTGTATACTTTTATTAAATAACGAGTCATGTACAGCACATGAATGTTTTTTTTTTCGGGAAAGAAATATATTTTCCAATAAATATGATAAATTAAATAGAAACTGAGGTATACCTACTTATTTTGCAAAAAAGCATATCTTCCTGAAATTAATATTCTGAAGCAATTACCGTATGGTATGGCAATTTTCTATGTGATCTTATTTCTTGATCTCTATCGCCGCAGAATTTAGTCAGAATCTCAATTTTATATAATTTTATACATCAGGAGCCGTTTCGCCCGTTTTGAAGGATTGTGTAGAGGGTTTCTGGGGTGTCCCATCCTGCCATCCTGCCCATCTCTTGAGAATGAAATTCATTTCAGTTATGTATTATTGAGTGAATCATCACCATGGGTGTGGCGCATTTCCAGAAAAATAAATGTGAGAAGTAACTCAAAACATGATATTTATTCTTTAATAACAGCTTCAAAATTTAATTTTCAAAAAAATTCACATTCACTAACCAATATTGAATCTATCTACTAAATGATAATAACAAACTCTTTAAAAATATTAACATTAAAAAATAAATTTTAAAACATTTCAATTAAAAATTTCATAAAATGAATCCAGCTTTTTTCAAATTTCAATATAAAAAATCAAAACATTTAAATAACTAAACTGTTCTTCTTCAAAATGTTAACATTTAACTGGCATATGCAACAAAAATATAATAAATGCATTTAAGTTTTTTGAACCTTCGAATGTACTTTTTCAAAGGCTCAAACCATTTTCAAACAAAAATGGCTGGAATTCAACCATTTTGTTCTGACCTATATCAAATAACTAGTAACGCGCCAATGCAATATCCTAACAAGATTCCCTGTATAACGATATACACGTCTGTACGCGTTGTTAGTAAAAATAAGAATCAGGTCGTAAATAATACTTATTCAATCAAGATTTTTTTATTAATCAATAAGTGTTGATTCAATCAAAATTCAATAATTATTTGTTTGCCATAAATAAAGCAATTCTTTGCTCCAAATATAATTTGATTGGTGGAAATGAATTATTGTTTATTTTTAATAATAGTTTCTGCATCACATGTATTTTCTGGTAATAACTTTTTTTGATTATTAATAAATATTGTTTAAATAAATGTTATATTTGCGAGAAATAAGGTTTATATCAAGCTGTTCTAATTATTAGTAACATTTTTGAAATATTAATAAAATTTATTCACGATAAATAAAACTCCCCCAAAAAAGAATCATTAATTATTAACCCTAAATTTTCCAGGACCATATAGAATGCATATATATATATATATATATATTCTTTTGACTGAGAGTTTTATATGTGTTGGCAGAGGTTGGTGTAACGGGGTACCATACAATTCTGAGTATGATACAAGAGCTTAGGGAAAAACCTCAGCAAAAAACCCTGTCTCCCCGTGAGTGTTGTGATTTGTAACTATTGTTCACAAAATTTGCTGAAATTTAGAAATATTGATAGGCATTTATTTCTTCAATATGGACTCCTTCGTCAAAAAACGGAGAGGTTTCTCCAAGGTACCCGAAACTCAACCTGAAAAATGAAAAGACAAGAGGAGAAGAACGAACAAACTAAAAATAATACATAACCTTTCAAAAGTCTCCTCTCACAAATATACTCTTCTGTTGGCGCATGGGATCTCTTGGAGAAGAATCGTCTCCGCTAGTTCTCAAAGATATTGATCTTAGAAATCCCTTCAATATTTGAATTCAAAAAGGAAATTGTTACTCGTAAGGCCAGGAGGGTCTCTTTCAAAACCAGATCTGGCCAGTCCAAGTGATGAATATTCAGAACTTCAGATGTTCGAAGACCGCTACAGGGCCCATAGGGCTATCATCTCCCATAGATGCATGTTTTCACTTTGTATTGTGTAAAATAATGAAAAAATGAGCAGGAAAAATTTACGAATGCATGTATTGTATATACTCCATGTGTGAACAAATTAAGTTATATTCATATTGAAGTTTATAACTGACGATTCCACTGATTTCATTTTATGTCAAAAATCTCATGATACGCAAGGAAAAATTAATTTGCAGATCTTGCCCATATTTATTAACAGTCCTATTGCAATGATCAGAAATCTTGATGTGATCAATTTGTATTTAGAATATGATCGATTTATAATAGAAATGACCCCACTGTAACCAACTAATTTGATTTTGATTGTAGTTTCATTTTCAATGTGGGCGCCAGAAATAATTGAATGAGTCTTTTCTGAGAGGATTCGGTTCAGAATTAAGATTGACATGTTACGAATTTATTAAGAGTCTAGGACTTCTATAATTCAACACACACTTCGTGAGAACTTACTCGCATGTTCTCACCTGTCTCTTCTTAATCAGTAATGTATCCGAGTGTCAACAAACGTCCAATATCGGTTCCTGATTTCTTTATTCATGGATTTGAACTATTAGTATTGACAGGGAAAGTCCAAGGTTGGATCAAAATTTTCACACACAGAATTTATTATAATTTAGTCTACTGGATTCGCCTTCTGAATCTCTCACCTCCCTAGAAGGGAAAATGATTTCGAAACACCAAATAACCAGATTTTTTTTCATTTCGATACTCTTGAATAAATATTAGTAGGACGTGACATTAAATGTTAAACAATAAACAAGGTAATAATTAACGGATACTTTGGGATGTGCAAGTCTGAAAAATATCTGTAATATAAAACAAAATTCTTTTGGAATTGCTTCTTCGTTAGAAACGCAAGATATTTGTCTGAAGCAATGTATGGAACAATGCTTCCTAATAAGCAGTAATGAAATAACATAACAATAAAATTATAGCAAATATTTCTGAAGATTTTCGCCAACTACTAAAAATTTATTTTATCGTTATCGTTAATGAGTCTCTGATGGCCCCTCATTACCGAGATGGGCCATTTTGCTGCACAGCCTTCCTGAATATTCATTTTTAACTTGGTACACATGCCCATTTTATCCTGTCGTATTGAGTAAGGTCCAGGTTCGGCTTCACACACAATTCTGAAAACCTTTCTGCTCGAAATCAACATCCTGTACATTTGAATTTCCCAAAAATTGTTTAAGCATTGAAGAGAGTATAAATCATTTGATTCGACGCACTTCGTACTTTTCCAAAGATGACTATTTCTATTAATTTTATGATTTCAAAATAATAGAGCTTTTGATGTGTTAAAAAGAGGAAACAGACAGGATTTATAATTGAAATACTTCCTATCTGAGATTATTTGGACCACGTTTAAAAACTGCAAATTAGAGCTGGAAACAAATTAAATTACAACAGCCATTTTTCTCAAACTGCGCGTTGGACTTGTGGAATAAATTGCCAGCAGGTTCCTGTAAATGCATTCAAGAATTCATATGTTAAATGGCTCTATAATCACTGACTTTTTACTTTGTCATTAGTTACTTTTATAATTTTTTCATTACAATTATTTTATTACTTCAGGTCTTTATAATATGGAATTTTCTAAGTGTGAGTTTGAAGGCCTGTGCATCAACTTTTTCTTACTTCAATAATAATTACATATATCCATATATACATGGATATTTTCTAAGTGTGAGTTTGAAGGCCATGTGCATCAACCGTTTCTTACTTCAATAATAATTACATATATCCATATATATATGGATATAAGTAATTATTATTGAAGGAAGAAAAAGTTGATGCACAGGCCTTCAAACTCACACTTAGAAAATTCAATATTATAAAGACCTGAAGTGAAAAAATAATCACAATGAAAACACGACAGGCCCTGATCTTTCAAACTCCTAAAATATATGGCATGCAGGTATACCTGCATGCCAACTACTTGATACAGATAATATACCTTCCACGAACACAGGGAGGCAGGGGTTTACAAAGTTTGGAATAACAACACCACCAACAAACGTCGGAAACGACAATAATGTTATTGAATATGGTAGTGCATCATGAAATCAGGAATCAAGGAGCCTTCCTATTCAGAACTAGACGGTGTGCCATGGAGAAGCTCAGTATAACCACTATATCAAACGATCATGAGTTAGCAGGAACACCGATCACTCTATCAGACAAAAATAGTAGACAGGCAGATAAGACAGGCAAAACTGAAGACACTGCTCGAAGATCACATGAGTAAAAACATGCACTCCATATATTTTAGGAGTTTGAAAGATCCGGGCCTGTCGGAAGAATAATGCTTTGCCTTTTCGAAGTCGGCAGGGCTCAAGTTGGTAATAGAGGTATTTGTTACGGCTTGTCAAGATAAAGTGAAGATATAAGTGAAGGTATAAAAAGAACATAATGAAAAAGTGGACACCCCAAGAACTTACAGAGCATGCCATAGCCAGCATGAAACTGTTACGCACATTCTGTATGCTTGCAGAGCCCACGCTCCATCAGGGTATATAAAGATAACACCGCAGCTGCACACAATAAAGCCAGATATAGTGCTGCTAGACAAAGAGATCAAGGAATTGTTTGCTGTTGAATTTTCCTCCCGTGCAGAAAATAATGGGGCGAGGAAAGAAGAACAGAAGAGGGAAAAATAAACGGATTTAAAGTTCTAACTGAGAACCAGGGAATAAAGTTAGGATGGTCGTACTAATCATAGAATGTCTAGGTGGAATGCGAGCAAACTACGTGACATAATTTAAGATTATTCCGGCCTGTAAATCTCTGGCCAAGCGAATGCAGTAAGCATTATTGCTCGGATCACTTGGAGTCATAAGGTCCCATTAACTGAGAAGGCCGCTTGCAGCTCATATCTTTTGGTAAGGGACACTGTAAGGTCAGGACGAAGAACTGCTCCAAGGAATGTATGAGAGGTTTTTTAGCGAGTATCCAAAACAAGAAATGTAGTTTCCCACTCCTGAGAGTGAGGACCCTCTCGGGTCCTGTAGAAGGGCTTTCCTTGAATTCTTCTAAACCTCTAGGAAACATAGTGTCAGTGTGTATTCGGAGCACCAGGTAAGTTTGTAGCTGCAGAATTCAAGAAATGAAATCAATAACCTCATACCTATCTCTATATCTTCTGGCAAAATTTATAATACGTAGAAGGCTATTGAGTTAACAGCATATTGTTGTTTAAGTCAAACTTATTGAGTATATTTGGAATTTCCTTAGTAGTATATATTGTTAAGTATTGCATCTAGTTATTGATATCAAAAGGCCAATTTCTGAAGCAGAAAATGTGCAGGATATAATATAAATTTATTCATTCTGCGATAGAAATGATCTGTTGCGAAAAAGTATTATAAAACAAGGCTCTCTTATAGAAGATGAACAGATGTTCTGAATACGGACCTGAAACTATATTTTTTAGAGGTATGTAGATGTACTAATTATATAAATGATCGTTATGAAACGCAGTTTTTGAAAGTGATGCTGACGTATCCCAACAATCTCAGAAACGGAGTATTGAAACCAATACAATTAACTGTAATAAAATGAGCAGAAATATAATTTTGTGAGCATTAAATGAACAGGAAAAGTCAACATTGCAAATATAAAAATTAGTTCAAGCCCTGTGTTCAAACTTTGGCAAATTATATGTCCGAAAGTATTGGTTTCTCAGAGTTGGGAATGATATCAATGGAATCTTATGATAGAACTGCATCATAAAATAAATTGAATAGGAATCCATTGATATCATTCCCAACTCGGACAAACCAGAACTTTCGGAGTTATGATTTGTCAAAGTTTGAGCGCCAAAGCTCCTGTCAATTCTCAAGAATTTTCGTAATTAAATTCAAAAAGTAGGTCTATGACTCATCTCATGTTGGATTTATATATATCAGGAAATTATAATTAGAGTATTATATGATATCGAATAGAATTGGGAATAATTATTGAAATTTTGTAAAATCATATCTCCGAAAGTATTAGTTTGTTAGAGTTGAGAATGACATCCATTGATTCTTATTATGAAACTGCATGTAAAAAAAAATACAATTTGAAATTTGTTATGTAAAAATTTTTTTTTGTTTGTTACTCTGAAACCGATTTTGCCCAATAACGAACTCAACCGAGATATTTATCTCCTAAACCTACTCTGTAAATTTCAACTGTCTAGCTCATTCCGTCGAGAGTTATCGTGTTAACGGACGGACGGACGGCTGGCAGGACAGAATCTATTTTGACCATGGATTCTTGATCAGTGAGTCGAAACAAATCGTTTAAGACTATTTTTAGCCAAACATTCGAAAATTACAGACATTTGGGCAAATTGATAAGCACTCTGTTCCGAGGAACAAGAGCGCCAAAAAGTGTAGTTTTAAATGGTACGTTTCATATGCAACAGATCAAATAATCAGCAGGAGAAAAGTAGCACTTTCTCCCGTTGTAATGAATATAGGATTTAAATTTTATCTTTTTCAGTAAAATCCCCATTTGATGAAATCTAGTTTAGGTTTTTCCGGCGGACGTTTTCTGTACCATTCTTGTAGACCTTTTCACGCTTCAATTCACAGTCAAGGCATGTGTAGATATTGTTCGGCATGAAACATGGGAACGTTATAGGCTATTCATACGTTGAAGAGCCTTTGTGGCTATCGGGTTCTGTTGATTGTATGGCCCGACATTAAAGGATGTGGATTGAGATTTGTAGCTTATTATTGGATCATAAATCATTTCGCGCATAGTTATTTTATTAATTTCATACCAGTCGATGTTTAAAAAATTATGTATCACTTTATGGCTTTTTGATGTCGAGTTTCTCTTCGGTGTGAAGAATATGAACAGGTCGTGAAGTTTAACGCAAAAGTTATCATTAGGGTTCAGTATATAGAAGAATTTCGATGATTAATAACATCTGGGGCATATGATGTTTATAGTAATTCATATGCAGAGCGCTGACAACGTCATAGGAACTTCGTGAATTCGGATAACCAAACACAAATAATGTTAAAATAAAGATACATATCTTGTTGATTTGGTATGGGTCACATCTTCCGCATAAATTTACCACCGTTTTTTATAACTTACAAAGTACTGATAATTATTGCTGATAATAAATTGCGGAAAAAAATTCTAGAAAAGTACTGACGTGAAGTCAGGACCTTTTTTATTCATGACTAGTCATGAATATTGAAATATTCATTCGAATATTCATTTAATATTTATTCGAATATTTTGGGTAATGGTGAATATTCATACAATATTTTTTCAGTCAGTAAAAATAATAAGAGTTATAATACGAATAAAAATAGTTGAATTTATGACTAGTTACGAATAGATGTTTACATTATCATTTGAATGACTATTCATGAGTAAATATTTCGAATGAAGGCGTATGATGACAGTTTTGTCTTTCATTTGTCTTGATCATTTCTATGTAACAATTAAAAAATTTGAATGGACCTCAGAATCTAGATAGTAATGATAGTTGTCGAATTGGTAAACAGACATAATTAATGACCAAACTGAATGGTGTAATTTCCTAATATTTAACGCTTGCAAATGATACCTGTACCTAACGACCCCATATTACCCAAAAATGTATTTTTCCACTACTGTACCTAATTTTATAACTTTCATTATTTCTTTGTACCTGAACAAAAATAAAATACTGTGTAACTTGTGTTGAATCTTCCGATGTTTGAAGATTAATGAAAATTCGAAACTGCAGTAGCGAAATCTAAACGTTAAATAATATAAACATCAGAAAATTTGTTGGTAGAAAAACATAGAAATTCACTAAAAATAGTTTAAATTATTCTTGAACAGTCAGTTAAATGATCACTCAAACATCTATTCCTCATGAATGATTCAATATTCACCTGTAGTCACCAGTAATGAATATACATGAATATTCCTGAATACTTGAACATTCATGAATAGAAATGATTATTCATGAACAATGAATGAAAATATTCAAACTTATAATATTCGAATATTCAAATCGTTCGTTTTTGATTCCCAGCCTTAGACCCGCTGGGTGTTTTCGGAGTTCGGAGCCATCTGAAATATTGTTTTTCCAGCAGCTCCAAAAATTCCGATCGTATCGTATTAGAACTCGGTAGTCACTTGAAAAATAACGACAAGAAGACAAGTTCAAAATTTCGTTGGGACTGTACGACGAGAAAATTTTAAAATAATTATAAAAAAAAAATATGTATCTCAGAAACTATTCGTCAGATATCGTTGAAACTTGTGCACGAGGCGGTACAACCTAATTCTAGATCTAAAATCGATCGGAGTAATATGTTTCAATCCATTGGGAAAATATCGAAAAAATGAAACTATCATCATTCTAGTCGACCAGCTAAATTTTCATTGAAAATACAGAATTAGACAGAGTTTCTAGTGAACATAACGTCGTTCACTAGACTGTCGTAGTATCAAGAAAGATGTCGAAATGTTGATAATTATTATAAATATAATGTGAAAAATCGTTCTTATATTCGAAATGAATACATACGTCAAGTTTTTCGAAATCTATATATATTCTTCTGAAAAGAATGACCACAAAAGATATATGTATTCCTTTAATTGAATTCTAATAAATGAATTCTTACGATTTTACAAATATTTTCACAAATGGAATCGACGGAAAACAGGTTCATGTTAAAGTGTACTTTAATTTGATAATTCGATATTAAATAGCTTGAAATTATACAAATGTGAGTATTATATTAATTACACATTATCTATTTCCAATTTTCCATCATATTTACTCCGTCATATTTACATTGAAACCTGATTATCTTTGAAGATGTAGGTATATATGGCTTCTATATTAAAGATAATAAATATTTCATAGATAATTTAACCATTTCTGGCTGTGAATAATGCCCAACATTATTCAATAATAATTTATCAATTACTTCCATACATACAACAAAAGAATGAAGAATGTTGAACAAAAGAATTGAATAGAATAAGGTGAATTCTACAATTGATAATCAGTACACTGCTAGTTTGATGAAATGAGATATTATTGCTTTTAATTTGACAAAAAAATTTCCATTCTCCTGTATTGGACGCTCTTAATGGACAATAGAACATACACGCAAAAGCTCCTGACTTCACGTCATTTCTTGAATCAATTTTTTTGTTCGTAATTTTTTAAAAATATCTAGGGGTATGGTTTTCACAAAATTTAACACATCTTCATGTCGATATTCTACAACTAGTTACCAATTCGATCAAGTCTATATTCTTTGAGCTATCGAGGAAATAATATTCCAGGTCCGAAACTGATGGACCGATTATGACCAAAAATGAATTTCAACTCTCCCATTGGGATGTGCAACCTACCCTGAAAATTGCAAGTTTCTATCTCCTTTCGTTCGAAAGTTATCAAGGCAACGGTCACCCATCCATCTACTGAACTCACACAAGACTCCTCGGATCTCCAGCAATATAGATCCAATCGTGTTCAAACTTGGAACTTGGTAGAAGAGTTAGGTTCTGAAGGATCTCGCATAATTTCAGCGATATCGGACGAATAGTTTCTGATATATAGAATTATTTTCAATTAATTTCTTGAAATTTTGTAGTGATACGATCCTCACGTTATTCTGCAAGAATCTTTGCGTTGGCATTCTACAACTGATAACCATGTGTAAATTGGATCGGTTTAGTATTTTTTGAGTTATTTAGGAAATAACAACCAAATTTCAGATGGATATAACTCCAAAATCGTTTGGCCGATTATGCCTATAAACGAACTCGAATGTCCCATTCAGATGCACAACCCAACTCGAAAGTTTCAAGTCACTATGTTTTTCCGTTCTCAGGTTATCGTGACATAAATAATATGTTTTAATAATTTTGGTGAGATTTTTTAGTAATGTGATTCTCACCAAATTTCAATAACGTTCTTATGTTTGTATTCTACAATCACTCACTAAGTTTCAATTCGATCGGATATGTTTTGGTTGAAAACAAAATTATTACTCGACAACTATTGTGCCGATTATGCCCATTAACGAACTGTCCTGTCGTATTGAGATGCGCCACCTACCCTGAAAATTTCAAGTCGCTATATCTTTCCGTTCTCAAGTTATCGTGGTAACGGACGGCCGGCTGGACATAATCAAATTTGAACTCGAATTCTTTTCTCTATTTCAGTATCGTAATGAGTTCATTCCAGCACTAAAAACAGTGCTGGAATGAACTCATTCCCGCATTGTTTCTAGTTATATTTTTCGTTTTGTGGTAGTCAGCACTGAAATTCGATCCTATCAAATTTCAACACACGTCAATTATTGTCAATAGAAGATAATCTAGATAAGGTGAAATAATTGTTGAGAGGAAAGGTTTTATTTTCATAAAAAAATAAGGTACTAGAGATTTATTTCTTGCTAATTTTGAATCATTCATGATATTAGGAAACTGTTAAATCTGATCTCCATGCTCTACGTACAATTCAAATCCCGTGATCTGTCAACTTTCGCAACAGTCACACCAACTGCCAAGATACAATACAAAAGTCACTAGGATGTATAATCCTAATTTTTCAGTAAATTTCAACAGTATTTTACAAAGCTTGCCTGAAATAGAGAAAATATCGTCTAATACTCGTTGCAGAAGGCAATTCCAACACTCATGCGTACGAAAACTCGCTCCTTCGTCGCTCGTTTTCGAATTTCACATTCGTGTTTGAATATCAGCCCATTCTGCAACTTGTTTTAGAATATACTAGTGGCCAGCAGTCCATATTTTGGGATTCAGATGAGCCAGCAGATCTACCTAGCAATAGATCCACATTTTTCTGGGAGATCTACATTTTTACGGTAGATCTACATTTTTCCGGTAGATCTGCATTTTTCCGGTAGATCTACATTTTTTCGGTAGATCTACATTTTTCCAGTAGATCTACATTTTTTCGGTAGATCTACATTTTTCCGGTAGATCTACTTTTTTCCGGTAGATCTGCATTTTTCCAGTAGATCTAAATTTTTTTGGTAGATCAATATAATCGGTAGATAAATTGAATCGGTAGATCAATTGAATCGGTAGTTCAATGCCATCTAACGGGTCCTGTTGTGATTCTGAGAATCATTCATACCCGAAAGTACCATCGAAATATGTCAGGAGTTTTTGAGTTGCTAAAAACCGAATATAGCGTTACATACAGAATCGTATTGTGAACCTTTGTGCCTTCCGAAATACAATCACAAAGATTCATCAAAAACGGTATAGCCATTTTTGAGTTCCTGTAAACCGATTATAGTGTCACCTACCGGGGAATATTGTGGATCTGGAACTTTGTCAGATACACGCACAAAGTTTCATCGAAATCGGTCCAGTCGTTCTTGAGTTGTTATAAACCGAATGCAGCACCACCTAACGGGTTTCTATTGTGACACTGAGAGCCACTCAAACACGTACACAATGTTTCATCAAAATCGGTCGAGGCATTTCTGAGTTTCTACAGACCGATAGCAGCGCCACCTACCGGGGTATCTTGCGGACCTGACACATACTCAGATACACACACAAAGTTTCATCGAAATCGGTTCAGCCGTTCGTGAGTTTCTATAAACCGAATACAGAGGTTTCGGAGTTGACATTTTTTTAAAAACACCCCGTATAGCAGCGGTTATCATTTCGTAACGGTTTTACAGTGTTGAGAATTCTCTTTACGATAGATCTGTAGGGGTGACATTTTACTTGAAACACCCTGTATAGTTAATTTTCTGCTTAATGTTTGAATATTTTGAGTAATTTTAATGCAAAAATCCGTCCGATCGAACGGATATTCATTATAGATTTCGTAACTTACCGAAAATATCCAAATCCCAAGATACGTTTACTGGAGTACGCTCCTCTTTGGGCAAAAATGGAAGAATACTAAGAAAAAGCTATTTCGGACGCTCGGAGATTCGATCCCGCCGCTCCGCGAGGCTCGGGAGCTAGATATCTATTTACCGACTCCTTAGACCGCTCGGCCATGCCAGCTTCATGAATCATATTCGATTTTCTGCCAGATAAACTTTTATAGTACTGGGACGATTTCCGTCTTTCGATTTTCAGAATATCGTCAATCCTGTCAAGCGATCGATCGAAATCGGTTACTCGTTCATATTTCTCACGGTTTTTCTATTCAATCCCAAGATTTTCGAGTGATTCCGTTCGAAATTCAAATTCGATTTGACATTTATCGTGGTTCGTTCGGTCCGAAAACGTCGACCGTGAAGGAGCCGCGTTAAAATTCGCCACAGAAATACGTGAAACGTCAGAATTTTGTCGATTTTCGCGAAAAAGTCACATTTTCCTATCGTTCTTCCGGGAAAACGAAAGAGAGAATCGAAAAAAGGGCCGTGTTACGGACTAATTTCGAATCTCGTCTTCGCGTTCCCGCAAATACCGTCGTTCCGAACGCCACCGTTTCTCCGGATGCCTCCACACAATTTTGAACCTTTTGCCAAATTCGGCGTTTTTGCGATTTTTTTTAAAATACACCCCCGTCTTTTCGCTCCGAAAACGCGAAACCCTACGAAACTTCCTTATTTTTCCTCGATAAAACCCCTGGAAATTTCCCCCTAACCCCCCTCCTAACATCCAAAAAAACGTCACGTTTATAGTAATATTTTCAAAAAAGTTTTTTTGTTCCTTTTCTATGAAACCCATCTTCATTTTAGTATTGGGACTATTCTGCTTGGGTCCAAGGGTATATCAAAAAATTTTATTTCAAGGACTGGTGTATTATGATGAGCAAATCATAAACATTCGAGTAAAATTTGTAATATTTCTTGTTTGAAAACAATTACAAATTGTTGCCCAATATTTCTCTACAGTTGAAACTTTCAATAATTTCCCTCCATAGAAAATATATCGATATGTTGAATAGCTTATTTCGATTCAATTCTTGCACCTTCAATTATTGAGTTTCTAGTTACGCATAATCAGATCAGTCAATATGAACAGAGGGCGACCACACTGGCTATGAATTTGAACAAGCGCGCCAAAGCAGACCGTCCTGACGACAGTGCTTTCCCAACTCTTAAAAATACCATATTTGTAGCTATTCTCAGTCAATATTTCAGTGTTTCGTTCAACAAAGGAATTTCCTAATAATGCAAATATCCGAAAGAGTACCAATTGATGCTGTCGGCACGAATATTTGCCTTGATTAATTGCCAAATTCAGGTTCGGAAATTCCATACCTCAAACGTATAATATCTGTCCGATGGGTTTCACCTTTAGCCCGCTCCATGTAGTTTCTATACATATTCCATATAGATATATATTGTTCGTTGACTGGGTTGGGCAACAGTTTATAACAACGACCATCATTTTTATTTGAGTTATATTATTTATTGAGATGGTGTTACAAGACGTGGTTGGCGCCAAAGGACTTATATCTCTGACAAAAAGTGAACGGTGTAAATTACTGACTGGAGATATTTGACCGGTTGAAGATGGAGTGGAATAGAAAATGATTAACTTCATGAGCGCACATGGTGGACTCGCTACGATTTGAATCAAACGAAGTGATAAAAGTTTCCCCAGCTGGAACTGGACATAGAGTCTTTCTGTTCTTCTTCTTTTTCTTACGACTTATTGGCAACTAGTTACATAATTTTACAATGCTACTATTCTGTAAGCATTTAAATGATTAACTTAATATTATCGTAATCTAAGTCACTGTTGAAATAGGATGTGGTTCTTGGCCGAATTGAGAGGATCGTGTATATGGAGTAGAAAGCGAGGGATGACAAAACTGAGCCTTGAGGCACTCCAGCGCTCAGGCTGAATCCCCCGGAACTAATAATAACCACGACCACATAAATGCACCTAATACAAAAAAAATCCTCATCCACTCACATATACATAAGCTTACAAATCTGAGGGTCTCAGACACGAGTATTTGTAAGTCACCCGAGGGTATTCACCCTTATTTATACCCATGGTGCATACGAACTTGTATATCATAGTTATATTATATCATAGTATACCATAGGTAAGATTTAAGGAAGTCTGATTTATTTGATTTTATGTAATATGTATATATTATGTAATATTGTATTTCATAATTTCTGATTTTATTAATATAGGATATCAATAAGCAAAAATGTTTTTGTCCATGTCCAATTCTGCGATTCTTACAAAGGTGAATGCTAACCATCCTGAAACAACTGAGAAATTCGGTAAGCCAAAATCCTGAAATCTAGAAGACTGCAATATTGTAAGACTGACGCCCTTTAAATGTCTGCCCGACTAGCTGGAAGGTCAACGATACACTTATATGCTTCCTGGGATATAGTGTGATATCTGATAAAACTAGTTTTTAAACGTTTAATAAAAAAATTCCTTTGATTACATAGAAAACACTTTTCCAGGGAAAGTTCATGATATTCTTCCTGATGGATGATAAGGATCTTTCCAGGTGATAAATCTCTCCAGACACGATGAAGGTAATGAAGGGCTCCATCCCAGATCCTCATGCATGCAGCCTCATAAAAAAGTCTCACCCCAGCCAGAAACTACGAACAATGAAACCAGTGTTACACATACTACTTTGTAAAATACATTATTTCTCTGTACGAATCTTGGGATATAAGATGACAGTATACAAAATTTATTCATCGGAATTTGTTAAAGCATATAAAAACACGAGGCATACAATCCTCCGAAAATTGAAGAACCTCTGCCCTGATTCGTTGAGAACAACATCAATATTAAATTCACATATATCAGAAAAATAAGTAGGAATCGAAATAATCAAACATAAAGTACATTATTGTTTAACAAAAATGGCGTGCAAAACTATATTAACTAATTTCAATCTGAAATCATGACGGTAGTTAATTTACCAAAACCAATTTCAACATCACAAAAACATATTCAAATATTATTAACCGTCAACTTAACAAATAATCACACACACTGTTAAGAGATATTCAGACCACCATTTCTTTCATCCGAACTATTGAGAACCAAGGAATTTTACGAGGACTGTTTTCAGAGAAGTATCTCGTTCGAGAGTTTCGAACGAATAAATCCCCGAGAGCAGGCTATACCCATCAATCTATGGCCACAGAAAATTCTGGTCGCACAGAATTGAAACGATAAATTCACGGTATTGAACAAGATTACACTGTAATGATTTCCATAATATATTGAATGTACGAATTCATAAGACAAAACATTTCTAATTTAGACTGAAAATTAGTTAATATTTCAAACCATAATGTGATCTGCAATTCACCTTCGATGCATCAGCGTAACGGGGTTTAATACCGTTACAAAATGTAATGCGAAATGTCTACAAAATACACACAACCAAACTTACATGGAATCACCCAGTATCAATATGAAATATTCATTTTTTATTCTTGCAAGCGATGAAAAAGTATATGTGTTATCTAACAAGAACATGTAGATAAACAAATAAACTGATAATATTTGTCCTGTCAGATTCGATTATACTGTTCTTCGAAGTGAGTTTAAAATTTATTTCTCTCCTCACATTTAGAAAAAAAAGCCAGAGGGGAAGAATTATTGCTCTGGTAGAACAAGGCATGTCACAAAGGCACATTGCGAGAGCGGAAAGGTGTTTTTTTTTATAAGAAATATACTTAATTTCATTCCATTTCATCGCCTATAGGTTTAAAGAAGGAAAAGAAACAAGAAAGTATTCTTAAATATAAGTGCCTATTGAAACACGCATTATAGGACATTAAGACTGAAAGGCGATGGCTGCGCCTATGGCTTCATATACATATTCACATGCATTCAATAAGTCACCACAAGATTTATAGCACACGTGCTACAATACCTTCTAGATGGGCACAGACCAATAATTATATCGTATAGTAATGACTCTCTTGTCCAGTTCCTAGCTGATTTCTTGTCTGTCTGTCCCGTCACACCGAGATTGTAGCAGATTATTGACTGACACATTTTCACCGACCATTTGTTTCGAACTTGTAGCGCTAGTAATTAGATGCTGCAGGCGCTGTACGTATTTCTTGCACCGAATAAGGCTTATCTTTTCAACAGAAATTGTTATGTTTTCAGATTGTGTCGAAGTTATAAATCGTCTCCTCTACTCTCCTATTGGAATGGTGTTGGGAATGATGTATTGATAAATTATGATAATATGTTTCGAATGAGATATTTCATCGGATATAAGCGAGGTTCCGTCGGTTGATAATTGAATTTCTGAGACTTTGTTGTTGAAAAGGACTCGAGAATTAGTTCTTAGACATAAAATATCACTAGCGACTACAAGTACTATAATTCTGGTGGTTTTAGTCAGTTCCTTCAACAATTGATATAAAAATACAGGGAATAAAACGAAAAGGAACCAAATAACATTAAAGCAGAAAATGCTTGAAAATTACAAAATGAAAAGGTTCATTAACAACATTTTTTGTGCAAGTTTCCAAAAGTTCATGATTACAGATAATAATAAAATTTTAAAAAACCGCTCCGCAAATGTATATTAGTTCTTTTGTAGGTACTTGTTTTGTAGTATTTGTGTGACCGGTTTCATTCTACTGATACTAGAGCACCCACAGACCAGAAACTGAACTTCTCAAATATTTTTCATTGAATCTTTTCTCACTTAGTTTCTCACCTAAATTCTCTCAATTGAGATTCGTCAAATTTAAACAAATGAATGAAACAACAATAAATACTATCACTAAAATCCAAACTTCAATCTCAAAATGCTGACAGACATACAACATTGAATTAAAGACGAGGAATCTGTATTTTGAAGTTATTTTTGATAACAATATATTTTAGCAAACCATTATCAATAAAATCCATTAGAATGTTTAACATAAGATCAGTTATATTTTTGATGTCTTAAAATTCTTTCCAACCCATCAATAATCCATTCACTTACATTAGTTTGTAAAATTTCCATATTTTCGTCTATTCCGAAATCAAGTTGAGTTTCATATAAATGAAACAATTCAGATCCAATCGAATTGAAACTTGGCAACTAGTTGTAGAATGCCGACAAAAAGACTCTTTCATGAGGGTCGTGTAACTAGAAAATTTTGGAAAAATAGCAAAAAAAAATTCTGTATCTCAGAAACTGTCGGTCAGATATTGCCTTCGAAACCTTATTCTACATCTAAGTTTCAAATTTGAACATGATCGGATTTATTATGTTGGAATTATTGAAGAAAAACTGGAAACTGAGCTGTGTTGGGCGAGTTCAATATCTGGATGGGTAACTTTTACCACGGTAACTTTCTAACGGACTGAGACAGCGACTTGTAATTTTAAGGACAGGTTGCGCATCTGAATGCAACATTTGTTAATGGGCATTATCGGCCGAACGCTTTCGGAGTTACATATATCCAACAGAAATGTTGTTGTTTCCTCAGAAAATGCAAATCCGATCCAATTTGAACTTGGTGACTACCTGTAGAATGCTGACGCAATTATTTTTGTGAAATTTCGTGAGGATCTTGTCACTAGAAAAAAATTTCTTTTTCTTCAAAAATTTGATATTTCAGAAATTTTGTATCAGATTCCGCTGAAACGCAGCACAAATCTTCAAGCCGAATTTTTTTTTTATTTGACCATAAAATATAGTAGGTTCTCGGTTGAAAAAAGATGGGTTGAACAATATCAATATTTCGTGAGGGTGTGTGAGGCGTCAATAGACAAAAGATCTTGAGCGCAAAAGCTCGTGACTTAACGGGGAATTTTAATTTCTCTATTTATCGATAGTACTGTAAATCAACAATAACATTTTATTATCACAGATATACTTATATTCTAACTACTATAGGTAATAAACAAAAACAAAAATAAATTATACTTGAGATGTTCTGCCAGTTTTCTTTTGTATAAAACAAAAACGAACAAAAAATTACTATTTGTTTTTCTAATTCGGCATCGACTTCTAGGTCATTAGCCATCTAGTTTACATTTAGTTTACATCAGTACTATACAATATGATTTTATGAAGCGCATGTATACAATAATATTTATAAGAATAGTGCAATGTAAAGGGAAACAAACACATATAAGTAAAAATTAACATAAGTAATAACATATAAGCATAAGTAAAAAATGAATATACAGTAATATAATAAATAAATAAATAATAAACTGAGTAAATAGTTTGTATAAGTAAAATAGTTTGTATAAGGGAAATCAATTGAATTATGTACACATAAATAAATAAAAGTCAACAGTTTAAACAAAATTTGGTACTTATTTGTAGAATTACGACTTTATAGTTCATGCAGAATTTGCTGAAGATCGAAGTAATTAAAAAAAAATGGGTTCAAGCCCCGTGGACAGGAGCTTTCTGGCGCTCTAGTTCAAACAGACAAATTATATCTCCGAAAGTATTGGTTTCTCAGAGTTGGGAATTATATCAATGTATTCATATAATAGAACTGCATCCTAAAGGAAATTCAATTCAAATAATAGTTTATTTATCAAGATTAAATGAGCAATCATGAGAATAAGAAAAGCACCATGGAAGAAATCAAATTAAATCTGGCCAATTTTGCCCAATAACGAACTTAACCGAGATAGTCATCTCCCTAAACTACTCTGAAAATTTCAACTACCTACCTCATTCCGTTCGAGAGTTATATCTATGTCTATGGATGAAAAGCAGTCTCACTACTCTCAGATCTCTTACTTCATGTTCAGTTCCGAAATGTAAGAATTTTCTGAGAAAAACTAATTTCGGAGCGAACAACTGAGATTTTTCTCACTTTTCTCACAATTCTTCGATTGATTATATAATGTCATGTCTCTCTTGTTACTCCGAAACCATCTGTCCGATTTTGCCCAATAACGAACTTAGCCGAGATATTTATCCCCCAAACCTACTCTGAAAATTTCAACTCTCTAGCTCATTCCGATCGAGAGTTATCGTGCGTACGGCCGGCCTGACCGGCCGGACCGGCCGGACAGAATGAATTTCGACCACGGATTCTTGATCAGTGAGTCGAACCAAATCGTTTAAGACCATTTTCATCGAAATATTCGAAAATTACAGACATTTGGGCAAATTGATAAGCACTCAGTTCCGAGGAACTAGAGCGCCAAAAATGGAATTATTAGCCCAGAATCAAGTTGCTATCTGGCAACGTAGGTATTAACCATAGACATAGAATAATGTTATTCTATGTCTATGGTATTAACGAGGTTTGAAACTTGGTTCTATAGGTTATATTAAATGAAATTTTTTGATTGGGATTTGGATTGGTTGCTTCATTATTTTGGGAACCCAAACATGAACAAGCTCCTATTTCATTTAAATTTCATGTGGACTCATAAGAATGTTGCGTTGTAAATAATCACCAATAGTCAGCCGCTGTAGATCAGATGGCTCTTTCTTCTCGAAATCTTCGAAGACCCGGCAACGTCCGTTGTCGATTCTCTTCTCAGATGACCGCCGCTCTTTATATTTGATTGCATTTAAAGATGCAGGTCTTCGTACTCGAATTAATAATTAAAATACTGGCAAGCGAGCCGCACCATGACAAGAAGAACGGTGACGGTGAATTATGGAGCGTTTCTTCTGCCGCAGGGCCAACTCTGATGAACAAACAAATGATCGCCTCGCGAAGATGCAACTCATTTATAGCTCCCATTATTCAGGTGTACCAAACGTTATTTATCGTCGAATCAATTGATTCTTGTTTTTGTTTTTATGTGATTCGATACGAGGTGATTAGAAGAAGTTTTTTTTCGGCGCGTGTAATATATAAGTGAGTCTCGTGACATGGGGATATGTATTATGATAGCGTGTTCATTGATAGCAATCTTAATCAGGAGATAGTTTAACGTTATAATTGTTGAAGGATTCGTTATCGAGATATTTCACAACACGAGATTATTACACGTTTCTTCAAGGGTTTGTCTGCCAATTGTGAATGTATTTCAAGAATCGTATATTTGTTCGAATAGAGGACATTGTCACATTCAGATGTAAACTTAAAATCCAGCTAACGAAAAAAAATTAACTGGCTAGCTGGTTGAGATTTTAATTTACACGTTAGAGATTAATAGTTATAAATGTTAATACAAAATTTCAAGAATCGTAGATTTGTTCAAATAGAGGACAATGTCACATTCAGATGTAAACATAAAATCCAGCTAACGAAAAAAAATTAACTGGTTGGTTGGTTGGGATTTTGATTTAAACGTTAGAGATTCATAGTTACAAATGCTAATGAAAAAAGCAATGTATTGAGTTCATACGAATTTAGAATAATTAAGTTAATAACTTATATAACTTATGGATTGAGAAAAAGAAATAACGTTTAGTTTCAGATCCTGCTTTTCCTTCAGTTTACTCAGCTCCTCCATCAAAAGAAGTTGATACTGTAGTTGCTGCTTTGTTCTTTGGTTATATGCCCAAAAAGCATTAAAGTTATCAGGAAAATACTGGATTCAATCGGTAAATATCAGTGTGCACTCCTTGCAATGAACTGGATATTCTCCAAAACTTTTGTTCAGATAAAACAGGATATTTAGACATCTCCCAAAATAAAAGTATTCTTCAGCCATATCCAGAAACAATGACCAAGCCAAAATAGCTGCACCAAAAAAAAAAGCGATGCCAAGTCTCGACCAGAAATATCACCGCTACCGAAGAAAGTGAATAAAATTAGCCTTATCACAGGTTTATTCCAATCCAAGAATTACTACTCTACGTTGTACGTTGCAGAAAAACAGCAGTTCTCACGCCAAACTCATCCACAAATGTGTACAATCAACTAGACTCCAATCAACTCGATAACCAAGAAAACAATCCGGTTAATCTGCTACTTGACTGGGATATTTCAATTCAGATCCGCCACTTAGACGACATACAATTGTCTCCAAAAACTACCCTAACGAAAACGTGTGGCTTCTGCATCATATTATCTATGTTCTGCATTTCCAAATGATAGAATTGAAAAATGGCAGCAAGTTTCTACATTGACCAACGCATGAACGTAGAAAGAATGACAGGACAGACCGGCTGGATCGATACTGCAGATCCCCGGTGCTAAACTACAATACCTTCTTCATAGAGGCCGCCATAAGAACCAAATTCTACAATGCAGTAGACTGACCAAAATACTATGGAAAATCACAGAGTTAGAATTCCACAAAATAGGAGTTTTGTCCTTCACGGTATAAGAAGTTTATTTACAATAAAAGTTAGGTAGGTACATTTATTTGCACACTGAATCAAGGAGAAGCAGGCTTCCAGAACATTAGATTTACCCGAGGTCTACAAAAAAATCTCTGAAATCGTTCAGGCATATGCAAGAGGGATTTCTAATTAAGACAATCAATTACCGATAATTTGAATATAACATTTATCAGCTAGAAAGCAAAATTTGTATTTTATTTGATATTTTTATGACTGAATGAGCATCCTTTCTTAGAAATGGATTATTTGAATGTATAATTTGACAAATTCACACATAGGAATTGAAATAACAGTTATTTCAATTTAACTTACCGCCCTTTAGACGTCAAACCAACCTATTGAACACAGAAACCTAATTATAATTAATTTAAATATGCTGAAATATTCGGAACTATCTATCTGGGCACACTGCACTCTCTCGCTCAGTCGGACACTCCGTTATAAAAATTACAGTGGAAAGAATCTACGATTCGTTCTACAAGATGCAATTTCATCCACAAAAAAACCTCTTTGGTGTGTATCTAAAAGACTACCAACTTTATCATGTTCACTTGCATGCAATTGAACAGCTTGTTCAATTAAGCAAATTAAATCGATTCAAATTTATTTAACAACATTTAAATCATCAGACAATATACAGAAAAATTACATTATACTAAATATGAATATTCGATGAGCGCATAAAGCTGGCCTTATACAGCAGAAATATCTCTCTGAATTCATACTAAGAGTATGAATTCATATTATTAATCCAGAAAACTGAGTTGCATAATAATTAACTATTCTCCTCACACTTTCTGATTTTTACAGAGTATTAATTTTCAGATTTTGCACTGTTCCAGAATGCAGATTATGAATTAAGAATATGAATTCAAAGAGACGTTCCGGCTGTATAAGGCCGGCCTAATAGTGCGATATAAACATGAGGGGTAGCCTCCAAGATCGTACGATATAATTAGCCGCTTGTATATGTCGATTAACCACAAATGATTATTCAATTAATTCGCATATTATTGCCGATATACGCATCCGTATATTAATAAAGTATTGGAAAAAATTGATTTTTACATTACATGTTATTGATATTGATTTTCACATTACAATTTTATTCCCTAGCTCTATGGTCCTTCCAAGGACTTCGGCAAGCTTAATAAAAAACATGAGCGCAAAAAAAAGAAAGAAACTACACTCAGATTCTGCTGAGTAAACCCCCATTTCAGAAGAAAATATTTCCCCAAAAAATATCGTACTTTGAAATCAATGCGTTTGCTAACACCTGTTGAATGATATACGTATAGGTACGAGTGTGTTATATACCAGTACACAGAATATCTCCTTACATATCTGTATCGGTTAAGCTAGCATGTGATTGATTTAGTGCTCACGTTGTTCCTTCCTATCTTTGGTCTAAGAATTGTAGTTAGCATATTTCTCAAGATTCCTGGTATTCTCTACCTTAACGTTACGTTTCCAGTACCGCATTAGAGAATATAATTGATATGCTGTAGAGGGAAGTATTACTATTCGGAGTGACTGATATAACAGCATGTTTTCGAAGTTTCACGACATTTTATAGATTTCAAATTATTGCCTAGAAACAACCTGACCCTCTCGATGACACGTATGGTAGATTATAACGCATCTGATCACTATAATTAAGCTTCTTCCCGTTTGTCCCTCAGAAGTTTTTTCGCGCACATGTTCCGGGGAACAGGGTGATATCATTTTGCTAATGTCTGTAATATTCGAATTTTTTGCCGAACATGGCCTCAAAACGATTGGTTTCGACTCACTGATGAAGAATACGAGGTCAAATTTGATTCTGTACGGCCGGCTGTTGCCGCGATACCTTTCGAATGGAGAGAGATAGTGACTTAGTTATACCTATCTGAAATTTTGTTTTTATTTCCTCAATAACTCAAAAAATACAAATCTGATCTAATTGAAACTTGGTAACTAGTTTCAGAAGGCAGATGCAAAGACGTGTGCGAAATTACTGAGGCTCGTATTTCAAAAAAATTAAGAAAAAATATTATATATCTTACGATAACTTGAGAACGGAATGTGACAACTAAGTTCGGCCAAATGGTTTTGGAGTTATACTCATCTTAAATTTTGTTAGTATTTCCTCTCTATAACTCAAAGTTATAGGGGTGATTCACGAAAACCGTTCGTTAGAATATTGCAAAGAAAGACCCAAGATAAACACTTGAAATTTTATAGTTAAGCTTTGTTAGGAGAGATGAATTCTTGAAAAAAATACAGATTCGTTCGACTTCCGGTTTCACCAGAAATGATACCAAATTTCGTTTTTTAAATGTAATACCCAGTTTTTTCATTGATAATCAGATTACCTATTGAATTCTACATTATTCTTATGTTTCACTTACATAATTTTTTGAGAAAATTCGGGTGAAATCTGAAAAAACCCTTTAAATGTTCTCAATTAGGGCTTCATTCCAATGTTAATAACTTGTAGGTTTTTGCACGAAAACTCCTAACTTTCTAGCTTCTATCAGAAGACATACCAATGCTTCTCCATGGTTAATTAAAAATAATTTAACATACAGCGTGTTTATATTTCAATGTCAAAGTCAATCATGACAAAAACGTCAAAACTCATTTTATTTTCAAATGAGAACCAATTTTTTCATTGGTCAGCTGGAATCTATTGTATTTCTTATAATACATACTACTACAGTAAAATGCTCATTTCCCGAGATATTTGGTAAGTAAAGCACTAGTATGTATGGTAAAAAATGCAGTATTCTTAACAGCAAACCAATAAAAAAATGGTTCTCATTTGAAAAAAAATAGTGTTGAGGTTTTTGTCATGACTGACTTTGACATTGAAATAGAAACACCCTGTATGTTAAATTGAATTTTTAATTAACGAGGAAGAAGAATTGGTATGTCTTCTGATAAAAGCTAAAAATTAGAGAATGTAAAATATCAAAGGTAAGTAACGACATTCGTTTAAATTCCTGCTTTCACCGTAAATATATACATAATGTTTATATCGCAAAGCATAGAGTGAATTATTAATCGAAATTGACAAATACGTCAAATTTCCATGAAATATTCTTGGTCTAATATTTCATCAAGAATAGATACATCCCATTCAACGTATTATTTATGTTATGCACGCGGGCATAACGGTGGGTTTATGCTACTTATAACCAAATATAGAATTGATCTATTAACGAGCATAATCAGAACATAACTGATCTTCCTTATGCCGGGTCAGACGGGTTAATGTAACGCGTAATGTAATGCGTAATATAAGGCGAATTCTCCGTGTGGTAGACGAGCGTTACATGCAATGCTCGTAGTACCGTCCACACGGAGAATTCGCCTTACATTACGCATTACATTACGTGTTACATTACACCAGTCTGGACCCGGCATTACACGTTCAAGCTCGTGAAAATTCTGAGAAGATTCGAAGGATAGATTCGAAAGCGAATCGTATTTATTACCACAGTCATTCAACAGTAATTTCAAGTGAAGCAAATTCGGTGTAATCTGACTTTCCTTAACATCCAAATAAACCTCTATTTTCTCATGTATTCTCGAATTCAAGCCGGTCTTAAGCGTATAAATACAACACTGCGGAGTGTAGATTAAAATCAACCATTCTATCAACACCATTCCCAGAATATATTCGAACAAAATTTATTACAAAAAAATAATATTTATTACCGAATATAATGGATATCCATTGGTCAAAAATACTTTGGCATCTAAATAAAAGAGAGATTACATCTTCGTACAAGACGCCCGGCGTAAGTTGGTTGTGTTTTCTCCGGGCATTCTGGGCAATAAAAATATTTCTTTGTGATATATCGCCAGTATCTCCAAAATTTAAGGTAGATGTAGATAGCTACTTATTTCGAGATATCCTGAATGCAGCATACATAATGATCATGGTCAATAGCAAATAACAGACGTTTCGTCGGTACATCAGGAAAAAAATGAACAAACCGGCTACAGTCTTCGTACAAAAAATTCTTAAATAGCACTGACGTAAAGTCAGGAGCTTTCGTTTACATTTTCCATTGTTTATTCAAGCCTCATACGAAGTTGATCCAGCTAAAATTCGGTACTAGATTTTAAAATGGTGGTTCGAAGTTATATGCGGAATTTCAGCGGCTTCAAGGCTGCTCGGATCTCCACTAATATAGATCCGAACGTGTTCAACTTTGGAACTTGGCTGTAGACTTAGGTTTCGAACGATCTAGCAAAATTTCAGCAATATCGAATTGATATTTTTTGTGATACATAATATTTTTTTGATTTTCCAGTGAGACGATCGTCACGTAATTTCGCCAAAAATTTGCGCGTAGGCTTTCTACATCAAATAACCATGTTTGAATTGGATTAGTATTTTTTGAGTTATTGGAGCAAAAACAACAAAGTTTCAGATCGCTATTACTGCAAGACCGTTTGTCCGATTATGAACTCAAACGTCACATTTGGATGCGCAACCTAACCTGAAAATTGCAATCTCTTTCTGTTCTCATGTTATCGTGAGATACATAAAATTTTTTAATAATTTTTTAAAAAATTTCTAGTGATACAATCTGATCTGTATTGTTTTAAAACAAAATCAGTACTGAAACCGTCGAGCCGATTATGCCTATTAACGGACTTGTCCGTCGCAATTGGATGCGCCACCATCCTGAAAATTTCAAGTTGCTTTCTCATTCCTTTCGAAAGTTATTAAATTAATATTTCGGCAAACAATTCGCAGAAAAAAATTTTGCTCGATAAATCGTTCAGAGTCAGAAACTAAATTATTCATAAGAAACTATTGTTTTGCCCTGAAGGACCCTCTATAAGAATAAAAATGAATTTTTGCTCTATATATCGTACAGGGTGAAATACTAAAGCCTTCATAGGATTTTTTTTCCTCTCAACAACGGTAAATACATCTGGTAATTCTGAAATCAATTCCTTCGTTGA
Organism: Halyzia sedecimguttata; assembly: GCA_937662695.2. Lineage (NCBI taxonomy): Eukaryota > Metazoa > Arthropoda > Insecta > Coleoptera > Coccinellidae > Halyzia > Halyzia sedecimguttata. The sequence goes on along the minus strand of OW569417.2, from coordinate 18,213,601 downwards.
TTTTTTCTCGACATATGCAAAAGTTGGAGAAAATAAATCTTTCATAGGAATATATTTCTTTCATGGTTGAGCGACGCCAAATGCATCAAGTATTTTTAGATTCTTCAATTCCTATGATGATCTTCATTCAGAGTAAAAATGAATTTTTGCTCGATACAGGGTGAGAAAACAAATAAAATAAATGATACAATATAACGCACCTGTCGTGGAATACTTTAAAATTCAATTTTGAGTTTGTTACACCAAATCAGTCAAAGTGACGTTATCGTTATGATGTATACATTGTATTGAGTTTAGTTCTTCGGTTGGCCGAGAAGAGACAGAAGTTACATTTCGAATGTGAGGTCGTTTGAGGAATACTGTATCAAATCACACGCTCTCCGGACACCGGACGTACACGAGCTCTCAGATAAGCTCTTACCTTTTTTCGCGCACACTTTCAAGTTTCAATACGTATTATACTATGTTATGATGTTGTACGGTTGATTTTACCCAATTTTGATAAATATTTTTAATTATGAATTGTTATTTTTAGTCAAAATTTAAAATAAAGGTTGGCGTGACAATATATCTATTGATGAGCATAACAAGTTGACAAAATGAAAGAAACTGTCTGCAAAAAACAGTAACCAAACAAAACCCCAAAGCAAAAGTGCCCATGCATGAATGTAACAAATATGAATTTTTGGACAAAACAATTTTCTTCTGCTAATAAGAGGATCCAAACAGGAGAAGTGAAAATGAATTCGAAATAAGAATAGTTTAGGAACAAATTGTGCATATAAGACTTGCACTCAGATAAAAAATAATAATAAAAAACATAAATTCAAAAAAGTAAAAACAATAAACGCCACTTCCCAAAAGTTGAGATTTTCGAGATGTGGCACGACAGGTGATTACTTCACGCAAATTTACATGTATTTGGGCGATGATTCATATATGAAAGGAATCAATTCAGTTACACCATTCCTCTATTTTAATAACCTGTCACAAAAAACACTCGACGACAGTGACAATGACTGAACACTATATAGTCTTTGTTACTGAGGATGTTTAACATTCAATATCTACATGGTGTAGAAGAACTCCTTCAAGACACGTGTACACTCCGACTGTGTAAAATTGTACTCGACTAATAATAACATTGTGTCGGGCCCTTCCTTAATGACTCTGCAACAATTCCTCTACCGGTCCACCTTATAGTTAAAGAATCATCAAAATGGGCAAACCTAACCATTAAAACAATTTGTCCGGTGTTAACCTGAAATTATTCCGTCAGATGAATATCATCAACTGTGAAATTGATATTTATCACTTTTAACGACATAATTATCCGTACAGTGTATTTATTTTTTTTTATTTCATGTTTGAGGAGGGGCATAATAGGTGGTATATATTCTGGTGAATTAGGATATATAGATTTTTAAGAAAGAACTAGTTGGAAAAGATCTGAGGTCAGGAGCTTTTGCGCTCTTCCTCAAGATACTGAACTCGACCAAGGCAGCTTGGCTGCCAGGCACACAATATAAGTCTGATCGAGTGTTTGTATATGAGTATTCTCATGGAAACTCCATAAATCAGCTCGAGAATACCGAAATCCAAGTAGATCCCAATTTTGGTCCAAAACAAGCCATTCGCTCAACTGAAGGAAGTGTAGAAAATGTTATAGAAGCTGCTCTTCAATTACTATTGGGCGTGTAGCCACTAGTCTTCATTTATCACCGAATTTTGTATGGCGTGTCTTGAATAGAGATATATTGCATCCATTTCATAGCCGAAATGTACAAGTTTTAAATGCTGGAAATGCACCACAACGGTCACACATTTGTCGATATGCTTACTTCAACAAAATATTAAATTTATTTCACCTGTCATGTGATCTGGACATCCAATAGGTTGTTGGCCCTCACCATTGCATCTTCCATCGAAACCCAAAGTTATCATGATGACATATTAAATCATAATGTAAATTTTGCGGTTCATTTTTTTCATTCTGTTATACAATAGAAAGTAAAATCTTTGTCTATGGGAGATGATAGCCCTACATTAGGGTCTGTAGCGGTCTTCGAACATCTGAAGTTCTGAATAATCATCGCTTGGATTGGCCAGTCCTGGTTTTGAAAGAGACACTCCTGGCCTTACGAGCAACATTTTGCCTTTTGAATTCGAATATTGAAGGGATTTCGAACAACAAGAGTGAATATCTTCGAAAACTAGCGAAGGCGATTCTTCTTCAAAAGATCCATGCGGCTACAGAGAAGTATATTTGTGAGATAGAACTTTGGAAAAGTTATGTATTATCTTTAATTTGTTCGTTTCTCTCCTCTTGTCTTTTCATTTTCCAGGTTGAGTTTCGTGTACCTTGGAGATACCTCTGCGTGTTCTGACGAAGGAATCCATATTGAAGAAAGAAATGCCTATCAATATTTTTAAATACAGTAAATTCTAAAAACAAATTTAATTTTTACAAATCGCAACACACACAGGGAAATAGGGTTTTTTTTGCTAAGCTCCTGTATCATACGTCGAACTGTATGGTACCGCGTTGAACTAACAATAACACATATAAAGCTTTCAATCAAAAGAATATATAACTTTATAACATAAAATTCACTGAACTTCTCCTAAATGACGTGACCGATTTTTATGAAATTTTGTTTGTGTGTGTTTGAGTGGGTACCTGGATAGTTTTGTTTCAGAGCTGAACCAATTATTTTTCGACGTTTGGCAGATGAAACTTAGGTGGGAAATATTTAGTAGAATCGATCTTTCCATATAGGTAGTGGAAAGAACATTTTGAACGTTCTGTTATTTTCACCATGTGAATTAGAACTTTCAAGGTATGAACATTGGTTAGTTTTGTGAAATGCTTTTGGTGCTCTTCAGAATCTCGAAGAAAAAAATGTGTCCATCGATCTGATGCATAGAAAGGAGGAAAACAGTTTCGAGGCCGGTTCTCGGTTACATCCAAATATAGACAGAATAATTGATATTCCATAGTAAAACTGAGCTACGATCGCGTGATAAAAGACATATTATCGATGTGAGCTCGCACTCAATCATCGTAAAATATATCCATGATAATGAGAGACGGAGATAGGGTCTTATGTTGTTACATCACATAATTTCTTAGTTATAATTAACAGAACAGAACTGCGAAAGATGCTTGGTATACGAGGAGAGTGTGCCTTTGGTTACTTTGAGGAGCCATTATTATGACAGAAATGCATATAGCACATAAAGCGATTATATGGCTCGGGAGAAGACATGGGATATTATGTATGGTTGATTGGTGTGAAATCCACACGGTGGGGTTTGTATCGGGCTCTCCTATAGGGATATAACAATTTTCTATCTAAAGAAGAACGAACCTTTGATCATTTTTTAGCGCTCTTGTTCCTCGGAACAGAGTGCTTATCAAATTGCCCAAATGTCTGTAATTTTTGACTCACTGATCAAGAATCCCTGATCGAAATCGATTATGTCCGGCCGGCCGATGACTCTCGAACGAAATGAGCTAGACAGTTGAAATTTTCAGAGTAGATTTGGCAGATAAATATCTCAGTTAATTTCGTTATTGGATTAAATCGACCTGATGGTCTAGTAGTAACGAAAACATAAAAAAATTCAAATACAATTTTTTTTAAGATGCAATTCCATCATAAGAATTCATTGATGCCATTTTCAACTCTAACAAGCTAATACTTTCGGAGATATAATTTTTCAAAATTTCAATAATGCTACTTCTATATTTCCACAGAATGCGAATTCTATCTGTCTGTGTTCTATCGGTGTTCACTGTTCATTCATGTCATCTTATATACCTATAAGAGACATCATATTTATTTCGGTTCTAGTTTTTATATATATATAAATCGTACTATTTAAATATTTGGTTAGTAAGTCGAAAATGAATAGTGCAAGGAAGTCGAGCATAATTTACTAGTTATTCTCTAATTATGGAAGATTTAGAACGGGATTTCCAACTAATGTACAGGTAGTTACTCCCTAGTAACACTATTCAAGATTTCCTATATAAGTATTCTGGTTTGAGTTCTCTCTGGACTGATTACATTAGATTTGTTTCATGAATAAAACTGGCTATTTCATTTACTCGATTTTTCAGAATGACTACTGATAGTTTTGAAACACTTGTAGCCAAAATTGGACCGTCGTATGAAGATAAGATGCCAAGAACATTTAATTTCTTTCATGATGCATTTCTATCATAATAATCCATTGATATCATTCCTAACTCTGAGAAACCAATACTTTCGGAGATATGATTTGTCAAAGATTGAACAAGAGTGTCAAAGCACCTATCCACAGGGCTTTCCCACTTTTTTCAATATTAAAAATAATATGAACTTATGAAATGATTAAATATTCAAAATGGAATAAAGAGAAAAAATAATATCACTAGAGTTACACATTTTCTGTACTTTTCACGTGCGCAAAGTTCTCTCATTACAGCATCTTAATTTAGACTGTTGTACATAATTATAACTTTCGATGGTGATTATTACAGACACAGATTGTTTGTGTCTGCTCTTGAATGATACATTCCAATTTGGGGAACACTGAGCGATGAGGTGTCTAGCCCGGCCTCGCGGAATATTTGTTGATGGTTAAAATCAATAAATATTTCACCGTGTGTCTTGATTTATCGTAACAGTTCTTGAATCTATTGGTGGAAGTCGCATTTACCACTGCACCTGGGAAACGATTCCAAACTTCAAAATTCTGTTGGATAGAAAGTTCATTCGGCAGGAGGTTCGAGATGGTTCCTTGGATAATTTGTAAGCGTGCCCGTGAAGGTTATTCGGATATGAAGGGAATACATGTCCAAGGTCAATCCCGAAGAATCCATGCATTGATCGGAAAGCTACTATCATGTCACTTCTGGCACGCCGGTCTTCGAAACTGGTCAGCCCAAATAAGCCTAACCTTGTCTGGTAATCGGGTCGAGAGAAGGAGGAAAATGGTATTCTTGTGCACCAACTTTGAACAGACTTAAGGAGTTGGGAGTCAGATCTTACAGCGGCTAAACAAACTGGACCCGCATACTTCAAAATTGGTTTGACATATGTTGTGTATAACAATTTTGGACTTCGGATACATCAGTCCTCAAAAGATAGCCGAATGAGGTAGGTCGATTGGCTCTACTGCAAGTCTTCGTAATATGCTCAGACCAGTCAAGATCTTGGTGGCTCCGGACTGAAGTAAGAGAGCGCCCAGCAAGCAAATACGAAAGCTTTGGATTGTCTCTACCAATGTGCAACACACAACATTTTTCAATGTTGAGCGGTAACAACCATTCCTCGACCCACTGAACAATCCCATCCAGGTCCGTCTGCAGCTGGTTAGGGATTAGAGAAGGAACACTGTACAGTTTAGCGTCGTCAGCGAATATAAGACACCTTGAGCCGATCAAATGGAGGAGATCTAATGTACACTGTACAAAAAGTACTGGACCAAAAACTGAACCCTAGGGAACCCGGCTGGATACCTTCCTCTCGTGTGCAGAAAAAACTCCGCCAACCCTGACCCTAAACGTAATGTCACTGGGGAATGATCTAATCCAAGACAGCAAAATACATCGAATTCCCATATGCTCCAGCTTGTGAATGAGACGACGGTGAGGAGCTCAGTCGAACACCTTCGCGAAATCTAAGTAGATGACATCAATAGGAATACCAGTGTCCACAAATTTAGTCCAGTCATTCACCACCACGAGAAGATTGGTCAGTGTTGGGCGACCCGGAGGAAAACCATTCTGTTCATCGGGAATCAAATTATTAGAATCGGTAAACTCTCGAATGTGGTCGTTGATTATTCTTCCAAGGACTTTGGAGACCACTGACACAAGACTGATAGGACGGTAGTTTGAAGGAGAAGTTTTATCAACATTCTTGAAAACAGGCATCACAGTTGCTGAACGCCACTGTGAAGGAAGATAAGATGTAAGCAAAGATCTTTGGAAAAGACGATAAAGTGGTTCCGCAAGTGCACTGGAACAGCGGGAAAGAAGGAGGCACGTTATTCCGTCGTCACCGGGAGCCGAAGAACCATTTATTTTAGAAAGATATTCCTCAACGATGCTTGCAGATAGAAGGTGAGGGAGCAGGTTCATCGAGAATTAAGCAAGGGAGGCAAAGCTGACTTGGGCTCCTCAATGAAGTGGCAGGAAAAAGTTTCTGGAAGAACACCAGCGGACTCGGTGTAATCACTGCACAGACTTCCAGATGAATCTTTCACAAGAGGAACAGAGACCTTGCTCTCGAAGGATATATTTGAAGAATATTTTTTTATTTCCCTTTGATACCAGGCTATCCTCAAACCGTACCTTAGCAGACCGAATTAAAGAGGTCAAGTGATTAGCATAATTGCGCAGTAGTAAATATACTGCGGGTATAACGCTGTCATAAAGACTTCTTCACTTCTTCTTATGATATCTGCATAACATATTGAATAGGTTAGAACACCAAATAGGTTTCCTGAAAAAACCTCAGAATCAAACCTGAGAACATCTCCCGTATCTCCGTTATGACAACATTCATAGAGTACGTGAGTTCAGCAAGTTTGTCGATGCGCCTTTAGGGCGCACGGTTTTGAAGCGATTTACATGATTCAGTCTGAGCTTGAGTTGTAAATGAGCGATATGTAAATTTTTTCAAAGATATGACGCCTATAATGGTTACGACGGCGAACTTAACGACGTACCTTTGAACCTGTCGTTACAGGCCATCGGAGATTATCTTTATACATGGAACATCGCATCATACAGGTCCTGACGTTGATGCTCAACAGCTACTTAAGGAGGTTTAATTGTTTTCATCAATTAAGATTGGTAAATTTGATTAGAAGTGAAGGTTGCATGGAAGGCATGAAATCACTGGGTATTCAAATGAGGTAAACTGTCTGAATGGAATTGATTCTATAATGCAGAAGCTGTAAAATTTTATATTGTGAATTTATATGATTTTAGGATGCTGAGAAGACGTTTATCGAGATGATATTTAATTAGGAAAAATATATAGCAATTAAAGGTGTACGGTCTTGGCATCTTTAATTTCTCCAACTAGAATTCACCCTACATACAGAATACATTATTTGATGGGTTTCACGAAACATTCATTTTCATTATATCTGACTGAAAAGATCAACTTTCATATCTATGATTCGATTCCGAAAGATTCTCTTTCCCGTTTAGCGCACCGAAAGTAAATTCAACCATAGACTACCTGAATTATAGAAATTTTCCTGATCCCAAATTTTAATTGCCTCAAAAATTACTGAAATTAGCATGAATACCAGAAATATATGACCAAATTGCATTAATACGACGTTCTATCAACATTTATAACAGCGTTATTGCAAATAATAATTGAAAATTCAGTAACTAATTAGGTTTTGACATTAACTACCAGAAACATGGGATTTTTACAAGTTCTACAATCATTACTCTGGTTCTGTGTTCCATCCAAGAGAAACCATGACAACTTACAATAGAAGAATACAAATAAAAAATATTTACGTCAAATTTCATTAATTTCAAGATGTTTTCGCAGCTTTGCAATTAAAAAAAAAAAAAACTGAAGAATTTATAACAGCATCGTCAAAAATGTGTCTATATTGATCAGATCTTCGGTAAACGGAAGGTTGTCATTTTGTTCTCCTCGATTTTGATTCCCTAAATAAGTTTTCCGACTACCGAATACTGTTGATTGAATATCGAATACAGAATTCGAATTGTTTTCCTAAATTTTGATTCCATAAACAAGATTCCCGAATACCGTTGATTTGATTGACAAATTTGACAGTAGCATCAGTTAATCGTGGAATAAACGTATCTTCATGAAACTCCACGTAAGAAAAACCAAAACTATATAGATATATGGTAATATTTATTATTTAAATATTGCTTTTAGATGGCGTTGTGGCAAAGTTATAAACATCTGAGTTCAGAGTTCAGGAGAGGTATTATATGTTCCAGTACGATTTAAGATGCACAAGGGTCTTCAAAAAGGTTTTATGTATGACAAGTCGCGTCCGTACCATATGTTAATAAAAACCATCGTAATATGACTTTTTATCCTCCTAGAAATGAATAAATATGCTATACATTAATAAACAGCAACTTTACTTGACCATTTCAATGGTGATGTTTAATGTAAATGGTCCGTGAAGATAATGAAATAATTAGAAGTAACTTGAGTTATAACTGTACACTGTAGAATTATTATTTAAATGATGTATTACAAGATGAAGTAATGTTGCATTCATGAGAAAAATCTTTAGAATGATTGTGCTGAATCAAAGCAATATGAATTTAAATGCATTGATGATATGGATAACTGACAATTTAAAATTTTTATTCATTATTGGGGCAAATAGAGTCAAATTCACAGAATAATACAGATCGTGGTAAGCCTGTTCATCTATTTTCCAAAAGATAAATAAACTGCAATTCAAGTTGTTTGGTGTATTTGCACATTTCACAAACGAGCTGGAACCTTAAAGTAATCATTTATCAAGAAATTCAAATGTGATTATAAGATAATGTTTAGTTATGCTTTATTAAATTATTCCGTTTCAAGATGATAATTTAACCAATTTGGAAACAAGCGAGAATCAAGTGCACAAAAATCATATTATTTGAGATTACTGGCTCTACTTCTCTCTAGAAGAGTTCTATTCTATGGACGACCAAGAAGTGGTCATTGAGATCGCTATTACGCAGTCAGCCTATGCCTATGTCTATGCCTTTATTCGAGAAATCTAGCACATATCATCTGTGATTCTAGTTCAGGGCCAGATTTATAAAAGCAGTTAGATTTAGGTAATTTTATCAGATTTTATAACATTCAATGAAGAATAGTTTGAGAACGATGGTTTGGAGAAATTATGAGGAATAATATAATTTCTTGAAGGATTGAACATTCTTATAATGACTTAAGATAAACTTTATATGCTTTCTTTCCGCGTATTTCTCATAGATTTATGAAATCGCGAGCCTATGAATAGGAAGCCAATTGAATAAGGAAATAACTGTTAATTGAAGATTATGTCTCATAGTTATAGAAAATATCACAACAAAATTAATTTCCTTCTGAATAACCCTGTTAAAACTACAAAAGGAAAATGGTTTTTTTTCTGCAATTTCAACAGCCTGTATCTTTTTACCTGAGCAGAATTTAGAAAAATGATGAATAAGTGTTTTATTTGAAGAGAGGAATCTATGGTTTAAATCAATCTATAACTCGAAGACTCATCCTGTACATCTATGTTTAACAGTAAATAGCGGCAATATCACAGTTTATATTTGAATATTACTCTATTTAGATGCAGAACGACTAATTCAATGGATTATTCCGCATTCTGCAACCCTTTCGATACATGGTAGCGAATATACTACTTCTGCATCTTCATTCATCAGATAAGTAAGCAAGGTAGCTTGGCTGGGTTGTAAAACACTCAACACGAAGCCAGATAGCGAATGTCCGGTGGCACGATGTACCGGGTTTATGTATACGCGATTCAGCGAGTCCGGCGAGGGAGGAGGATTTGTGAGTATGGTATGTACTGGACAACTGCTACCTACTTTTTAACACATTGATGGAAACACATGACCACTGACCACCTGTTCTTCGCGTCAAATGTTCCTAATTAATGGGCTGAATGTAGTTTTTGGTTGAGACATGTTGGGATGATGTTCATTCCTTCCGGCAACCAAGTTGGTGTTACATCAAGGCAATGTTATGCTATTAGTCTAAGATCCGAACCTAAATCGACCTTCACCGAGCTGATAATAGAATGAAACATAGTTTATAATACATTTTGTATATTAGAAAATATACTAAAAATGGGTTGGCTGAAAAAATCCTGGACAGACTATTTTTAATTATTTAAAAAAAAATGATTCTCATTTAATTTTGCAACATCAAGATAATAAGAAAATGTTTATACTGACTTAAAGTATTAAACGTGTAGAATGTGCAGCCGTTAAGTTGCCTATTATTTACCTGGACGAACTACTGGGTTGCCAGGTACAAACAGGTATGTCGATGGCAGTTACTTTCACGGATAATAGAAAAAAATTAATATCATCATAGGCGCTGTTTTATTGCGAACAAATTGATATAAGGTTGTCTGCAAAATTTTTGGTCCTTATAGGGGTTTGCGAATTTTAAATATTTAAATTTCAACTCTTGTGGAAATGTGTGACAGAGAGATCTGAGGTAAGTGTACCGTGTAATATGGCGATTTCCATTGACCCGCTCGGAGCACTCGAAATCGATCTCATCTGTCATGCATCTGTCCAATTGAACCGAAAATATGTGTCAAATATGACACATGTGACAGCTCCGAGTGATCCGAGCGTGTCAATGGAAATCGCCATTAATAAAGGAGCTAACATTGCAGTCGCACCTGATGGGACCTCAAATATAAGAAAGTGTGCATGTGGTTGCCCATGACAATCATGCATTAATAGGATAACAATTGAGGGTTGAAAGGGGTAATTAATGAATTATTTCGTGAACGTTAAATTTTCATTATTGTGAGATCGACGGAAATAGTATATTCCAAAACAAGTTGCAGAATGGGCTCCAATTCAAACACGAATGCAAAATTCGAAAACGAGCGACGAAGGAGCGAGTTTTCGAACGCATGAGTGTTGGAATTGCCTTCTGCATCGAGTATTAGACGATATTTTCTCTATTTCAGGCAAGTTTTGTAAAATACTGTTGAAATTTAATGAAAAATCCGGATTATACATCCTAGTGACTTTTGTATTGTATATTGGCAGTTGGTGTGACTGTTACGAAAGTTGACAGATTACGGAATTTAAATTTGAATCGTACGTAGGGCATGGAAATTAGATTTAAAACAGTTTCCTAATAGCATAAATTATTCAAAATTAGCAAGAATGAGATATCTAGTACCTTATTTTTTTATGAAAATAAAACTTTTCCTCTCAACAATTATTTGACTATATCCAGATTATATTATATTGATGATTGACGTCTGTTGAAATTTGATATAGGATCGAATGTCAGTGCTGGCTACCACAAAACGAAAAAAATTGGTTCAAGCCCTGTGGACAGGAGCTATTGGGCGCATGTTCATCTTCCTTGTGGCCCGTACTGACCAGTAAAGAAAAAAAGCAGTATCATGTTGAATACCATAATATTATTGATTATTATATAATAATCGATGAAAATACTGAGAGAGACCCAGGAAATTTGACACATTTTGTCTTATATCTCCAGAAATTGAAATCGTATAGAGCCAAAATTTTGCACAATGTTGCAAAATACTACAATTGACGTTAGTACAAGTTTTTGTTGCAATCTGATGAATAGTTCACGAAAAAAAAAATTTTTTTTTCGAAAAAATTAAAAGAAATATTTTTTTAAAAATTACCAACATTTCGATCATGACAAAATTTTGCCAAAAGTTGCGCGTTTATATCCTCGAACTGACTACCAAGTTTCGATTCAACATCTTCTTTAGTTCCTGAAATATCAGGGAAATAACCTCAAAATTTTAAATGTCTATAACTCCTAAACCGCCCGGCCGATTTTGCCCGTTAACGAACTTAACCGTCGCATTTTGATCAGAAACCTACCCTGAAAGTTTGAAGTCGATAGGAGCTTTGGTGCTCCTGTTATCGTGCCTACGGCCGGAAAACCGGCCGGCCTGCCGGCCAGCCGGCCGGACGGCACCCAAAAATCTGACACCGAATTCGTGATCAGGGAGTCCAAATTAGTCTATTAGCCAATTTTCAGCTCGAAATTCGAAAATTACAGACATTTGGACGAAATGATAGGACGATGTTCCCCTAGAACATGCGCCCAAAAATATAACTAGAAACAATGCGGGAATGAGTTCATTCCAGCACTGTTTTTAGTGCTGGAATTGACTCATTACGATACTGAAATAGAGAAATAATTTTGAGATTCAATTTGAGAACCACAATGAATATAATACCAAAACTCTTTTGAATATATGTGAACCAAAATGTTGGCTTAACAGAGTTGGGAATTATATCAATGTATTCATATAATATAACTGCATCCTAAAGGAAATTCAATTCAAATAATAGTTTATTTATCAAGATTAAATGAGCAATCATGAGAATAAGAAAAGCACCATGGAAGAAATCAAATTAAATCTGGCCAATTTTGCCCAATAACGAACTTAACCGAGATATTCATCTCCCTAAACTACTCTGAAAATTTCAACTACCTACCTCATTCCGCTCGAGAGTTATATCTATGTCTATGGATGAAAAGCAGTCTCACTACTCTCAGATCTCTTACTTCATGTTCAGTTCCGAAATGTAAGAATTTTCTGCGAAAAACTAATTTCGGAGCAAACAACTGAGATTTTTCTCACTTCGCTCACAATTCTTCGATTGATTAGATAATGTCTCAGGAACATCATTTGACATTATGACAATTCATATTCATACATAGAATAATATCATTCTGTGACAACGTTGAAATACGATTTATTATTGAAATTTTGAAAAATCATATCTCCGAGAGTATTAGCTTGTTAAAGTTAAAAATGATATGAGTGGATTCTTATGATAAAATTTTTTATTAAAAAAAATTTAATTTGGAATTTGTTTCGTAAAAAAAAAATTTTTTTTTTGTTACTCCGAAACCATCTGTCCGATTTTGCCCAATAACGAACTTAGCCGAGATATTTATTCCCCAAACCTACTCTGAAAATTTCAACTCTCTAGCTCATTCCGTTCGAGAGTTATCGTGCCTACGGCCGGCCGGACCGGCCGGACAGAATGAATTTCGACCACGGATTCTTGATCAGTGAGTCGAACCAAATCGTTTAAGACCATTTTCATCGAAATATTCGAAAATTGAGAAGCACTCAGTTCCGAGGAACTAGAGCGCCAATAAAAAGAGTGAATTTAGGGCTTCACACGAGACGAGAGTAGGCGAGAGTATAAAAAATCTCGTCTCGGTCTCACCAGTTCCCAAAAAATTAAGTCTCGGTCTCGTCTCGTTATCAGCTGTCTCATCTCGTAATCTTTCAACCAGGTACGAATGTAACCATTAATAAATCATCGGCCATCTTAGAAAGTGTAGGAACTTCTTCATGAACTTTCCACCACTTTAAAATACAATTTTGATTCCTAGTTGCTCTTTCTAACAGCGAATGTTCTTCAAAACTCATCTTTCCAATATTTCGAAGGTTTTGTTGATTTATTAAAGAGGCCATCGAAGTCGATACATTTTTTAATAGAATTGGACAAATTGGTATCGCTTTCAATGACTACCTTCCCAGTGGGTAGATCATTGAGGGTGTTCTTGGCGTATTCCTCATAACACTTTTCAAAACATTGAATAGCACAATGAAAAACAATAAATTTCTCCAGATGTTCAAATAGAGATGAAATTTTGAAAGCGTTGGGATTTAGGGGCAATAGAAGTTGTCCGTTAAGTATTGAATTCATAATATCATCAGTTTTATGGTTGTGAATTCTAGTTTTTCTTGGAAAAAAATCTCAATTATCGCAAGGTCTTTAAAAAGTCGTGTATTTCTAAAACGATCGATAGTCATATAGACAAAATATATTGGTAATTATGGAAACACTTCATATTCAACTGTTTCTGTGGGTGTTGGAAAAGGTTGAGTCGTATATAAGAAAAGTTTACTGTATGTATGTGTAGTAGGTAAATAAGACCATCTTCCAGGTAGAAATTTTCTAGCCAAAGGAACCCATTCAATAGCATACACGTTTATTACTCAGTAGTATATACACATATACTCAACCGAAAGTAAAAAATCGATATTGAAAAAAACATCCAAACCTAAAATAAAGAAATCTGCAAGGATAGATATTTATGATAAGAGATACGTCACTGTAAGAAATTATAAGAACAGTTGAAACAGTTGAAATAAAAATATTAAAAAATTATTTTAATTTACAATAAAATATTTGACAGATAGTCACAAGAGTTGATATTTTGTAAAACATATTGATCTCTATGCACAGGGTGATTCACTTATCTTGGTAACTCCAATTTTCTCGGAAACGGCCGAATATATTTTAATTCTTTAAACGCCGTTTTTTACGGCGTATTGCACCGTTGTATTTTGAGATGCGTGTAGAATTCAGCGAAAAAAATAAGGATGGCTGGCGTCGCGGCTTCGTCAAATTTCTTTTTCCAGGAACATACCTTTTTTATTATGCCATTCGAAAGATCATTCGTTTCTAAATTTTATTTTCAAATACCGTTTTTTCCCATTTCAAATCGTTAGCGATCTACAGGGTGTTATATGTTAATTCTATTCCATTTTTACGCCTATGTTCGCGTAATCATTTTGCCCAAAAGTCTGTAATTTTCGAATTTTTTGCCGTAAATGGTCTCCAAGGATTGGGTTCGACTGCCCGATGAAGAATTCGAGGTAAAATTTGATTCTGTCCGGCCGGTCGGCCGTTACCACAATAACTTGAGAACGGAAAGAGCTAGCTGAAATTTTCAGGGTAGGTGGCACATACGACGGACAAGTTCGTTAATGGACATAATCGGTCCAATAGTTTCCGAGTAATAATTTTGTTTTCTACCAATACAAATCCGATCGAATTGATACTTGGTGATTAGTTGTAGAATACAAACCTAAGGTTTGTGAAATTTGCCATTTTCGGTAAAAAATTCGAAAATTACAGAAATTTGGGCAAAATGATAACGTGGTGTTCCTGAGAACATCGCGCAAAAATGGAATAGAATTAACATAAAACGCCCTTTAGATAGCTAACGGTTTAAAATGGGAAAAAATGGTATTTTGAAATAAAATTTAGAATTGAATCATCTTTCGAATGGCATAATAAAAACGGTATGTCTCAGGAAAAAAAATTAACGGCGCCGCGACGCCAGCTATCTTTATTTTTTACGCTAACTACACGCATCCCAAGTCAACATTGACTTGTACAAAACGGCGTTTACAGGATTAAAATATATTCGACCATTTCGGAGAAATTTGGGGTTATCAAGATAAGTGAATCACCCTGTACACCGTTTCTAATTTCTCGAATAAAAACTCCATAACAAAAATTTAATGGGACCAAAAACGAGACTCTCGGGTTGCGCTGTATGTCGTCTCGGTATCGCCTATAATATATTTCACAACGTCTCGTCTCGACTCGTCTTGCTTTTCCGAGACGAGAACGAGACGAGACGTGAAAAATCTCGCTCTAATGTGAAGCCCTAAGTGAATTTCATTTATTTTGTTTCCGGAGAGAACTTGATTTCCTGTGTACACACGGACATTTCATGGATATGCTCAGCTACCACAAGGCTCCCTAGGGTTCCTTATTATACACTTTAGTAACCTATAGATAGATGAACATCTCATGTGAAATTCGTAACGTAAAATCCGATCTCATGCCATACTGAACTCATACAATGTTGAAGATTTCTTCCAAGATAGTCTTTATCCAAATCAAAATCTTGACTAGCTTTAACAATGGAAAATACTACTGGCGAATCGAATAGGTGGCATTGTGTATTCAACAATATGTCAAGTTCAGCCAAAGTTTACTGTCGTCGATTGCACGCCGTACAAATCGCAACTGTCACATTAGCGCAAATTCTGCTGCGCGAATACATCAGCATTTTACGCCGATAGCAGATCTTCTGGTGGAAGGATTTGTTCAGTTGCCCACCAGGGCGTAATATAGTAGCAACTGAGATCGGAATTTATTGCAGGACGCACATTAGATAAGTGAGAAATGCCCGCAGGTTTTGGTTTCATTTTCGCATCAACTCTTTTATTCGAGAACTACCGTAAGCTAGATTGGGATCTGAACGTATGAGGTTTAGTAATACGAGGTTTAGGTGTTGGCAATGTTGAGGAAGTTCTACAATTTAGTACATCTTGATTAATACACATCTGGTCCCTTTGTCGAGAAAACTAAGGTGCTGTTTAGAGTTACACCTTCAGAAAATTCGATTGATTCTGATGAAGTTGATGTTGTCAGTCATAAATGAAGCATTCCTTTAGCATTGGAATTCAATTAAGTCGGAATAGTCTTCGAACTATACCGTGAGCACCAAAAGTGTGGAATAATCGATTTGAAGGGTCCGCCATCTAACGTTTTTTTTTTCAACTCGTGCTTATTTCGTGAATGGTAACACTTAACTCATGTCTGATTTGAAAGATAATTAGTTTTATCCTTCCGGGGAACGAATAGGGTTGTGTATACGCTTAAACAACGCTGGGAAATTTTGCGACATTACTTTGAAAATCATGGTAATGTTGCAGAATGTGTGCGAAGATTGCGTACGACTTTTGGAAGAAGAGAAGTACCGTCAGCTCCGTATGTTCGCTATATTGTGAAAAAAGTGAAAGAAACTGGCATCCTCATCGATAAGCCAAAAACAGTGCGTACTCCCGTGAATATTGCTGCTGTGGCAGAAAGTATGTGTGTGAAGCGCCATCAACATCAATTCACCGTCGTTTTCAAGAATTAAACATTTCGGAGACATCATTGAGACGAATTTTGCATGAAGACCTTAGTATGACGCCATAAAAAGTCCAATTGGTTCAGGAGTTGAAGCCTGACCATCCAATGCGTTTTCGCTTCTCTAAGTGGGCCTGTGATCGACTTACAGAAGAGGCCGATTTTGCCAAAAAAATCATCTTTTCAGACGAAGCTCATTTTGATCTTGTCGGGTATGTAAACAAGCAGAATTATCGCATTTGGTGCACAGAAGACCCGCACGCATACATTGAAAAGCCGATACACCCAAAACGAGTCACTGTTTGGTGCGGATTTTGGTCCAAAGGCACATTGGGCCATTTTTCTTTGAAAATGAGCAAGGAGTGGCCGTTACAGTCAATGGCGATCGTTATCGAGCCATGTTGAACAAATTTTTGTTCACAAAAATTCAAGTGGAGGATATTGGCAACATTTGGTTTCCACAGGACGGCGCTACGTACCACACAGCTGAAGCTACACTCGATATTTTGCGCCCTGTTCTTTAGAATCGCATTATCAGCCGCAGAGCAGTTGTCGTTTGGTCACCTCGGAGCTGCGATTTGACACCGTTGGACTATTATTTGTGGGGTGCCGTCAAAGGTAAGTGTTACGCCGACAAGCCAGATACAATTGACGCTTTAAAGGAGAATATTCGTGAAGCCATTGGTGAAATACAGCTGCACACAATCGATAATGTGCTTAAAAATTGGACCGATCGTGTAGGCTATTGCATGGCCAGCCGAGGCAGTCATTTGAATGAAATTATTATCCATTATTAACCGGAAGGATTGTACTTTCAAATAAAAAAAGAAATTTGAGAAAATATTCAGAAGTTTTTTTTATTGCATTTTGAAAAAAAAAAGTTATTTGGCGGACCCTTTATTTTCTGCCCTTTCAGGTATACCGAAGAATGGTTTGATAGGTTAAAGTTATTTATCTTTTACAGAACATTTTCCCGTATTTCTTATTTTTCACTCGCTGTTCAGGTGCATAGGGTTCCTATCAATTCTTCTGTGTGCCTGTAATTTTCGAATTTTTGGCGGAAAATGATCTCATACGATTAGTTTCGACTCACTGATCAAAAATCCGAGGTCAAACATGATTTTCTCCGGCCGGCTGTCCACTGAGTGGTTTCAGAGTTGTATATATTATATATTGTTGTAGGAGATAATGTTGCACTGCGACCTTAAGGTCTATTGTCGTTCCCCATCAGAGCTGTCGATATCATCGCCATCAATAGTTCTCCTTCCAGTTCCAGAGTTCTGATGACCTCCAGTATCTGGCATGGCTTCAAGAAGGCTACGTCTTCGCTCCTGCAGATTTTTTGCCCAAAGCATTCCTTGCGTTTGTTTGAGATTTCGAGGCATTCCGTTTCATCTTCCTCCCCAGAAAATCTGCACACGTCAGTTTCTGCTAGCCCTAATCTCATCATATGCTTTGCTAAGACAGCAGTGCCCTATGAGGACCAGTGAGGAGGTGCAGTGTCTTCGTTCTGAGATTCATTTATTTCTTGGATCTGACAGTGTCATAGTTCCGGGGGAACTTTTTGGAGAAATACATTCCTGGGAAAGTTCTCCAGAGTATATCTCTTCCAGTTTCTCCTTTAATCCGAAATTCACTTTGTAAGAGTATCTACCTACCCCACAGTAGGGTCCCGGGCCAATAAAAAAGGTTCCTACTCCTTTCTTGGCGAGTGTGTCGGCCTCCTCATTTCCTTTAGTTCTTGAGTGACCTGGAACCCAGACCAAGAAGGATAGGGGCCTATAGCGATTGTGAGCATTTGGTGCCTGCTCCATATACTCCAGCGCCAGCTACTATATTGATTTTTGAACTGTCTGTGTACTATTTAATGGCATTCTTTTTAAGAGCTCGGGTGGTGCATTATGTGACCCAGTCTTTCTTACTACCTTCATCGTAGTGAAGTTCTTTTCGATGCTTACTATCTTAATAATTTCCTCACTAGAACGATTGGATGATGAAATTGACCTGATAAATGAATACCAGGCTTTCTGCATTTTAATACTCTCATTACCTGTTCCTTTCCTAGATATTCTGAGAATGGCTTCATGGTCCATTTTGTCTATCACTAGTTGAAGGGGTGTGAGAGTTGTTATAATCCCAGGTGCCCTGGTAGGACAGATTTTCACAGGTCCAGTGATACACACACACAGACAAGCCTTTGTACATTGTCGACGGTTTTCCTCGTGCCATTCTGGCCCATTTTTATAAGTTTTAGAGTTATAGCCATCTGAAATTTCCAGTTACCAATATCTCGAAAAATACTGATCTGATCGAATTAAAGCGCGGTAGTAAATTGAAAAACACCGACTCAATTATTTATGTGAAATTTTACGAGGATCACATGACCAAAATAAAAAAAAGTATATAAAAAAATCTCAGAAACTATCCGTCCGATATCGTAAAATTTTGCGAGAGCCTTCAAATCCTTATTTTACAGTAAATTTTGTTGTTGAACCCAATCGGATTGATATTGTAGAATATATTAGGGATGTACAGAAAAAGCACAAAACTAAGGTTGACCAGTTTTTGTGCGGACGCTTGTTTTTACAGTCGGATATATTCTTGGAAATATTGGGAATATATTTGTTCTCCTGGAGCTAAGCAGTCTTGAGCGATTTCAGTACCTGGATGACTATAAATTTGCTTAAGCTCATCAAAGATCCTGACCACAGTGCTTTCCAACAAGTTTAATTCTATATACACCAAAATGTAAACAGTACAAATTCCAAACATAACTAAAATGTTTTCACTACACGATTCCCAACGAATTTTATTTTTAGAAAATAACAAACCAAAAGCGCACAAAACATCACCTATTAAACTGAATAGATTCTGATTATTTGATATGCTATCTCTCTTCCGACAATCATAAGTATCCAAAGAAGAACGACAATGGGTTACAATTAAGTAACAATGGACGAAAAAGGCCATAATCCACATCATCATTGATAGAGAAACAAAAGGACCCGAGAAAAATAAAATAGGGGGAAATTAAAAATAGTCTGAGTTTTTCGATGGTTCTTTGCTGCGTCTTTAATAATAGCTCATAGACAATTGATTGCGGGCGACGCCCACTATTGTTTTAGAACCGCAGTAGATTGTCTTCGGTCTCCATATGCCGATAAATAATTGCAGGGACTATCGGACTATCATATCTCTTTCAAAGATTTATTCGCCCCCACCCCCATCAGGAGTGGAGTGGCCATTTAGAGTTCTATGTGGTGTGACTTTATCATGAACTCTAGTCGTTGGAAGATTTTCAAATCGTCGAACTGAGAATTGAAATTTCGAATTTCTTACATTGGACTAGGCTTTTGCATTATCGATTGTTGAGCACATCGATGGTCAAGCGCACAAATGTGATAAGTGCACTTTTTTACAAAAATGAGTTAAGTAGCTCGTGATATGTAATAGCCACACAACTACGTTGCGCACAAATAATATTCACTATTTTAAGACCTCTGTCGCCATCCTTTCGATGCAATAAGTACTTTAAATACTTAGATAACTAACACAGAAGTTCTAAGTACACTTACATTACATTCATTTCAGATTCGTCATTTATTTTTATAAACAAATAAATTGTCAACATTTTGCATATTTGGTGTTAAATCGTAGAAAATAAATAATTTACATTCAAGCCTGAAGTTTATTTTAACAATACTGTAAAATTTAATTTTTTGCACTTACCACATTTGTACACTAGACTATCGACATGTTCTAGGAAAAAGCGTGCAATCATTTTGCCCAGATATCTGTAATTTTTTATTTTTTGCCGAAAAGGGTCTGAAACGATTATGTTTAACTGGCTGATGAAAATGATAAAAAGTGAAAAAAAAATAATAGTAGGATGAAACCTATTGGAAAAGGAAACTAAATTTAAAGGAAAAATTATTTACCGGTTATCTGAGGTAGGGAAGTACTGGATGGGGGTGAGGGTGAAAACGGTATATCTTGATTTCCGGCGAAACTACAAGTCCTATGGAAAAAAGTTGCAGAGCAGAGTTGTAGGTATTAAAAGGATCTAAAACTTTTGTACAAACACTTTTTTCACATAACCTCAAAATTTATGTGAAAAAATCAAGTTTTTGGTTTTTAATTTTTAACTTATCCAAAAAATTTTTTTCATCACGAAATTTGGTGAAAACTTACCTATTTATGTCCCAAATACACTGATTTTTTTCTGTTTGAAATATTAATTTTCTCACCTTATTTTGACTCAATATCGAAAAAGCACCCTCATTTTCGATCGATATTTATCACGTCAAAGTATCTGCTTTTTTAAAATAGTCAGTGAGTTTCTCATTCGCGGAAATCTTTACTTTCTGATGGTGTAAAAAATATACATCAATATGGTAAATTTTCTCAGAAAATTCTACGAAATAACAGGCAGTAAGGCCCAGACCCTCCTAAGCTTCCTCCCCACTTCTCCATGTAATACCTTTTGATGGGCTAAAATTTTCCGTAGGTCGCTCAGGTATATAAATAGGTAACTACGCATATAGTTTAGAGAAGGTTGTACAACTTTCTCAGAATATTGTAGATGTCTTATTAAATATTAACTTTATTTACTTATTTTCTGGGAAAATTCACCATAGTAATGTACATTTTTTTCACACGATCAGAAAGTAGATATTTCAACGAACAAAATGACCCGACTTTTTTCAAAATGCAGATATTTTGACGTGAGAATTTTCGATTGAAGAGTAGGCTGCTTTTTCGATATTCAGTGGAATAAGTTGAAAAAATGAATATTTTAAATCAAAATAATTACAGTGTACTTGGGACATAAAAAGGTAGGTTGTCATCAAATTTCGTGAAATTTTTTTTTTCGATTATCATTTCAGAGATACAATTTATATTTTTTTCAGTTTTTTGCTAATATCTCAGGAACCGTTTGAATTACAAAATTGAGTTTTTGTACACACATTTTCACTAATAATAGCTACTTTCTTTCACTTTACTCGGTTTTATTAGACGTGCCAGTGGCGGAGATATTGAATTTGCACAAAGGTTTTACCCCCCAACTTTTACAACACTAGACAAATTTGCATTCGCATAGCAAATTCTGATGCGCCAATGCGTTTTATATAAGAAAGGCATTCTTGGTTCATTGCTCTAAAGTGAAACGTTTTCGAGAAAACTGGCATTTTATGATCAAAAACAATTTGCTGACGCATTGTAAGTTTCTTGTAATTGGAAAAATGAGTAGTGATAATTAACAAGTTTATTAATTCCAAAAAAAATTGACAACTAGGTTTAAAATAGTTTAATTTGCAAAGTTATTTTTCATTATTTTAGCGACCATAAAAAATAGAAAAAAAAATGTTATTTTTCGTGAGAAATCTACAGTAAGCCGTTGATACACTTATTTAGGAACACCCTGTATATACACCCATTAGGAGAGGTCAATAGAAGCTATCGCAATTA
Organism: Halyzia sedecimguttata; assembly: GCA_937662695.2. Lineage (NCBI taxonomy): Eukaryota > Metazoa > Arthropoda > Insecta > Coleoptera > Coccinellidae > Halyzia > Halyzia sedecimguttata. The sequence goes on along the minus strand of OW569417.2, from coordinate 18,191,634 downwards.
TTTCGTAACTTCATTATATTTAGAAGAGTATTTTTAGGAAAATATTAGTGATTGGAAATGGATACAGTTTGACGAGCTATCATTGTATGATCAAAAATATGTGTTTAAGCCCTGTGGACAGGAGCTTTCTGGCGCTCTAGTTCAAACAGACAAATTATATCACCGAATATATTGGTTTCTAAGAGTTGGAAATTATATCAATGTATTCTTATGATAGAACTGCATCACAAAGGAAATTCAATTCAAATAATAGTTTATTTATCAAGATTAAATGAGCAATCTGAGAATGAGGACTGTACCATGGAAGAAATCAAATTAAAATAGCTGAACTGAATTTGACTCTCTCTTATAGAACAGGATGAAATGTACGAGTATGAACACAGATCATATAATAAAGCTTAGATAGAATAATTATAGCATTCTGTGAAAACATAGAAGTACGATTCATTATTGAAATTTAGAAAAATCATATCTCCGAAAGTATTAGCTTGTTGCAGTTGAATATGATATGATGGATTTTAATGGTGAAACTGCATCTTAAATGAAAATTGAATTTGACATTTGTTGCTTGAAAAAAAATTTTTTCTTCGTTACTCCGGAACCATCTGGCCTATTTTGCCCAATAACGAACTCAACCGAGATATTCATCTCCCTAACCTACTCTGAAAATTTCAACTACCTAGCTTATTCCGTTCGAGAGTTATTGTAAAAATTTTTTTTTTAAATTTTGAACATTTATTTTTGACACTTTGCGGTAATCAGGTCAATACAAAACTTCACATGCGTATAAAGGTCATGATTCTACAATTTGATGCTGAATTTCAGATAGATCGAGTGATCGGTTTCGGAAATATTCATAAAAAATGTGTTTTAATAAAATCGGCCATAACTCCGAAACCGCTTGATGGATTTCGCCCATTAACGAACTTGTCCGAGATATTTACGCTCCAAACCCACCTTGCAAATTTCAATTCTCTGACAACTTTCGTTCGAGAGTTATCGTGCCTAGGGCCGGCCGGCCGGACCGGCCGGACAGAATCGATTTCGAACTCGGATTCTTGATCAGTGAGTCGAACCAAATCGTTTGAGACCATTTTCAGCCAAAAATTCGAAAAATACACACATTTGGGCAAATTGATAAGCACTCAGTTCCGAGGAGCTAGAGCGCCAAAAATACTGAATCGAAAAAAAAATTCCGAGACGTTCCGAAAAATAAATACTGAATATAAGCGAAAGGCGCTAATCCTGTCCTGACCTTCGGAGGAATTATTTATCGATTCAATTGATACTTGAATTGGCGGATTCCTTTATGGGACTTATGTTTATTTTCAATCGACTCCTATTGTAAATAGAGATTTATCAAAGATCGGGTGGAAACGTCTCTGGATTCGATATAAAGATAAGATAGGAAGAATTCGTAGGCAATTGATTTCAGGATTGATTTATTTTATTTAAAACTTATAAGCACTCTGCCTTTTCTGCGAGAAGGAATTATATAATCTTGATGGAAATAAGATGGAATAATGGTATTTTTTTAATTCACTTATATGTCTTGCGAGACCAGAAATATGGAATCGAGCTTGAAACAAGGAACTTGCGCGAATTCATGATAGATTCCTGATTTATTGACTCTATATATACAGTGCGCGTCAAAATTATGGAACAAATTCATTTTCTCAGAAGAAAAATATTTGGCAACAAAATCCTGAAACAACCCTCTAAATTTTTTGAATAGGGAAAGTGGGTCCTGTGGTATTTATTTTGGCAAGGTCTTTGTATCTTCTTTACAGACGTGCAGTAATTTTCAAGAAAACATTTTTCTTTTTTGAAAAATAGTTAGTTCAAAGAGGTTTTCAGTATGTGCACTTCACATTCTAATTTTCACGTGAGGGGGTTGAAAGTTGTGCATGAACAAAACTGTAATGTCGACTTTCATTCGGTGACAAATTTCATCAGGTACCATCGTCTCGAAGTAAATGAGCCATGACAAAGTGCACATACTGAAAACCTAAACTAACTATTTTTCAAAAAAGAAAATTGTTTTCTTGAAAATTTCTGCGCGCCAGTAAATAAGATACAAAGACCTTGCCAAAAAAGTACCACAGCACCCCTTTCCCTATTCAAAAAATTTAGAGGGTTGATGGGGATGGCACAGGGTGCAACAAAAATCCTTCAAAAGTGCATAAGAATTTGGTAAAAGTGAAACAATAATTGACCTGTTTCAGGATTTTGTTGCCAAATATTTTTCTTCTGAGAAAATGAATTTGTTCCATATTTTTGACGCGCACTGATTATTACTACCAATCTCAGTATTTGCTCTTTCGATCTACTAAAACTAGCCCAAAAATCATAAATATCTGGAGATATCAACAAGCGGTAAGGCGACAAAACTCTAATGAACTTGAAATGAAAATTCGGCGGATTTCCGTTTTCCGTATGAGATGATGAATTCCTATTCAACCTTCAAATCAGATTACGCATTGCATTGTTTTCGAAGCTACCATCCATTGAAGACGGAACTGTAGGCACCAGACTTGAGCTGGTATTTGATACATCTGAAGCAATCCTAGAATATGTATTTCATTCCACCCTCCAAATGAGAAGGCATCAATTTTACAAAGGATGGAGTGAAACCAAACGATTCAAGCTTCTTCGAAGGCACTTAAGAAATCCGTGTAAATCGCATTAACCTGCCCAGTTAGTAATTGTGGACATACGCCGTATGAAACTATGGGGCCTCGAGGACAAATGTGGCTTAACTTGACGGAAAACACTTGCATACAATACCTCTTCATACACCTTGGTAAAATTTGGTAATGCCAAGATAGGCCTGTATTATAGTTTTTACAAGAGATGAATCACCGTTTTTGAAGATATGAACTACCCGAGCTCTGTTCCATATACTTAGCGGTGAGGGCTAATGGATATGAGAAGATAGATGGTCCTGGCACGCGCTGAGCTAAACAAAGATGGGAGTTGACCATCGCCAACAGTTAATATTGTTAGGAAATTTATCCATTATAGATTGGATCCCATCTTCCATGGAATGATAAACGATGAAAGCTGATTTGAACCCTACAGAAGTGACTACACTCTTGTCCACTACACTTTTTGTCGTCTAACATATATTTCGGAAACAAAGTTTTCTTCTTCAAGGACGAAGCGTTTGTGCATGTTTGTGACACCAGGTAATCTTGTGGCACATCTCTTCTGATCTAAATATCTCCAAAATAATGAAGAATCTGTTTTTACTTGGCTATGCACATCTGTCTGCACTATGCACTATCTATCACGAAGATAAGGTACAAAAATCCGGAAAAATGTTTTTATCAAGTGCAAAATGGGAAAGATAGTTAAGATAAAAAATGGGTTCAAGCCCTGTGGAGAGGAGCTTTCTGGCGCTCTAGTTCAAACAGACAAATTATATCTCCGAAAGTATTGGTTTCTCTGAGTTGGGAATTATATCAATGTATACATATGATAGAGCTGCATCATAAAGGAAATTCAATTCAAATAATAGTTTATTTATCAAGATTAAATGAGCAATCATGAGAATGAGAACTGCACCATGGAAGAAATCGAATCAAATCTGGCCAATTTTGCCCAATAACGAACTTAACCGAGATATTCATCTCCCTAACCTACTCTGAAAATTTCAACTACCTAGCTCATTCCGTTCGAGAGTTATTGTGGAAAAACATATTTTAAATTTTCTAAATTTTTTTTTTACACTTTGCGGTAATCTGGTCAATACAAAACTTCACATGCGTATAAAGGTCATGATTCTACAATTTGATGCTAAATTTCAGATAGATCGAAGGAACCTGTCCGAGATATTTACGCTCCAAAACCACCTTGCAATTTTCAATCCGCTTACTCCTTTCGTTCGAGAGTTATCGTGCCTACGGCCGGTCGACCGGCCGGACAGAATCGATTTCGCAATCGGATTCTTGATCAGTGGGTCGAACCAAATCGTTTGAGACCATTTTCAGCCAAAAATTCCAAAATTACAGACACTTGGGCAAATTGATAAGCACTCTGTTCTGAGGAACTAGAGCGCCAAAAAAACAAGTTTCGTATGACAATTGCCCAAAACAGGTTTAAAGTACCTACAAATAGTAGATATTCCATAGAACATGTATTAAAGAAGAGAAGAAATAATGAAAAAATTACCTTGTAATCGATCAAAAATTTCCTCATCTACGTCCACCAAATTTTCTCCTCTCTCGAACTACAGAATTATGCTTTCAATATTTACGTAATATTTTCAAACATTTTCGGGTGAGGTCCCCGTTGCATCGCTAAAATACGAGTATTTCAACCCCAATATTTTTGAAGTTACCATATTCCCTTCTGTCAAGTTGACATTATGAAAATTCATACATAGAATAATTATATCAATGTGTGAAATACGATTTACATTGAAATTTTGAAGAATCATATCTCCGAAAGTATTAGCTTGTTAGAATTAAAAATGATATGAATGGATTCTTATGATAAAACTTCTTATTAAAAAAAATTTAATTTGGAATTTGTTTCGTAAAAAAAATTTTTTTTTTGTTACTCCGAAATCATCTCTCCGATTTTGCCCAATAACGAACTTAGCCGAGATATTTATCCCCCAATCCTACTCTGAAAATTTCAACTCTCTAGCTCATTCCGTTCGAGAGTTATCGTGCCTACGGCCGGCCGGCCGGACGGCCGGACAGAATGAATGTCCACCACGGATTCTTGATCAGTGAGTCGAACCAGATCGTTTAAGACCATTTTCATCGAAAAATTCGAAAATTACAGACATTTGGGCAAATTGATAAGCACTCAGTTCCGAGGAACTAGAGCTCCAAAAGTTATCAACTGGTAGTGTGCTTACTATTACAGACGAACATTTGGCATGAAAAAGCTCAACGCAAAGAGTGTGCCACATTTGCTAACAATGGATAGTCGATATTCGGAGGCCTGTCTGGAGCTTTTTAACCATAATAAAACAGATTTTTCGTGTCGATATGTGACCATGGATGTAACCTGGATACACCATTGTACTCCAGAGTCAAACTGGTCCTCAGTTTAGTGGGTTAAGGCAGGTGGTAGCATTCCCAAGCGACCAAAGACACAATAGTCGGCCGGCAAGATTATGGCCTCAGTATTCTGGGATGCGCATGGTATTTTGTTTATTGACTATCTTGAGAAAGGAAAAAAGGTTCAATTCTGAAAACTACACGGCATTATTGGACCGATTGAGCAAAGAAATATACCATTGTTCCAGATAGACACTGTAACATGTCACAAGTCAATGATATCCCATGGTCAAATTGCATTAATTACACTTCGAATTGCTGCGCCACTCCCCTTATTCGCCAGATTTGGCTGCTAGCGACTACTGGCTGTTCGCAGACCTGAATAGGATGATCCCCGGAAAAAGATTTCGCACCAACGGGGAATTCATTGCCGAAACTGAGGCCTATTGTGCGAGCAAAGATCGAGCAAGCTATGAAGAAGGTATCGACAAGTTAGAGAAACATTGGACCGATTATATCGCCTTACATCTCTGTCAACTTTTATGAAGGCTTTAATGTGGAAAAGGTGGGTATTCATGAGTTCTAACTTCAGTTTAATGGAAACTGACCATTCGAAACACCCTATATTCAAATTTTAACACAAACAAAATGTAATATCTACTAGCGGAAGTATATAATGGATGTTAAATCTGAACGACCAGAATCGAAGATTGGTACTCGTATCTTCCATCCCCTTCTGGGGTTTTCTGGAATCCTGAAATACACATTATTTCCAATTTATCGGATCATTCGCATCCCTTTGAGTTCAGTCTTAAAAAATATGAATATCAACGAAACTCAATCTCCATGCAGAAGAAAGACTCAGTCAGTCTCCGAAACATCTTGCCCTTCGTTCAGAGAAAAACATGTTCCGATTTTGAGCAATCGCATTTTTCTTCGCCTGACACATTCAATTCGACGATTTTTATGTTACAATTGGGAGTGCCTGGTTATGCAAATCCCAGCCATATTGTAAGTCAAGACAAAGTCCCGGGCAGTACTACATATCTTGTCTCAGCCCTGCCAGACGGCCACGTGCTCCATATATGGACCACTGTCTCCCATGATTTAGCAGAAAAGATATTGGGCGCTTGTAAAGCTCTCGGCCGATACGGCATTTCGCTCTCTATCTTATCGGCAGTGTCGGGTGACTTTTGTGCCGGCATGTGACATACAGGCTTCGGGAATGCTAAACATGGCAATATTGACGCTTGTTGAACAATGAACATGGAGCGAGTTTAGCTATTTCGACCTGGGATACAACTTTATTATTGGAGATGAGAATTAAGTTTTCGTTTGTTCGGAATGACTGCACAACAATTATTGAATCGATTCATGCTACACCTCTTTGTTGATAATATTCTTTGGTGGAACATCGCTTAGTACTCAAGGTCAAATAGCTAGCTGAAAGTACCATTGTTGCTGTAAAATTATAAAAGTTCACGGCACAACCTATTGTCAGCTTATGAGGGGTCTCTTTAATTGGACATCTTGAGAATTTCAATATGATCATATCATCTCTTATCGAAATACAACGGTGGGTTTCACACCCACCTGTATTTTTGCGCGTATGTTTTGGGGAACATCGTTACTCATTTTGCCTAAATGTCTGTAATTTTCGAATTTTTGGCTGAAAATGGTCTCAAACGATTCTAGGTCAAATTTGATTCCGTCCGGCCAGCCGGCCGTTGCCACGATAACTTGAGCACGTAAATAGCTAGCGACTTGAAATTTTCAGGGTAGGTGACGCATCCCAATACAACGGACAAGTTCGTTAATGGGCATAATCGGCCCAATGGTATCCGAGAAATAATTCTGTTCAACCAATACAAATCCGATCGAATTGAAACTTGGTGAATAGTTGTAGAATATAAACCTTAGCACGTTTGTGAAATTTTGTGAGAATCGTATAACTAGAAAAAAAAAAATTATTAAAAAATATTTTTTATGTCATGATAACTTGAGAACGGGAAGAGATAGCGACTTAGAATTTGCAGGTTAGATTAGATCGGCCAAACGATTTTGAAGTTATACCCATCTGAAATTTGGTTGTTATTTCCTCAATAATTCGAAAAATACTAAACCGTTTGAATTCAAACATGGAATTAGTTGTAGAATGCCAACGCAAAAATTCCCGCAAAATAACGTGAGGATTGTACTATTTGAAATTTTTTAAAAAATCATTGAAAATTATTGAAAAAAATTTATATATCAGTAAATATTCGTCCGACGCAACTGAAATTTTGCGAGATCCTTCAGAACCTAACTCTACTGCCAAGTTTCAAGTTTGAACACGATCGGATATAATATGTTGTTAGAGATTCGAGCAGCCTTTTGTGAGTTCAGTATAGATGGATGGATCGATTGCCTCGATAACTTTCGTACGAAAGGAGATAGAGACCTGCAATTTTCAGGGTATGTTGCGTATCCGAATGGAAGAGTTAAGTTTGTTTACGTGCATAATCACTCCGACAGTTTCGGAGTTATACTCACCAGGAATATTATTTCCTCGATAACTCAAAAAATATAGATTCGATCGAATTGAAGCTTGGTAACTAGTTGTGGAATATCGACATAAAGACGTGCAATTTTTAAGAACCGTACCTCTAGAAAATTTCCTAAAAATTACGAAAAAAGAATTAGTTCAAGCACTGATGTGTCAGGATAATGAAGTCAGGAGCTTTTGCGCGTATGTTCTATTGTCCATTTTCCTTTTCATAACACAATAGAGAGTGAAGCATGTATCTATGGGAGATGATATCCCTACATTAGGGTCCTGTAGCGGTCTTCGAACATCTGAAGTTCTGAATAATCATCGTTTGGATTGGCAAGACCTGGTTTTGAAAGAGACCCTCCTGGCCTTAGGAGCTACGACATTTTCCTTTTCGAAATCAAATATTGAAGGGATTTCTAAGAACAGGAGTGAATATCTTTGAAAACTAGTGGAGGCGATTCTTCTACAAGAGATCCATGCGGCTACAGATGAGTATATTTGTTAGAGGGGACTTTTGAAAGGTTATGCATTATTTTTAATTTGTTCGTTTTTCTCATCTTCCTTTTTTGGAGCTATACCCACCTGGAATATTATTTTCTGGATAACTCAAAAAATAGGCTCGATCAAATTGAAGCTTGGTAACTAGTTGTTGAATATCAACACAAAGCCCTGTGTAAAATTTTGTGAGTCCCGTACCCCTAGAAGATTATAAAAAATTACGACAAAAAATTGGTTCAAGCACTGACGTAAAGTCAGGAGCATTTGCGCGTATATTCTATTGTTCATTCTCCTGTATTGGACAGTCTTAATCGAATTTACCATGGTAAATTGGTTCAAGCAACCAATTTTTTGAGTTATTGAGGAAAAAATATTTCAGATGGGCATAACTATATCCACTAACTAACTCAACCGTCGCATTAAGATGCGCAATCTACCCTTAAAATTGCAAGTCACTATCTCTTTTTGTTCGAAAGTTATCGAGGCAACGGCCGGCCGAACAGAATCGATTTTGAATTGTTCTTCATTGAGACGACCTGACCTAATGGTTTGAGACCATTTTCGGCCAAAAAATCGAAAATTACCGATATTTGGATGAATGTTGTCATGCTGTTACCGCCATCTCTTCATGTCAGCTACAGTGCTCTATTGCAGCTCGAAAATCTGGAACATTTGAAAGAATATTCCTCGAGTATATACGTGCTTTTATTATAATTACCCCACTTCTTCGTAGAATATTCTCGATCACCTCTCCGTTCTTCATTTACGATCATCTTATTTTTCTCGCTTTCCATGCACAAAGGATTTATTATAATTTTAATTTATTCATTTACGCCAGGGGCAAATGAGCCAGAATGAGGTAAATCATCTCATGGTCCTCGGACGGTACAGCCAACACCGAATGTGTTTATAAAAAACGAATTACAAATATAATTACATTTTGATGGAATGCACCCGACTGGATAATCGCTAGCCGTTTGGTTGCGATACTATCGGATTCTTCTCGATCCGTGTCTCAGAGGAACCGAAGCAGCTTATTGAAGAACGTTGTAACCCCTCTAGGAATCTTAAATAACATGATTAGAAGGTAGCAACCACTTTTAGGTTCGAATGATTCCAGTTGATACAGCAAGGCTCCAAATGGTTTCGCCAATAGAGCGGTAGCCGGCTTAATTTTGGTCTATTAATCTGTTTCTTCTACATAACTAATGGAGGTAACACATTAAAATATAATCCGCTGCAGGGATATTCCACTACTAATGAAGAATTTCTTTATGATATATCGGCTAATATGTTGTCTGTTCTATGTGATATATCTATATCTGGATGGCAGATGTTTGAAATATTTGTTTCGAGTTAATACATATTTTAACCGGCTGAGTCATTCGATGAATATACAGGGTGTTTGGTCATTTGACGTGATACTTTAAGGGGGTTATACTAGATATCATTCGCAACGATTTAAGTCCAGTGAACCATGGCCCAAAGTCTATGGGTTCTGAGATGTATTCATTGATATATCCATTATAATTAACTTTTGCGTACAAATAAGTGAAGAAACTTCTTTGGTTGATGAGCTTTCCAAAAAGACACATATTTAATAAATGATCCCACGTGATCAAATAATATAACCGGAAATTCGATCAAGTTACAGACTTTTTCGATACTGGCTTATCCCCCTGATCATCTCCTTTACTTGTGATTAATGTGATTATTAGTTGCGTTTTATGAGTAGGACTAGTACGAATAAGAAAACATGTGGGAAAGCCCTGTGGACAGGAGCTTTGGCGCTCTTGTTCAAACTTTCACAAATAATATCTCCAAAAGTGGTTTCTCAGAGTTGGGAATTATTTCAATGGATTCTTACGATTTTATTATTATTATTATTGATAAGGGGTTACGTTGCACCGCGACCTTGAGATCTATTGTGCCCCCCATCAGAGCTGTTCTCACCATTACGCCATCTACAGCTCGCCCTCCAGTTCCAGAGTATAAATGAACCTACGATAGACCTGTATCATAAATAAAATAAATTATATAGGAATCCATTGATATCATTCCCAACTCTGAAAAACTAATACGGAGTTATGATTTGTCAAAGTTTGAACAAGAGTGTCAAAGCTCCTGTCCACAGGGCTTTCCCACTTTTTCAATTTGGCTTCTCTTTCAAAAATTTTCGAAATTAAATTCAAAACTTATTATTTACATACATCAGCAAATTATAATTAGAGTGTTCTATGAAATCATACAGAATTATTGAGAATAATGATTGAAATTTTGAAAAATTATATATCCGGGAGTATTAGCTTGTTAGAGTTGAGAATGATATCAATAGATTCTTATGATAATACTGCATTTAAAAAAAAATCGAATTTAAAATTTGTAACATAAATTTTTTTTTCTTTTGTTACTCCTAAACCACCTGGCCGATTTTGTCCAATAACGAACTCAACCGAGATATTTATTTCCCAAACCTAATCTGAAAATTTCAACTGTCTAGCTCATTCTGTTCGAGAGTTATCGTGTTAACGGCCGGACATAATCGATTTTGACCATGGATTCTTGATCAGTGAGTCGAACCAAATCGTTTAAGACTATTTTCAGCCAAAAATTCGAAAATTAAAGACCTTTGGGTGAATTGATAAGCACTGGCCCGTGGAACAAGAGCGCCAAAAATCACAGTCTTTCTCGAATGAAAATTTAAATAATCCTCAATTACCTGATAGTACCCCGAACGAATTTCAATTTGAGGATAATTAGTTTTAAAGAGTTGTGTCCCTGGAATAAAATACGCCTCATTGGAGCGGTTTTCCGGCCATTTTTTCAATTTCGTGAAAGAATTATTGACATATGTACCTTCTTGAAAAGCTGAAGAAAAGAGAAAGTTTTTTCCTGAAGTTGTACACCAAGTTCATAATACTTTTTTCGAGTAATTCTCAATTGTTTTATCAAGATTTCATGTGGAAAACAGTTGAAGCCAGGTTTCAACATGAAATCTTAATAAAACAATTGAGAATTACTCGAGAAAAGTATTATGAACTTGTTATACAAATTCAGGAAAAAACTTTCTCCTTTCTTCAGCTTTTCGAAAAGGTACATATGTCAATAATTCCTTCACAAAATTGAAATATATGGCCGGAAAACAGCTCCAATGAGGCGTATTTTATCTGATTTTTTAGAAAATACTTTTTCGCATGAAATGATCAACACCTCTTCAACAGCTTTAAAAAAATACATTCATCGAATATTTATTGTCAAGTAGTTTTTACAAAAATAATTTTTTTTGAAAACAAAATAGAAAATTTCCAAGAAGTTGAAAAACCTATATCTTCGTAACCATACACTTTCGGACCATGTTTCACTCGAATCAATTAGTTGCACAGTACGTACAGTATATCCCCTTTGAAGGATCACGTCGAATTACCAAGCACCCTGTATATTTGATATACTGCTTACATCAAATCAGAATCACGTTGAAGTTATTATTATTACAATATCGAAGAGAGGAGGCTAACAGTATCCTATAATCTTTGAATTTAACAACATTAACAGATAATGAGACAAAGCTGTGAGTGAAAATTGGCAAGAAATAAAGAATTCAAGTATAAACATTGTCTTATGGAATTTTGAAAGAGTTGACACTTGGGGCATCAAAGAGTTCCATGTGTAGACATATTTGAAATAATGAGGTTTTGAGGTAGAGGGAATAGGACTCAATAAGTAGTTTTAATACTAAATTTCCCATTTTTCAATGTGTATTTGGCGTCAATCTAGTACTCGATTGAAAAAAAACGGCTTGAAGGTTCATGCAGCATTTCGTGAGGGAGTGTGAGGCGTGAATACACAAAATAACATGCGCGCAAAATCTCCTTACTCCACGGCAGTGCTTTTTAAGAATTATTCAACTTAATTTCTGGACACCCTACATACTTGATCCATGGAAGATGTGAACTATCATTTCCAATATTGATTAATTAAATACACCTTCAAAACCAAAAGATTCTAAACAGAATCTCTGATACCTTTCAGCCCCGAATTCCATTATTCACACCTTAAATTACCGAAGAATCCCTCGTTTCCGGTTGGAATAACAATACATCTATTCTTCTCCTATACCTTTCCAATCGTTGCACCCAACACGTATTAACTCTTCGGCCAATTAATCGAAGGCCATATCAGAGGCGCGAAAGATCGATTGTCCGAGATAGCAGGTTCTCACTTGTCTTCGGATCTATCGAGTCGCAGACGGACATTTACTGATGCCCGACGATAGTTATCTATAAAAGGGTTGTATATGAGACTCTTAATTGCCTTAATTAAATACCAAAAAGATCGAATTCGCGGCACGACGATCACTTATCTCGGACATTTATCGTTTATTGGATCTCTCGCCTGATGCGTTATGCCTTCTTTCGTGAGACTTCAACACGTACTCACATGATGGTGTACGGAGCTGTATGGGGTTACATGTTTTTTTAGAGATTATCAAACACGAGATGTCGCATTGGAGCCTATCGATGGTGATTATGAGCCTGGAATCTCTGGTATCTTTCCCTATCTCAAATGGTATATTGCGTTTTTATTGTCACTTCTCATTTTGAGACTAGACTTCGTTCTGGCAGAGAAACCACTCAAATTCATAACTTTTGGCGCTTCTGGTGAATCATGAATCAAAAATTTGAGTAAAGCACTGACGTGAGGTCAGGAACTTTTTTTGATTCTGACGCATAGTTACTGAAATATAGAATTTTCGAAGGAAATTTTTTTATTTTTTCTCTCGTGATACGATATTCAAGAAATTTCGCGAGTCAGTATTCCACAAATAATTAACGAGTTTTAATTGGATCAGATTTGTATATTTTGAGATATAGAGGAAATAACAACAAAATTTCAGATGGGCTTAACTCTAAAACCGTTTGGCAGGTTTTTACATTTATTTCAAATTTTCTAGTGATACAATCCTCACAAAATTTCACTTAGGCTAGTTGCCATGTTTCAATTCAATAGGATGTGTATTGGTTGAGAACAAAATTAGTACTCGGAAACCGTTGGGCCGATTGAGTTTTCAAGCCGCTATCTCCGTTCGAAAGTTATCGTTGCAACGGTAGGCCGGTCGGTCGGACAGTATCAAATTTGACCTCAAATTCATCAGTGAGTTGAAACTAATCGCTTAAGACATTTTTCGGTAAAAAAATTGAAAATTATAGACATTTGCAGAGACGACTGGGCCGTCTCTGAGACCCGACTGCTTGAGGGTCCCTGCTGGTTCACAGATGGCTCCGCTACCACCCAAGGGGTGGGAGCGGGAGTCAGCGGTTGCAGAATTGCTAGGGATGAATCCATCAGCCTGGGTAGTTTTGTGACAGTCTTTCAAGCAGAAATTCTCGCCATTGGTCACTGTGTGAAGCTCATACTTGAGAAAGGTTGGACTCACGGATCAATCAAGATCCTATCGGATAGCCAAGCCGTCTTGAAGGTCTTGACTTCATACAACTGCAAATTCCTGCTTGTGCAGGATTGCCGGACCACACTCGCTGAACTTGGAGGGCGCTGCAGGCTGCAGCTCTTGTGGGTCCCGGGCCTCTCGGGCATAAAGGGTAATGAGATGGCGGTCTCATTGGTGGCACGGGGGGCTTCCATGGGGCTCATTGGACCTGAACCGGCCTGCGGTATCTCTCTCAGAGCAGTGGTGAAGGAAAACAACAGATGGGTGGACCAAAAAGTCCAAGAAATCTGGAGCAGCATACCTGGACACAGACATGCTCGCTCAACCATTACTGGCCCATCAGCAGAAAGAGCCAGAAAATGGCTCAAATTCTTTAGGGTGGACCTGAGAATCCTTACAGCTGTATACACGGGCCATTGTGGCCTCAGTAAACACCTAAATACACTGGGGTTGACTGAAGACTCCGAGTGCAGACTTTGCCTGAAGGACGACGAGTCTATCGAACACATTATGTGTGACTGCCCAGCTGGGGACAGGGTCAGATTGGAGGAACTAGGAGTCCACAAACTGACACTGAGGGAACTGGACAAGTTCTCACCCACCAGACTCATATCCCTCATCAAGAGACTTGAGCTTGTGGGTGAAGTATAGATTACATACTACAGGTGTGCCACAATAGACCGATTGGTCGCAGTGGAGGGGCGGGTTTCGTCTGCCCAGCACAACCCATATATTCTTCGATTTTGGACATTATCAAACCACGCTTGACAACATCTCATAACAGTAGTTGGATTTCTGTTCGTACGTTTAGCGATTTCTCGATATGACAACCCCGCCTCCCGTATACCAATAATTTGACCTCTTTTAAATTCACTTAGCTGGCGATGAATTCCGAGTACACGTACTCTAGTCATTTTAACAACAACTAAGGTCTAACGCACACGACAGATAATCGCTGGAAGACTTTTTTCTCTGATGTCAACGCATATGGACGACAGTTTACCACCTATTCGGGGGTTAATGCACACGAACAATTCTGTAGGTGCAAAAATAGAGCGTGCTCCACCTTTATTGTGTGTACTTGTACTGTATTTCAACCGACAAAACAGTCTTCCACCGATTATCTGTCGTGTGCGTTAGACCTAAACATCGACTTTGGATCTCATCGAACAGCTGGTTTGTTGAAAAATTTAAAAAATTTGCAAAAAACGACTACAATATGTAGGTAAGTAACAAGAAAATTTTACATGAAAAAACCTTCACGATTTTTTTCTCCAAATTTCAATAATTTACTCCATGCTATACTATCTATATTTTACCAATTTAAAATTCAAACAGCTTCTTCTGGGTGTTGCAGTTTCTTTGTCAGTTAGTATATGTCAGACGACAACATTTGTAGTGGACAAGAGTATAGTTACTAGTGTAGTGTTCATAACAGTGAAAATTCAAACTAGAATAGGATACTTTTCGTTGTCATCCTGTTAACTTTTGCAACCATGCAATGGTATAGGATGATTATTATCCTCCCTGAATCATCAATCACTGAACTTCCTCGTCCATCCACTCTTAAAATTTCCAACTACTGAGCGCGTAATTGGCACGTCCTTTCCTTATCTAATTGGTACGATTTATTCAAAATAATTGGACTTAATGATTACAGCCATACGAATTATTACAAATTGATTAAACGTCCGATATTTAGCCGTCCAATTGAAGTTTCAACGGTCACAATGAGTCGATGCTGGTGGTCCATAATAAAATCATTATCAGATATAAAGAATAAAAACGACTTAAGGGAAATATAATAACCCATTATTATCGGTCATGATATTTTCCCATGCTTGAACATGAGACAATGAGGGTACCTAGGTATGTATACCTACTAACAAACGGGGTTTTACCTTAACGTTTCGCCAATAAAAACATAGTCATTACGCTAATTAAGTTCAACAGAGTATCGTTCTTGCATACATATTATGAGAATATTTTTGTGGAATTAAGAGTAAAATCATACGCATTGCTTACGTGCGTTATAAAACAACGTGTTCGAAGCAATAATTGATTTCATTTTGCATAATGGTGTATCAATATTTAATACTCAAGTAAATACAGTATTATACTGAATATACAGGCTGGTTCATAAATTAATGCCTATACGTCAGGATCTTCATTCTCGACGATTTCGAGGAAAACATTTAGAGCAGCTCATGTTATCTAAAATTCGAAATCGTGCAGTGAAACAATGTTTGATACCCAGCCTAAAATTTTCATAGTTTCGAAATATGGGTTATTCCGTTCGAACTGATATTTTTTTGATGAAAAATGTTTCTTTCAATTACCATATTCTTTCAGTTTTTTCATACATATTGTTATTCTATTTTATTGTAAAAATTGGTTATAGCATTGACGTGAAGTCAGGAGCTTCTGCGCGCTATGTTCTATTGACCATTCTCCTGCATTGGACACTCTTAATTCGAATTAAGTGTCCATTTGGTATACAATTTGTTGAAAAACCTTCGCCCGGAAAAGTTACACCTCTCTGAAGATTAACAAAAAAAAGTGTTTCGCATTTTTATTTTACCTGTATATTGAGCTAAAGACACGAAACTTGGTGAATCTTATTTGTCAATAAAACTACACATTTTAGATATTTTTCAACCCTGAAGTATGCATAAAAGGGATTGAAATAGTCTAACCCTAAGATAATTTAACTTACAACTTTTTTTTGGATTAAAGTTTTACCTTTAAAAAAACATGGCTGAAAAGCACAATTTATATAGAAACTTTCTTATCTATAAAAGTGTTTTCGAAAACTTAAGCATTTACGAGAAAAAAATGCAATGCATTTTCAAAAAGCACCAAGGGGAAATTTCCCTAACCTAATAAATTTTTTTATAGTTTATTTACAAGTTTAAATTTTACTAGTTTTGCGTTATTTTCTTCATCTATTCCCTCCTGCACTTCGTGCAGTCCGAAAAATATTCGAGTATTTGGCAAGCACTCGGGATATAATACTGAATATTGCTATATATATTTCAAGTTTCAAGGAGTGAAATTCTTAGATTCTTATCCATTTTTGTGCAAGAAATCAAAATTGTAATCTTTCTCATTTATCAGTTTCTCCAGAATGGCTATTACGACTGTGAGACATAAACTAAAGTTCCGCTGTTTCCTTCGTTGAAGAGCAAGACAAGTGCAGTCTCTTTCGAATTATGTTAACCTAAAGGCGAAATACGAAGTGGCAGAGTTATTATGCTATACTTTATTTGAACAGGGGATAGTGAGGGAACTTCTGGGATGAAGTTACTTCGGTTCGTGAAATTGTTTATTAACATTTAAGACAAATATATGAGGTGCACATGCCCAGTCAGTGAGAGCGACAGGCATATGCACGGAGAAACATTCGAAAGTAAATGAATATTGTGATGAATGATTGCCGTAGGCTTTCATAGAAGTTCAGAAGAGATCAGTAGATGAACGTGTAATGTTGTTGTTTTTGGTTTATTACTTTTAATAACTTCTTTGATGAAGAAAAGCAGCGATCTACTCAGAATCGACATACATGGAAAATCCCGAAATACGTCAAATTTTAAATTGTCATTCTTCTTCGTAGAAATGCCTACCTTCAACTGCATTCGCAAGACAAGTACAATCCCCAATTTTTCAAATAGGAAGTATGGATTTGTGATACATCGTTTGAAAGGTCGTGTCATTCTCAATTCAGAAAAGTTATAACTTTCAAGTTTATTGCAAAACTAAAATAAAAAAAAATTAAATCTTGTGATTATTGCAATAATACGAAACGTCACCGTCTAACAAACTACTATTTTCGGAGATATGGTTTTTCAAAATTTCAATAATAAATCGTAGGTACTTCTATGTTGTCACAGTATGCTGTCTATCTATGAATTATTATATGACCTACGTTCATGCATGTCTTTTATACCTATGAGAGACATGTCAAATTTATTTCTGGTTCGTTAGTCTTGATATAAAAAGTATGAGGAAATGCAAAATGACCCATTAGTCATTTTGATAATATAATGCCTTTGGATCATCCATATGTTGATGGAAATATATACTTTGGTAAGTTAATCAAATTGATGACTTCAGAATATCTCCAGTAAAAACAAAACTGGAATATTGGCTTAGTTTCAATTGATATAATATAATTTTCAGATTAGATTTGAGGAATGACTATCTCGGATAAGTTCGTTATTGGGTGGAATTGGTCTGGTGATTTCGGATTAATAGTTTTTGGCACTAGTTTTTTTTAATGACTTTTTCAATTTAATTTATTCTATTATGCAGTTCTATCATAAGAATCCACGGATATCATTCCCAATTCTGAGAAACCATTACTTTCGGAGATATGATTTGTCGAATTTTGGTCAAGATAGCCAAAGCTCCTATACACAGGGCTTTCCCACTTTTTCACGTACCCGTATTACTGACATTTGGACGGAATGAAAACGTCCTGGAACAAGCGCTAAAACGACACCTCCCATCAGTCATAGTCAATGAATTATGTTCGAAATGCAGATGGAACAGAAAATTCGAAGTATAACAAGCAGCCACGAAACATAAAGCAGTATATCCAGAGTGTTTTGATTGAAGATGAATGTCATGAAACCGGAATCCTCTAGATTAATGATGATATTTCTCAGAGACGGATGTAACACGTCCAACCGTCCGACATCATCCTATCTGTGATCGTCAGAAAGAGCTGAAATTACACATGCTGATTAATCTCAACTTCTCTACCATCTTTCAGGTGTGGCACAAGAATGACAACAAGAAATCGAAGAACCGTTTAGAGAACAGAATGGGCTCATTCAGACGGAAAGTGAATATCATTCCGCTGCATCGTTATCTGGCTCCGTAGATCACGTACCTATAACTACTGGTTATGATGACGAAACTTATCTTTTATTCACACAAATTGTATATTATGAATAAAATCAGCCACTCCAGTCAGAGGAATCCCGCAGGGAGATATGATATTATAGCTACAATGGGTTGTATCCTAGGGACAGAGCTGTATTTTGACAGGAAATTTGTTTTTTTGTTGACCTCGCCATAATGACAATCTTTAACGTTAACGAAATCATCCAGTAATGACCCTTATTAACGCTCAATTCCTTTTCTATTAATGCATTATTGTCATAGGCAACCGCACATAAAAATTGAAAAGCAATCTGAATTATGTCACTTCCCTGAAATATGTTTCAAATATTCAATCCCATACACCCTCAATATTATTGTACAATGTTGGTTGCACAATATATTGGTGGTGGCCCCTAGACCGTCAATATTATTGTACAATATGTTGGTTGGTCAAAAGTCTCTATCGTATGGAGGTGATATTGATGGTTGTGCAGTATATTGCGCTATTGCGCAACCTTTCAATATCGCCCACACACGATCAATCATATTGCACAAATATAAAATTTCGTACAATAATATTGAGCGTGTAGGTTTGTGTATCTACCCGCCATAAAATTAATGAAAAATTAATTCTAAATTCAAATCGAGGCACCATCGTACTGTCAAATTTATCTATCTGCTTTTGATAGTTCCTGAAATGAACTACGAAGATAATTTGTCATTGACACCGCTAGACGTAGGTCACATTGATTTTTGGAGTTGTGGGTGTATTAAGGAAATATGAATTCTATAGATTGCAAAAAAGAATGATGTTCAAGATATGAGATTGAAATTATCAGTGACTTCATCAAAAAACACATTCAATTGCAAATTCAATCAAGAGATATACCGGGTGTCCCGGTACACATGTTCCAATGGAGTATCTCAGTCATTTGAAAAGATACAAATTTGATAATTCCATGGAACATTCAACTGAGAAAAACAACACTTTCAGTTTAACCGGAAGTGACTCTGACTTTTTTATCTGTAATAGTACCCTATATATTTTCTACAATTTATATTTTTGCTCAAAATTACCTTTCCAACGATGTATCACACTTTGAATTTTACATTTGATTTGATGGAGAAAACGTCAATTGATTTGTCAAATTGAAAGAATTGCAGAATCTCGATTATTAATAGCTGTCATTAATCAACCACCACAGGAGTGAGCAGGCTGCATATGCCTCCTCCGTACCGATGCCATAGTTTACCTCTGAATTGGAGGTCCTAGAGCTGATGGCACAAATTTATTGCTTGCCTATTTTGTGGTGTCACCTGTTTTCAAGTTTCTTTCTGTCTTTTCCTTGGTCGAGACCAGTTAAATATGGTACAAATGTACCATGCGACATCGTAATTTTCTTACAAGTCTCTGACTTAATTCTATAATATAATGTCTGCTCGCTTAAGCCACCTCCGGGGGTGAGAATGCGCAAAGAAAATGCGCAAACAAGAAAGGTGCTTTGCCAGTGGCGGAAAATTTCTTAACACATGTTATCAAGATCCTTATTGCTTTACGTTGGGCACAAAACAGTCTATCCAACCATGAGCAGGTGACCCATGACAGAATATAATATCTTACTTTGAGGTTCAATAAGAGAGAAATACTCTTTTCTGATAATATCTTGTAAACAAATGTATCATGTGGCAACTGAATAATTATGTTGGAACATAGCCAGTGTAATTACCACAGGTGAGTTATGGATCATATCCAAAAAACGTACCTGCTTGGTCAGAAATCTCAGATTTTCATTATTACCCATTTTGATCCAACATACATACATCTATATACTATTGAGTTAACCATTTTACATGTAGCTCCGTCTTAGGCTCGCTTCACATCAACACGATACGGTTTTATGCACGGCAACGACACAAATGCTCCAGCTTTCACACAGGCTCGCTTCACAGTCTTGTAAACGACACCGGCATCCGATTCTTGGGTGAAGGCTTGAATGATAGCTTGCACAGCTATCCGGCCGAGGATGTCCGGCAGTCCCCTCGAGCCATGCACGGCAGCCGTGTGTGGCCCACATGACCACGACTCGTGCCGGATAGCTGTGAAAGCTATCATTCAAGCCTTAACCCAAGAATCGGATGCCGCTGTCGTTTACACGACTGTGAAGCGAGCCTGTGGGAAAGCTCGTGCATTTGTGCCGTACACAAAACCGTGTAGTGTTGATGTGAAGCGAGCCTTAGACGGAGGTTATACGGTCATTCTCGCATCAGCTCAGCCCGTGACCTTGATCACGATGAGACTGATGCGGATTGATGGACTAACAAAGCACATTAATATGCATTAATATTCCATCAATCCATCAGTTTACCGTGAATTCAATATCAATCCATGATTGATGTGATGCGAACTGTTACCAGATTGACGGTGTAACCTCCGTCTAAGGGTAAGAATTGTGGCATAGAGTTCAACAGCAAAACTGCTTTACTTAAGTAACATATAACCAGGCATGTTTTGGGTAGTATCAACACAAACTGTTCAAGGGATGACTTGTTTTTTTCATGAAGTATTGCAGTTTCACAAAAAAATTGTATGTATTTAATTTGAAGAAAGAAACGATATAAAAGGTAAAATGCCTCTCAATATTTAATATTTCAGCTTTACAGTACCTAGATGGTTGACAGCTCTGGCTATAAATTTGGACAGCGCGCCAAAGCCGGCCGGCCGTTAACACGATACGAAAGGATTGAAATTTGCAGGGTAGTTTTGGAGCATAAATATCTCAGACGAGTTCATTAACGGACAAAATCCACCAAGCGGTTTCGGAGTTACGGCCGTTTTTAGTAAAAACATTTTTTATCACTCGATCTGTCTCAAGTTTGGCATCAAATTGTAGAATAGTGACCTTTTGTAATCGGGTTGCCGTAAAAAGTAAAAAAAAAGTTATTTTGTTTCTACAATAACTCTCGAACAGAATCAGCTAGGCAGTTGAAATTTTCAGAGTAGGTTTGGGAGATAAATATCACAGTGAATTTCGTTACTGGGTAAAATCGGCCTGATGGTTTCGGAGTAACGAAAAAAAATTTATTTTTACATTAAAAATTTCCAATTCAATTTTTTTCAAGATGTTTTACCATTAAAATCCATTGATATCTTTTTCAACTCTAACAAGGTAATACTTTCGGAGATATGATTTTTCAAAATTTCAATAATGAATCGTACTTCTATGTTTTCACAGAATGCTGTACTTACTTAATTATTCTATCTATGAATTAGTATATGATCTGTGTTCATTCATGTCATCTTATTTTGCTTTAAATGACATTTTCTTTCTGGTTCATTATTCTTGATATAAAATACCCCTCCTGTTATAGAGGCAATGTATGATTGAACCCAAAATGACCAATGAAATAACCTCAGCTATCGTAGAATTATGAGGATGATTATGATATCATACTTTTATGGTGATAATATAATGCCCGTGGATAATCCTTATAATGATGGAAATATATTCTTTGGTAAGATACATAATCAAATTGGGTTCAGAATATATCTAGTAAAAACAAAACTGCAATGTTGTCTAAGTTTTAATTGATATAATATAATTTTCAAAGTAGATTTGAGGAATGAATATCTTGGATAAGTTCGTTATTGGGGAGAATCAGTCGGTTTGAATTTAATGTGTATTCCGAAATATGAGCGAAGTGAGAAAAATCTCAGAAGCTTGTTCCGAAATTGGTTTCTCTCACAAATTCCTTATAATTCGGAACAGAACACGAAGTGAGAGATCTGAGAAAAGTAAGACTGCTCTGTGTTCGGCTTATTTGTCACACTTAATGGCGATAGTGAAAATTATAACCTTCAAAATTCAAAATTGAGCTAATATACAGACTTGAGGGACCTCTTCCAATATCTTTCGATGATTCATCAGAAGTAGAGCTGCTTGTTAAAAGGATATCTCGAAAAATATATGCCTTAAGTGATCATCGAGCAAATACTTTTGACAAACCCATAACATGTAACCTCAAAATGTAGTGAGCAGAATGTAAGATGAACGTATTCGTTTTTATACGTGAGCAGTGAACTGAAAACACAATTTCTCACTTTGTGAGATGATCATATTTCAGAATACAGCAAAAATTTCTTTCATGATGTAGTTCTTTCGTAAGAATCCATTTATATCATTCCCAGAGACCAATAATTTTGGAGATATGATTCGTCAAAGTTTGGTCAAGAGCGCCAAAGCTCCTGTCCACACGGCTTGAACCAATTTTTATTATTAACGTCTCTATGAAATTATTATTGCTGGATCTCAGCCAGGAAATAATATAGTATGTATGAAATTTCAACGTTGGTGTTGATTAACCCTAACCTCTCGGCGGCAGGATATGATTGATTTGATGTAATCACTCATTCTCTCTTAATCCGAACCTGTTCCTCTTGATCCTTCTTCCATTAGACCAGCTCGCTAGACCGTTGGGCCGATCTTGTGGCTCGTGCTAAGCACAAGCACACAAGAGAGCATCTACTCCCAGCCCACGCACGACAACATTTTGAATGAAACAATCGTACACCGGAAACCGACCGCAACATAAACGTGAATATCTAATTTGCGCCATTAGTAAAATCGACAATGATTGGCTCAGATTGTTATTTATCGTGACAGCTTTCCAACAATGCTCCTTGCTGTTTCATTCCTGCCCATCTCGCGATTTTTTCATCTCGATTTTATACCATATGGTTCGGAGTGAGCCGTTTAAAAACCTGTATTTTATCTGCACGGTTCGGACTGACACTGCTCCGGACGACCGATTTAAATTCCAAGAATTTCAATGGAATAAATAACATAATAATTCGGAAAGCTTGATTTAGTTAAGCGTTATTTATTTTTCCGTTTCCCGTTTGTGGTTCTATTTTCGATACCGGGACAGCAGGCTTTGTGGTTCGTAACCACAAGGAAACAGATCATGTGGTCGGAGTGTAACAGCACTTGTTTATTAGAGATATTTTAGAATGGTAAACACTTTTAAACGAGTTATTCAATCAGAGCTTTAGGATTATGAAGCGAAACGAAACTGCGCAGCCAAAATATTTTCTCTTAATTCGGAAGACTAATTAGAATTAAGCTGCGTTGACATGAGCAGTGAATCACACATTTGAGTCAGGTTTTTTGTTTCAAAAAATTGGAAAAGCTCTGACGTATGGCCAGTCTGCTTTTACGCACATGTTCCATTGTCTATTTACGCCCCATACGAAGTCTATTGAGCTCGAATTTTGGTACTCGATTGGTAAAATGGTGACTTGAAGGTATGTGCGGAATTTCAGAGAACTCTGGCGAATAGTTTTTGAAATATGTATAACATTTTTGAAGGAAAAGAAGTTCTTGCGAGAATTAGCCCGCCGACATTCTACAAGAAATTACCAATTTTTAATTGGATCGGATTTGCATTTTTGAGTTATTGAGGAAATAACAACAAAATTTAAGATGGTTATAAATCTGATTATGCCTAACAACGAACGTAACTGTTCCATTCGGATGTGCAACCTACCCTGAAAATTGCAAGTCGCTATATCTTTCCGTTCTAAGCAAGTTTTGGTAACGGTGACCCA
Source organism: Halyzia sedecimguttata (assembly GCA_937662695.2). Classification (NCBI taxonomy): domain Eukaryota; kingdom Metazoa; phylum Arthropoda; class Insecta; order Coleoptera; family Coccinellidae; genus Halyzia; species Halyzia sedecimguttata. The sequence goes on along the minus strand of OW569417.2, from coordinate 18,167,650 downwards.
TCCAGCTACTGAGCAGCCTTGGGTATGTTCAGTAGCTGGATGGGTCACCGTTTGATTTTTGGTGCTCTTGTTCCTCGGAACAGAGTGCTTATCAATTTGCCCAAATGTCTGTAATTTTCGAATTTTTGGCTGAAAATGGTCTTAAAGGATTTGGTTCGACTCACCGATCAAGAATCCGTGGTCGAAATCAATTCTGTCCTGCCAGCCGACCGTAGGCACGATAACTCTCGAACGAAAGGAGTTAGAGGATTGAAATTTGCAGAGTAGGTATGTATCTCGGACGAGTTCGTTAACGGGCAAAATCCACCAAGCGGTTTCGGAGTTATAGCCCTTTTTAGTAAAAACAATTTTCACGAATATTTCCGAAATCGATCACTCGACCTATCTGAAACTTAGCATCAAATTGTAGAATAATGACTTCTTTGTATATGCATGCAAAGTTTTGTTTTGACCGGGTTGCAATAAGGTATAAAAAATTTTTTTTCTTAATTTTTAAATTTCGTTTCTACAATAACTCTCGAACAGAATGAGCTAGGCAGTTGAAATTTTCAAAGTAGGTTTGGGAGATAATTATCTCGGTTGGGTTCGTTACTGGGCAAAATTGGCCTGATGCTTTCGGAGAAACGAAAAAAACAATTTTTTTTACAACACAAATTTCAAATTCAATTACTTTTAAGATGCAGTTTCACCATAAAAATCCATTGATATCATTTTCAACTCTAACAGGCTAATACTTTCGGAGATATGATTTTTCGAAATTTCAATAATGAATCGTACTTCTGTATTTCTTATGTTTCCATAGAATGCTGTACTTAATTATTGTATCTATGAATTATTATATGATCTGTGTTCTTACATGTCATCTTATTTTCCTAAGAGAGATAAATGTCCAAATTATTTCTGGTACACCTCTTGTTCTAGTTTTTTATAAGATAATTTTTGAAGCATTTTTTTAAGCGACACTTTTTTTAAATTTAATTTCTTTCATGATGCATTTCTATAATAGGAATCCATTGATATAGTTCCCAACTCTGAGAAACCAATACTTTCGGAGATATAATTTGTCTGTTTGAACAAGAACGCCAAAATGCTCCTGTCCACGGGGCTTGAACCAATTTTTTTGATATGATCCTCACGAAATTTCGCAAAAATTTGCGCGTCGACATTAAACAACAGAATCGAATTTGACATCGAATTTTACATCAGTGAGTCGAACCTTTCATGATGCATTTCTATAATAGGAATCCATTGATATAGTTCCCAACTCTGAGAAACCAATACTTTCGGAGATATAATTTGTCTGTTTGAACAAGAACGCCAAAATGCTCCTGTCCACGGGGCTTGAACCAATTTTTTTGATATGATCCTCACGAAATTTCGCAAAAATTTGCGCGTCGACATTAAACAACAGAATCGAATTTGACATCGAATTTTACATCAGTGAGTCGAACCTGATGGTTTTTGGCAAAAATTTCTGACATTTGTGCAAAATGATAGCACGGTGTTCCCTAGAACATTCACCCAGGAATTGAAATTGTACCCATTCAAAATAACGATGGTACAGCAACTTCTTTAAATAGATAGATATTCCTGGACACCTGAAGTACTGCCATTGATTTCTAGATAATCTCAGGACAGATTTTTGGATCTGACTTTTTTATAGCATATTTTTGATAATAATCTTGAGGACTAACAAATGATAATAACAATGTGCTGCCAAAATATTGGCCCATAAATGTTTAAAAACATATTTGAGAGAATTCATAAATGGCTAGAGAATAATGAAGCAGGAAATTTAATTTGAATTTAACAAGGTATTTCATACCTTAGTTAGCTAATTCTTGAAGACGAAATAGTCTGAAATAATAATTATTTGGCAGGAATTACGATAGATCTGGATATTTCATTATGAAAAGTACCATATATTTCTGGAGCTTTCTTGAATAAATAATATTGAAAATTGGGAAAGATCGTTCAGATGGCTATAACTCCGAGACCACCCGGCTGATTTTGCCATTTTCCAACATAACCGGCCCATTTGGTCTCCAAACCTGCCTTGCAAAGTTCAAATCTTTAACTCATTGCGCTCGAGAGTAATCGTGCTGACGGCTGGCCGGACGGACGGACATAATTAAGTTTGAACTCAGGTTATTTATCGCTAATCGTTTGAGACCATTTTCGGTTAAAAACTCGAAAATTAGAAACATTCGGGCAAATTGTTAGGCACTCTGTTCGGGGGAACAAGGGCGCCAAAAAGATTGTCTAATATATTTTTCTCAGATTGCAACCTCAATATTGCCGTATGCAGACTGATATCCTCATAATATGTACTTATTTCATTTGAAGGCTATAGTGTGAATTTAGAATTTCACAAAAACTTTCATTTCTTGAGAACGTTTGAGGAAGAAATATATCCTGACAATTTTTGCGTATATCTTGTATTCAATCTGGAGTCGAACACTACAAAGAAATTTTTTTTTTATATGGTTCTATTATATTTGTTCAAGAAAAGAATTGAAATAAATTTCAGTACATGTTGTTACTTTCAACTACGGAAATTATTTACTTATTTGGGAGATTTGTAGCGATTTTCCCATTTCAATATAAATTTTCAAATTCTGTTTAATTTTCATAACATATAAGTGTATCAATGGAAATTATAATACACCGTATATTCAAATAAATATAACAGATGTCTTTAATTCTCAAAAGCTCAACGACCTCCAAATTCTTCACTATAGGTAACTTGTCCAAAATGCAGTTTATACCCGCTCAAAACGAGTTAGATAGTCCAATGGCTTTCTTCAACTCTTTTCTACGATGTCTCACAGATTTTGGTAATATAGTCTTTCTTTGAATAATGAACATATGCAAGATTTCGTCTCCGTAATTGAGACATTGGGCCTCGTCAGATAGTCTGATATATATTTCGTTCATTTGTCTAAATTTGAAGTGAAAAAGTTTTGTGTTTATAACGCAAATATCAATATTATCATTAAATAGTAAGTGTTGATTCTTACTTTCACTGAATAGTTGAGGAAAAAATTGAATGATTATTTCACCTTAAATCATCTTCGATTTCCAAATTTTTCATAATTTTGTTGAAAGTCCTTAGTTGGAAATGAACTGATCGTACCAAAGTGAACAAACAAGAAGAAGTTCATATAGCAGGTATGTGGAATGGATCTTTCCTTTAAATATTGATTAAGTATTTCTGAATGTCGAGAAATCATATTTTTTTTTTAATTTCGAATAACACAGAATAAGCCAGGTTTCAATCGAGAAGATGGATGTCAAATCATGATTTAAAGGTCAATGTTGAACATCGTAATATTATATATATTATATATAAGATATGTATAAATGAAAAATATTCAATTTCAGCGGATTCTGACAGTTTCTGAAATATGAAATTTTTGAAGAAAATGAAAATTTAATTTTTTTCTAGTGATACGATATTAACGGAATATCGAAAAAATTAGTGTGTTGGTATTCTACAAGTAATCACCAAATTTCAATTGGATCGGATTTTTATATGTTCTGAGTTTTTGAGTAAATAAGAACAAAATTTCAGATGGGTATGACTCATCTCATTGGCCGATTATGCCCATTACAAATTTAACTTCCGCGTTCAGATGCGAAACTTATCCTGAAACTTGCAGGTCGCTATCTCGTTACGTTCGAAAGTTATCGTGGCAACATTCACCCATCCAGCTACTGAACTCACCCAAGGCTACTCTGCTCCCAATATATTTTCAATATCTTCAACAATATAGATCCGATAGTCCTCAAATTAGGAACTTGGCTGTAAAATTAAGTTTTGGAGGCTCTCGCAATTTCAGCGATACCTATCGTACGGATAGTTTCTGAGATAAAGATTTTTTTCAATGATTTTTTATAAATTTTCAAATAATACGATCCTCACGGAATTCCGCAAAAATTTGCGCGTTGGCAGTCTACAACTAAGTACCATGCTTAAATCGGATCGGATCTGTATATTTTGACTTAATCGTGTTCGGATGTTCATAATAAAACTCATTCAGAAGCTCTTCATTTCGTTTCGTTGTGTAATTGCCAACTTTCTGCACTTATTATAAAAGTAATAATGTCAAAAACGAGTGGGATAATATTCCTGACACCATGTCAGCACCTGTCATGACAGCACCTGACTCCATTCTTTGAGTTCACTTTTACGCTTCATTATGGATTTTCGTCTCTACCATCCAAAAATTGAGATATCATAAATATCTCAAATTTTTGGCGTCCTATCTTTCTATATCGACTAACTCTTTTACTGTTAACCTCTTCCAAAGGCTTGGTCGCATCAATCTTCTCCTGCATTGTAACCAGGTAGACGACAGGTGAAAGCACCTGATCATTAAGCCTAGCGACGATTTTTTCGAGCATCGGTTACACTCTATTACCCGTCTGTCCCGAACGAGTGTAGAAAGGACAACAGACTTCAATTGATTAAGTTGCTGTTGATGATGGCAAGATGGATGACTTTGGATTTTTATGACACGCAACACATAATTTGCCCATTAGTGCAGTGATCGGTGGTAACTTTTGATGTGGGTGTGCGTTACATCGAATCACTGTTTGTGTATGATTGTCTTCAGGATGGTTACTTGAAATAGCGATTTGATAAACCGTATACGGTTGAATTAAATGGCTTGCTTCCTTTCTTGTTATTGAAAGCAAGATGAAACAGTCAGAAAGGTGTCGCATACAATACAACAGCATTACAACTAACATAACTAAGATTTTTCTTTTTCATTAATAGGTTTTGTCTTGATTAATACGTAGCATATATAGGTTATTCACGAAGACCGATCTTTGGAATATTTCAAAGAAAGACTCGAGTTAAACACTTGAAATTTTATACTTCCGTATTTTAAAAGTATTAACCAGTTTTTATATTGATAATCAGATCACCCATTGAATTCTACATTGTTTCAATGTGTCACTTACATATTATTCTCAAAAAATTCGTGTGATATCTGAAAAAACCCCTCTACATTTTCTCAAATAAGGCTTCATTCCAATGTTAATAACTTGTAGATTTTGGTATGAAAATTCCTAATTTTCTAGCTCAGATGACATACCAATGCTTATCCTTCGTTCATTAAAAATTCAATTAGGCATACAGGGTCTTTCTATTTTCTGCATCAGGGGCAGATGGTTGATATCCACTCCAAATAGAACTGGTCCTAAAGTTGATTCTTTGTGAGTAACGGGATCAAATTTTTTGACACCATACATGGAAAAATAGCAAGATTTTTTGACATTTTGAATTCGATTCTGATTCAAATTTGTGAAGCAGATTTCATACAGGAAATCCCGATAATTGAATTGTGACAACTTGTGTAGCCTCTTTATATATTTTTTTAAGAATACAAAAATGATTGGAATATCGTCAGCATAAGCCTGAAAACTGTAGAATAAAATTTCAGTGACATATATAATAAAAAAGAATGGTCCGAGTACCGGCCCCTGAGGAGCACCAGTCAGAACCTCAGATGCAAGCGACATAGAGATCTTCTTTCTTTTCACACTGGTATTCATTCAATGAATTTTATTCTGTGATAACAAATGGGATAGACCCCTGTTAAAAGAAATGGCAGATATAACAGCCTTACCCCTACCTCTCTGGAGGTTTTTATAGCGAATACAGTGGTATCAGATATAATCCGCCGTATTCACAAAGCATTCAATCTCCGTTAAGTCCTAACTGAGGTCCTCAGTTAAGGATAAATAAGAATCGCACCCTCAGTTTAAGTGAAAATTAACGTGAAACAGGCCTGTTTCAGCACCGTTACATACGTTAACTGAGGTTGCGATTCTTATTTATCCTTAACTGAGGACCTCAGTTAGGACTTAACGGAGATTAAATGCTTTGTGAATACGGCGGAATGTCATTTACTGAAAAATTAAACACATTCGGATATATTATAAGCAGTAATATTTCATTTACATGTTAAGTTGTGACAAATATTACACTTTAGACATAATTCAGGCTTCTAAGATGGGCGAAAGTCTTCTTCTCATAGAAACAGTATGTTCATTTTCCTCTTCCTCTTTCATTATTTTCGGACAGCATGCCTTAAATAATTTTGTGCAGCCTATATCATGGTAAAGAGCTTGTCCAATTAGTAGTAACAAGAAACCCAAGAGCTGAATGATTAATAATCATTTTAGTATTAAGGTTTGAAATTATTAAATATCATCAAAAAAGGAACACTTTCAACAATAGTTGCATTAATTTAAATTTGTGATTGTAGAGTACTGCAATCAGACCATTATTCTTTTTCATTCCATCAGTCTCATCGTGATCAAGGTCACGGACTAAACTGATGCGAGACTGATGGTAGATTAACCGTGTAACCTCCATCTTAGGGCACGGAGTTTTACGCGGGGTACCTCATATAATTACCTACAGAGCGTTCGGAAGTATGACTTGCAAAACGGTCACTGTGAACATACTGAGTGTTATAAAGTGTTATTATATAATGCTTTGCGCGACCTTATTACAGAAATAATTTGGGTGAAATATTTTAAACGCGTTCTTGAAATGATATATTATAGGTGCTTCTACACAGAGTTGTAAATATAAAAAACGGAGTTGGTAGGAAAAATTGAACCAGAAGGACAACGCAACAACAGGTTTAGATAACTACTGAAAATAAACTTGTATTAACTGCGCCTCACTCTTCATTTAATCAATTATAATAGGGGTGTATACAATTCCGCTACCATGTAAATGAAAAATGCATATTATTTCGAAACTCACTTGGACGTATTGAAATTTCTGTCCCAGACATGCCACACTGACGATCCACAATGGTAGTATCCTGAGGCTGTCGAATACTTTATTCGTAGTAGATGAAAGCTCTTTCGATACAGTTAAACCACAAAAGTTGTAGGACGCCATAGTGAAGACCTTGACTAAAATGGAAATATTGAGATATCCATGATGAAATGCTCATACAAGTCTGAGATTTGGGAGGATTTTTAGAAAAATTTTAGACTGTAATAATTCGATTGATACCCATGGAGTTGCATGATAATTTCCGTTAACTCCTCAAGTGAAATTTGCAATTAATTTCATCAATAAAATGAATATCGAAAATCGCTAATAAACAACAGTTGAACAATTCCCGGCCAAAATACTAAACACAAAAAAAAATTAAGAATATATTAGAGATAATTTAATGAATTTCGGCTGCATTGATAATTTTGAAAATCGGTGTTCTTCTAAAATCATCAATTAACTAATTATTTTAAAAATGGCCCAAGGAAAAATACATCTTCTTCAATATCTTTCGACCAGGAATCATCTCCTTACGAAATTATTTTGAACAACAGTTCAACGATTGAAAAATAATATTTTTTAGTGGAAATGCCGCAAATATGGAATTTTCTTCTAAGAAATCCAAATCAAACCGAAATACTCCACTATCACAATTTATATTCTTCATCAGTTCTAGATGTTCAATGATGACACAAAATAGGTGGTTTAACACTGTTTTAATGGTTGCTTATGGCACCCTCTGAAAAATACGAGATTCCATGGAATAAGATTAAAGTTATCGAAAAATATTTAAAAAAATTCTGATTAATTCTTTCAACTTTGACACCGCGTATATACCCAACGAAGCGGTACCTTAGTTTAAAGGAATTATTTTCCTTTAAATTAGATAAGAAACATATGTATGTATATCTACTCCTAAAAAAAACTTGTACAAATAGACTTTCGAGAAACGAGTTTCAATAGCCTTTCAGGATACCAAAACACCTTCGAAATATAACCCATCTAGCTACCCTTCTCAAATTATGAATAAAAAATGTAGGTCAAGTCGTAACTCGTTCTAAAGGCATTTCCCAAAATATATCGATTCTTATATTTTGTTGCATACTCGGACCAAATTTACGAAGAAGGCAAAACCCTTTCTGGGAGGTCCTAGTTAAAATTAGATTTTTGCTATGGGAGATGCCTCTAGGAATAGTAAATCGAATCAATAGTGCAAAAAGTTATTTATATATTATGTTGAACTTATTAGGATACCGGCGGTATATTACTATTAATTTTATCAGTAACTTTTTTATGCGATTCTTGACGAAATTAGTGCTGCCTCCTGTTGAAAAAAAAACCTAAAATTTGAGCACATGGTTGAAATTAATGATCTACACTACTAGTCTATAAATCAATTCGTTTTACTTACTGACCAAAGTAACTGCAATTATCCAGTTGTTATATATTTGCACACATCCATCGGGAAAATCTGCAAGGGTACCTCTAGAATTAATGCCTAGTGGAAATCCCACAGGAATGAAGTAGAATATTATGAGTGCGAAAATCATTATAATGATACCGAATAAACCTGAAACAACAATGAATTTATGTACAACATAGCAGGCCAAAAGCCACAACTTTTGTTACCTTCCCAACCTGCCGCTTGCAAGGGGGGAATATCATACTTCTTTAAATATTTTTCTTCCAAAACAACCTGACAACCGGCTACAAAAGAACCAACGATAGCCATGACGTCTCCTATTATTATTGTCAACTGGTCCTTTACATCATCCTTTTTATCTTGATAATCAGACAAGCCCACTAGTACCACTCCTAGGATGACAAAAATTATACCAAAGCATTCACGCCAATGTGGAACATGTCCGAACATGAAGTAGCTAAGTATAGCTGTAAACACGATCATGGAACCTGAAGAGATGAATTAATAAATGTTTAAACAAGTTACATATTTCAAACCTTTGTTGATTGTTGTTGTCGTGCTCTAAGTTACAAATAAACTTCGTGTTAGTTTCAAAGTATAAAACTATAAATATAAATCCTCATGAAACTTTAGAAATGACTCGTATTCACCATAAGTTGGAAAAACGAGACAACTTAGAAGCACTAGAAAATATAAAATATTCGACTCAAAATTAACAAACAATTGGGGGTGGGTCTACATTGCTAAATAGATTCACGTGGTTTGGAAATACAAGCCACAAGCCTCAATATTTTCCATTTATTGTTTTATTATTTTCTGTTCTCTATAGTGGCTACTAAATATAGCTTTGTTAACAGCACACTTTGGACTGTTCAAGGTACCGTACAAAGGATGTATTGAATCGTGTACGCAGGTCAGTATTATTCACGGTAAGAAGGAATGGTGCATAATTTGATGTTGGTGGAAAGATTCGTCTTCGTATTTCTTTGATATTTATACTTTTATCATAGGAGCGAGCCATGATAAAAGATATTATGCAAAGTCCATTTCATATTGGATCATTGGAGCAAAGGTTGTTTTAGCCAGGTTAACAGTCATTTTTGTCTTTGTAGTTCTTTGATATTTATACTTTTATCAAAGGAGCCAAACTTTCTAGGATACTGTATAATGTCTTCATGGATATTCTACCACAATTTCTGAATAAAATAACTCTACATTAAAACATGATTTTTGAAATGACCTCTGCGTTAAAAATTTTACATAACTTGTCAAAAGCAATTTATGAAACATTGTTCTTCCGTTATTGTTTGTTGGACAAAGCACATGTTAACATAACTCGTCGTCACTCTCGGCCAAGTTTTGAAAACGAAAATGACCTTTCATTATCAGAAATCAACAAAATCAAAACAATGAATAACCGAACCATCAACAAAACAAACTGTCCAAATAGGGATAAATATCAAGAGCGCAGGTCACAAAACTCTCCCAACGATCCTTGCCTTCGACCAAGTATCGATTTGACCCGTACACTGTCCGGTACATAGAACGATCCAAAAATTCGTTGGAACGTTGACCGGGTCTTGTATAAGACCCGTCAGAGTACAGGGAATAGTATATAAATGCTTTTATCTAATACGCATGTGGTAGACCGTTTACTGTACGGTTTCGGCCACTGTTGGAACAAAGCTTAAATTTAAGACCCTGTGCACTTCATATTGCATCAGCAATTATACCTGAAGTAGTCACAGTGTGGTGAAATAATCACCACGGTTTGGACGGCCTTGATTTAGAGACAATCCGCCGTATTCACAAAGCATGCAATCTCCGTTAAGTAATAACTGAGGTCCTCAGTTAATGATAAATTGAGGATAATAAGGGATAAAGGTGTTAAAACAGGCCTGTTTCACCACCTTTAAATACGTTAACTGATATTGCGATTCAAATTTATCCTTAACTAAGGACCTCAGTTAGGACTTAACGGAGCTTTAAACACTTAACAATGCATCGTGAATACGGCGGTATATCTTCGAACCACCGTCATTATCCGTTATTATCAAATCCGATTGTTCAAAATTCTGAGTATACTCGAAACAGAAATAGACGAACCTAATTTAAAAGTATGGTCATTTACTTCTCAGCATGGCCAAGCTGGATACATAAGTGAAGAGCAGTCCGACCACAAGCATGGTTGTAGCAATCAATTCGAATATTCCTGGAATCAGGAAGATTATGCGGTTGAAATGGCGGTTTCCTCTGGTGAACAAATGGTCATCAGCTAGTGTTTCCTAAGAAGAGAAAAACGTTAGAAAGCTGATTAGTTTCAATGATGGGGAAATTAACAACACACAGAAAGGCCTAAAAAATTTTGGGAATAGTTCTCATTTGAGATTTCCAGGAAACGATGAAGATTTCCAGGAACGTTGAAAGGTCTATGGCAGCCAAATGTAACTGTAAATGATTATTATTATTATTATTAGAACGGGATCGTGCGGCTTGGTCCAGCCCTTCAGAACTGCGACCGATACTTTTATTTTTATCTTTTATTCTTATTCAATCCTAAGAACATTTTAATGGTGTTAACATACCTAAGCCAAGGAGCCTTGGCTATCACGTAGTGAGGTTTTTGAACTAGTGCACCCATATGTAAAATCTTCTTAGGCTGTCCAGTTCTGCATCGGCATTTGCAAACTATGTGTTCAGTAGTTTCCATTTCCGATCCACATCCGATGTTTCGTCTGTTGACTTACCATTCGGTACAATTTATATTTGTACAGTGCCCTCTTTAAGAAGTCCCATTATTACCCAAAGCCCCACCATTACTCATGGCAGCTGCAGGAGTATCCTACTATAGAATGATAAGGAGTCCTCGAATCTTTTTGCCTGTGCAAGTCGTGGAGTATTTCTCCAAAGAGCTATTCTGTTAGCTCCCATTGTTGGATCGCTGCTCTGTAGTGGTCTTTTTCAAACTAACAGAAGAGTTTTGGTTAAGCAGGTGTTACCCTGGAGGTCCTTTTCACAAGTTTATTGGCCTTCTCATTTCCTTCAATACCTCAGAGGCTTGACACCCATTGAAGATTTATGGCCTCTAGTTGCTTTATGGTATTCTGGAATTCCTAGGACAGAAGGGAACCAAGGGCACAGAGATCCTCTGACTTGGACCATATACCACAAACCTTAATACCTGTACCCTTATCTGATAATGATCCATCCGTATACCAAATGAATGACTTTTTGGGCGTATGTTCTGGGAAACATCGCGTTATCATTTTGCCCAAATGTCTGTAACTTTCCAATTTTTCGACGAAAATGGTCTCAACCGATTTGGTTCGACTCACCGATGAAGAATTGGAGGTCAAATTTGATTCTGTCCGGCCGGCCGTCCAACCATTGCCACGATAACTTCAGAACGGAAAGAGCTAGCGATTTGACATTTTCAGGGTAGGTGGCGCACCCCAATACGACGGACAAGTTCATTAATGGGCATTATCAGCTCAATTGTTTCCGAGTAATAATTTTGTTTCCAACCAATATAAATCCGATCGAATTGAAACTGGGTGAATAGTTGTAGAAGATAAACCTGAGCACGTTTGTGGAATTTTGTGAGAATCGTATCGCTAGAAAATTATTAAAAAATATTTTTGTTGTCACGATAACCTGAGAACGGAAAGAGATAGCGGCTTAGAGTTTTCAGGTTAGGTTGTGCATCTGAATGCGACATTTGAGTTTGTATATAAGCATAATCCGCGAAACGGTTTTAGTGTTATAGCCATCTGAAATTTGGTTGTTTTTTTCCTCATTAACTCGAAAAATACTTAACCGATCCAATTCAAACATGATTATCAGTTGTATAATGCCAACGCGAAAATTCTTGCAAAATTTCGTGAGGATACTATTTTTTAAGAAATCATTGAAAATAAAAAAAAAAATTATATATATCTTTAACTATTCGTCTGAAATTGCTGAAATTTTGCATGTTTATAGCACGTGCGCCAATTGCAGATTGACTACATAATGAAAGAAAAAGGTTGAAAGAGCATTGACGTGGGGTAAATCTGCTTTGGCGTGCGTGCTATAAACATGATTATGATTATACCGACCCTCCCAAGTCATCCCCAAGGAGATACCTCAGAAGCTCCTAGGAGCTTGTGCGACTAAGGAAACTCAGTTGTGTTCTTTGTCAACTTTTTTACTCTATCCTTATGCCAGATTAGGCAAAGCACTCTCCATTTTTATTCAAGATTGTCTGAAAAGGAACCTTAATGGGTCAAAGTGGCAGACCTGGAGTCAGTGACACAGTGACACAGTGACAGACCTGGAGTCGCAATTCTGAAGGGCTGGACCAAGGTAACGCCCCCACTCTTATAATAATGATATAAGTTATAGGGCTTGATTTTGTCTTTTCAGTCAGTTATTTTCTATAGTCAGATTTTTTTCATTTTCTCATATCGCAGCTTTTTTCTCAATAGTTGTTTAGATTCGCAGAATAGTGGGAACATGAAAGAAAATATTTTCAGTCGACAAATATTCTTACAAAAATCGGTAATCGCTCTGGTTTGATTCTCTCATCTTTTTATCCGGATCGCTTCACCTCAAGAGGTGAACATTTTTAAGCAAATATTGCTCAAGAACCGACCAACTTCAGTTCACACTTACACTCTTACATCTGAAGCTATAATACAAAATATTGAACACAACCAAATTCATATACATTCCGAAGGCTCCAACCAGAGCCTGTATGAAGGGATGTTGAAAAATTCTTACTTCTCCATCAATACCCTTTGCTTCTTGCATGTTTGCATACCTATTGAAATCAAAAGTTGGACGTTAGCATGATATACCGTATAGAATTAGGAATTATATAGGTACCTACTTCACAACAAGAGATCCTAACACTGCAGCTGCAATAAATACGAATATTATCACAGCATAATAGATTGAACATTGCATGTCTTCTTATCTCGAATTGAAAATTCAAATTGACAGAAGTATTATTCGAATAAAAATGATTTTTGTCTATGTCCAGTTTTTAGAACTGACATTATAACCTCTGTTATTATCTTCTTTGATTGGATCTATCAGATTTCTCGTTTGATTCTGGAGAATGTCTTCAGTTTTATATACAGGGTGTCAATTCGAAAATATGCCAGGCCAATTATGTCACGACAGGTATGCCGGAACAGGTCATTTTTTATTTGGAGGGGATATATTTTGAGTACAATTGTAAGCCAAAAGCTTCTTAAGCCCGGGTGTAGAATATAGGGTGAGCTATACCTCAATGGAAAGACAAATTGTCCCTCTACATGAATATTACAGTTTGCAAATTTTTGTTGAGTGTTTGAAGAAGTTACAAGGTGTTCATACTTAGTGAACTAATCAAATGATGCTCGAAACGATTTCCATCACCAACCAAACAATAATACAGTCTGTTCACAAATGTTTGTCCCCCTCCGAATAAAAATTCACCTGTTCTGTTTTTTCCTCTCGAAATATCCCTGTCGTAACATAATTGGGCTGGAAAGTTTTCAAATTGACACCGGGTATATTTATTTATTAGCTTTCAACCACTCCTGCATATATACCATCAATCTAGTCGACAATTTTCATTCAATTTTTGCAGATCGCAGATCACATAAATATAAGTAGTTTCTTTAAGTTAATGACCATGTGAAATACTCACTTCAATACTGCAGCTAATGAATCCCACAATATATACTCTTTAGCTACATTGCAAACCATTCACACATTAATTACACTTCTATATAATATGTCGTAGACTTTATCATATTACTAATTTCTAATAACTGTCTTAGCGCATCCGCCATTTAGAACTAAAAAACAGAACAAATATTGTATAACCTGATTGCAGTACCTTTTACTGGGTCCCATTACAACTCTACACCATCCAGGGACCCACTCAAAAACACACACAAATTTTCATTTAATTTGGTCACGTCGTTTAGAGGAGGTTCAAGAACATACACGCATACAGCAGAATTTTATATAACTATTGATATATATATAGATATGTCTGCATATCTATTTATTATTCCTGAGTGTTTATAGGTCCAGGCTTCTTCTCCTCTTCTCTTGTGAAAATAATAAACATAATTGATATGGATGGAAGTGAATATAAACGGCCTCCCCTACTACATCTTAATGCTGTTACTCGGTTGGTTGAAGAAAACATCAAGTTATCAATGAAAGGACGAGGAATGGCCTCCCAAATTGCTCGCAGATCATTGGATAGTACCTGTAACGTTTGTATGGTATTCTTGAGACGGGGTTGAATTGACCCCATATTTTAGAGCAGATGTGCTCAATGCAATTCATATCGGGTGAACATAATGGCCAGACCATTCTCGTAATTCCATGTTAATTTATCCGATCATTCACATTTCTGGCCAGGTAAAGATTGACATCGTAGTCGATGGAAATTAAACTACCAATAGCTGTTGCAAATGATACAAGTATTTACTCCACAACCAGATTCCAAGATCTTAAAGCCGTCATCATTTCGTTAATCAAACATATATCTCCCAGGACACAAACCCACCAACCCACCAAAAAGTGTGGTTGACACCATTAACTTCGCATCGTACTCGAATATCTGTCCTCTCCCTCTCCCACACGTATACAATTGAACTCTTGATCTGTCATTTAAAGACAGAAGCTCCAAACTGGAACATTTCAATGAGTTTTATGTAATACCCATCGATATCTGAATGCATGCCCCTCCCCCTGATAAGTGGGGATGAGAAGCATGTCTTCTTGGCCATAAATTACACGCATGTAATCTTCGTCTTACCGCTTGAGGAGGAACTAACCTTCTAGTAGCTCACCTGAAGAAGCTGTTTAACCTGGAAGTTGTGAACATTCGGAGTTTTGTTGCAGTTAGAACTATTAAACGAACTTGGGTGAAAGTTGTGTACTTTTGTCGTCATCCTCCATATGTGAAAGCTGAAGATCCAGAAGTTACATATCGTGTAATCTTATAGTGACTTCTTCTTCGGGTAAGCCTTCTTGGACCTAACTAACCAATTGCTCAAGTTGAACTGGGTATTATCCCATTAGAAGAATTCTTCTTTGCTACAGCCTGCTGTGTCAATCTTGGGCTGAAGTGAGGTCTTGGATCCCATTGAATCTCCACGTAAATTTCAAGAGATGACAAAAATGCCACGAGCCGACAGGGAGAGTTCCCTGCTACCATAGGAAAGTGGATGTTGGGTTTCCTAGGTGTACCTTCCTTAGTGCGGTTAAGTTGCTGCTGAATATGTTCAGCTGTGTTAGTACACCAGCAAAACAAGGATGAATAGCCAGTTAGCCTCATTTTCCTTATGTGTTCCTTGAACAGATAGCCTGTTAAAGCACCAGTCACCAGACCTTATTAGTCCGTCTCTAGAGGTAGGAGATTCTTAACCTCAGTATTTGAGGAAGTCCCGTCGGTTAAGAGATTCGACTGCCTGAGGACGTCCCCCATACTCCATTTGGAGGGAAATTCCCTGTCGAGTCTTTTCTCAAAGAAAAAATTGAAAAAAGAGATGGGTTTTGAGGGTAGTACTGGCCAAATAAATTCTGAGGGTGCCCTAATATGCTCTGTGCAATTGGCACCAGGATAACCTTCAGCTCAGTATGCGCAGAGTTCCCTCCGCATTGTTCCACTAGATAGGAATTGTTCTTGACATCAGAGAGGGATTCTAGTGTTCCCTGACTGGCTGATATTTATTCATTTATTCATACCTAGATTATTGAAGTACCTACTGCATCGATCTTTTAATGAACCCTAATTTTTTGAAAGCCTTAATGGTGATGAACATTTTTGGATCAAAATAGACTCCTGATTACGTTTGTACCTAAAAGAGTTTGCTGATTCAAATGATATCCGAACGTGTAAGGTGGTCTCAGTGTTCCAAACCTCATCACCTGGCACTTATCAACATTGAACCCCATCTGGTTTTCCAGACACCAATTCATCACTTCATCGAGATCCTGCTGAAGGAGCTCACAATCAACACCAGATTACATCTGTCTGAATATCTTCAGATCGTCAGCAAAATTAAGAAGTTGCTGAACCTGATCACTCTTCCTATGTCATTGATAAGTACAAGGAATAATAGTGATTATAGAGTTGATCCCTGTAGAATTCCAGATTCCATAATACATTCTTCGGAGAGGACGCCACAACATGGATGTGATTGCCAGAGTATCATCTACGGATATTCACCAGTATGCAGACCACAACAGCATATAGTACTGCATGTATTATAGAATAGTCCTTCCTAAGAGGAATTGACAGATTCGTGCTAGGGCCCCACAATCCCGGCTTCAAGGCATAGTTAAGGAACAAAAGAATCAATTCTTGATGATCACAACAGAAATGAAACAGTTAAACCAACAAGAAGTACTTCCCACACTCAAACATGAACACACCTGTGCGATTTTCTGACAGTTTTGAATTCGAATTTGTTGGGAAAATGAATTAGTCACTGTATTTGCGGAATCACTTACTAATAGCTGATTCAAATTTCAGGAAATAACGTAGTATGCTATCAGCTATCCCATACCTGTATAGATTTGAAAATGAGCAAAAGAAGTATAAAAATCCAAAGTCGAACGTGAGTTGATACTACAACCACAAAAAACGTGAAAAGTCCATTCATCCATATCTTCCGCTGTCATCGCGGGCGACAGGTTAACAATTTTCTGACAATGCCACCTATCGGCCTCTCCATCTTCACGTCAGTAGCGTCGGCACGAGGTCAGTCGCGAGATACACGATCGGAACAAGAACAGCGCGCACAGAAAATAGAAATTTGGTCGCGCGCGAGCCTCGCCCACGTCCCAAAAGCGAAACCTACGCATCTTCCGATCTCGCGTTGGCGTCCACAGTCAACTGGAGCGACACGGGCGACCATCTGGTCCGCTCTTCTTCTTCATTCAGGACGCGAATAAAATCAATTTGTTAGCCTCGTTCGCCTCTCGTTCTATGAGGCGAGAAGGCCGAATGGGATACTGATTGGATATAAATTTATGGGTCTCTGGGGAGAACCACATAAATCTCAATTAAGGGGAGTTTTGTCGTGGCTGGTTGTGCCACGAAATGTCGCGAGCCCGGCTGATGGACGATAGTTGGTTGAAAAAATGACGGTATCGAAAGAACTTGGTATGGTGGTCTATGCCTACCTTCGTTAATGGATACAGAGGTATTTTGCTCATTGCCCTCTAGAGAAGTGACAAAGAATGAAAGAAGAAGATGAAGATGAGCTGCCAGAGCTATAATGAAGTTCAATTTTTTTCAGGAAAATCAGGCTATATCTTCAGTATCCGTTAAAATTCATTATGAGAGGAATTCGTTCTTATAATTCGTAAGAATCACGAATTAATTAATGCATTCATTACGAGTCTCAGTATTCGGAAATAAATCAAAAACCGAAAAAGTATATTTCTGCATTTGACTTCCGTTTTTCTAGCCACAACAACATTGCTCATTTGTGATAAGACAACGTTGAATGCAGATAACATCGTTTTTCGATCTACCGATACAAGATAAACTGGAGCCGAAGACGTTTTACAATTAGTTTTTGAGTAATAAGTTTCGCGCAGGCTAGAGATCCTCAACACCTCCCGTTAAGTTGCTTCTCACCTGCAGTTCATGGCGTGTTAACCCTTGAGCATGCGTGAAGAAACTCGAACATCCTTCCTAACCCTATTTCCTTTGGCTTTCGAAACCTTGCCCCTCAACTCTAGGACCTCCAAGTCGGTGGAAAACTATGGCATTGGCACGGAGGAAGCAGGAGCTGCTTATGCTTATGCCATAGTTTGCTTCCGAATTGGAGGTCCTAGAGCTGGCACAAATGGTTGCTCGCTTCTGTTGTGGTGTCACCTGTTTTCAGTTATCTTTCCATCTTTTCCTTGGTTTCTTAGTTGCCTTGTCCTGAAGAAACCAATTGGCACAAACTCGTGTAGATAGCTTAATCTTTCCCATTTAAATATAATTTGCCGCACTCATTTAAACCGTAGGTTGCTCTCATCAAACGCAACATTTCTTTAAAATTTACTATTTTTCCAAATTTGGCCTAGGTGAAAAGATACAGGCTGTTAAAATTTTGAAAAAAAAATGGTTTCTATTTGCTAGCTTTGACATGGTTTTTCCGAATGAAATGAATGTTGGTGTGAACTTTTTTGTAACTGTGACAGAAGTACTTTCAATAGAAAGATGCGTAGAAATGAACCTATAAAGAAACTATCAGAGATGTGATATAGCAATCCACTCTGACAGTCAAGCTGCTATCAAAGCTCTGAGCTCCCATGTTATCGAGACCAAGTTAATATGGGAGTGCCGAAGAAAACTCAATGAAGTAGGCAAGAACAACAGGGTCTCCTTGGTCTGGGTTCCTGGTCACGCGGCAATGAAAGGAAATGAGGAGAGCAATAGACTTGCCAAGAAAAGAGCAGAAATCCCCTTTATTTGCCCGGAACTCTACAGTGGGGTTGGTAGATACACCTACAAAAGTGAATTTTGGATGAAAGAATAAACTGAAAGAGATATTTTCTGGATATCTCTCCCCGGAATGTATCGCTCTAAAAAATTCCTCTGACACTTTCAGATCCAAGAAATATATGGATTTCAGTAAGAACACGCTACACCTCCTGACTGGTTTCTTCACAGGGCACTGCGGCTTTAGGAAGCATATGATGAGATTAGGGCTAGCAGAAACTGACGACAAACCAACGCAAGGAATGCTTTAGGCAAGAAATCTGCAGGAGCGAAGACATAGCCTCGTTGAAGCATCCCAGATGCCAGAGTTAAACAAAACCCTGGAACTGATAGGCGAGCAGTAGATGGTGATGACAACTATTTTGTAACGTTTCGGAGACTAAATCAGTCTCTTCTTCAGACACCAATCGAAAATGATCAGAATTTTTTTTTGTTGACAGTTATTCTGGAATTTAAAATCTGTAATTACAAAATAATAAATTCTTCATTACAGAGGTATTTTTTAGAGTTTAAGAGAGAAAACCCAGAAAGGAATCATTTAGTGTTAGCTGCACTTTATGCTTGTAAAAAGTTTCAATTAGAAGAAGTTACATACATCTATTGATTGAATTTTCTCTTTCAATTCTTCCCATACTGATTGGAATGATAAAAATTGGTTCAAGCCCTGTGGACAGGAGCTCTGGCGCTCGTGTTCAAACTTTGACAAATCATATCTCCGAAATAATTGGTATTTGGGAATGATATAAATGGATTCTTACGATAGAACTGCATCATGAAAGAAATGAAATTCGGACAAACCGATTATCCCCAATAACGAACTTATCCGAGATATTCGTTCCTCAAATCTACTCTGAAAATTATATTATATCAATTAAAACTTAAACGACATTGCAGTTTTGTTTTTACTGGAGATGCTCTGATCCCAATTTGATTATGTATCTCACCAAAGAATATATTTCCATCATCATATGAATTATCAAGGGGCATTATATTATCACTTCAAAAGTACGATAGCTGAGGTTATTTCATTGGTCATTTTGCATTCAATCATACTTTGTTTTATAGAACAGGAAGGGTATTTTATATCTAGAATAACGAACCCGAAATAATTTTGACATTTATCTCTCATAGGAAAATAAGATGACGTGTAAGAACACAGATCATATAAGAATTCATAGATAGAAAAATTAAGTACATTATAGAAGTACGATTCATTCTTGAAATTTCGAAAAATCATATCTCCGTATTAGCTTGTTAGAGTTGAAAATGATATCAATGGATTTTTATGGTGAAACTGCATCTTAAAAAAACTTGAATTTTGTAATGTAAAAAAATTTTTTCGTTACTCTGAAACCATCAGGCAGATTTTGCCCAATAATGAACTCAACCAAGATATTCATCTCCCAAACCTACTCTGAAAATTTCAACTGCCTAGCTCATTTTGTTCGATAGTTATTGTAGAAACAAAATTTTAAAATTAAATTTTTTTTTGACATTTTACGGCAACCCGATCAATACAAAACTCCGCATGCATATAAAGGACATTATTCTACAATTTGATGCTAAATTTCAGATAGATCGAGTGATCAGTTTCGGAAATATTAAAAAAAATATTTATACCAAAAACGGCCATAACTTGATGGATTTCGCACGTTAACGAATTATTTCGAGATATTCACGCTCCAAACCCACCCTGCAAATATCAATCCTCTGACTCCTTTTATTCGAGAGTTATCGTGTTAACGGCCGGACGGACGGATGGCAGGCCGGATAGAATCGATTTCAACCTCGGATTCTTGATCAGTGAGTCAAACCAAATCGTTTAAGACCATCTTCAGCCAAAAATTCGAAAATTACAGACATTTGGGCAAATTGATAAGCACTCTGTTCCGAGGAACAAGAGCTCCAAAAAAAAAAATAAAATGATATAATTGAAACTGGTTACAACTGAAAGAACTCATGAGCCATTATCAATTGATCCATATGTGTTTGCGGTTTCCATATTAATGAGATGTTATATTATTTCATATGATTTCCTCTTTCTGATTTCCATTTCATATAATATAATCCTTATATTGAAGGTGAGTATTGGTTCTCCTTTGTTCGAATGGTCTCCTTCGTTTACATTGGCAATGATAAATGAAGAATTACAAAATGATTGTCACTGGGAGATTACTTCTCCTCTCCCAGTTCGGACCAAATACCTTCTCTGGGTTTACAGCAGACCTTGTGACGACCAAGGTAGGGTAATTTGATTGAAAGAAGGATAAAGGATACTGAAATTTTACCCCGTTTTAAGAAGTTCTCTTTCAGAAAATATCAAGTCGATGGAATCGAGAGTGAATTATTCATTAGTTGGGATTTTATTCTCCTAAGTCATTATAAAGAGATGTCATATTAGCTATTGAACAGATATGAATAATCTGTTCCCTTTTGTTTGAATGGAACAATTTTTGAAATATTAGTTTGTTATTTATAATTTTGGAACTGATAACTCAGTATGGGAGTTTGGCCTGTTGTTGAGAATTCTAACAATGAATTCACATGAAATATTCAAAATGTGCTCCATAATTCTCAAGGCATCTATAAATTATTTTTTGTTCGTTGTCAAATATTTTTTTTAACATTTGTGGGCCAATATTTTGGCAGCACATTGTTATCGATGATTGGAGGTAATCAATTTTATCGTATTGTCTTCTGAAAACCTCATCTTTCAGATATGCAAAGATGCTAAAGTCCTGGGATTCGAGTCTGGAGAGTATGTTGGAAAGGAAGGCTGACGTCCTCGACTTATTATAAGGTTCTCATAGCAAATAGCTTAGATTTGCAGAAGTAGTTTGGGCAGTTGCCTCATCTTGTTGAAAATATCCCAACTGTATTTCTTCGTCATTCGTCATCTAGTTGGTTTTTGAATGGCTCCAGCATTATTCTTTTGTACCTTTCACCATTAATGGTATCATGAAAGAAAACTGGGCCATATATTCTACGACGAGAAACTGTTAACCACGTACCAACTTTTTGCAAATGTAATGGAGTCTCAATAAATCTGTGGGAATTAGCAGATGTCCAAAATGTGTAGTTTTGAGAATTCACATAACCTGACGAGTGAAACCAAGCCTCATCACCAAAAAAAAGTCCATTATCTGTCCATTTTAAGATTATTTAGGAACCAATAGCAGTACTCTAGAGGACGTGGAATCTATAAGTAGGAGTTGCTGTACCATCGTTATTATGTAAGGGTACAAATTCAGTTTTTTTTTCAATACTTGGTGGCAAGTACTCAAGCGGACACCAGACTGTAAAGATTATAATTTATTCAGGGATATTTGAGGATTAAGTTCAACTCGTGTTCTCAGTTCTTCAATAATTTCTTTAGAAATTTGATGTCTTCCTGTCAGTTTGCCCTTCTTAACGTTTCCAGTCTGCATGAATTTGTGTATAAAAACTCTGTAGGCTTTCAGAAAAGATTCTTAAATCTAAACATCAGGATATTTCGCCAGATATTCCTTTTTCTAGGCCTCTACAGAGTAAATCCGTTCACCATTGATTAATGTACCATTCATGCGGTAAAAGGACATGACAATAACTGTGTTTTGCTCTAAATCATAAGTCATTGCAGATTTAAATAATTTGGAAACTAAATTTTCACGAATTTTAAAATAATCTTAAGAATTGAGAATAATTCAATATTGTTGTCAGTTTATTCTATGATATAAACACAACACAAGAAGTGTGAAGTGGCAAATAGAAATCCAAAGCCACATGCGATGTTACAATCATTTATAAAGACCCTGTAGAAAGTGAACTCTTCTTTGGATTTTTAACATTTATTTCAGTTATTTCAAATATCACTTATACAAGGTGACTCTTAAAGTTTTACATTAATTTTAACAATAGATTCCTCTCATCAAATAAAACACGTTTTTCATTTACCATTTTTCCTAATTCGGCTCAGCTAAAAAGTTATAAGCGTGCATAGATTTCACAATGTGCTAATTCACTCCTGCATATAAATTATCAATGACATTAATGGTGGAAGAGAAAAATGTACGGTAACATGGTTTACAGCTTGATTTGGGATTCCCACTCACAGGGGCGCATCCATGAAAGTAGTAAAATTTATAGAGTTTCCCATTTAATAACATTAAATGAAGAATTTCTCGAAAACGCTGCGTTTAAGGAGAAATTATGAAGAATAATTTAATGCTCTAAAACGATTGAATATTCTTGAATTGACCCAAGAAAAATTTCACCTGCTTTCTTTGTGATAATTTCTTTTAGTTTTCTGAATCCACGAGTCTATGACTAGAAAACCGGTAGAAGAAGGAAAAAATGATATTTGGAAAATATGCATCTTAGTAATAGGAATCTTCACTTCAACATTCATTTTATTCGAAGAAAGGATTTCAAAGGTACAAAATGAAGACTGTTTCTTGGCGCTCTTGTTCCTCCGAAAAGAATGCTTATCAATTTGCCCAAATGTCTGTAATCTTCGAATTTTTGGCTGAAAATGGTCTTTAAACAATTTGTTTCCACCAACTGATCAAGAATCCATGGTCAAAATCGATTATGTCCAGCCAGCCGTCCTTCCGTTACCACGATAACTCTCGAACAGAATGAGCTAGACAATTGAAATTTTCAGAATAGGCCGAGGGATAAATATCTCGGTTAAGTTCGTTATTGGGCAAAATCTGGTTTCTGAGTAACGAAAACAATTTTTTTTTTACATTACAACTTTTGAATTCAATTTTTTTTAAGATGCAATTTTATCATAAGAATCCAAAGATATCATTTTCAACTCTAACAAGCTAATACTTTCGGAGATACGAGTTTTCAAAATTTCAATAATACAGCGTAGTTCAATGTATTCACTGTCTATGTTCACTGTTCATAAATGTTATCTTATCTAGCTATTAGAGTCATGTCAATTCGTAGTTTGAAAACAAGTATCCCATTTTTGAATGTGTGAATATATTCAAGACTGTTTTGAAACCGAAAATAATATTGACTGGTTGCATATTGAATAATTTACGTATACATTCGGGATGATGTTTCAGAAGATTTAGAATTGAATCCTTTTAAAGATGTAGTTTATGAAGGCAATAGGAAAGAAGAACATAATGCAATCATCAAAACAAATTACTGTTCGATGACCACAGAGGTTAATATTACATTTTACTTCCTTAAGTAGTAAGACATGTTCCTATATACAGTATTTTCATAATGTTGCTAATTAATATATTTTGAACTATCAAAATAATTTGTTCGTAAGTCTCTACCTACTCAAATATCAGGAATAAATGGACAATCTGCTATGACTGTCTCCAGCCTTGCTCTAGACTCTAGACGATGATACTTTCCTTAGGTATTTCGAGTTGTGAAAACTATGCACCGAGTGTAGGTTACAACAACCCATACCACGTGGTTGAATCATTGCAGATTGCTCATTTAATCTTGATAAAAAAATTTGATAACAATTTTTGAAGCATTGTAGATTGCTTTTTTTTGGCGCTCTTGTTTAAATGATAATTTTTGAAACATTTTTTTTAAACGACACTTCTTTTCAATTCAATTCCTTTCATGATGCAGTTCTATCATATGAATCCATTGATATAATTCCCAACTCTGAGAAACCAATACTTTCGGAGATATAATTTGTCTGTTTGAGCAAGAGCGCCTAAAAGCTCCTATCCACAGGGCTTGAACCATTTTTTTTCCAAAATTTCAACAGCTTGTATGTTTTTCACTGAGCTGAATTTGGAAAAAAGGTAAATGAAAACTGATTTTTTTCGAAATTTTAACAGCCTGTATCATTTTACCTGAGCTGAATTTGGAAAAATGGTAAATGAAATAAGATTGTATATTGTATATTATTATATTGATGCTCCTAGGTCTTCCCCAAGGATACCCCCTCATAAGCTCTCGAAGAGCTTGAGCGTGTAAGCAGAACCAGTTTTGTTATGTGTAGTAGGCTTTGTTACTGTGTCCTTACGCCAACTTAGGCACGGCATAGTTAATTTTTGTCCCAACAGTGGATGGTGGCGATTACCGTCACTAGAAAATTTATTTCCTAGCATCGGGATTGAACTTGGGGCTTCCGCTCCCAAGTCAAACGCTCTACCCCTGAGCCAACCGCAGATAAGAATCTATAGATTTTTATCATCAAATGGAACAATTTTTTCATTTACCATTTCTCCAAATACAGCTGAGGTAAAACGATACAGGCTGTTGAAATAAAAAAAAACTGTTTTCATTTTGTACCTTTGACATCCTTTTTTCGAATGAAATGAATGTTGAAGCGAAGTTTACTATTTCTATGATGCATATTTTCCAATTATTAGTTTTTTCCTACTTCTACTGGTATTCCAGTTTCCTTAAGTTGTACATTAATTTTAACCATATATGGTTAACATTAATAGCTCACCATGTATGTATAGAGTTAATCAAAAATTCGAATATCGAGAAACTGATGGCTGAACCTGTCGATAGCAGGCTGGCCAATGTTCGATAAGGACAACATCTGTCGAGACCAAAAATTTCATATAAACCTCCCTACGTAAAAACTTATCGGCGCCAATGGTTAATTAAGCATCCACCTCAGAGCTACCGAGGTACGTCGTTCCAGTGTCTGATGTAGTTAAGATAAAAATGGACCAAGTCAGAGTTCATACTCAGTCGTTGCCGAGAAATTAACCAAGTAATGAACTTCATCATGACGAAGTAAAAAATTCGACGGAAATATCACATGTGGTTGAAAATAAAATAATTCAATTTAGTGCGTCTTAAGAGAATAATGAGACAATGGAATGGTCATTCCATTGGCACAAGAGTAATCTTGGTCGAAACAACGGGAAACATGTAGTCATCGTAGTTAGTAGAGCAGCAGTCAAGTCTCCTGGTCTCATTATAAATCAGAATTATTATGTTATAAAGATAAATTGGCACGCTTATGTCATGTTCTAACGTTCGTCAGGAAGACCAGCTAGTTGTACTTTTATGGAGCCGTTTTTTATTAATGGGAGTAATTACTGGAGATCTTTGATGTTTCAGTACTATGTAATTATGATTTAGTGCCGGTACCGAAATGGATGGGATGGTTCTTGGGTGGCTTTCCCCTCTATCATTTCGTTGTTGACAGGAACCAACTTCTTAGTGAATAATTTTATTGCAATATTGTACTTCCGCGGGAATTATAGTGGGTACTTTGCATAATCATAGATGTCGGCTTCAATTTTTTATGAGCAATCTCTGGGACCCTTGTTTCAGAGGAACAATAATAATTCCAGATATACAGAGTGATTCAAGAAGACCGTTCGTTAGAATATTTTAAAGGAAGACTCTAGATAAACTCTTGAAATTTTATAGTTAGCTTTGTTACGAGAAGTGAATTCTTGGAAAAAATTTCAGATCCGTTTGACCTCCGGTTTCACCGGAAAGGATACCAACTTTCGCAACTTAAATGTAATACGCTGTTTTTTCAATGATAATCAGATTATCCATTCAATTCTAAATTGTTTTAATATATTACTTACATATTATTCTCAGAAAATTCGTGTGAAATCTGTTAAAACCCTTTAAATTTCCTCAAATAGGGCTTCGTTCCAATGTTAATAACTTGTAGATTTTTGCATGAAAAGTCCTAATTTTCTAGCTTTTATCAGAAGACATAGCAATGCTTCTCCTTCGTTAATTAAAAATTCAATTGAACGTACAGGGTGTTTCTATTTCAATTTCAAAGTCAGTCATGAGAAAATCCTGAAAATACATCTTTTTCAAATGATACAAAATTTTTTTTTGGTTATCTTGAACTGAACACGCTTGGGATCAGCTACAAAGGGCTGTTAACCTGGGCGTTTTCGCTTCCCAGTGGTGGACTCCATGAGACTCCAAATGAAGTACTGAATCAGCACATAGGGAAAAATAATATACGTAGGGATCTATAGTTTTGAGTTTGTCGATTCTGTCTACTTTGTACTCAGTGATAGCTGGAATTTGATGAAACCAGTTTCTTCATCATCGTTGAATTATGTTCACTGATGATTCCTAATAAGGATGAAACCGGTATGTTGCTATTCAACTTTGATGAAATTCCACTCTGTGGGTGGCTCTAAAGTTTGGTCTCGTCCTGAATATAATTTAATGAATATAACTTGTTCTATGTTCAATATTTTCACAAAAAGTATGTGATCTGACCCTAAGTACCATCTGCACCGAATATCAAGTAACACATTTCTAACAGGTTGGGTATTAAATGCACGTGGAGAGGTCAGAGAGAAAAAATTGGATCAAGCCCTGCGGACAGAAGCTTTAGCGCTTGTGTTCAAACTTTGACACATCATATCTCCGAAAGTATTGGTTTCTCAGAGTTGGGAATGATATCAATGTATTATTATGATAGAACTGCATCATAAAAGAAATTCAATTCAAATAATAATTTATTTATCAAGATTAAATGAGCAATCTGAGAATGAGAACTGCACAATGGAAGAAATCAAATTAAAATAGCTGAAATGAATTTGAACCTCTCTTATAGAACAGAATGACGAGTATGAACACAGATAATATAATAATTAATAGATAGAATAATTATAGCATTCCGTGAAAACATAGAAGTACGATTCATCATTGAAATTTCGAAAAATCATATCCGAAAGTATTAGCTTGTTAGAGTTGAAAATGATATCAGTGGATATTTATGGTGAAACTGCATCTTGAAAAAATCGAATTTGAAATTTGAAAGTTAAAAAAAAATTTTTTTTCGTTACTCCGAAATCATCTGGCCTCTTCTGCTCAATAACGAACTCAACCTAGATATTTATCTTCCAAACCTACTCTGAAAATTTCAACTGCCTAGCTCATTCTGTTCCAGAGTTATTAGTAGCAAAATTAAAAAGTTTGAACAAATTTTTTTCGACACTTTACGGCAACCCGATCAATACAGAACTTCGCATGCGCATGAAAGTCATTAATATACAATTTGGTGCTAAATTTCAGATAGATCCAGTAATCGGTTTCGGAAATATTCATAAAAAATGTTTTTACTAAAAACTAGTGTCCGACCGAAACTGGTTTTTCAGCCGAAACCGAAACCGAAACCGAACTTTCGGCCAGGGTCTCAGTTTCGGCCGAAACCGAAACCGAAACCGAAACTGTATATTTCATACTGAAATCTTCTGTATTTCTTACAATTTTATTCGCATATACATAAAATTAAGGAGTGTTAAATAAAATAAAAAGACATTTTTTTGAGATTTTCATTTATTATTTTGGTATTACCAAGTTATCAAAATAATCAGTCGAAGTATACAGGGTAATTCCAAATCAGACGTCAACCTTGGAGGAGGTGTTAGTATGGATAATTTGCTGTGGTTTGAGCCATTTTTATTGATGACCAAAAATCAAAAGTTTCCGAGATATTTGAGTACTGGTTCTGTTGAAAAAGAATTAGTATGATTTGAAAGGGGATACAAGAAGCAAATAGAGGAAAATAACGAATTCAATATTTTTTTGTTGCAAATGAGCTTGAAATTTCATTAGAAAATGTATTCATAAATTATGTTCCACCATTCCATATAGGCAAGCACATGCCGTCTTTCTGATATCTTCAGTTGTTATTTTCCGCCTGAAATTTACTCAGGCTGTCTATTGATACACATCCACTATTATGCCGGACATTCAAAAGGTTGCTTATAAAAAATCTGCTGAAACGAAACTAGTTATGCAATCTAACGAAATCTTCTATAGAATGAAGAAGGAATTTGGCAAGTTTTTAAAATAATTTTGGCATACAAAATTGTGAAATTCGAAAGTTGCAGACAAATTGATATTAGAAATTGATTTTTCTTTTATTCATATACCACATCTCAAATCATTTTTTTTTCAACCTCTTATACAGCATAGTTTCGATTTTTTCGTACATATCATATCATTTTCTGATGAAAATAAACCATAATTATCATCAAATTTGGTCAACGTAGAAAAAATTGACGAAATATGAACTAAGTTCAGAAATCTTTTAAAAATCACCCGAAACTAGTTATGCAATCTAACGAAATCTTTTATAGAATGAAGAAGGAATTTGGCAAGTTTTTAAAATAATTTTGGCATACAAAATTGTGAAATTCGAAAGTTGCAGACAAATTGATATTAGAAATTGATTTTTCTTTTATTCATATACCACATCTCAAATCATTTCTTTTTCAACCTCTTATACAGCATAGTTTCGATTTTTTCGTACATATCATATCATTTTCTGATGAAAATAAACCATAATTATAATCAAATTTGGTCAACGTAGAAAAAATTGACGAAATATGAACTAAGTTCAGAAATCTTTTAAAAATCACCCGAACTCTAAAAAATGTTGATTTTCGGTTATTAATAAATATGTATTAAACAACAGTTAATGAGACATACTAATTCCTCCTCCAAGTTTCACGTCTTATTTGGAATCACCCTATGTAATCTAATTAATAATCATTAAAGTGAATTCTCATGAATTCTCAGTCTTAACAAAGATGGATTACAACAACTTGTACGAGAATTATGTCCCCCTACTTTTAACTCCTGGCCAAACGACCAGGATAATTCACGAACAATCAAGTTTCGGCCCGGCCGAAAGTTTCGGCCATTTTGGGCCGATACCGAAACTAAGGCCGAAACTAGATTTCTTGGCCGAAACTGGCCGAAACCGAAACCGAAACCGAACTTTCGGTCGGTCACTATAAAAACGGCCATAACTGCGAAACCGCTTGTTGGATTTCGCCCATTAACGAACTCGTCCGAGATATTTACGCTCCAAATATACCCTGCAAATTTCAATCCTCTAGCTCCTTTCGTTCGAGAGTTATCGTGTTAACGGACGGACGGCCGGACAGAATCGCTATTTCTACCACGGATTCTTGATCAGTGAGTAGAACCAAATCGTTTGAGACCATTTTTTCCAAAAAATCGAAAATTACAGACATTTGGGCAAATAGATAAGCACTCTGTTCCGAGGAACAAGAGCGCCAAAAAGGATTTCAGAGAATTCTAATATAAATGGGGCATGTTCGAGTGATGAAGTTTCTTAATGACTTATGGAGTATTGTACGACCAGTGTTTGAACTTTAATTAACTGAAAAGATTAATTATTCATATATTTCTATTGGTGTATGTAAATACGAAATCAATAAAATCTCCTCAAAAATTCTGCACATATTAAGGTTTGTTTTAGCATGAACCAACAATACCTGACTGAGCATGCGTCGTCTGCTTCGTTTCTGTAAAACAAAACTATTAATTCACGCTATTGATTTTTTTTTATTTGATTGAATTATCGAGTTCATACTTCCTAAATAAACGTTTTCAAATCTATCAGATATTCTATCCAATTCATTCAAACAAAACTACCTAGCAATGTATATGTATAAACTTTTCTCGATTATTCAGTAGGTATGGCTGACGTTTTTATTGCTTGCATTAATTATTGAGATGTTAATTATTTTTATGACTACACACCCAGTGCAAGTAGAATCTTATTAGTCAATATTCGCGAAACATTAAGTTTGAAATGATTTTTCCAGAATATTGTTAGAGATTTGAGAGGATAATGAGCTCTAACAATATGCTTTTCCTCCATGAATTTCGCAAATACACCTTATGATTTTGAAGGATGACCTTCATCATAAATAATTTCTGTTCCATAAATTTTCGCTTAGGAAAACCCCTGTATGCGTTGCATGGTCGTTATTTGAATTTTATTATCGGATCCATGTCAAGAAGAGATTGAGACCCATTAGAAATAAGCTTAAGATATGCAGCTTCAGGCTTTCATTTCTAGGCATCTCTGATATCGCCATAATTCCGGTTTTTATGGGGAATTTAACAGCCCCTAATCATATAATCGGGACATTTATTGTTGGGCTATTAGTTAATCTACATTTCAATTATAATGGAAATACTAACGAGCGGTGGTTAGAGTTTAATTCCAATCATCCGCCCCTAAAGTTGTGTGAAATAAATAGTTTGGAATATCAGCGAAACCAAATTTCTATTGATCATTACATCATTTTAGTGGACTCCCCACATATCCGTTAATTCAACTTGAATACTTTCACCCCCTCAAACTATGAGGGATATTCAATTTTTTTTATTAGAACCCCTGTTTTTGGCACGCTCGTTCGGCGGAACAGAGTGCCTAGCAATTTGTCGAAAATGGTCTCAAAGGATTAGTTTGGACTCACTGATGAAGAATCCGAAGTCAAACTTAATTCTATCCGGACTTCCGGCTGTCCGTAAGCAGGCTTAATCTCGAACGAAATGATTCAGATAGTTGAAATTTCGCGGGTAGGTTTGGAGTCCAAATGAGCCAGTTGAGTTCGTTAATGTGCAAAATCCGCCTAGTGCTTTCGGAGTTATAGCCATTTGAAATTGTGTTTCCCCATAACTCGAAAAATACTGATTTACTCGAATTAAAGCTCGAATTAAATCCAAAATTCCGTGAAACTAGAAAAATTTTGAAAAAATGTTTAAAAAAAATCTCGTCCTATTTTTCGAGTTATTGAGGAAATAACAACCAAATTTCAGATGGGTATAACTCGGAAACCGTTTGGCCGATTCTGCCTATTAACAAACTCAAATATCGCATTCGGATGCTCAACGTACCCTGGAAGTTGCAAGTCGCTATTTCTTTCGGTTCTTAGGTTCTTGACATGAATAATATTTTTGGCGCTCTTGTTCCTCGGAACAGAGTGCTTATCAATTTGCCCAAATGTCTGTAATTTTCGATTTCTTTGATAAAAATGGTCTTAAACGATTTGGTTCGACTCACTGATCAAGAATCCGTGGTCAGAATCGATTCTAACCAGCCGTAGACACTATTACTCTCGAACGGAATGAGCTAGACAGTTGACATTTTCAGAGTAAGTTTGGGAGATAAATATCTCGGTTAAGGTCGTTATTGGGCAAAATTGGGCTGATGGTTTCGAAGTAACGAAAAAAAAATTTGCAGTTTCACCATAAAAATCCACTGAGATCATTTACAACTCTGAGAAACTAATACTTTCGGAGATATGAATTTTCGAAATTTCAATAATAAATCGTACTTCTATGTTTTCACAGAATGCTGTACTTAATTATTCTATATATGAATTATCATAATACGATCTGTGTTCACTCATGTCATCTTATTCTCCTACAAGGATAAGACATGTCAAAAATTTTTCTGGTTCGTTATTCTTGATATAAAATACCCCTCCTGTTAGAGAACAAAGTATGATTGAATGCAAAATGAGCAATGAAATAACCTGAGCTATCGTAGAATTATGAGAATGATATGATATTATACTTTTATGGTGATAATATAATGCCTGTGGCAATCCATAATTATGATGATGGAAATATTTACTTTCGTGAGTAAATTGGGTTCAGAATATCTCCAGTAAATACAAAACAGGAATAGGCTTAGTTTCAATTGATATAGGTAATATAATTTTCAGAGCAGATTTGAGGAATGAATATCTCGGATAAGTTTGTTATAGGGTAAAATTGTTCTGGCAGAATAATAATTTTTGGCACTCTTTTTTTTAATAGACACTTTTTGGAACTTTTGTTTTAATTTAGTTTCTTTTATGATGCAGTCTCATTCTAAGAATACATTGATATCATTCCCAACTCTGAGACACCTACACTTTCGGAGATATGATTTGTCAAAGTTTGAACAAGAGCGCCAAAGCTCCTGTCCACAGGGCTTTCCCACATTTTATGAATTCAATTCTGAATCAGTAAAATGATGGAACGATCACAAAATGCATAGAATGTACGTGCATTATAAGTATGTGTATTATATCTATCTTGACAACCATAGATGAGCTTACTCATTAGACTAGATTTCTATGCGGATATTTCAAAGAAGTATCATTTGAATAAGTGATACTTATTTATCATTCAGAATCTCCTGAAGCCAATCCATTGTTTTCGTGAAATCTTTATTTGAATTTATGTTCTATGCTATACCTGAACGTAAGTTTTTTTCATATGATTACCGTTCTTCTGTGGCCTGAAATGTACAACACATTAATCTTCATCGTATTTCAACGCATCTTCCTTATTATATGAAATTTAACACGCTAGCATATTATAATGTTAATGTGCTAATGTACATAGCCATTACGTGATGTGCTCGCCACAAGATCAGCTATCAAAAATACCTATAATTTCGTGTTGGTATACTCGAGGTAGGGAAACTCGTGTGAGGTCCACATGAACGGATTTTATTATCTGTAGGGATAACTGGTAATATAAGCATTATTTTTAGTAGTGAATAATTTCCACATTTTATTCTGATTGAAACGAAGTTTTCAATGCATGCTTCGAAATTGCCCGAGGTTTTTCAATGAATTATGGATCTATAGAGATAATATAAATAGGAATGAATAGAATCAGGAACCCATGTTGAGTATTGAGGAGACGTATATAACCTATACATTTTTTTTCAAATTAGAATTTTTCTTGAATTATATGTTTTTTCTTTCTTCGAGAATTCTCTTCTTTCTCCAAATCATGCATCCAAAACATCTGGACATTGATCTATCAAACAGTTTATATCACCGTGCACCTCTTAGATTTATGGTTTTCACACAGTTATATCAAGAAATCAAAATTTCAAATGGCTCAATTAACATTCAAACAACATTACCTTTCTCGTTAAATTTCTACCATATCTGTAAGTTTTCAAGATCAATTTTGGAAAAAGTAAATCAAACTTCGGAAAAATTAAACGGAAAAGGTTAAACCAATCTCGTAAAAAGTAAAAGCAATTTCGAACAAAATACTCTAATATACTGAGTACAATTTTGTGTCCATCAGACCCATTTTCGATATGTTCGGGATCAATATCTTCTTTCTTATGATTTCAACTAGAGATGGGACCTCTCGAATGAAAATAATCGAACCTTTCGATTATTGAAACCCCTTCGAGATATCTCGAGATGTTCTGAAACAATCGAGCGAATTCATTCGAATGATTTTTGGTCTTCTATTAAGTGGCACCGAGAGAGATAACGCAACTCTAGTTACGAGAATGTCGAGATATTTCGTGTCAACGTTTCGAATGTTTTGATATTTCGAATTACCATTGACGGTATTTCAGAGTCGAAGGCGAGATATGAGAAGTTTATTTAACGATCGATAGAATACATGGGTGACATCTGGTGTTTATTGTTGTCATTCCCGAACTTATTCTTGGGAATTTTTGCTTCATACTTTCATACTTGATTTCGAACAGCTGGAAATAAATATGGTATCGAGCCTGGCGCCCGGCATTTTCTTTCAACGGTGGGATGCGATTAAATGATACTGAATACTGTCGAAACGAGCTGTAGCAACCATATTGGAGATAAGAGATAACGAAGGCAGCTAACACGAAAAGGAACGATTAATATCTCGAATGATCATTCGATTCTTGAAACCTCTCGAGATCCTATATACCGATTATTTGAATCGATTATGCCCAACTCTAATTTTAACTCGAATGTTAAGTTATTTAACAATGATTAAACTCCAGAAAAAATATTTTAATCTACTAATTGCAACCTGCCTACTCGATGGGGTTTAGCTTTTAGGTATGGTGGTTCAGTTAACATTTCTGAGTCATTTGGGTGTGTTTTTTTAGCGAAAAGACTTGTAATACGTAACCCGGCCGGCCGATCCGGAAAGCCGTAGACACGATAACTATCGAACGGAATGAGC
This sequence comes from Halyzia sedecimguttata, assembly GCA_937662695.2. NCBI lineage: Eukaryota > Metazoa > Arthropoda > Insecta > Coleoptera > Coccinellidae > Halyzia > Halyzia sedecimguttata. The sequence goes on along the minus strand of OW569417.2, from coordinate 18,133,192 downwards.
TAGACTGTTGAAATTTTCAGAGTAGGTTTGGGAGATAAATATTTCGTTCGTAATCAAAATCGACTGGGTTCAGAGTATCGAAAAAAAAAATTCAAATATAATTTTTCTCGAGATGCAGTTTCATCATAAGAATCCATTGATACAATTTTCAAATCTAACAAGCTAATAATTTCAATAATAAATAGTAATTCTATGATTTCACAGAATACTGTAATTGAAAATTGACCTCCGCATTTGTATCTATGAATTTCAGGATGTGTTCATACATGTCTTCTTATCTACTGATAAGAGACATGTCATATTTATTTCTGGTTCAATTCAAAATTCGTTACTCATGATATGAAATACCTCCCCAACCAGCAAAGTTGTCTTATAACTCCAATGATTCACGACTAATATATTTCATAAGTATCATATTAGTGCTTCCGAAATATCAATTCATTTTATTAAAGCTACATAAACATCATTCTGTTGTGGATAATCGAAATACTTTATAAATTTATCCTGAAAACGTCTATACAGCAGAATTATGAAATATATTATAAAACTGTTACTTAACCATTTGTTAAGAGGTTTATAACTAACTTATACAACAATTCTGCTTATAAAACTGAATTGCTTTTTAATGGTTTCTTTATTAATTCTGGGGATATTTATAATTTTATTTCAAATATATTAAAAAACCATTTCAAAGATGTTCTGTATAACCTAATGAAACAGTTTTATAGAAGTGCTTTTAGTTACAATTTTGCTTCCAGAAGTAAATTGTCGTTTCGGTAACCACTTCATAACTATTTTATGGTATTCAATTTCCATGACAATATCATCCAAAAATAGCTGATCAATCTGTTCCCACACTGAAAGTTTTTTTGGGGTTATTACAATATTGTTTTTATTCATATCTTCCAATGATTTCAAAGGACATTTGCCATCCTTTGACACCTTTCAAAAGGACAAAAGACATATTTTCAAAATAAAGGACTGTCCTTTGAAATAAAGGACGGTTGGCAACCCTAATCTTGAACGTTTCTAAAAAAGTTATGATTACCATGAAGCAAATGCATATTAGTTTTCTAGCTAAAAGCACAAATTTTTTACCTATGCATGAGGTTCAGGAAGCATTATGCTACTGCTGAAGACAATTTTCTGTAGGTGCAAAATTATCACCACAATCATGTTTGTGTTCAAGATATCGACTCATCAATAAGATACCTTCATCAGATTAACTGTCATTTCTCCTTTTGAATATCCAAATATGTATTTATCAGATATTCCACAGGAAAACGTTACCTGTTTCACTGATTTTGCAGGTTATGTTGACTTTCACGCAGTTGGACATAATAACATGTTTTATAGTAGTTGTAAAGTAGCTAAATTACAACGAAATGCTTGAAACTGATGCAAAATCATTTTATAAGAGAACGCCATTAAACAATAATCATGTTTGTGTTCAAGATATCGACTCATCAATAAGATACCTTCATCAGATTAACTGTCATTTCTCCTATTGAATATCCAAATATGTTTTTATCAGATATTCCACAGGAAAACGTTAACTGTTTCACTGATTTTGCAGGTTATGTTGACTTTCACGCGGTTGGACATAATAACATGTTTTATAGTAGTTGTTAAGTAGCTAAATTACAACGAAATGCTTGAAACTGAAGCAAAATCATTTTATAAGAGAACGCCATTAAACATGGCGGCATTTGTGATGACTCAGAGTGCGGAGTGTTTTAAACACACTAAATATCGCCAATGTGTAGATATTTCAACCATTCAGAGCATGAAATGACTCAAAAATAATCTGTAGAACAAATTGGAATACATTTTCGTACAAAGGATCATTAGACTGACAAGTCACATTTTTGTTTTGTTCAATTTTTTTGTGTGAAACATTCGAAACAAGGAGGCGCGTTTAAAATATGTCATTTTAGTGCTACATTTCACGAAGAAATTTCATTTGCATTGAGAATTTCGTTGTGTGTATCCAAACATGTGTCTGTAAGAGTAGAAATATATATTAATAAAATGGCTTCCTGTAAACCATAATGACACATGACATCTATATTTTCGCTATGTTGTTATAATTCAGGATTGTCATTTGCCAACTTAAAATCAATTAATTTTATAGATATCATTCTATGTCACATTTTTATTTCAGAACGCTCATATGAAAAACCTTATAAAGCTATTACAAAACAGTTTTTTAGATGGCGCCAGAATATTTATGAAATAGTTTTGTAATGTTTATGAAGAGCTTTATGAGATGTTTCGAATGACAAAATTATTTTATAAAACGTGCCAATTCTGGGTTTATATCTGTTGTATAAACGTATTGAAAACAATTCAGCGACTAAGAATGTTTTATAAGATTTTGGTTGAAAACGTTTCCACAACTATTATAAAATATAAAGTTGTTAGTTGGGTCCTGTTCTAGAAAATAAAGTATGATTATGTGCAGAATGACCAATGAAATAACCTCAGTTCTCGTAGAATTATTAGGATTATATGATATTTTTTGGGTGATAATATAATGCCCTTGGATAATCCATAAGAAGATGGAAATATATACGTTGGTAAGTTAATAAAATTGGGTTCAGAAGTTTCAATTGATATAATATAATTTTCAATGTAGATTTGAGTAATGAATTTCTCGTTATTGGGTAGAATCGGTCTGGTGGTTTCGGATTGATAGTTTTTGTCACACTTGTTATATTTAAATTACGCACTTTTTTTAACTTAATTTCTTTTATGATGCATTTCTTTCATAAGAATCATTAATGGACATAATCGACCAACCTGTTTCCGAACACTGATTTGTTTCACATATTCAATCGAATTGAAACTTGGTAACTAGTTGTAAAATAGCAGTATGTAAAATTTCGTTGGGATAATATCACTAAAAAATTAAAAAAAAATTATTATAAAATATTACGCATCTCACGATAACTTGAGAATGGAATGAGACAGCGATTTGCAATCTACAGGGTAGGCTGCGCATCCAAATCTGACATCAAGTTATTCGTTAATAGGCATAATCGGCCAAACGGTTTAGGCGTTATACTCATATGATATTTTGTTGTTATTTCTCTATATCTCAAAAAATACGAATCCAATCCAATTGTATCAATGGATTCCTATGATAGAACTGCATCACGAAAGAAATTAAATTTAAAAAAAGTGTCGTTCAAAAAAAATGCTTAAAAAATTATCTTAAAAAAAAGAACAATCTACAATGCTTCAATGCTTTAATGCTTCAAAAATTGTCATTAAATTTATTTTTCAAGATTAAATGAGCAATCTGCAATGATTCAACCTCTTGGAATGGGTTGTTGCAACCTACACTCGGTGCATAGTTTTCACAACTCGAAATACCTAAGGAAAGTACCATCGAAATGTCCAGAGTAAGGGTGGTGACAATCATAGCAGATTGTCCATTTATTCCTGATATTTAAGTAGGTAGTGGATTCGAACAAATTATTTTAATAGTTCAAAATATATTAATAAAATACTATCCTTTTTTCAAAATTTAAAATTTAATAGTTCATACCACTAACACATTCTTTTCTGTATTATGAACTTTAACTCAAGAAAAAATGTTTGATACACAAATGTAGATCCATATTTCAGTTTTTTTTGCTAGCAACAATATGAAAATACTGTATATAGGAACATGTCTTACTACTGAGGGAAGTAAAAGGTAATATTAACCTCAGTGGTCAACGAACAGTAATTTCTTTTGATCACTCCATTATGTTCTTCTTTCCTATTGCCTCCATAAACTACATCAAAACAGTCTTGTATATATTCACAAATTCAAGAATCGAATACTTGCTTTCCAAGATAGAATAACAACTATGAATTGACAATCTCTAATAGCCAGAAAATATGACATTTATGAATAGTGTTCACAGACAGATTCTGTGTTCACATTCTGTGAATACATAGAACTAACGATGTATTATTGAAACTTTGAAACATCATATCTCCGAAAGTATTAGCTTGTTAGAGTTGAATATAATAACAATGGATTCTTATGATGAAACTGCATCATAAAAAATTTGTATTCAAATGTTGTAGTGTAAAAAAAAATATTTTTTTTCATTACTCCGAAACTATTAGACCGATTTTGCCCAATAACGAACTCAACCGAGATATTTACCCTTCAAAACTATTCTGAAAATTTCAACTTTCTAGCTCATTCCGTTCGAGAGTTATCGTGTCAACGGCCAGCTGGACAGACGGCCGGACAGAATCGAATTCGACCACGGATTCTTGAACAGTGAGTCAAACCACTCGTTCATGACCATTTTCAGCCAAAAATTCGAAAATTACAGAAATTGGGCAAATTGATAAGCCCTCTGTTCCGAGCGCCAAAAAAACAATTATTTCTGCTTTCAACGAAAATTGTGAAGAGTAAATTCGATGCCGCAATTAAAATTCTTCCGAAAGACACATACCTTCGAATCTATATCGCCATCTCGACAGACATAACAGACAGTACGAATAATGCTTCTTACTGTTACAACAATGGCCGCTGTTATAAATGATACCGAAAACAACGTAATTCAAATCATAAGCTTTAATTAATGAAGCACAAGTACCAAAAAGCGATTCGGGATGCGATTAATAAATTCAAATCAAAACACGTTGAAGTAATTCATTGGGCAATCGCCGAACACATGGTGGCATCATTTTTCCACATCTCCTCGAGCTCCAAGAAAGAGACGAAGACGGTCAAGTGAGCGGTAGCCGGCATCGAAGAGATATGAGCGACCCACAGCGTCGTTCAAACGGCATTCGATTAATTTCAGTCAAGCCGGAAAAATTTATGAATAGATGGTAGTATTAGTTCTTCTTTTATTTACCCCTAGAGGCGAACAACATGGTTTTGTTGCTGTGACAATCGTTACTATGGAACTGAATCAGATATTACTATCGTTTAGTTGATCGTTATGTGGCAGGGGTCTGGGAATGTTACACATGATGTTCCGTAACTTTCAGGAGTTAGATTTTATTTGCCTTTATCGAGAGAGAATGAGATCAGTAAAGTGAAGTAAGTAGTACTTTGGGAGGTGCTTATTCAATGGATTTTTTCTGGGTTTTCTCTCTAATACTCTGAAAAGTATTTCAAATGTAAAAAAAAAATTGTTGTTTTGACGTTGCTTCTGCTTTAAATCTACAAATACAAGATATTTTTCAAAAGCAATGTACAGGGTCAGTCTTTAAGTTGGACATTAATTTTAACCATATAGATTCCCCTCATCAAATAAAACAATTTTTTTCACTGACCATCTTTCCAAATTTAACTCAGGTTAAAAGATACTATGAAATTTAAAAAACAAGTTGTTTAAAGACTGCCGTGAAGACAGGAGCTTCTGCGCGCATGTTCTATTGTCTACTCACCTCTACTACGAATTTAGAACCGATATATACTGTTTTCTCAGCTTTTATTATACAGGGTGAGTCTTTGACCACTGCATTAATTTTAACCAAAGATTCCTCTCATCAAATGAAACACTTTTTTCATTTAACATTTTTCCAAATTCAGCTCATGTAAAAAGATACAGGCTGTTGAATTTTTGAAAAAAAATCAGTTTTTATTTTGTAGCTTTGACATCCTTTTTTCGAATAAAATGAATGTTGGCGTAAAGTTTCCTATAACTATGATACATATTTTCCAAATATTAGTTATTTTCTACTTCTACTGGTTTTCTAGTTATGGACTCGTGGATTCATAAAACTAAACGAAATTAGCATAAAGAAAGCATATAAAGTTTTTTTTGAGTAATTTCAAGAATATTCCATCGTTTTAGAACATTATATTATTTTCATCATTTCTCCTTAAACGCACCGTTTTCGAGATATTCTTCATTGAATGTTTTAAAATGGAAAACTCCAGAAATTTCACTACTTTTATGGATCCGTCCCTGAGCGTTGGAATCCCGAATCAAGCTTTAAACCACGTTACCATGCCTTATTCTCGTCCGCCAACAATGTCATAGATAATTTATATGCGGGAGTGTATTAGCACATTGTGAAATCTTTAAACGCTTGTAACTTTTTACCTGAGCCGGATCTGGAAAAATGGTAAATGATAAAAGTGCTTCATTTGATGAGAGGAATCTTTGGTTAAATTTAATGCAGTGTTCAAAGACTCACCCTGTATATGAATAGTTTTCATACCATTTTAATGACAGACTTCAGTAGAGAATCATCTATGATCACAGAATTTTTTATTCGGGCATATATTGAAATACAAAATACAGAATACGATATTCACGAAATTCTCCGAAAATTAATGGGTACCATTCTACAAGTAATCAGCGAGTTTTAATTAGATCAGATTTACATATTTTGAGTTATAGACAACATAACAACGAAATTTCAGATGAGCGACTAAATCGTTTTGGAGATATCAAAACAATTAAGTCGATTATGCCAATTAAACAACTTAAATGACGAATTCGGAAGCGCAACCTACCCTGAAAATTTTCGCTATCTCTTTCCGTTCTCAAGTTATCGTGACATATATAATATTTTTTCGTAATTTTTTGAAAATTTTCTAGTGGTATAGTAATCACAAAATTTCACACACGTCTTTATGTTGATATTCTCCAACTAGTTACCAAGCTTCAATTCGATCGAGACTGTATTTTTTGAGTTACCGAGCAGATAATATTCCATATGGGTATAACTTCAGAACCGTTTGGCCGATTATGGCCAACAACGAAATTAGAACCTTCCCTGGAAATTGCAAGTTTTTATTTATTTTCGCTCGAGAATTATCGAGACAACGGTCACCCATACAGCTACTGAACTAACCCAAGTCTGCTCGGATCACCAACAATATAGATCCGATCATCTTCAAACTTGGAACTTGACAGTAGAGCTAAGTTTTGAAAGCTCCTGCAAAATTTCAGCGATGTCGGACGAATAGTTTCTGATGTATAGATTTTTTTTCGATGCTTTTTTTGAATTTTTCCCTTGATACGATCCTTACGAAACTGCAGGAATTTGTGTGTTGGCATTCTTCAACTAATACCCTTGTTTGAATTGGATGGGTTTCTTATTTTTTGAGCTATTGAGGAAATAACAACCAACTTTCACATGGGTATAACTCACAATCGTTTGGCTGATTTTGCCTGTTAACAAACTCAAATGTTGCATTCAGAAGTACAACCTAACCTAAAAATAGCAAGTCTCCTTCCGTTCTCAGGTTATCGTGACATAAATATTATTTTTAAATATATCTTTTTTCTAGTGTGATTTGTATTGATTGAAAACAAAATTATTACTCGGGAACCATTGGGCCGATTATGCCCATTAATGAACGTCATATTGGGACCCGCGAACTATACCCTGAAAATTTCAATTGCTAACTCTTTCCGTTCTCAAATTACTGTGGCAACGGCCGACTGGGCAGAATCAAATTTGACCTCGAATTCTTCATCAAGGAGTCGAACCCAATCGTTTGAGACCATTTTCGGTAAAAAAAATCGAAAATTACAGACATTTGGGCTAAATGATAACGCTATGTTCCCCATGTACTGTATATAGGAACATGTCTCACTACTTAAGGAAGTAAAAGTTAATATTAACCTCAGTGGTCTGCAAACAGTAATTTCTTTTGATGATTCCATTATGTTCTTCTTTCCTATTGCCTCCATAAACTACATCAAAACAGTCTTGTATATATTCACAAATTCAAATCGAATACTTGCTTTCCAAGAGAAAATATTTTCAAAGTACGAATTGACAACCTCTAATAGCTAGGGAAGATGTCATTCATGAATAGTGAACACAGACAGATTCTGTGAATACATAGAACTTACGATGTATAATTGAAACTTTGAAACATCATATCTCCGAAAGTATTAGCTTGTTAGAGTTGAAAATGATAACAATGGATTTTTATGATAAAACTGCATCTTGAAAAAAATTTAATTCAAAAGTTGTAATAAAAAAAAAATATTTTTTTTCGTTATTCCGAAATTATCGTGTTAATGGCCGGCCGGACAGAATCCATTTCGACCACGGATTATTGATCAGTGAGTCAAACCAAATCGTTCAAAACCATTTTCAGCCAAAAATTCGAAAATATCAGACATTTGGGCAAATTGATAAGCACTCTATTCCAAGGAACAAGAGCGCCAAAAACGAGTATACAATTTAACAAAACGATGACTCAACAATGATAAAATGTATTCAAAATTTCACGTGCTATATTGCCCATCCGCTGTTTTGTTTCATACCTCGATGAATATTTCAGAACTCACCCAGCAATTATAGTAAGTAGGCATTTTTCTTTCTGTCCATCAAGCATGGGAACTCATTCGGCATCATATACACCTGGCAAACGCTAAAACGAATCGATTCACACCACCCGGAGGCGAAGAAGCGTTGAGATGCGGCATGGCATTGAAACTCCACCATTTGGATGTTCGTACTCCTTCTCAATCATGCGTTCATAATAGTTTAATAGTTTTAATAGCACGAATTATTATAAATATCGGAGAATGTCCAGTATTTTTCTCCTTAACGAAAGCTGAAGCAACACACTCTAGAAATTAAAATTCATGAAATGAACTGAAACGTTCAGCGTTGCTGGTAATTTCTGACGAAGACCGTGACATCCATTTATTAACATGCTCGGTGTTGTCTCCGAGGAATTGCACAGGAATTTCTCGGAATGAAAATAGTGAAATGCTAATTTTACTAGATGATATGGAGGGAAACAATTTACTAGTAAACACGAGTTGTTGGAGTTTTTTCCGTTAAACATGTTTTGAATATGAAATTGACATTCCTTCAGATATTCTTCCATATGAATGATTGAAATTTGGAATACGATAACAGGGTGCTTTCATGTTAAATGGCATGTTTCAATAAGGTTCTTTCAGAAGAAAGAAAAATTTTTTTTGGTGTAGTTTAAATATATACAGGGTATATTCGAAGCGAGACTGTTTACAACTTTTGTGTACGTGAATTTTTGTGAATTGGTTTATTGTTATGAGTTCTTCGTTGCAAAACGCCTCACCTTTGAAAACACTCTGCATATGTCTTTCGAAAGAACATAAAAACGGAAAATTGAAACAATTGCATTCAGGAAAGACTATTGGTCAAGAATATGACAAATTAATTAATCCCATCCTCCATTTTTCTTTCATTTCCAAAGAGTTCATTCTTAAAAAATGGGGAAATAACATAAAATTTCAGATGAGTATAACCTCGGAATATGCCTTTTAACAAACTTTTATGTCGCATTCGAATGCGCAACCTACCCTGAAAATTTCAAGACGCAATCTATTTAAATATACGAAAATTATCGTTTTTCCGTTTTTCCGCATCATCATGCGGAAATAGTATATTGTATAATTAGTGGGAAAAGCATAATATTCCCAAACGAATGTGATAATTACCAGACGAGAAGCGTAGCGACGAGTCTGGTAACACAGGAGTTTGGGAATATGCTTTTCCCACGAATTATACATACTATTTTTTCTTCGATCGTTGATTTACATTTAAAAAATGAATTAAAAAATATTTCGATCAATATGTAATCAAGTAAGTTTAAATAGGTTTCTATATGTTCATATTGAAATATAGAAGTGGTAACCATAGCAATTACTTAAAAATTAAAACCATACTTTGTTTTATTTTATTGTAATAATCCATTTGTAACATTACCGCACGCTACAGCAGTGCGGTAAGAATATTACCGCACTGATATTTTCTAATTGCTTAGCAACTGCCCACTATTCTGGAATGTTGAGCTTTGCGCATAGAAAACAGGTCAAAATAGTGTCCCTTTTCTCACGATCGAAGAAAAAAATATTTTGCAGCACGGAAATGTCAAACTCATCAAAATTGTTGTTGTAACAATTCATCGAGAATATTTGTTATTTCCAATGAAACGAATCATATTATTTGCAACTCTAACATAAATATACGAATTTGAGGAAACAAAATACTCCTCACAGGCGCTTATTTGTCAATGAGCATGTAGTACCCAATGGGTGGGAATAAATTAGTTCGGAAAAATGCCTTCTAAGCATATTTGAAATTGGAGAATCGAGAGCAGTCATAGTCATAGTTTCAGACGTTCATCGGCTACTATGTTGGCCTATTCTGGGGAAGAATAATCAATGTTAAGCACCTGGGAGGCTGGAAATCTACCACTGTCGTCGAGAGTTACATCGACGAGTCAACTGATCAAAAAAAGGGAATGTCGAATAAGATATTGTCCATATAACTCTAGGTACTTTGAATAATCAACCTTTATCAGGCCATCCATACAGCTGCCCTACAGAGAATCATCAACCTTCAGAAGACTGTCCTTCGATTTCAACGAACGAGAATATTACTTGCCCTTTTGGGCCGAATCAGTATTCATGGAGACACCCATCGAATTAACTGACAGGTTCAGCAATCAATTTACAATATGTTAATAATTGTTCTTTCGTCATAAATATTATGAACAAATAATTTGATATTTCTTCTTTTTTCCATCTTTATTTTTGAATAGTTGAATTGTTTCATTCGGGATTAATTGAAAGTTGAAGAATAAATTATTGGCGCTGTAGTTCCTCGGAATAGAGTGCTTATCAATTTGCCCAAATGTCTGTAATTTTCGAATTTTTGGCTGAAAATGGTCTCAAACGATTTGGTTCGATTCACTGATCAAGATACCGAGGTCGAAATCGATTCTGTTCGGCCCGTCAGGCACGATAACTTTCGAACGAAAGTAGTTAGAGGATTGAAATTGCAAAGTGGGTTTGGAGCGTAAATATCTCGGACGAGTTCGTTAACGGGCGAAATCCAACAAGCGGTTTCGGAGTTGTGGCCGATATTAGTAAAAACATTTTTTATGAATATTTCTGAAACCGATCACTCGATCTATTTGAAATTTAGCATCAAGTTGTAGAATCATGACCTTTATACGCATGTGAAGTTTTGTATTGACCAGGTTACCGCAGAGTGTCAAAAAAAATTTTGAAAATAAAAAAAAAAATTTTCTACAATAACTCTTGAACGGAATGAGCTAGGCGGTTGAAATTTTCAGAGTAAGTTAGGGAGATGAATATCTCGGTTAAGTTCGTTATTGGGCAAAATAGGCCAGATGGTTTCGGAGTAACGAAAAAAAAAAATTTTTTTTAAGTAACAAATTTCAAATTCAATTTTTATTTAAGATGCAGTTTCACCATAAAAATGCATAGATTTTTAAGTCCAACAAGCTAATACTTTCGAAGATATGATTTTTCGAAATTTCAGTAATGAATCGTACTTCTATGTTTTCACAGCATGCTATAATTATTCTATCTAAGCTTTATTATATGCTCTGTGTTCATACTCGTACATGTCATCCTGTTCTATAAGAGAGAGTCAAATTCATTTCAGCTATTTTAATTTGATTTCTTCCATGGTGCAGTTCTCATTCTCATCAGATTGCTAATTTAATCTTGATAAATAAACTATTATTTGAATTGAATTTCCTTTATGATGCAGTTCTATCATAAGAATACATTGATATAATTCTCAACTCTGAGAATCCAATACTTTCAGCGATATAATTTGTCTGTTTTTATATTTCAATTTAGTTTCTTTTTGTTATTATAAGACGCTCGAAAGAAAAACGTTGTTCTTAAAACTTAAACTTAAAACTCTTTTCCGCACACAAAAACTTATCCGAACTCCGTCGTTCGTCTACCTGTAAATGCGTGCGGCAAAGTATCACTTTGCGCACTTCTTAGAAAAATAACTATAGCACTGTTATTCATCATCCAGTTAGGTAGTGCTTTTACCGTTGGAAAGTGCACGAAAATGGGATCAATTTTCCGGCTTTCATCTCTGCATTATATTCGTTCATCTATTCAAACCAGGCTTAAATGAAATTAACGAACTTGTCACGGTTGGAACTAAATGACTACTGGGATACTGGGAAGGAACTCAACTCGGAACATAACAACCTTTCGTAATTCATGTAGGAATGATTCAGCAGGAGATCGCTTGTGATGCGACTGGGAGATCAATTAGAGTTTATTAATGACTGCACAAGCTGTTTCTTGACATCTCTATTCGAAGATTCAATTACCAGTCCACTCTATGCCGATGTGAATAATCAGTTTTTATCGCCATTTTATCGTGAACTTCATGTGCTATAGTCCCAATAATAATTCTTGGCACCTTTATGTATAAATACTATTTTCTTGAATAGATGTATCCGCTGAGGGCTCAGATTAGACATCAGTGTCAATCTGGTCGCATCTAGTCGTAATATACAGGTACTTTCAGCGATTCGGGGACGTGTTTTTGATAACAATGAATAGAAATCGATTGATTTGAATCTTTAAACAATCAAGCAGGTATCTTTCGAGGTTTTGAAGAATAGGTATGGAAAATGAGTCATTAAGAGAGGTGCAAGTATGTAATAAACATCAACATTGTGGTCAAATATTCAACAGAGGTGGTCCGTTCTTGAATATTCGTGTATGTTATAACTCTATCAAACGGTGTTATGTAAATTTTCCAAATAATCTACACTACTATTTATACGCCCAAGATGTGACTTCGAGTCTTCATCAGTTTCATATATTACATTAATTTATCCTTTTCCAATAAAAGTGTCCATAGTTATTTATTCCTTACAAATTGCATTGAAGAGCTACATCCGTTTGAGTGAAGAAAGTCTTATATGCTCAATGTACTCTCAGGTGACGTAAGTTGAGCAAGACTTATGGGCCATATTGCGCAGTTAGTACAAGCCGAACCATGGGTTCAATATTTAAGAGACATGAAAAAAAAAATTATTATACAATTTATTCTTTTTGCACTTCTTCCACCAGGTACAGCGGGTCTGTATTTTTGGTATGACGATTGGGTTCAACTCAAGGATGCATGATCCGGGATCAAATTTCTGTCTCTCGTAACTATATTCGTTTAAGAGATACAGGATGATTTTTGTATTTTATCGAAACTTTTCAATCAGCATAACTCTTGAACGCCTGCTTGGATCTTCATGAAAATTGCAGGAAATGAGTACAGGCCTATGCCTAATATTCGCTCCTAATGACTTGTTGATAGCACAGGTCCGGACTGAGAAAATTATTTTCTTTATTCCACATCTTGTTAAACACCCTGTACATCAAATTTTCAAGAAGTGAAATTTTTCTCAGAATCTAAAATAAATACACTTTCATACAAGCCTATTGGTAATAATGGCACACTTCGTATCAATATTTTATGAACCATTGAATATTTAGAATTTTCAATTTATAATAACCTGTGAATCTCCGAATAATGCGTTAATTCATATTGAATCAATTGAAATTATCAGTAGCATCATTCAATTATAGTGCTACATCTTATTTCATCCAATAAAAATGAATTTAGGAGTTCCATATTTGATTACCTATGTACCTGAAAATAGAAATGATAGAAATACTCATTTTCGAATTATTCATCTTTGTAAATTCTTTTTTCGACTAATTGAAACACATACATATGTTAGCATGCTTGAAGATTTTATGTCAAACAACAGAAAATTTGAACTATGGATAGAAGTGTGAAGGAATAGAGATAGTGGCGTGTTTTTTGGTTGCTTAGACCGATATTTTCCAACTGAGACTCGAAATAACATCGAACATTTAATTGGACTGTTATAAAATGTAAAATGTATTAAACTAAAAACAATTGACAATAAATGACAGAAAAATCATAACTTGTTTTCGAAAATACCCCTCTTTCTTCTAAACATTTTCTAGGTCTTGTGATCAAATGCACTACAGCTTTCTTTATAATTTCTGATCGATATCGTATCTCTTCACATGAAGCTTGAATACGATTAATCAGTTGCTCCCTATCCACGATTTCTTCGGAGTAAACTTTATTTTTCAAGTTTCCCCGGAGGAAATAATCCAAGCGTGTAAGATCTGGGGATCTTGCAGGCTAGTCATAAGGTCCCCCTCTACCCAACCAATGATCTGGATAAACTCCATTCAAAGGCGCTACTATTTCACGGGTGATATGTGCTGGAGAGGAGATAAATGATTCGATAATGAGAATTTCTATCATTTGAACCATGTTTTTGAACATAGCAGTATATTTTTGAAAAACTCTTTTGGGTAATCTGAAGTCGAAACCCTGAAATTGTGTATTGGGTGAAATAAGATGCACCCCATTCCTGGAGTCATAATACTGAGAAATTCAATTCATCCAATATGTATTAACGCATTATTCGGAGGCGTACAGATCCGTGTTTATTATGAATTGAAAATTCCAGATATTCAATGCTTCATAAAATATTGACGCGAAGTGTGCCATTATTGCCAATAGGCTTGTTTGAAAGAGTATGTATTGCAGATTCTGTGAGAAATTTCAATTCATGAAAATTCAATGTACAGGGTGTTTTACAAGATGAAGCTAAAGAAGATCATTTTCTCATTCCGGACTAGTGCTATCAACAAGTCATTATGAGTGAATATTAGGCATAGGCCTATATTCATTCCCTGAAATTTTCATGAAGATCCATGCAGGCTTTCAAGAGTTAAGTCAAGTTTTTGATAAAATACTTAAAACATCCTGTATCTCTTAAACGAATATAGTTAGGACATATTTCGAACACTGATTTAGACTCCCCAAAATGCCCTGCATCTGCACTAAAAGCCTGTACAATAATTCGTGAAACACCCTGTATAATTGACAAGATCCAATTCACAACAGAATAAAGTGGTGAACGTATTTCTATACAGGGTGGTCCAGATCTACGTCAAAAATAAGCCCTAGTTTGTCATATAAACATATGTCGAGAAATGCTTCCTCTTAGAGATGATGTCAAAATTATTAGAAAAAAAATTATTTTTTTTGCTTTTACTTCGAACATCTTCTACAAATTCGTATTTGAGTGTGGCTGTTAACGCTTATTTTTTTGTAATTACACGTTTCGTTTACAAAGACAGTCTTATTATTATTATGTATCATACCAAATTTTAGCGATTTCCTCATGCATGAGAATGTGTTTAATTTTTTTACTCGGAAACGGTGCCTCACGTCAAAAAGTCAAGAGAATGAATTTGCTTCAAATTAAATAAGGATTTCAGGAATAATTTTTATCGTTGGAAAAACCAGTGGTGTATTATTTTTTGTCTAAAAATATTCAATCTCGACGCAGTGGGGACGCCACCGGTAAAATAAAAAAATAATTTTATTCAGAAAGTGCTCCTTGATCCTTAAAACCTATGTCCCAAAATTCATAGAAATATTTCAATAAGTGTAAAAGTTATTAATAAAAAACATTTTTTTTTCTATAATTTTAACACCACAGGGTGTTAAAAGTATATCTCGGAGAGGAAGCATTTCTCGACATAAGTTTATATGACAAACTAGGGCTTATTTTTGACGCGGTTAAATATTTCTTGGTTACGATCTGGACCACCCTGTATAATTTAGCAAACATTTGTCCCGTAAGTATCTACCTTGTATATATTCTTTCAGCTCCTCGATTTCTCTCGTGGCAGGCTGGTAAGGCCAAATAACGTTATTATAAATCAATAACTCACTTCATCAAATCCCCTCGCAGTAATTGGCATGTGTACTCTGTAATTCACTTTATGTTTTCGTCTTGGTGGTAGCTATTATCTGATTAATTCTGTTTGCAATCTCAAGATTTTCGAGTTGATACAAAGATACCAAAATGGAACTTAACGGTATCGAAGCCAATTATACTTCGTTAAGAGCGATTTAGCAAACTGTGGGGGGATTTCTTTGTTGGTGATCAATTTCCATCTTTCCAGAACTGTTGTGTTGACAGATGAAGTCGGCACGTATGGATATGTTGGGATGTCGAGATTTTAATGATGTGGGTTATTTTATTGATGAGATCTATGGATTAGTTTGTTTTTTGGACAAAAGAGATGAAATTGAGAAAAGCACTGTGATTATTTAACCTTAATAGAAGTGATTTTAAGCACGGTTATTCGATTACTGGGTTTTCTCTCCCACAATCTGAAAAATATCTTTAAAATAAATTATATTATAATAAAATAAGAAACACAATATTTGTCAGAAGCAATCAATCGAACAATGTTGCCTATCAAACAACAACGCAACAACATCATGGAAACAACAATTACTCGTTCAATATTGATCTGTAGATCGCCTAATTTTGTTGGATGATTGCTGTAAACCAATGACTTTATGTAACCTCAAATAAAGAAGTCCAATGGAGTTAAATCGCAGGAAAGAGGCGGATAATGTATTGATATATTTCTTGAAATCGAATCACCGAATTTCGTTTTCAATAAAGTCATTGTGTCATTAGTAGTATGACAAGTGGTGCCGTCCTGTTGAAACCACATGTTCTGCAAATCAACACGGACCAACTCAGGTCATAAAAAATCAGTCAAGATTGAAAGATACCGATTTCCAGTTACCAAATTATGAGCTTCATTGAAAAAAAATAAGTTGCAATGACACCTCCAGCATAAAATCCGCACCAAAGAGTAAGTTTATCAGGATGTAATGGCAGTTCTTGATATTTTTTAGGCTTATCACCGCTCCAGATACGTCTGGGAGATGCCTAGTTCTTGTGAACATCGAGAAATCGATAAATTTTGGTCTTCACGAACAATATTCTCTTCACATCTTACATTTCTTTGTCTCACTAGCACGGTAACATCATGAAGTGCAAAATTTGTTTCAAACTTCGTCAGTGATGCCCAATTTCACCGAGAAATCATTAATCTCAGATCTAACAGACTCGGTTTAACCTAAACGGAGATCTAAATCTCGATTTAGAGAACAGAGACAATTGACGCTTTAAAGGACAATATTCGTGAAGCCATTGGTGAAATACAGCTGCACACAATTGATAATGTGCTTAAAAATTGGACCGATCGTGTAGGCTACTGCATGGCCAACCAAGGCAGCCATTTGAATGAAATCATTTTCCATTATTAACCGGAAGGATTGTACTTTCAAATAAAAAGAGGAATTTGAGAAAATATTCAGTAGCTTTTTTTTTATTGCATTTTCAAAAAAAAAAGTTATTTGGCGGACCCGTTATTAGAAACAGGACATACTATCAATAATAATTTAGATTTTTTGCTCGGTGATTTTTCGCGACTAATAAACATTTATAGTGGTGATGTACCTACATTTTAACAAGATAAAAATTAATTGATTTGTGCAATTGGAAACCATTGGTGCCATTCTCATGAATCTTGGTTAACAATTGTTGGATTCAATCAGCGCATCACATACTGCAGCCACGAACACGAACCTGACCAATTAAAAATATTTTGATTCCACGGAGTTAAGAACATACCAGAACGAGGTACATCGAAACAATAGAAACGACCCCCCAACGGAAAAATATTTCGATATTCATCTGCACCGGTCTTAGTTAGCTTGTCCTGGTTTATTACCATATTGTATATGGAAAGAGTTAGATCTTATAAAGTAAATGATTCGGTAAAAATATAACTAATTTATTACGTTTTGTATCGATGGCGAACAATAGTTCTCTCTCAGAGAGCGCCCGAGCTAAGCCTTAATAGGCACCTATTCTTGCTAGGGTTGTCCCATTGTGTCGTGCGATATACAGTGTGTGACCGAACACCGAATAATGTATCTTTCTGTTCTATCTTTTACCATATGTTACCTGTTGCCTTCTTCTATATGGGTAGAGGAATCGTTCTTTGTATCCGCAATCTACATACCATTCTGCTACTGCAATTGGAATTGCTTTTTATTCTATGTATGGCGCATATCCGCAGGAGCCTTTATCAAAGACCGATGTTGCCTTAAGAAAGGCGCAGGTAATTGTTTGTTAGCAGTGTAGTACATATCTGCTTCATTAGAGTAGACTGGAATACTACATGCGTTTCAATTCTGAAGAGGTATCAATGGTGCTGTGAGGTTTTCATAATAAGCACTCCTTCTCGGGTGGATATGCCAATACTAATGAAAAATTCTTAATACCCCTATTACACTATGCATTTTTCATGTCTATATTTGCGCCTATTTTCATGGCTATTTGTTGGTTGAATTTCCCTCAAAATGAGTGGCACTATTATACCATGCTTTTTTCGCGCTTGTTTCAGGCAGTAATTTCAGAGCTGCAAACATTCAAGAAATTGACATATTTACCATAAGTTCTTGTTTTGTTCGTATATTTTTAAAACAATACCATAGTATTTTAAGAATGTCTGAAGAAACGTTTAATATGCTACTTCATAGAGTGCAAATTCACATACAGAAAAAATACACTGTCATTCCAGCAAGCATTTCTCTAAAAACGAAATTAATGATTATTTTGCGATACTAGGCTACTGGTGAAAACTTCATTACACTCGGAGATAGCCATCACAGATCATCTGGCCTTCGTAAGTTTAGTTAGTTTACGTCCTCAGAGTAATAAACATAAATTTATTATTGAAATTACGAAGGCTACGATTCAAAGGAGAGAATAAACTAGGTTATGTTAAGACGTCAAGAGAGACAGATAAATATTGTGTTGGTAGCCATGACATTTCAGCAAAAAGGCTTGAAATCCCCACGATTCATGGGGAACAAATAGAACCAGTTCTATTTATTTTCAAGCTTGAAACAGTCTACAAAATAGTCCCGGGCGCATGCGTATTTTTTCAAAATTTCAGGCTAACTGACTAGTCAGGCTGACAAATAGGCACGAAAAAGGCATAGTGTAATAAGGGTATAAGCAGCACATGAAGTTAGGAGCTTTTTCGCGCATGTTGAATTGTCACACGAAGTTGAACGAGTTGAAATTCGGTAGGTACTAGATTGTAAAATGGTGGCTCGAATTTATGTGCGGAATTTCAGCAGATTCTGACGAATAATTTCGCGAAAATTAGCTCGTTGGCATTCTACAAGTAATTGACAAGTTTTAATTGGATAGTATTTGTATATATTTTGAGTTATTCAGGAAATAACAGCATTTGCGTTAACTTTCGAACGGAAAGAGATAGCGACTTGAAATTTTCAGGGTAGTTGCACATCTGAATGTCGCGTACAATTCCAGCAATTTCTGAGATATAGTATATTATATTTTAAGGATTAAAAGTGAATATTTTTTTTACGAGCAATATTTGCAGTTTCAAGGCGGAGCGCGGCGCAGCCGAGCGAATGCATATATATACTATTTTTTCTCCAACCAAGTCAAAATTAAAATAAATTTAGTTTTATTCAAAAATCGTTAATAATATGGTAATAAATTTGAACACTTATTAATTATAACAGCGATAGCAAGTCGGTAGTCATGGATATCTGGTATTGTTGGTAAATATTGATTGCCAAGTAGACGTCAGTAGACGCTCGGATCACTCGGAGTCATATTTGACAGATATTTTCGGTTCAATTGGACAGATGCATGACATGAGATCGATTTCGAGTGCTCCGAGCATGTCAATGGAAATCGCCAATATAATTTTTGTAGTAGTTTTTACGCTGCTTTCAAAATGAATCCCGAACACGATGAAAATATACCTGCGGATATATTGGAAAGTGCCGAAGCAGTATATCTAAATCTTTTGCAGCCCAAATCTCGCCAAGTTTATGAACTTGATTCATGGATTGGTGTAAAGAAAAAAATGTGCAAAACTATCCGGAGAGTGTTCTTATGGTGTATTTCTCAAATTTAACAAAGACTGTCAAGCCATCCACTCTTTGGTCACAGTATTCAATGTTGCGATCCACACTGGATATCAAAAATGGTGTGGATATTAGTAAATATTCAAAATTACGAGTATTGTTAAAAAGGCAAAGTTATGGATATATACCTAAAAAGTCTAGGGTTTTTACAAAGGAGGAAGTGGATCGGTTCCTGGATATGGCACCTGATAATGTATATTTGATGATAAAGGTTGCTCTAGTATTAGGAATTGGAGGTGCTATGCGTTGTGACGAACTAGTTCATTTGAAAATTGATGACATTGAAGATATGGACTCGGTCCTGGTTGTAAAAAATTTGCAGACAAAAAACAAGAAACCGCGTTTGTTTATCATTATAGGCGATAATTATTTGCGTTTGTTTCGGAAATATGTTGCACTACGGCCATCAAATATACAGGATCGTCGTTTATTTTTTAAGTATGTTAATGGGAAATGTCAAGGAATGGTTGTTGGTATTCACAAAATTAGTGCCGTGGTGCAAGAAATTGCAAAATTTTTTAAGTTAGAAAATTAGAAGGAGTATACTGTACATTCGCTAAGAAGAACATCTGCTACACTTCTTATTGATGGTGGCGGTGACTTCACTTGTCTTAAAAGACATGGAGGTTGGAAATCGAGTACGGTAGCAGAAGGATATATTGAAGAATCACGTATCAACAAAGAGAATACTGCCAGAAAAATATTGCAACCTGACAAAGAAGGTACAAGTACCTGTTCAGATATTTCTTCAAATGTTTCATCAACAGTAACGGAGAATATTTTGAATTGTTCTAACATTAATGAAAATTTTTTGAATTGTTCGAAAATTGTTAGTGATAATTTCAGTGGTGGTCTGAGTTTTGGCAATAATTGTTCCTATTGTACATTCAATATCACTATAAATAACAAATAAATACCTACATATAGTTGCCCAATTAGTTTGTTTTACTAAGTTTGTAAGAGACAATGTTTTTTTCTAAAAATTTCAATTAGAGAGCTCAAATGCAATTACTTTTAGTCAAAAGTAGCGTTTTTAATCCTAGGATTAAAAGTGTTGCTAAGCAACGAGCAAATTTTTGTATGGTAAGAGAATTGATGGCTTTTGCACCTGAAAATAGTATAAAAAAAAATGTCATAACATTTTTTGATGGTTGGAGAAAAAAAATATTTTTTAATAGTGTTCTAGAGATACGATCGCCACGAATTTCCACATACGTCTTTGTGTCAGTATTATACAACTAGTAAACCAAGTTTCAATTCGATCGGATCTGTTTTGTTGTATCCTCACTAATAAGTCTTCATGTAAGAATTATCCAAATAAATACACACCTAGTTTCAATTCTATCATTAATTTTGTGGATTGTTGATCCGTGAATTTATTGGGCAATATTTTACTTTCGTCCCAAGATACGTTGTTACTTGGAGATGCGGAAAATTTCAGTGGGATGATATTTCGAAGATATATTAATACGTGGGTTGCCTTTTATATTTCGGGTAAAGAACAAAAACAAATATTAATCATCAAAAATCACTTTGTTGTTTTTCAGAGTATCCTCCATGAAGATCTATACACTTCTGCATGTGTTTACCAATTGTCGAAGCACGTATGCCAATTTGATTGAGACATGCGTTATGAACGGATCAACCGCTTCTTCAGGTGTCGGAGAACGTTGAGCTCTCAGTTTATTTTTTACGTGCGGGAATAAAAATAAGTCATTCGGTGCCAAGTCAGGACAATACGGCAGATGACCATTTACATCGACGTTTTGAGTGCTCAAACATGCAGTTGTTTGAGCCGATGTGTGAGAGCTGGCATTGTCATGGTGAAGAGTGAGGAAATGGTTGTATAGCACTCAGAATTGACTGTTCTGCGTTGTTCTAGTTGAACACGATTTGGTTCGACTCACTGATCAAGAATCCGTGTTTGAAATCGATTCTGTCCGGCCTGCAGTCCGTCCCGCCGTCCGTCCGGCCGTTAACACGATAACTCTCGAACGGAATGAAATCTTCAGAGCAGGTTTGAGGGATAAATATCTCAGTTGAGTTCGTTATTGGGTCTAATCAGTCTAATAGTTACGGAGTAACGAAAAAAATATTTATTTTACATCACTACTTTTGAATTAAAATTTTTTTAAGATGCAGTTTCATCATAAAAATCCATTGTTATCATTTTCAACTCTGACAAGCTAATACTTTCGGAGATATGATGTTTCAAAGTTTCAATAATACATCGTAAGTTCTATGTATTCACAGAATGTGAACACAGAATCTGTCTGTGATCACTATTCATAAATGTCATCTTTTCTAGCTATTAGAGATTGTCAAATCATAGTTGTTATTTTCTCTTGAAAGCAAAAATTCGATTCTTGAATGTGTGAATATATACAAGACTGTTTTGTTTTGATGTCGTTTATGGAGGCAATAGGATAGAAGATCATAATGGAATCATCAAAAGAAATTACTCTTCGTTGACCACTGAGGTTTATATTACCTTTTACTTCCTTAAGTAGTGAGACATGTTCCTACATACAGTATTTTCATAATGTTGGTAGCAAAAAAATACTGAAATATGGATGTACATTTGTGTATCAATCATTTTCTCTTGAGTTAAGGTTCATAATACAGAAAAAAATGTGTAAGTGGAATGAACTATTGAATTTTAAATTATGAAAAGAGGATAGTATTTTATTAATATATTTTGAACTATTAAAATAATTTGTTCGTAATCCACTACCTATTGAAATATCAGGAATAAATGGACAATCTGCTATGATTGTCTCCAGCCTTGCTCTAGACATTTCGATGATACTTTCCTTAGGTATTTCGAGTTATGAAAACTATGCACCGAGTGTAAGTTGCAACAACCCATTCCACGAGGTTGAATTGCAGATTGCTCATTTAATCTTGATAAATAAATTTAATGACAATTTTTTAAGCATTAAGGCATTGAAGCATTGTAGATTACTTTTTTTTTAACAAGATAATTTTTGAAGCATTTTTTTTAAACGATACTTTTTTTAAATTTAATTTCTTTCATGATGCATTTCGGTAGAGAGTAATCGTGCCTACGGACGGCCGGCCGGACAGAATTAAGTTTAACCTCAGATTCTTCATGGGTGAGTCGAAACTGAACGTTTGAGACCATTTCCGTCCAAAAATTCGAAAATTACAGATATTTAGGAAAATTGGTAGGCACTCTGTTTTGTATGCCGAAATAAGACAAGGTGAAATTGAGAATGTATTGATTATAACTTATAAATATAGCTAATAATTATAATCACATCAATGATAGAAAATTAGGACGCACTTTTTGAGCGCATATTCTAGAGAACATCGTGTTATCTTCAGAATTAAAATATTTCTTCAAGAAAAAATTGAAATATTCATCAAAGATCTTATATTTCAGAAACTATTTGTTAGATTCCACTGAAATTTAACAGAAACCTTCGAGTCGAATTTTATTTTACCAATATTTTCAAAAATAGAAAACTGATCGAATTTAAATCTAGTACTCGGTGGAAAAGACGGATTGAGTCCATGAAGTATTTCGTGAAGGTGGGTGAGGAAAGAAACATGCTCGTAAAAGCTTCCGACTTCACGTCAGTACTTTTTAAGAAATTTATTACTTTACATTCGAATTATACGTAGTTCTAAACTTAAACTGCGAAAAATACAGTGACAAACAACCAGTTGCTTCAAACCTAATATTATCCGGATTAAAATAAAATCACAGTATTGATACGGTTTCTCAGTTGAAATTTCATTCGCCAAATCGCCTTATATAGATGGGGGACCGAACTCAGATATTCCAGAACCGGCCCCCTAGACCGCATGATCTCATATCCATTTATATTTTCCTAATGACGTGACGTAACGAAAAGGACAAGAACAATCGCTACAAAAATGGTCATAGCGTTTAGCAGATACCTAATAATAACAAAATCTATTATTATTATTCGTTTAATTATGCAGAGAGAACGAATGAATATTCCATTAACTCAAAAGACCGGCTTTCATTATACGTTGGTTCAGGAAACAGAGCCTGGGGCGACGACAACAATCTGTATTAAGTGCATTATGTAGCAGGATGCCTAGTTCACGTTGCGTTATTTTCTTTCTTCGATAATTTAAGTCTGAAAACATCTTAGGAATAGCGCAGATTTGCAGGTTCGCTTAATTGTTTGAAGATGAGGACGGCGGATGATGGCATGCAACAAGATGTCAAGATGTTGATGCCCGACATGTTTGCGCATGAAGCGGTTTGGCAGTATATGCATTTTTACGCGCTTCACTGGGAGAAATGTTAGGGTTAATAATTAATAATTCTTTATTTGGGACAGTTTTATTTGTCATAAATAAATTTAATTTATTATTAATAAATATTAATAATAGTTACAACAACTTGATATAAACCTTATTTCTCAGAAATATTCCATTTATTTGGGCAAGATTTATTAATAATCAAACTGGTTTATTATCAGTAAATAAATGTAATCCAGAAATGTCATGTTCAAAAATAGTATTAACTATAAACAAATAATTCATTTCCACCAAACAAATCTTATTTGAAGTAAAAACTGTCCTTATTTCTGTCGAACAAACATTTATTAAATTATGATTGAAGCAAGATTTATTAATTAATAATAAATCTTGATTAGACTTGAATAAGTGTTTATCATAGCTCGCATCCTGACCGTATAGGTCGACGTACACCACCCCATTGGCCATTATACCGAAATGCGAATCTGAAAACATTGTAATACAGCGATCAGTCATATTTAGTAATCTTTAATTCGTCTGTTGGTTGTTAGGAGTTTGCGCGTGATATATAGGTGAGAGGACAGAATGGTTGAATTCCAGACATTTTTGTTTCAAAATGGTTTGAGTCAATCATAAAGTACATTCAAAGGTAAGGCTTAGTTTTCATATATAATTTAGATTAGCTTAATCACTGCCACTGATTCTCTAAATATTTCGCTCAATGATACTGCATGATATAAATACTATACGTAAATATATTTTTTCGGCAACCGTCCGGGAAGTGCCCACTTCCCGGACGCTTTTTCTTCGAGAAAGAAGCATTTCCCGGACTAGGCCGGAAGAATCACGTCGCTTTGGTCATTGTAAATATGAAAATCTTGGTAGGTATATTTTTGATAAATGAAGTTACCATAGCACTGAGAAAACAGCTGACAGTTCATATAAAATTAGTTGTCAACATGTGATATTTTCTGTTCTGTTTAATTTGACTAAGAATCAAAATATATAAAAAAGAAATGTGTCGTCTCATTGATTTGTTATTCTACACGGTTGCCGAAAAAATATTGTACGCAACACGCCCGAAAAAGGTTTTTTTGGACTCATAGACTTCTAGGACTCGCTTACGCTCGTCCTAGAATTTTGTCTATTCGTCCAAAAAAACCCTATTTTCCGGACTTGTTACGTAAATTACTATTCTATCCCAAATATGAAGTTGTTGTTAAGAAAACTTCAAATATAAGAAAATGAAACACCTGCTGCAACAAATTCAGGTTATTGATAATAAGCAGTTCTTGATAATGGATTTCTATTTGCTGGAGTTTTCGGTCAAATTCACTTGTGAATGTAAATGTTTCATTACCATTAATCAAAGTTGTTAATATGTGTTTCTTAGAAAAATATATAAATCCATTTGATATCATTCTCGAAAATGTGGTGAAATTTATTTTTGAATATTTATAATTTCAAGAAAATCAGTTCGTTATTTCAATGCTATCAGATTACTAATATGAATATAATATGAATCAGAAAAAGAGCTTTGTTATTATTTATTCATATTGAAACTTGGAATATATTTGAAGATTAAATGTTTTTTTCTTATTATTTTCCAGTAAATGCACCACCCCTATAGTTATAGTGACAACATGAGGCACCCTAGAAACTCTCTTCGCAATTCTTCGTACTGGCTCCTGTAGGTACATACCATCGAGATTTTGGCTGAATTCTGCACCCATAGAGATCAAGAAAGAATACTACATAGAAAACTACCACAAAATATCATATGGGAATTATTATTATGTAAATTTTAGAAAGTAATTTTTTTTTGCAATATATGTATACCTCAGTTTCCATTCAACTAATCATATTTATTTGAAAAAATAATTTCTTTCTCGAAAAAAATATTCATTTACTCTACATAACTAATTATTTAATAAAAATATATTTTTTTTTATAGAGAAATCTTTCAATTTCTGAAATGAATCTATATATAAATATATCCTTGTTTATTATGAGAATATTGATATTCATTGAAAAGAAATATTTTTTCTCATGAACATTTATTTACTATAAATAATTCTTTATTGAATGAAAATGAACCTTTTTGTTGTAGTGATTAACTTCATTATCTATGAATAAATCGTATATTAATAATTAATATATATTAATTTTTCACCAATATATACCTACCTATTTATTTTTAAAACTCAAATAAATCCAATATTTAGGACAAATAAATATTTATTACGCCATATATGAATAAGGGGTTCAATTAATATGAATAAATTTTATTATTTATGAATAAACTGTTCTCTCAGTGTTGTTTCACCACGAACGTTGTGTTATCATTTTACCCAGATGTCCGATAACCCTCAAACGAAATGAGTTAGACAGTTGAAATTCGCTGGGTAGGTTTGGAAGGTAAATATCTAGGATAAGGTTGTTAATAGGCGAGATCCACCGAGTAATTTCGGAGTTATGGCTATTTTGATCTAAAGCATTTTTCATGAATATTTCCGGAACTAATCACTTGATCTATATGAAATTTAGTATAAAATTGTAGAATCATGACCCTTATAGGCATACGAATTTTTGTATTGATAGGATAGATGCAAATTGGAAAAACAAATTTGAAAATTTGGTTTTCACAATAAATCGAAAAATATAGAAAAGCTCTGTGGACCATGGCTTTGGCGCTCTGATCAAACTACTAGCGAGTAATTATTCAAACTTTGACAAATAATATATCCGAAAGTATTGGTTTCTCGGAGTTGGGAAAGATATCAATGGATTCTTATGATAGAACTGTATTATACAAAATTAAATTCAAAACGTAAGTCTATGGCTCACCTCATATATTGGATTTATATACCTCAGCAAATTATAATTAGAGCATTTTATGAAATCATACAATTATGACTTATTGAAATTTTCAAAAATCATGTGTCCGTATCAGTTAGTTAGAGTTGAGATTGATATCAGTGGATTCTTATGATGAAAGTGCATCTTAAAAAAAAATTAATTTGAAATTTGTAATTTAATTTTTTTTTGTTACTCCGAAACCACCTGGCCCATTTTGCCCAATAACGCAAATAACCGAGATATTTTCCTCCCAAACCTACTCTGAAAATTTCAACTGTCCAGCTCATTCCGTTCTGGAGTTATCGTGTTAACGGCCGGCCGGACGGTCGGACAGAATCGATTTTGACGACGGATTCTTGATCCGTGAATCGAGCCAAAACATTTGAGACCATTCTGAGTCAAAAATTCGAAAATAAGAGACATTTGGGCAAATTGAGAAGCACTCTCCCAGATAGCAATCCTAAGGATGTCCGAAGGATATCCGTAACGGATATTCTGGACATCCATAAGATATTCTGGGAGGTTATTGGATATCCTATGGATGTCCTAAACATATCTGGTGGCCATCGAATTGGACATCCATAGAATATCCGTTACCGACATTCATAAGATATCTGTTACAGACATCCATAAGACATCTGTTATTGACATTCATCAGATGTCCGTTACCGATATCCGTGAAATATTTTGAGAGGTTGTTAAGTAGATATCCTTTGTGAATCAAAATAAATTAGATATTCTTCAACTGATAAGATTCAAATATTAAAAAAAACGCTAAAAATTACGTTTCTTCTGATAACAATAATCTTATCAGTAGTTCAGAATATCGAATCTAGTTTAATTATTAAAGTGGCAAGATTTTTTTACCTCAATCGTTACTAGAATATTCAAAATGAAATTGCAATGAAAGCCATTTGAAACGAAAATTATACTTCTTTATCGAGAGATACACAAACATTTTTGTTCACCAATAATAATAAACTTTGTTCCTCCCATAGATTAAAATGCAGTGTTACATAATCAAACAAAACATTTTTAACATTGAATCCGTCCCGAATTTTACATTTCACAACATGTATCACAACTAGTAAACTCCCGTATAATCTGACAGCTTATAGGGTTCGAATTGCAACAAGAGAGAATAGATCATCAGCTTCCTGTTCAAATAAAAATTTCTAGTTGATTTAATATTTTCTGGTAATTTTTTCTTCTGATTACAAGATTTAAATCTTGAAAATGGAACATGTCTCAGAAAGATTTTGTTCAAAAATCAGAACAAATTTCAACTTTATTCACAGTAAAATTTCTTGAATATTATTACTTGCAAAGAAAACAAAGTGTAGATACTCTAAAATAATGTATAACTCAAAAATAACATTCTAACCAATAAACACAACACAAAAAAGTATATTAATTTGAAATTGTTAAAGAATCCAATTCAGAGTTCTGCTGTTTAGGTAAGATTGAAAAGTTTGCGATGATTTAATCCACTGAGCCTGTGTCAGACACTCGAAATACAAGCTGTCGCGTGGATTTTCTTATGCCTGATTCCCCCTAGTTTCTAATAGCTGTTGTGTTGCATTTCTATATTGATCTATGTGTTTTTATTATGTTGCGTATCTCTTTAATGATTGAACTGTATTTAACCATTGCTTCTTTTAATTTATTGATTTTTATACAAGTTGAGTTTCTGTAGCTTTAGCTGTAATTTCGAATTTTATTCAGAAAGTAAATTATTTTAATTCATAGTTTTTGAGAAATACCATTATATATAGTATCGAATACCGTTATTTGTAGCCAAACAGGTAAGTTGATAGAACAAGAAGCAGAGCGGAAAATGAACCGCAAAGTGAAATCATCAAGCGCAGTTATCAACGAACAAGTCTGGTCAATAAATAGCTCACCACAAAATTGATCGTTCATATTATGATTAAATCATACACCTGATTCATTCATGAAATGAGAGGAAATGACTCTCATCACTAGAGATTCAATCTGAAATTAATAGGTTCGCAACATGTGAAACATCGGCTCAATGACAATCATATACTGACGACAATTTCTGTTGAATTTTGATTTCGGCTTATTTTTTATCAGGATTCGGTAGTGATTTCAAATCACAATTTTGGGGGAAAGTACATAACTCAACTAGATCGAGTGAAATCAATAAAATCTTATCATAATAAAAATTCTTATGATAGAATTGCATCATAAAATAATTTAAATTAAAAACAGTGTCATTTAAAAAAAACAAGAGTGCCATACATTATTAATCCGAATCCACCAGACCGATTCTACCCAATAACGAACCTATACGAGATATTCATGCCTCAAATCTACTGTGAAAATTATATTATTTCAATGTCATTTAAAAAAAACAAGAGTGCCATACATTATTAATCCGAATCCACCAGACCGATTCTACCCAATAACGAACCTATACGAGATATTCATGCCTCAAATCTACTGTGAAAATTATATTATTTCAATGGAAACTTAGCCAATATTACAGTTTTGTTTTTACTGGAGATATTCTGAACCCAATTTGATTAACCTACCAAAGTATATATTTCCTTTATCATATAGATTATCCAAGGGGATTATATTATTATTGGTCATTTTGCATTCAATCATACTTTGTTTTCGAGAACAGGAGGTATTTCATATCAAGAGGAATAGACTAGAAA
Source organism: Halyzia sedecimguttata (assembly GCA_937662695.2). Lineage (NCBI taxonomy): Eukaryota > Metazoa > Arthropoda > Insecta > Coleoptera > Coccinellidae > Halyzia > Halyzia sedecimguttata. The sequence goes on along the minus strand of OW569417.2, from coordinate 18,103,715 downwards.
TAAATATGACATGTCTCTTATCTGTAGATTAGATGACCTGTATGAACACAGATCATGAAATTCATAGGTACAAATACGGACGTTAATTATCACAGAATTCTGTGAATTCATAGAATTAAGATTCATTATTAAAATTTTGAAAAATCATATCTCCGAAAGTAATAGCTTGTTAGAGTTGAAAATGATATCAATGGATCCTTATCATGAAACTACATCTTGAAAAAATTGAATTTGAAATTATTTTTCGTTACTCCGAAACCATCCAGCCGATTTTGCCGGCCGGCCGGAGGGAATTGATTTTGACCACGGAGTCTTGATCAGAGAGTCGAACCAACGAAGTAAGGTTCATAATAACTATTCTGAAATTTTCATAATTTCCATGAAAAATTCGAAATTGTTCTTTGAATTGTTCCTTATGTATATTCCCTGTATAGTTTGGGAAGCACGAAGTATTTCAACTCTTAGGCTGGTTTTCCTGTCACGCTGACGGTCGGCGCTGATGGGTCAATATGTATGTAGCTATAGGTAGCGTTTTCGAGTCACGCGGTGCTGACGGCCGTCAGCGCTGAGCTATATACGCGCACGTACGCGCCAGCGCGTCGGCGCCGCTGACTAGCTGGCGCCGACAAGCCTCCACATTCAGTGAGCCAGAGACAATAGCATCCTTCTATTTCTCAATGTGATCAGCGTAATGCTAAAAGGATACGAGCTGACCGATCAGCGCTGACTGTCAGCGCCGACCGTCAGCGTGACAGGAAAACCAGCCTTATTGTATACAGATGGTCGCTTCAGCGACATGATAAAATCCAATTTGAATTCCTATAACATCGAAATCGAAATTTCAAATTAATATCATATTTCCTAGTTTGAAAGTAATGGCAGGCAAAATATTCATCGTCTCTAGTTACACCACAATAAATTTAACGTTTTAGTGAGGATAATGACCAGTTGTGGTAATTTTACATAATAGCCAAGTGAGGAAAGTTGACCACGAGTTATAAATAAGAGCCAAGAACCCGGAGGCCGTTGGAACTCATCACCACTTGGGGTCTATTAATGGGGCTACGGCTATTTGTCCGTATTTGGAAACACCATTACCAACCGTTTCAAAAATTATGGGCAGAAGATTGAACGGTTTTTAATAAATTATAATATCGAGTTGTCTAACTCCGGGTGAAACAGACATTGTTTTTTCTGAAATATGGGTATTGGGTATGTTGTTTACACAACCGCTCTGCTCGGATGAGGTGAACACACTCTGGTATGAGTTTTGTAAGTGATAGCTTTCGAACAGGCTGTGATATCTATGGAAAAGGATACAAGATTGATGGGGATCTTTTGGTTTGTTCCTAGAATAGGAAACCTTTGGAATCGTGTAGCGAAAATATTTTTCTTTTCTGCTCTTAGAATATATCTATGTATATATATTCTTGAGAGCTTTATATGTGTTAGCAGATGTTAATATCTCCCGTGAGTGTTGTGATTTGCAAAATTAAAATTTGTTTCCAAAATTAGCTGAAATTTAAAATATTGATGGGCATTTCTTCCTTCAATATGGATTTCTTCGTCAAAAAACGGAGAGGTTTTTCCAAGGTACCCGAAACTCAACCTGGAAAATTAAAAGACAAGAGGAGGAAAACGAACAAATTAAAAACAATACACAACCTTTCAAAAGTCCCCTCCCTCAAATATACTCCTGTGTAGCCGCATGGATTTCTTGAAGAAGAATCACCTCTGCTAATTTTCAAAGATATTCATTCTTGTTCTTAGTATTCCCTTCAATATTTGAATTCAAAATGGAAGAAGTTGTTGCTCATAAGGCCAAGAGGGTTTTATTCAAAACCAGGTTTGGTCAATTCAAGTGATGATCATTCAGAACTTATAATATAAGTATTTAACTGTGTGTAACTAGTTTTTGATAAGTCGTAAGAAGAACAAAAAACCCTGTGATTTAACTGTTAATTGCTAAGTTATTCGATTATTTAGATTTGTAAAGTCCTCAAATATCTAAAAAAAATGTAAAAAAATATTCTGATATAGTTATTATGATGGATAAAATGGATTAAATCAGAAACCAGAAAAATTGAGGAAATTTAAAATGGTATAATATAAGGGTGATTTCTTTGCTAAAAATTGTCACACAATTAAAAGAATAGTAAAATTATAACAATAAATGTTGTGTACTGCACGACGTTTTGGTCAGTAATGTATTTCTGACCAGTATGCACTTGAAAACGGTCAGAGGCATTACGGACTTTCAAGTATCGTTTTTGCAATAAAAATGTATTTATTTGGTGAAGACTTCAATTTCAAATTTAAAAAAGTTAATATCTAGAGAACTATCGACCCAAATAGCGTTACATGTGCATTACTAAATTCAGAATTTCATGATCAACCCATTACAAAAAAAATATCATGCATTTAAAAAAAAATATCGATGATTGTTTGGTAACGGCAGATGGTGGAACAATAAGAATTACGGGAAATATAACTTGAAAATTTTATTAATTCAACCTATCAAACCATTTTTCGCTATTCCTAAAAGGAGAGAAAATAAAACCATTGTTGCTTACTTTTGACGCTCACTTTATAATTTTATTATTATTGTGACGAACGAAGCAAGCGAAGTACGGTCCTGTAGCCCAAGTCCGTTTATGATGTCACGCAATCGAACGCCGACAGAGAGAGAGGTTGAGTCATCCTTCTAGAAGCTCGAGAACGAATGGAACATCCGGAATACTCGGGAACTTTCTGGATCTTAATCTTCCCGATATAAATATCGGGACCGGAATTCACAGGAGTTAGTTACTTTGACGAGTTAAACCGAATCGTTACGTTTGTGAAATATAATTGTGAATATAAATTTCCTGTAGATAAATTATTTAAGTGTTCTAAATAAATTAGACTTAGTAAAATTGTGGGTTTATTGTGAAAAACTCTACATTGGTGTCAGAAGTGGGATATATCGAACCGCAGTGTTTTGAGGAATATTCCTGAAGATTTTGAATGCCGATAACGAGAGCTCAAAGTGAAAAAATGGATCAGGCCAACATGGATTTTTTCAAACAAGCCTTTGAACAATTGTCAAATAAAATGGAGGAAAATGCCAAGGAAATATCATATATGTCAAATAAAATGGAGGAAAATGGCAAGGATATGACAAATAAAATGGAGGAAAATGCCAAGGATATGACAAATAAAATGACAAATAAAATGGAGGAAAATGCCAAGGACATGACAAATAAAATAATATCCATGGAGACTAAAGTTGAAGACAGTCTGAGAATGATAACCGATAATTACTCGAAGCTAGAAAATAGGATCGAAAATGTGGAGGAGATGATAGAAACCATGAAGGATGGAATAGACAAGATAGAAACCATGAAGGACGGAATAGACATGTTAGAAACCATGAAGGACGGAATAGACATGTTAGAAACCATGAAGGACGGAATAGAAGAACAAATACAAGGGAAGCTTGAAGAGCATACCGAGTACATGATGAAAATTATCGAAGATCGATTGTCCAAAATTAACAGACGGTCAGGCGAGGTCAGTAAATGTAATTCCGGTCATTCAATAAAATTAGAAAGCAGTGGAGAGCCAGGCCGAGCGAGGATTAAACCTCCTACCTTTGATGGTAAAACTGCATGGTGCACGTATCAAAAACAGTTTGAAGCTGCAGCTAATGCTAATGGCTGGAACGAAGAAGACAAAGCAACGGCCTTGATTGTCGCATTGAGGGGAGATGCTCTGAATATTCTCCAGATTGTTCCAGCCAGTCAACAGAATAATTATGCAGCTTTGATAAGTAAACTCCAGATGAGATATGGTGATGGACATCTACAACAAGTGTATCATGCCCAGATAAAGAGTCGTCTCCAGAAGAGCTCAGAGACCCTACAGGAGTTTGAAGCTGATATAGCACGATTGGTGCGACTGGCATATCCTACTGCACCGGAAAGCTTCCTGGAACAACTAGCTGTACAGACATTCGTGGACGGGCTGAGAGACAGTGAGACCCAACAAACTTTGCGGTTGGCCCGACCTAAGACCTTGGACGATGCTCTGGCCCACGCATTGGAGTTCGAAGCAGCCAAGCAAGCTTCACATAGGGGCCAGAACAAAATAAGACGTACTGTGGATGATTCCGAGGTTAGCGCTGAGAACATGGAAGATGTTATACGTCGGGTTCTCCAACAGCAACGAACCCGAGGACCCAGGTGCTGGAATTGCGGCAATGAAGGGCATATTCGCCGCCATTGCAAGAAACCTGTCAAGCCTAAACAACAAGATCAGGAAAACTAAAACGGGTTGGTGATAAGGGGCATAAACCGACCTGCCTAGACAATGCCCTAGAAGTTGTCATCCAGACAATCTCGCAGTCCAACAGCGTTTATGTCGACGGTAGAATCGACGGGCGGTCGGTTAAAATGTTAGTCGACACAGGAGCAACCCGAACGATTGCGAGACCCGATATGATTAAGGAAAATATCTTACCGACTACGACACGTCTACGAACTGCTACCGGAGAGGGTGTATTAACTCACGGAAGGAAGAAAATCGACCTTGATATTGGAGGAATGTCATTCAAACACGAGGTACTGGTGGCAGATATCATGGAGGAAGTCATCCTAGGAATGGATGTAATTAAGGGAAAGGGTTTCCAGATAGACATGGGGAACGATGTCCTGAGAGTTGGAAATCTAGAAATTCCATTCCTGGGGAGCGAAGATGCGATGAATAGAGTCTTGCTCACAGAGGACGTTACCATTCCTGGCCAAGCCGAAACAGTAGTGAAGGGGTACTTGGACGGAAAACTTCGCAATGGTCACGTCAGACTAATTGAACCAGCTGTCGGTAATAACCCTGGCAAAGGGCTTCTTGTTGGAAAAACATTGGTGAGAGACAGAAGGGAAGTACCTGTGAGGATTTTAAACACTAATATGTACCCAGTAATTTTAAAAAAGGACACGGTAATAGGGGAAAGCTGCTCAGTATCTTGTGTGACGGGTGGTTGTCAAGATGGACAGAACAACGTACCCAAGAAGACCAAGGTTTCACAAAAAGCAGTTGAAATGCTGACATCCTCCTGCACAAATTTGAAACCAGAATACATCAGTGAGGTGAGGAAACTGATAACTGAATACAGTGATGTATTTGCCATGGACAATAATCAAATGGGGAGAACAAATGTTGTGAAACATCTCATCAATACCGGAAGCACAAGACCAATTCGCCAACACCCGCGAAGACTTCCCATTGCGAAAAGAGAAGAGGCTGAGGAAATTATCAAGGACATGCACGATCACGGCATCATAGAACCTTCAGATAGTCCTTGGTCATCACCTGTGGTTCTGGTCAAAAAGAAAGATGGCAGCACTAGATTCTGCGTCGATTATCGTCATCTAAATGAAGTCACCAAAAAAAGATTGTTACCCCATCCCAAGGATAGATGACACTTTGGATACACTATCTGGCTCGAAATGGTTCTCCACCCTGGATCTGAAGAGCGGGTACTGGCAAGTTGAAATGGATCCCAAAGACAAAGAGAAAACAGCTTTTACCATTGGGACGGGATTGTGGCAGTTCACAGTGATGCCATTTGGTCTTTGCAATGCACCTGCAACCTTCGAGCGACTGATGGAAACCATCCTTCGAGGACTATCTTGGAAGACGTGTCTGGTGTATTTGGACGACGTGATTGTTTTTGGACGAACATTTACCGAACATCTGGGAAATTTAAGAAATGTCCTTGAGAGGCTTCGCGTCGCGAATTTGAAACTCAGTCCGAAAAAGTGTCACATTTTCAAAAAGGAAGTAAAATACTTGGGACACGTAGTATCTGAAGCTGGAGTAAGTGCTGATCCGGAAAAGATCCAAGCTGTACGCGAATGGCCAACACCGCAAGATAAACACCAGGTCAGAAGTTTCCTTGGACTGTGCACGTACTATAGAAAATTCGTGCTTGGGTTTGCCAATATTGCGAAGCCTTTAACAAAATTGACTGAAGAAGGGAAGAACTTCGAATGGGATCTAGAATGTGAAGAAGCCTTCGCTCAATTGAAACATGCCTTAACATCGGCCCCCATCCTGAGTTATCCCCAGACTAAAGGAAGGTTTATATTGGACACAGATGCGAGCAACATGGCAATAGGAGGCATATTGTCTCAAGTTCAAGACGGAAAGGAAAAAGTTATAGGGTACTTCAGTAAAGTCTTGTCGAAACCAGAACGTAACTACTGCGTTACGAGAAGAGAGTTACTCGCTGCAGTCAAGTCCATGGAACATTTCTATAAGTACCTGTATGGAAGGGAATTCCTCTTGAGGACAGATCATGCTGCGCTGAAGTGGCTTCTCCAATTTAAAAATCCTGAAGGTCAAGTGGCACGATGGATTGAAAGACTTCAGGAATACAATTTTACCGTGGAGCATCGTGCAGGGAAGTTACATAGCAACGCTGACGCGATGTCTAGGAGACCATGTCCTATGGACTGCAAGCACTGTAGTAAGCTGGAAGACAAGGAGTGCTGTCGGAGGACTACTATAATGGATGAGAACTGGCTGCCAGACCACCTAAGACGAGACCAAGAGAACGATCCAGAATTAAAATTATTTTTGAAATGGAAATCGGAGGGACGGAGACCTGAATGGGGAGAACTGTGCCAGATGAATTCGACGGTCAAAGCATATTGGGCACAGTGGGACTCCCTCCTCATAGAAGATGGACTACTGAAGAGGATCCTAGAGAACGAGGAAGGTACCGGATCCAGGAATCAGCTCGTAATCCCAAGGAGCCGAGTCCCCGAGGTATTACAGAAGTTGCATGACGGAATCTCCGGAGGGCATTTCGGAATCAAGAAAACACTAGAAAAGGTGAGGGAGCGTTTCTACTGGCTCAACTGTAAAGAAGATGTCAAGGATTGGTGCCGAAAATGCAGACTGTGTGCTTCGGTTAATGGCCCGAGAGGAAGCCGTAGAGCCCCAATGAAACAATATAATGTTGGCAGTCCAATGGAACGCGTAGCAATAGACATAGCTGGTCCATTTCCAGAAACTGAAGATGGAAACAAGTATATTCTGGTTGCTATGGATTATTTTTCTAAATGGGTGGAAGCTTATGCAATCCCGAACCAAGAAGCTGCAACGGTTGCTGATGTTTTGGTCAAGGAGATGTTCTGTCGATTCGGAATACCACTGGAGCTACATTCTGACCAGGGACGAAACTTCGAGTCCAGCTTGTTCCAGAACCTGTGTGAGTTGCTGGGAATTAAAAAGACCAGAACAACTGCACTCCACCCACAGTCAGATGGCATGGTCGAGAGAATGAATAGAACTGTGGGGAAGTACTTGGCCAAGGTTGTCTCCGACCACCAGAGAGACTGGGATAGGTACCTCCATCTGTTTACCATGGCTTATAGATCATCTGTGCAAGAATCAACTGGAGAAACCCCAGCATGTATAATGTTCGGCCGGGAGGTGAGATTACCTTGTGACCTGGAATTTGGTTGTAAGCCTGGAGTAGAGATAGCTGGTGAGGACTATGTGAGCCGTCTAAAGGGAAGGCTCCACTACGTTCACGAGAGAGTCCGGAGAAACCTACAAATTGCAAGTGACCGCATGAAGACCCGGTACGATACCAAGGCTGCGGAAGGAGGATATGAGGTGGGTGATTTGGTATGGTTATTCAACCCACAGAGAAGAAGAGGGCTATCACCAAAGCTACAGAAGAATTGGGAAGGACCTTACAAGGTTGTTAAAAGGATCAACGACGTAGTTTATCGCATCCAAAAGTTGCCCAGGGGGAAGAAGCGCGTGGTACATGTGAATCGCTTAGCAAGATATGAAGCCGACCATGACTCTCAGGATGAGATTGGATTAAGAAGGACCACCACCCAGGCCCCACATCACGAGGACTTGAACTTCGACCAATTCATGGCGAACTATGGGGAGACCGGAAAAGCCAGGTTTGGAATCACCACCGTGCAGCAGCAAGACCTTTTTACGGTCCCGTCAGACTATTTATGGCCCATTGTGTAGCTGAAGACCTGTACATGTCCAAGGGAATTGCCTCCGTCTTTAAGAACAAATTTGGTCGTATATCAGAGCTCTTGAAGCAACAACCGAGCTCTGGTCAAATCCTAAAGTTGACCGATGGTCCTCGTTACCTTTTCTATCTAGTAACTAAGAAGAGATCCTGCGAAAAGCCAACCTACCAAACCATGTGGACCACCTTACTGAACCTTAGGGGCGAGCTGGCCAGACTGGGTGTGAAGAAGCTTGCGGTTCCAAAGCTGGGATGCGGACTGGATCATCTTAACTGGAGGGTCGTACGCAACATGCTGGAAGTGGTGTTTGAGAAGACCGATGTGCGAATACTGGTTTGCAGTTTCAACCCGAAGGACGGCCCAATGGAGAAAACGGTAGCCTGTTATTTCGACCAACAAGGATACTGCCGAAATGGGGACGCTTGCAGATTCAGCCATAATGCACAAGGTGTTCGGGGACCGAACATCTTAAGGAGGGAGCAATGTGACGAACGAAGCAAGCGAAGTACGGTCCTGTAGCCCAAGTCCGTTTATGATGTCACGCAATCGAACGCCGACAGAGAGAGAGGTTGAGTCATCCTTCTAGAAGCTCGAGAACGAATGGAACATCCGGAATACTCGGGAACTTTCTGGATCTTAATCTTCCCGATATAAATATCGGGACCGGAATTCACAGGAGTTAGTTACTTTGACGAGTTAAACCGAATCGTTACGTTTGTGAAATATAATTGTGAATATAAATTTCCTGTAGATAAATTATTTAAGTGTTCTAAATAAATTAGACTTAGTAAAATTGTGGGTTTATTGTGAAAAACTCTACATTATTATTATCTGCTTAATAATACTGTAGTTGAAGTAATTTACTCATTATTCGTATAATACCATCACGACTTATTGTTATGAGTCGTAACAAAGAAAAAAAAATTACACTGTTGTGTAATTATTTTTATATCCATTATTACTGTAATTGCATTATATTCGAGTAGCAGATTTTATGAGATAAATTATATTATCCATATCGTGACTAGCTAATCATTTCAATATTTTATAGTGTCTGAACACATTATTCCAGTTTCTCAATGCGAAGTTTTTTGTTGATCACCATGTAACATTTTCTCTAAAACATACGGAATTGATTCTGCATCATAACCTTTTAGTCTAGTGAACAAGTGCTTTTTAGGTCAAAATTATTAAATATGAAAATAAAAAATTTCAAAAATTCAGGCGCCTGCAAGATAGATCAATGAACAATAATCCGTGGTCCAAAAATATTTATCACATTTTTTCAATTAGTTATCCTTTACTAAATGGTTTCTTTCTAAGTTTTCTCTCCCAAACTCTGAAAAATATCTATAAAAATAAAAAATTAATTATTTTGTGGTTTGCTTCTGCGTAAGAAACCATTTAATGATGAATATACCTCCCACAGTATCCTTTAATGATTACTTAGTTATCCTGTAGTTAATTAACAATTTTTGGTAGCACGAACATTAACATTGCAAGTACGATAATTGTTAAACTATTAATCTGCGAATTTTTTCCTTTCGAGGAGCTATTTTTCAAAGGTCTTAGAATAGATTTTTATTGGAAAATTTTAAAAATTGTAAATTTTTGTTTTGTTATGAACAATTCACTCAAGTGAAAAATTATAAAGCTTCAATTTATAATATTGCTAACACATTTAAAGCTTTCAGTCAAAAGAATATATAAATATACTATTGATCAGTTTTCTTATGAAATTACCCAAAAATGATTTCCAATAATTATTATCTCCTATTGTTTGAAAATTTTTTAAAAACCAATGCGTTGTTTACGAGATAATTCGAAATTTTCTTTTGAAAACATAATTGTTGCCTTATAATTTTTCACTTAAGTAAATTGTTAATAACAAAACGGAAATTAACAATTTTTCAAATTTTCCAACGGGAATCTATTCCAAGACCTTTGCAAAATAGCTCCACGAAAGGAAAAAATCTCAGATTAATAGTTTAAAAATTATCGCACTTTCACTGTTAATGTTCGTGCGACAAAAAATTGTTAATTAACTAACGGATAACTAATTGAAAAGTCGCGAAAAACATGTTTGGACCACGGATTATTATTCATTGATCTATCCTGCTGACGCCTGAATTTTTTCAATTTTTAGTGCTCTTGTTCCTCGGAACAGAGTGCTTATCAATTTGCCCAAATGTCTGTATTTTTCGAATTTTTATTTTCATATTTAATAAGTTTAAATAATATTTCTTCACGAAAGATCCGAAGGGGGCGAAGCTTACGCAAGCCAGAGTACCCGGTTTCGGAAGTATTTTCAACCCTCTGGGAAAATTATAAATATTGGTCCTAGTTCCGGTAGTTGCATCTTTTTTAGGAAATTTCCTCCTCTTTTTGAATCTTTTTTTCAAATTTGAATCATCACAAATAGTTTGAGATATTGGGGAAAACCAAACCCCCTTCTTTTTTTTCACTTAATTTTTGGCGCTGTTCCTCGGAAAATTCATAAGCACTCTGGAATTTGCCCAAATGTTTGTAATTTTCGATTTTTGGCTGAAAATGGTCTTGAACGATTTGGTTTGACTCACTGATCAAGAATCCGTGGTCGAAATCGATTCTGTCCGGCCGTCCGTCTGTCCGGCCATTAACACAATAACTCTCGAACGGAATGAGCTATAGATAGTTGAAATTTTTATAGTAGGTTTGAGGGATAAATATCTTGGTTGAGTTCGTTATTCGGCAAAAATGTTATAATAGTTTCGGAGTAACGAAAAGAAATATTTTTTTTTACATTACAACTTTTGAATTCAATTTTTTAAGATGCAGTTTATCATAAAAATCCATTGTTATCATTTTCAAATCTAACAAGTTAATACTTTCGGAGATATGTTTCAAAGTTTCAATAATACATCGTAAGTTCTATGTATTCACAGAATGTGCATACAGAATCTGTCTGTGATCACTATTCATAAATTTCATCTTTTCTAGCGATTAGAGATTGTCAATTCATAGTTGCTATTTTCTCTTGGAAAGCAAGTATTCGATTCTTGAATTTGTGAATATATACAAGACTGTTGTGATGTAGTTTATGGAGGCAATAGGAAAGAAGAACATAATGGAATCATCAAAAGAAATTACTGTTCGTTGGCCACTGAGGTTAATATTACCTTTTACATCCTGAAGTAGTGAGACATGTTCTTACGTGCAGTATTTTCATAATGTTGCTAGCAAAAAAATACTGCAATATGGATCGAAATTTGTGTATCATCATTTTTTCTTGAGTTAAGGTTCATAATACAGAAAAGAACTATTAAATTTCAAATTATGAAAAGAGGATAGTATGTTATTAATATATTTTGAACTATGAAAATAATTTGCTCATAATCCACAACCTACTCAAATATCAGGAATAAATATGGACAATCTGCTATGATTGTCTCCAGCCTTGCTCTAGGTCTAGACATTTCGATACTTTCCTTAGGTATTTCGAGTTGTGAAAACTTTGCACCGAGTTTAAGTTGCAACAACCCATTCCACGAGGTTGAATCATTGCAGATGGCTCATTTGATCTTGATAAATAAATTTCATGACAATTTTTGAAGCACTAAGGCATGGAAGCATTGCAGATTGCTCTTTTTTTAATAAGATAATTTTTGAAGCATTTTTTTTAAACGACACTTTTTTTAAATTCAATTTCTTTCATGATGCATTTCTATCATAGGAATCCATTGATATAATTCCCAACTATGAGAAACCAATTCTTTCTGAGATATAATTTGTCTGTTTGAACAAGAGCGCCAAAAAGCTCCTGTCCACAGGGCTTGATCTATCTGATTTTATTACTATTGCAATTTTTGCGAGTGGCCTTGGCATTTTCTCAAAAACTGTTTAAATGCCATTCCGAATCGAATGACACCTCAATCTTAATTTTCGGAGAATACGCAAAAATTTTGACCTAAAAAGCACTTGTTGACTAGACTAACTGCAGATGATCATTGTCAAGAATTAATCCACAACAATAAATTCTGTAATGAAATTGAAAAGGCAAAAATCGCGAAAGTAACGATTAACGCACCTCATCTAATCTGCTACAGTGACATTCTACCTGTTCGCCATTGCTGCAAATTTCTCGACGTATGTATGTAGATACAGTTAACTCAGATCCAGTGATCTATAACTGTGGAGCTTAAGTAAATACATCACGGGTGACGTCCATTTAAGTCCCACAAAATGGGATTAGAGACCGAGATAATTGTTATTGATATGATATTGTACTACGGCAACGGCGAAGATATAAATAACCAGATCCCATGTTACCTTCCGTATAATTGAGGGAGATAATGACTCCTGAGATGCAAAGGTATGTTGGAGAAACATGCCAAGAAATGAGAGCCTAACTAAATTGCTTTCTCGAGTAGTTTTCAAAAGTTCGGTCTAATGATAAATTAAAAATTTCAATCAATTGTGCACTGAGTATACGGCAACAAAGCTAACACACCCGCCTGTTGGGCTTAAAAAGTTTCCTAGATCATTGTATTCTCTAGTCATTATTGCGCGTATGTTCTGAGGAACATCGCGTTATAGTTTTGCCCAAATGTCTGTAACTTTCGAATTTTTTGACGAAAATGGTCTCAAACGATTTAGTTCGACTCCCCAATGAAGAATTCGAGGTCAAATTTGATTCTGTCCGGCCGGCCGTCCGGCCGTTGCCACGATAACTTGAGAACGAAAAGAGCTAGCGACTTGAAATTTTCAGGGTGGGTGGCGCATCCCAATACGACGGACAAGTTCGTTAATGGGCATAATCAGCCCAGTGGTTTCCGAGTAATAATTTTGTTTTCAACCAATATAAATCCGATCGAATTGAAACTTGGTGAGTAGTTGTAGAATATGAACCTAAGCACGTTCGTGAAATTTTATGCGAATCGTATCGCTAGAAAATTTAAAAAAATATTTTTGTTGTCACGATGACTTGAGAACGGAAAGAGATAGCGGCTTGAAGTTTTCAGGTTAGGATGTGCACCAGAACGTGACATTTCAGTTTGTTTATGAGCATAATCGGCCAAACGGTTTTAGAGTTATAGCCATCTGAAATTTTCTGAAATTTGGTGGTTTTTTGTTCCTCATTAACTCGACAAATACTGAACCGATTGAATTCAAACATGGTTATTAGTTGTAGAATGCCAACGCGGAAATGTTTGCAAAATTTGGTGAGGATAGCATTTGTAGAAAATTTTTAATAAATCATTGAAAATAAAAAAAAAATTCTATATATCAGTAACTATTCGTTTGAAATTGCTGAAATTTTACAAGATCCTTCATAACCTAACTCTTCTGCCAAGTTTCTAGTTTTAATACGATCGGTTAAATATTGTTGGAGATTCGAGCATTCTTGTGTGAGTTCAGTAGATGGGTGACCGTTTCCTCGATAACTTTCGAACGAAAGCAGATATGGACTTGCAGTTTTCAGGGTAGGTTGCGTATCCGAAAGGGACAGTTGAGTTCATTTTTGGGCATAATCGGTCTAATGGTTTCTGAGTTATACCCACCTGGAATATTATTTCCTTGATAACTCAAAAAATAAATATTCGATCGAATTGAAGCTTGGTAACTAGTAGTAGAAAATCAACATAAAGACGTGTTTAAAATTTTGTAGGAAACATACCCCAAGAAAATTTGAAAAAAACTACAAAAAAAAAAATTTTAAGAGCCGTACTAGTAGAAAATTTAAAAAAATCACGAAAAAAAATTTGGTTCAAGCACTGACGTGAAGTCAGAAGCTTTTGCGCGTATGTTCTATTGTCCATTCTTCTGTATTGGACACCCTTAATCGAATTTACTATGGTAAATTCGTGTCCAATACAGAAGAATGGACAATAGAACATTCGCGCAAAAGCTTCTGACTTCACGTCAGTGCTTGAACCAAATTTTTCTTCAATATTCTGTGTGCAGTACTTTTAGATACCGTGTTATGTATATTTTGAGGATTCCCTACCCTATAAAGCCACTGTTTGTTACCTGTGACTCACCGAAGGAATGGATGATAATGCGCACATTTTCGACTATATATTTTTAGGAGGCATGGATACAAATTCCGAAAGAAATGTACATTTCAAAATCATATTCAATTGGTGGTACAGCTCTCAACATCGTGAAATTAATATATTTTCGAAATTCGTATGATAGTTTTAATGAATCCTATGTACAAAGCGTGCGGCAGAATAAATTGAGCAGTTTTGAAGAGAAGAAGCAAGGGTATATAATGAAACAAATGTTTTTGGCGTGCTGTTCAGGAGAACAGAGTGCATATCAATTCGACCAAGTGACTATAATTTTAGAATTTTTGGTCGACAGTATGCTCAAACATTAGTTTCGATTCACTGCTGGAGAATCGGAGGTCAAAATTGATTATGTCCGGCTGTCAGCACGATTACTCGCAATCAGAGAGTTGAAATTTTCACAGTAGGTGTGGAGTAGAAATGAGCTGGCTAAGTAATGTGCAAAATCCACCGAGTGGTTTCAGAGTTATAGCCATCTGAAATTTTGTTTTTGAAATAACTCGAGAAATACTGATCTGATCGAATTAAAGCGTGGTAGTTCCGAGACGAAGACTTATGCAAGACTTTTAAGGTCATTTTCAATTTTTTTATTTTTCGGCAATTGTGCACTGAGTATACGGCAACCAAGCTAACACACCCGCCTATTGGGCTTAAAAAGTTTCCTAGATCATTGTATTCTCTAGTCATTATTATGTATTAAGTCATCATCAAAGGATACTGTGGGAGGTATATTCATTATTGAAAGGTTTCTTTCTGGGTTTTCTCACCCAAACTCTGAAAAAAATATCTACAAAATAAAAATCAATTATTTTGTGATCTACTTCTGCGTAAGAAACACACGACATATGTCAGAAGCAATCAATTATTACAAATTTCGAATTCAATTTTTTTTAAATGGTGTTTCACCATAAGAATCCACTGATATCATTTTCAACTCTAATAGATTAATATTTTCGGAGATATGATTTTTCAAAATTTCAATATTAAATCGTAACTCTATGATTTCCCAGTATGCTGTATTGAAAATTAACGTCCGTATCTATGAATTTCATGGTCTGTGTTAATACATGTCATCTCATCAACAGTTAAGCGACATGTCAAACAAAGTATGGTTGAATACAAAATGACCAATGAAATAACCTCTGCTATCGTAGATAGCTCTTGGATAATCCATATGATGATGATGATGATGATGGTAAAATACAAGATATTCAAATTGGGTTCAGAATATCTCCAGTAAAAACGAAACTGGAATATTGGCTAAGTTTCAATTGATATAATAATTTTCATTGTAGATTTGAGGAATAAATATCTCGTATAAGTTCGTTATTGGGTAGAATCGGTTAGGTGGTTTCAGATTAATCATTTTTGACACTCTTGTTGAATTTAATTTATTTCATGATGAAGTTCTATCATAAGAATCTATTGATATAATTCCCCACTCTGAGAAACCAATACTTTCGGAGATATGATTTGTCAAAGTTTGAACAAGAGCGCCAAAGCTCCTGTCCATAAGGCTTTCCCACTTTTCTTCTTCCCATACCAATCAGGTGCTGGCTGTGATTCATCTTCAAGAAATTGAAAGATGAGTTTTCTTTCGAGATTGAACGCAAAGCAAATTTTTGAATCGACAAAATCGGGTTAGTTCAGTCAATCTGGCAAAAATTAAATCGTTCCGATACAGAAAAACACCAGTGGCTGAATCTTTGTTAATAGTTGGAGAATGATGTTAGAAAAGGGTTTATTGGGTCGGCCACGTTGGACCGTGATGCGTGTTTTGAAAAACTCAAAAAAATTTTGAAATGCATTTATCTCGTGATCTATGCATTTCACAGAAAAATGTATTCAAGAAATAATGTAGAGGACATCGATATCTACAATTAATCTCATTGGTGCTATGCCGTACAACAAAAAATGCACGCAGTAGGTGGCACTACACAAATTTTCACATCAATTTAACTTATACAAAAATGTAAGGGTGAAAGGGTTAATCAAGTGTGAAATCCATATTTGTACTTTATCATCGTTATAAAATGAAAAAAATGTACATTAAAAGAAAGTCGCTATTGTATGTACCAATAAAATTGATGTTATATAATGATGTTATTGAATTTGTTTTCGTCAACCTAATCCAAATTTCTCGAAAAGTCAATGAAATCATTTTAATTGTTAACATTTTTCATAAATTATTTTATAAGAAATCATTTTTCATAACAAAAATAGAGATTTGAAAACTATTTCCGTTCAATAAAATAATGTATAAAAAAATTTGATCAAAAGCTATAATTATTCATAATAATTTACAATCGCTAATTGGAAATATTACAAACAATGTTATACACAATATAAATTATTACATCTTGATCAAAACAATAAAGATACGTCAGTTATATGCACCACAGCTGTCCTCATACTTTGTGAAATCGTTGTAATGGAATTTTCAAACTTCAGCAAGCTGTAGCTTCAAAACGGTGAGTTGTATGTAAAAAATGTTTAAATAAAAGTTGTTCGTAATATTAAAAGGAACAACATTTACATTTACAATATAGTTGAAAAAAGAAAGTTTAATAGCAAAAAAGTGGAAAAACTCTTATTTTGGAACTTTAGCGCCACCTACTGCGTGCATTTTTTGTTGTACGGCATAGCACCAATGAGATTAATTGTAGATATCGATGTCCTCTACATTTTTTCTTGAATAAATTTTTCTGTGAAATGCATAGATCACGAGATAAATGCATTTCAAAATTTTTTTGAGTTTTTCAAAACACGCATCACGGTCCAACGTGGCCGACCCAATAAACCATTTTCTAACATAATTCTCCAACTATTAACAAAGATTCAGCCACTGGTTATTTTCTGTACCGTCGAAATGCCAGATTGACTGAACTAGGTGCATACTCTTGAACACCAAAAGTCATATCTTACCTGAGCGACAAGGAACGTAAATCTTGCAGCATATTTCGGATCCAATAAAAAAGATCTGTCCACTTTCACGGATAAAATTCCCCCTTCTTCTGGATATATTATAAATGAGGTGTAAACACAAAAAAATATTAATAATATATTTTTTATCGTGGAACCATATAGCGTGAGTGGTAATTAAAAACTCTCAGGGACTGGTTATACGTTATAAAGATTGTTTTATAAGCAATAAAATATCTTTATCATATCATTAGTGGTGAAGGTTCGAACATCAATGAGCCATGAAATGCACTGGCAATATTAAGCGTTAAATTATTTTGGATGTTCAACGTTCATTACCCTCAGAATTTTTTCAGTTAGTTGTTTTCGTGAGCTGATTCTTATCTAAGATACATTTATATCCTCGAGTATCATTGTTATTTTCCTCTGCTAATTTATTTATGTCTTCCTAAACATTGTGAGTAAGGGGGAAATATCACAAAACTGATTTCTCGATGATCCATGATAATGTTGAGCAGGTATCGCAAATTCAATACACTGTTGATAAAAACTATATAGGGTCATTCTTTTAAAGGGACAATTAGCCTTTTATGGGAAAGTGAAAATCATAAGCTCATACAAATTCACACAAAAAGATTCTCCACCTAGAACTACTTTATTTTAATAGTGGCAGTTTTTTACCACTTCCGGTTATATCGGAAGTAGCTGTCAACTTCCCTATTTTAAATAGCAAATCGGAAAACAAGGTATGTTTATTCAGCCATATCTATGACCATTTTTGGAGATGTTTGCATTTTAAGAAAAATTCCTAAGATTACTTTGACTCCTTGTATCTCAGAGACAGTTAGACATAAAACAATAAAACTTTGGGAGTGCCTATGAAAATGCTGTTTAATCAAGTAATCATAATCATTTTTCACAAAAATCCACACATTCATCACGAATGATGAACATTTTTTTTTCAGATTTTTCTAAAAAACTCGTTTTGTTCAAATGGAATGCCCCTTTTTAATTGCAGATAGTAATTCTAGATAAAATTTCCTTTCGATTGACATGGCGTGACCCCTACCTAAAATCAATAGTTTAAAGTTATTTACAGTTTTTACAGAGTTCACTGGCATGTCAATCGAAAGGAAACTTTGTCTAGAATTACTATCTGAAAATCTTGTTCAATCTTCGACAAATCATATCTCCGAAAGTATTGGTGTCTCAGAGTTGGGAATGATATCAATGTATTCTTATGATAGAATTGCATCATGAAAGACATTAAATTCAAACAAGAGCGCCAAAAACCACGAACTTACCCGAGATATTCACCCCTCAAATCACCTCTGCAAATTATATGTATAATTAATTATATACAATTATATATCAATTGAAACTTAGCCAATATTTGAGTTTTGTTTTTACTGGAGCTATTCTGAACCCATCCTGATAAACCTACCAAAGTATATATTTCCATCACCATATGAATTATCCACGGTTATTAATGAATGTTCGTTAACCACTGAGGTTAATATTACCTTTTACTTCCTTAAGTAGTGAGACATTTTCCTATATACAGTATTTTCATAATGTTGCTAGCAAAAAAATACTGAAATATGGATCTACATTTGTGTATCAAACATT
Source organism: Halyzia sedecimguttata (assembly GCA_937662695.2). Classification (NCBI taxonomy): domain Eukaryota; kingdom Metazoa; phylum Arthropoda; class Insecta; order Coleoptera; family Coccinellidae; genus Halyzia; species Halyzia sedecimguttata. The sequence continues at coordinate 18,085,066 of OW569417.2, read as the reverse complement.
TTTTTTTGAGTTAAGGTTCATAGTACCGAAAAGAATGTGTTAGTGGTATGAACTATTAAATTTAAAATTATAAAAAGAGGATAGTATTTTATTAATATATTTTGAACTATTAAAATAATTTGTTCATAATCCGCTAGCTACTCAAATATCAGGAATAAATGGACAATCTGCTATGATTGTATCTAGCCTTGCTGTAGACATTTCGATGATACTTTCCTTAGGTATTTCGAGTTGTGAAAACTATGCACCGAGTGTAAGTTGCAACAAGCCATTCCACGAGGTTAATCATTGCAGATTGCTCATTTAATCTTGATAAATAAATTCAATGACAATTTTTGAAGCATTAAAGCACTGAAGCAATGTAGATTGCTCTTTTTTTCAAAAGATAATTTTTGAAGCATTTTTTTTAAACGACCTTTTTTGGCGCTCTAGTTTCTTGGAACTGAGTGCTTTTCAATTTGCCCAAATGTCTGTAATTTTCGAATTTTTGGCTGAAAATGGTCTCAAACGATTTGGTTCGACTCACTGATCAAGAATCCGAGGTCGAAATCGATTTTGTCCGGCCGGTCCGGCCGTCCGATTACTCTCGAATGAAAAGAGTTAGAGAATTGAAATTTGCAAGGTGGGTTTGGAGCGTAAGTATCTCGGTTAAGTTCGTTAATGGGCCAAATCCATCGAGCGGTTTCGGAGTTATGGCCATTTTCAGTAAAATACATTTTTTATGAATATTTCCAAAACTGATCACTCGATCTATCTGAAATTTAGGATCAGATTGTAGAATCATGACCTTCATACGTATGTGAAGTTTTGTATGGACCAGGTTACACAAAGTGTAACGTGGTTCCAGAGTAACGAAAAAAAAAATTTTTTTCAAGTAACAAATTTCAAATTCTATTTCTATTTAAGATGCAGTTTCACCATAAAAATCCATTGATATCATTTTCAACTCCAACAAGCTAATACTTCGGAGATATAATTTTTCGAAATATCAATAATGAATCGTACTTCTATGTTTTCACAGAATTTTATCATTATTCTATCTGATCTTTATTATGTGATCTGTGTTCATACTCGTACATGTCATCCTGTTCTATAAGATAGAGTCAAATTCATTTCAGCTATTTTAATTTGATTTCTTCCATGGTGCAGTTCTCATTCTCAGATTGCTCATTTAATCTTGATAAATTAACTATTACTTGAATTGAATTTCCTTTATGATGCAGTTCTATCATAAGAATACATTGATATAATTCCCAACTCTAAGAAACCAATATTTTCGGAGATATAATTTGTCTGTTTGAACTAGAGCGCCAGAAAGCTTCTGTCCACAGGGCTTGAACACATTTTTTAAATTTAATTTCTCTTATGATGCAGTAGTTATATCATAGGAGTCCATTGATATAATTCCCAACTCTGAGAAACCAATACTTTCGCAGATATAATTTGTCTATTTGAACAAGAGCGCCAACAAGCTCCTGTCCACAGGGCTTGAACCAATTTTGTTCACATCGCTATTTTCGTGTTGCCTGGGTTAAATATGCATATTTTCTTGATTTTCGTCTGCATATATTCCGTGCCCTAACCATCAACATTGTCTGCGTGATGCTGAGGCCAAGCATTGTCATCAGAACGTCACTTTCAACGAGAATTATTTCCCAGGGACCCTAACGAGCCATGCCATGCACCATACCTCACTCTCGCAAAACCGTCCGCGATATCAAATTCAGATTTACGACCGACTAATGAAATCCTATTAGAACGTCTAAACGGCCGCGAAGTCCTCCACGGCGACCATGCCCATCAAGAATCGACAAATTCCGATTTATCTCGGCGAGTCGTAGCCGCGGGACCGCAATTCTTCTTCTTTGATCGCTATCATCTCTCGCCCGAGTTGGTGCGATTTCGAGCGGGACGGGCGAGAAAGATTATTATAAGTACGGAATTTATGCAGGTTATTACCGAACGAGCGCTAATGTTCTGGACGTGGCGGACGGACTCTCATATTGAATATCGGCTCTCGCCGAGCCGATGATATCGGTTCGCTGCGTATTTCGAAAATTTCGGGCTCGTTCCGTCATGCACTGACCACCCAAAAACATTGTTGGATTCTATTATTTTAAATGAAAACAGGTACAGCATTTGCGGATACGTCGGCAGCATATGACACGGTATGGAAAGATTTGATTTTACATATACTCATTTAACGTGTGAAAAATGGTTCGTTTACTCGAAAATATGACGGATGTCCATTCTCCTGTATTGGACACTCTTAATTCGAATTTAAAAGAATGGACAATAGAACATACGCGCAAAAGCTTCTGACTTCACGTCAGTGCTTGAACCAATTTTTTTTTTCGTGATTTTTTTTAAATTTTCTAGGGGTGCGGTTCTTAACATTTTTTTTTTCGTCATTTTTTCAAATTTTCTATGGGTACGGTTCTTACAAAATTTTAAACACGTATTCATGATGATTTTCTACTACTAGTTACCAAGCTTCAATTCGATCGAATATTTATTTTTTAGTTATCAAGGAAATAATATTCCAGGTGGGTATAACTCGGAAACCGTTTGACCGATTATGCCCAAAAACGAACTCAATTCTCCCTTTCAGATACGCAACCTACCCTGAAAATTGTAAGTCCCTAGCTCCTTTCGTTCGAAAGTTATCGAGGCAACGGTCACCCATCTACTGAACTCACACAAGAATGCTCGAATCTCCAACAATATTCAACCGATCGTGTTAATACTTGAAACTTGGCAGTAGAGTTTGGTTATGAAGGCTCTTGCAAAATTTCAGCAATTTCAAACGAATAGTTATTGATATATAGAATTTTTTTTTTTCAATTTTCAATGATTATGTTAAGATTTTTTACGAATACTATCCCCATGTAATTTTTCAAGAATTTTCGCGTTGGCATTCTACAACTAATTACCATGTTTGAATTTAATCGGTTTAGTATTTTTCGAGTTAATGAGGAACAAAAAACAACCAAATTTCAGATGGCTATAACACTAAAACCGTTTGGCCCATTATACTCATAAAAAAACTAAAATGTCGCATTCTGGTGCACATCCTAACCTGAAAACTTCAAGCCGCTATCTCTTTCCGTTCTCAAGTTATCATGACAACAAAAATATTTTTTAATAATTTTTTTGGAATTTTCTAGACATACGATTCGCACAAGATTTCACAAACGTGCTTAGGTTCATAATCTACGACAACTCACCAATTTTCAATTTGATCAGATTTATATTGGTTGAAAACAAAATTATTACTCGGAAACCACTGGGCCGATTATGCCCATTAACGAACTTGTCCGTCGTATTGTCAAGTCGCTAGCTCTTTTCGTTCTCAAGTTATCGTGGCAACGACCGGACGGCCGGCCGGACAGAATCAAATTTGACCTGGAATTCTTCATTGGGGAGTCGAACTAAATCGTTTGAGACCACTTTCGTCAAAAAATTCCAAACAGACATTTGGGCAAAACTATAACGCGATATTCCCCAGAACATACGCGCAAAAATTGATGCACAGCTGAATTCATCTATGAGGATCATCACTCGAACTATTAGACCTACACATATTAATTGGTTGCCAGTTCTTTCAGACATTGTCCCACCCCACATTCGCAGGCAGACTGTTGTTTCAAATTCTTGGAATAAATCTCATTCTTTTCCTAATTCGTTTCCGATTCTCTCCTACATTCCAGACAATAAGATTCCCAGATTGAAGTCACGGAACCTTTCATGGTCCAATTGTTTTCTTAATTTGAATAAAAGTGACAAGGAAGTTTGGCGGTCTGAATGGATTTCTTGCGATTTATTCAACAAAGATTTAATTTCGGATCCTTCAAATAGAGTTCCGGGGTTTGATCTTCCAAGGAAAATATGGTCTATTCTAAATCGTCTAAGAACTGGTCCTGGTCGTTGCAACAGCATGATTTTCAGATGGAACTCAGTTGAGAGTCCTATAATTGTGAATGCGAGGAAGCAGAGGAAACCGTAGATCATTTAGTTGATAATTGTCGCATATATAGATTCACCGATGGTTTTAGGGCTATCCATAATGTTTCTGAATCTTTTCTAGAATGGGTAGCGAGTTTCAAATCTATTTAATAAAATATAGATTATCCCATTTTTAATTTGTTCGTTTTCTCCTTTTGTCTTTTTTTTTTCCAGATTGAGTTTCGGGTACCTTGGAGAAACTTTTCTGCTTGTTGAAGGAAGAAGCGATAGTAAAGAAAAAGAGGCTCTTCAATATTTATTATTTCAGCATATTTTGTTAACAATTTCAATTTTCATAAATCACAACACTAACGGGGGATAGGGTTCTTTTGCTGAGGTTTTATCCCTAAGTGTTGCTATGCAACACTTTTCCGGTCGGCGGCAAGAAAAGTGTTAATATGCAAAAGATGAATTGGTTACCATGAACAAAAAATTCTCTAATTCAAACGTCATTTATATTCGTTAAAGTTACACTGAATGTACAATTGGTCAATGTTGCATTTCGAAAATTAAAACCATGTAATAATGAACCAGTAGGATTCTGTCTCAGATTCTGTTCAAAAGCTCGTGGTTCACCATCACAAAAAAACAGGGGTGTTATATGTAGATATTCTTTCATTTTTGCCACATCCTGGGTGTTCTGGGCCACCGTGCGACGCAGTCTGAATACACCAAGGACTGAAACAACGTTTTTTCTACGTTAAAAAATTGAACATTTTATATACAAATATCTGCCTGTACCTTGCTGATGTCTCCGGTTACAAAGTGGCTTTTCAAAATACGCCTTACGTCCAGCACATGGAGGTACTCCGGATTGAATATCGGACCGTAGCAAGCGCGGCTTCCTCTTGTGTAGCAAATTGCGCCCGATCATCCTGATAATTTATGGCGATTTGTCTCTCTTATTTATGTGTATCGGACGTGATTTTGCTTTCTGAAGATGTACGCCGTTTTTGAACTCTCGTTGACGCTGGAATCATGCCTGAGATAATAACTTATGAAGACAGGTACAAGGACGTTGCGATATCTTGATAATGAAGATGTAGTGGGCACGGAATTTCCTACATCTGCTTCAACCATCGGACCATCACAATAAGAAGAACTTTGGGAATACTATTCATGTGGCAGTGTTTGAAAAATTCATTGACAATAATAATGATTCTTCAGTTCCTTTCGGAACTACTGTTTGAAATCCTGTACTGTAAGTTTCTCATTTGGAGTGAGTACCTAATACCTGCCCAATAATTTATTAACCTAACCAGCGCTTTTGGGGTTCCAAACCTATCATGTAAGTTGTAAAGTGGGCGATGATGAATGGTATATTTTAAAAATTTAAGTAAAATTATTTTTGGAAAAATTTTATAATATTGATTTAAAATTCCATATTGTAACAACAAATAATTTAAATTTTAATAGTTAGGAAAATTCAACTTGACGAAACTATTAATTTTTCTATTAGAAATGAATTATATGAAAGGCTATTGGATTTTTTTCTTATTAGTAGATTTGTGTAGAAATTATATTAACCCTATACTAAAATAAACTAGAAACTGAAGAAACCTAAAAACAGAAAAAGGCGCTAAGAATTTTTTTATGCAATAGAGATTTGAGTTGAAAAGTAATTAAAAAAAAACACTAAATTAAATAAAAATATGAATAGAAATATCGATTAAGTGAATGAATGGTTATCCTTGATATGCTACGAGTTAGCCCAGGAAAGTAAGTGCTAAAATGGGGTCTAACCTCTAAAACCTGCTCCAGAGCTGGAAATCGTTTTGACACCTTTTGGGGGTCCTGAATAATGAATAGTTTGTGACGGTTTCCAGGATGTGCTTCAGATTTGAAAGCCTAAAAACTGCGAAATAATTTCTGTTTTCAGTTTTCAAAATTACTATAATTCGCGGACTATTTAAAATAATTTTTATGTATTAGAGACGTACAGGACATTTATAATATGCGAGGTGATTTGGATCGCCTGGAAGTTAGGTGCAGTCAGAGCAAACTTTCACTTAACGTAAATAAGTGCAAACATATGAGCATTTATAGACATCATCTTGGCTTACCATTTCGTTTCACTAAACCACATATACAGGGTGAGTCTTTGACCACTGCATTAATTTTAACCAAAGATTCCTCTCATCAAATGAAACACTTTTTTCATTTACCATTTTTCCAGATTCGGCTCAGGTAAATAGTTATAAGCGTTTAAAGATTTCACAATGTGCTAATACACTCCCGCATATAAATTATCTATGACATTGTTGGCGGACGAGAATAAGGCATGGTAACGTGGTTTACAGCTTGATTCGGGATTCCAACGATCAGGGACGGATCCATAAAAGTAGTGAAATTTCTGGAATTTTCCATTTTAAAACATTCAATGAAGAATATCTCGAAAACGGTGCGCTTAAGGAGAAATGAGGAAGAATAATATAATGTTCTAAAACGATGGAATATTCTTGAAATGACTCAAGAAAAACTTTATATGCTTTCTTTATGCTAATTTCGTTTAGTTTTATGAATCCACGAGTCCATAACTAGAAAACCAGTAGAAGTAGAAAATAACTAATATTTGGAAGATATGTATCATAGTTATAGGAAACTTTATGCCAACATCCATTTCATTCGAAAAAAGGATGTCAAAGCTACAAAATTAAAACTGTTTTTTTTTTAAATTTCAACAGCCTGTATCTTTTTACCTGAGCTGAATTTGGAAAAATGTTAAATGAAAAAAGTGTTTCATTTGATGAGAGGAATCTTTGGTTAAAATTAATGCAGTGGTCAAAGACTCACCCTGTATAAACTTAGATAATTGTTTATCGGGACCCCCTATTTAAAGGGGTTAAAACGATTTTGAGCTCTGGAGCAATTTTTAGGGGCTAGAGCCACTAATTTGCCTGGGCTATATATCAAGTTCCATAAATCGACATATTCATCGTTGGAGAGTAGAAAACAGAAGCAAGAAGGAAGCAGAAATATGATTTAGTTTAGTCATAGAATTAATTTCAAGGTTTATGTGCATTAAATTATTATTTTATATTCAAATTCATAATTCGATGATATTATTATTGTTAGACAAAATAAAATTACAATTCAAAATTCAAGAGGTAGAATCTACGCTGAGGAGTATAAAATTCAAGAAAGATGACTATATAAAGGAAATTATTCAAGCTGGTGAACCAAAAATTTGAAGCTTGGTTTCAATCTGTTCGCATAATTTAATATCATACTTTCATCTAACTAGAAAGCATATCAATTAGCGCCCAACGTGGGGCTCCAACCCACGACCCTGAGATTGAGAGTTTCGTGCTCTACCGACTGAGCTATCCGGGCATGAGACGTGCAAATGTTCAATACAATGTTCCAAATCTTTGATTCTATTTTTTTCCAAACATGACATTTGAATTAACTTGAGGTAAATATATTTATAATTCCCCGGCTTCGCCTCGGGTAGCAATTTGCAGGCACGACAACAACAGATAGTTTTTCGTTCTAGGTACATAAATATCTATATTCGCATGTCAAGCAAATACGCACTGTTGGGACACTTAGTATATTATGGCCGATTTGCACCTATGAGAGGATACCCTACAGTGCCCAGCAATCAATATTTCTATTTACTTCTCTTTCATGATTGAGAAGCAACAGACTGACATCGATATAATAAATCAGTTTGTGAAATGTTTATTTTTTTTATTGCAGAAAAATGGTGCTTCTTATACGGCGAGACCAATAGACATAATTGGTTGACGTGACAGGAGTCCCAATTACACACACGCGGTAAAAAGTGTCAAGCACACGCTTCAATGGACTTCGTGTAATGAATGAAAAAGCATCAGACAATAATGTGGTGACACGATTGTGGACGGCCGACAACGCTGAGAGTGTTGGATGCCGCGGAAGCAGTTGGGCAGCAATCCAGGCATATTTCTCCTCGTACATTCGGACTAATAAACTTGTGCAGCGTAATGCAGATGGACGTGCACAACATTTTTCACATTCGTTCGGCGAAGAGACGCGAACATCTTCGCTGGAGCTCTGATTGGGATGATTAACGCATTTTCAGAAATCTATACCAATAAATCATTCTTACGATGGAATAAATTCATTATCTTGGTTAATGTACATATTTATGGAAAATTCCGAAACACATCAAATTCAAGTTTTAAATTGTCATCCTTCTTCGTGAAAATCCGAACCCTTCCTACAACCCCCGATTTCTCAAATATAGAGTATGGGCGTGTGATACATTCTGTATTCAGAAATGTTATCACTTTCATCTTTATTGCAAAACTCAAATTAGGAAAAAAATAAATGAATGTAATTACCACTATTCATTTTGTATAATACTCCCAAATCTTACAAATTACAATAATACTAAACTTATTTGCCTTCAAGATGTGACATAAACGAACTTAACATTGTGTTTTCCAGATGAAAACTACTTGAAACACTTTCTGTGACAATCTTAGTATCTTTAGAACGACTTCGCAAAGTTGTGGTTTATAAATTGTCTCATTTGTGTTTCAAATTGATTAACTTCCATTTTGAATAATGTTTCGATTAACGGAAATGCACGAAATAACAATTTTTTCAAATGAGTGGTTACGGAGATACCACCCAAACGCAAAAAAAGTGAGTGGCTTGTTTCATGAGAAATTTCCGAATTTGCCGCCTATATCCCCAGGGGCAATATTAATAAGTAAAATCGAGAAGCAGTTCCTTGAGTTTGGGCATGTAAGGCAGATTAAAAAAGCAGCTTCTAATACACTGTGTGAGTAGGGCTTCACGCTAGAGTGAGATTTTTCTCGTCTCGTCTCGTTCTCGTCTCGTAAAAGCGAGAAGAGACGAGACGAGACGTTTTCAAAAATATTATAGGCGATACCGAGACCACATACAGCGCACCACGAGAGTCTCGTCACCCACAGAAAACAATTGAATATGAAGAGTTTCCACTATAATTACCAATATATTTTGTCTATATTAAGCATCGATCGTTCTAAAAATACACGATTTTTTAGAAGATGATTGATTTGTTATGACCTTGCGATAATTGAGATTATTTTTCAAGAAAAATAGAATTCACAACATTAAAAACGGATGCCATTATGAATTCAATACTTAATGGACAACTTTTATTGCCCCTAAATCCCAATGCTTCGAAAATTTCGTCTCTATCTGAACATCTGGAGAAATTGCTTCTGTTGTGCTCCTTGTAGTGAAGATGTGAACAATTATTGTATACATCTGTGGAACTACGTATAATAAAACTGGTAAAGAAATGAAGCTATTCAATGTTTCGAAAAGTATTATGAGGAATACGCCAAGAACACCCTCAATGATCTACCCACTGGGAAGGTATTCTTTGAAAACTATACCAAATTTTTCAATTCTATTAAAAAATGTATCGACATCGACAAAACTTTCGAAATATTGGAAAGCTGAGTTTGAAGAATATTTGCTGTTAGAAACAGCAAATAGAAATCAAAATATCTTACAGTGGTGGAGAGTGATGAAAAAGTTTTTCCTACACTTTCCAAGATGGCCGATGATTTATTGATGGCTACATCCATACCTGTTGAAAGATTATTTTCCACAGCAGGTATGATCATGGCAAAAACACGTACATCATTGAAAAATGATGTGATGCAAGCGTGATTATGTTTGAATTCTTGGTCATCGAGTAATTTAAAAGTTGAAATTATCAGTGTTTAAAATTTAAGATAATATGTACAATACATTGTACATGTACAAATATGTTTGTATAAGAGCGTAATAAATATAGCTTTACAAAATTATTCATTATTGTATAACATTTCGTTTATATATTATAATATTTATTATCGTTATTCAGAATTAAGCGAGACGAGACGAGACAACTGTTAACGAGAAGAGAACGAGACTTTAATGAGACTTAATTCTTTGGGAATTGACGAGAGAGAGACGAGATTTTTTATACTCTCGTCTCGTGTGAAGCCCCATGTGTGAGGATTTGAAATTAGATGTGATACTTGACTTTGAAGAAAATCCACATAAATCAAGTAGAGATGCCTCCACAATATTCAATGTCAGCCGTACATCGGTTCTAAACATTTTAAAACAGAATATCCCTATGAAATGATACCTACCCAGGAGCTCTTGCAAGACGATTTTCATAGGAGAATTTATTTTCGTGAACAAGTGTCGGAAATATGCAAAAATGTACCTACGATTTCAAATGAAGAAATCTAATTCAACATACAATATTGGTCAAGAGTTTCATAATTACTTCCATTGATTCGAAAAAGCAACAGGAAACTATCATAGAGTTATATAGATACACTAATGGTGGGTTTCACGAAGATCCGATTAGCTTAATTGTGAATTTAATTCGATGGTTGTATCAATTTGAACTGAAAATCGACATGGAATCGCACTAATTTGGCGATTAAGAGCTGTCAAAGCTTTGTGAAACCCACCGTTGTACTATAAAACACCTGTAATGTATTTCAGGTATATAAGACACCTGGTTGATATAAATAATAAAGCAGTGTATGCCATATTATAAGATTAGATTTTGCACTACAAAATAAATATCACAAGAATCAATTTTCTAATAATTTATTCTTTTAATGAATTCAATATATCTACATAAAAAAATTGGTTCAAGCCCTTTGGACAGGAGCTTTTTGGCGCTCTTGTTCAAACAGACGAATTATATCTCCTAAAGTATTGGTTTCTCAGAGTTTATATCAATGGATTCCTATGATAGAATTGCATCATGAAAGAAATTAAATTAAAAAAAAAGTGTCGTTTCAAGAAAGGCTTCAAAAATTATCTTTAAAAAAAAAGAGCAGTCTACAATGCTTTAATGCTTCAAAAATTTTAATTAAATTTATTTATCAAGATTAAATGAGCAATCTGCAATGATTCAACCTCGTGGAAATGAAATTATCATCGAAAAGTCTAGAGCAAGGCTGGAGACAATCATAGCCGATTGTCCATTTATTCCTGATATTTGAGTAGGTAGTGGATTACGAATAAATTATCTTAATAGTTCAAAATATGTTAATAAAATACTATCCCCTTTTCATTTCGTAATTTAAAATTTAATAGTTCATACCACTAACACATTCTTTTCTGTATTATGAACCTTAACTCAAGCAAAAATGTTTGATACACAAATGTAGATCCATATTTCAGTATTCTTTCGCTAGCAACATTATGAGAATACTGTATATAGGAATATGTCTCACTACTTAAGGAAGTAAAGGGTAATATTAAACTCAGAAGTCAACGAACAGTAATTTCTTTTGATGATTCATTCCATTATGTTCTTCTTTCCTATTGCCTCCATATACTACATCATTAAAATGATCCAATTCTAAATCTTCTGAAACATCATCCCCAATATTTATACATAAATTATTCAATATGTAATCAGTCAATATTATTTTCGGTTTCAAAACAGTCTTGTATATATTCACAAATTCAAGAATCGGATACGTATTTTCAACGTACGAATTGACAATCTCTAATAGCTAGAAAAGTTGACATTTATGAACAGTGAACACAGACAGATTCTGTGTTCACAATCTGTGAATACATAGAACTTACGACGTATTATTGAAACTTTGAAACATCATATCTCGGAAAGAATTAGCTTATTAGAGTTGAAAATGATAACAATGGATTTTTATGATGAAACTGCATCTTAAAATAATTTGAATTCAAAAGTTGTTACGTAAAAAAAAATATTTTTTTTCGTTACTCCGAAACAATTAGACCGATCTTGACCAATAACGAACCTAACCAAGACATTTATCCCTCAAACCTACTCTGAAAATTTCAACTGTCTAGCTCATTCCGTTCGACAGTTATCGTGTTATAGGCCGGACGGACGGACGGACGGCCAGACGGCCGGACAGAATCGATTTTTTCCACGGATTCTTGATGAGTGAGTCAAACCAAATCGTTCGAGACCATTTTCAGCCAAAAATTCGAAAATTACAGATATTTGGGCGGATTGATAAGCACTCTGTTCCGAGGAACAAGAGCGCCAAAAATAATCTGTTGATACATAGGATAGATTTGCCGTTTTTCATTTAAGTACACTAACAGCGACGATACACTTGGAAGCATTCAATGCCAAAAGCGCGAATGTCTTCAGCATTTCAAAACCGTAGTGTGGCCTGATCATCGTTTTCGAAAGTGTTAAGTTAGTGACCTTCTGTGAATATTCAAACAAATTAAACGGTCCAAAACCATCAGGAGCATGCGCAGTTCCATAGTAGTGTTTCTTGACTGTAAACTGCGCATGCTCCAGATGGTTTCAGACCGTTTATTTCGTGAACGCGAACAAACCTAATATTATTGGCAAAAGCAATCATTTTTTCGCCAAATGTGTCGTTCATTGACACATTCATTAATGAAGAATGTGTACATAAGTTTATGGTAATAGTTCGATACATATTTGTTGGAACACCTTAACATTATTAAAAATATTGGGGAAAGTGATCATTTCACCACTGAGAATGATAATGAGGATTATAATTTGTACACAAAGTACAAAAAATGCTTTCATGTGAGTAAACATAAGATAATCAAAATTCTTAAACTACACATAAAACATATATTATCAATTCAAACAAATGATTTCTATTACATTATCATAACAAAACATAATGAACGGATATATTTTCAGTAAACATGTAAAGACTTTTTTCGATTTCGTAACAAATGTCTTCAGTTGCTGGAAATAAATGTGTGGCTTGGAATAAACGTGTGATTAACGGATTTTAACTTCAAGAAATGAATCCATTAGAAGTGGCATTTTATTCGTCTAATTGAACATCCGCTTCTTCTCAATTCAAATAATTCTTTTCTTACTCAAAGAATTGATGCTTCTGCCTTGGAAATTCTAATTCATACCAGTTTTAACCACAATACAAATATCGATTTCAAACTCAATTTTTATTAAAGACGTTTGCCCATGGTCACGTTTTCCATTTTTGTATATACGTCAGATTATCATTTTTGAACGAATGATATTGCATAAGGAACAAAATGTGATTATAAAGGGTGTCTCCGCACCTGTTCTTTTGCTCTTGGTAATGTTTAATTGGGGTCAAAATATCAACAGTATTTCACATAAATTGTTTCCTGAAATCTTTTGTTACTCAGAGACGGGCCCTCAAAATTAAAAGTTGAAAAATTTGCAAGCATTTTCAGTTTATATCTCGGAAGAAATTTTCTTATACACAATACACAATTATAATAGTCGTACCAATATTCGTGTTTTTCTTGAATGAAAAATTGTATATGATTTAAACATATTGTTATGTATTTGTTGAATATCATGATGTGACGTAACAATTAATGATCTCCTTATATAAAATCGATTTTAATGAAATTTTCCTGTTTCTTTTTGGGCGTATGTTCTGGGGAACATCGCGTTATTCATTCTTCTTTTAACGACATATCTAAATCTGATTAAAAATTCTAATACTCCTAGTTATTTGTGATAAATATAAATAATTCAATCCAACTTTTGGTGCGCATGTTCTGGGAACAGCGTGTTATCATTTTGCTCAGATATGTGTAATTTTCGAATTTTTTTGTTGTCGAAAATGGACTCAAACTATTAAGTTCCACCCACTGTTGAATAATTCTACATCAAAATCGATTCTGTCCGGCCGGCAAATTTTTTATTATTATTGTTTTTGCGCGCAAGTTCTAGGGAAGAATGTGCCATGATTTTACCCAAACACCGCCGTCTATTGCTACGATAACTTTCGAACGGAATGAGATACCGACTTGCAATTTCCAGGGTAGTTCTTACAAAATTTCTACCTGATTTTCCTATCAGTTGAATTGCGTTTGTTGCGATGAATTACAGGAAAAATATACAAATTTTAGAGCGAAAATGAATGAGCGCATGATCACAGCTACCAACACAACAGAATTAATTATAATTATTCTGACCATTCAATATTAGAAGACCAAACATCAACCAGTATTTCAGAATTTAACAGAATTTAAATGAAGGCGTGCACTAAATTATTGAGAAATGGTGGTAATAAATAGAGAAAAGCCATAAATATTTGTCATACACGTATATAAGTGAAACATTTGATCTTAAGTTTTCTCCGTTTCCACCGTCTTCTTTATAGAGAATCTACATTTTAAAAAAGGTTGCAATGAATTATTTCAGTTTTTTACTAAGAACTAGGAGTATTAGAAATTATTACGAAATATAAAAATATCGTAAGTAGAAGAAGAAAATACCAAATGGCGTCTTTCTTGGTTTTCTCTCCCAAACTCTCAAAAATATCTATTGAATAAAACTGTATTATTATGTGAATTGCTTCTGCTCAAGAAACACAAGATATTTGTCAGAAGCATTAAATCGAACAATGTTGCCTAACAAACAATAACGAAACAACATCTACGAAGAAACAACTATTTCGTAACGTTTCGGAGTCTAAATCAGACTCTTTCGTCAGACAACGAAAATGTTGAGAATTATCTTTTGTTGATATAGCTATTCTCACATTGACAGTATTTGAAAATCATGGTAACATAGTATTACTTAGCATAGAAATTTCCAAGTTCCAACTCTTTTCTAATAAATTTTGCCAAATATAGTCAATTCCAATAGAGCATTTTGCAAAATTGCATTCTCTGTTCAACAAAATACAAGGTGCCTCCAGTTTCCGTCTAACGTAATCAGATTATGTCATCAGAATCTTTGTATTAAGTACACCAATCCATCATGAGATCTCCTTGGATTGTACATACGCGTTCTGCGATTTTTGTATGTCTCTATTTCTCAAGTTGTTCTTTTGTTCCGACCTCCATACTTCTAGTGGTCTCGATATTTCTCTTGTATAGGATTTACCACAAATACAAGGAATATTATATACACATTTTTTAATTTTTGTTTTTCATTAATGGGTTTGTTTAATTAATTTTTATAGATTAAGCATGTACTCTGTAACTGTTGAGTAAAGTTGATGAATAAATTGCATATTGAAACGCGTTTTTGTCGGTTTTTTATTCATTTTTAATGGATATACACCATGTATACGCCAATTCAAATCAATTTGAGAATAGTATATTCTAAAACAAGGTGCAGAATGGGGTAATATGCGAACACGAATGCGAAATTCGAAATTCGTATTATACTTCCTGGTGACTTTTGTATTGTATCTTGGCAGTTGGTGTGACTGTTACGAAAGTTGACAGATTACGGAATTTGAATTTGAATCGTACGTAGGGAATGGAAATCAGATTTAAACCAGTTTCCTAATGGCATGAATGATTCAAAATTGCAAGATGAAAATCTTTAGTAGGTACCTTAATTTCCAATGAAAATGAAACTTTTTCTCTCAACAATTATTTCACTATATCCAGATTATATTATAGTGATAATTGACGTGTATTGAAATTTGATAGGATCGAATGTCAAAGCTGACTACCACAAAACGAAAAATATAACTAGAAACAATGCGGGAATGAGTTCATTACAGCACTGTTTTTAGTGCTGTAATAAACTCATTACGATACTGAAATAGAGAAAACATTATTCAAATGAATATTTGATGATGTATATTTTGTGAAATCTCCCTCCTCTACTCCAAATTATATTCATCTCTATAGTCAACTAGTTAGTAAAATAGCACGCATCAAAGATATCCCTCACTTTAAATGTCTTGTTTTCAGGAGAATGGATTTGGTAAACTAGAGACCACAATTGAAGATCATGGTATATGGTGCCTAGGAACTAGAAGTATGGTTAAACGGTCCAAAATGGGGACAGAAGCATATGACGATTGCTTTTCGCCATCGACAGTATTGCCGAGATATCCCACAAATACCTCTGTCCAACGAAATTTATCTACAAGAAATATTCCTGAAAATTCCATACCACAAAATGAATTGGCATCGAACTTCCCTGTAAGTTTTACGTACACCACTGTAACACAAGATGAATTAGCGTCGACCAGCACATGGAGCCCAGATACAGAAAATATTTCTCGAAACTCACACACCTTTGTAGAACATCTTGCATTAACAGATTATTTTGATGAGTATATGGTTCTCACTGAGCAGCCAGAACCATTGACAATAAATGATCCTGGATCCCATTTTGTGAATCCAAATACAACAATTCGTGGAAATTACACGAACAACGCTACGCAATTGAATACATTGACAAGAGATATTGCAGGAGGTTCGGTACATTCGAATTCCTATTTGAATCAAAACGAATTAACGAACATTCCAAATATTCATACGAACAATAAGGAAGAATCCACATTGACAAGGAACTTCCCAGACAGTTCTACACGAACTTTTTTCAATCAGGAGGAATTATCAAACATTTTCCAGGAATATCTGAGCATAGTACAACAAGATGCACCTACCACAACTATTATAGGAAATTCTGCTCACTCCAATTTAGATCAAAACGTTTCAAACGTTATTGCTAATAAATTAGATGTTGCATTGGAACACGAATTATTCACAGAAAACATTTTAGGAACTTCTACACAGACTCTCTGGGAACACTGTCCAACCACAAACATTCTTTATAATAACATGGATACCAATGTGCAACATCATGGAAGTTCAGTGAACGTTCCAGAGAATTACGAACAAAGTATCTTGGAAGAAAATCTAATAACGAATATTCTCAATTGTTATATGGAAATTTCCACACATAGTTCTTTAGATCCAGATCCATCAACAACTGCATTTGATAACTACAACCCTTTACAACAAGATACATTGACGAGAAATTTTTCTGGTCCCACACACACCATGCATGAAATGCAAGAAATTGCATCAACAAATTCTAACATGTTCAATGATGTGTTTCAGGGGGACTTTTGTACAGGAATTATTCCAAGTACTCCCACAAACACCTATCTGGAACATAATCCACTAACAAGCATTCTCGATAGTTACTCCACTGCACAGCATAATCAATCGACTGGAAATATTCCTAGAAGTTACACGTACACCTTGGGGGAAGCAATAGCATCAACAAACTTTGACTCATTCGATAATGCAGCGCAACAAGATATTTTTACAATAAAGAATTCTGAAACTTTCGTGAGAAGCTGTTTCGGAGGAAGTTTATTGACAGAAATTCTTAATAGTGACTTAGACACAGTGCAACAAAATGCATTCACAAGAAAGGTTCCTGATGGAAGTTCCTCCCATAATTTGGAGGAAGAAATTGCATTGACAAACGACATATTTGATGATGTGCAGCAAGATATAATTGGAAGAAACATTCCTACAACATCCACCATACCATACAACATTCTTGATGGTAACATGAAAAACACTATGCCACATAATCCATCAGCAAAAAATGTCCCTGCTATTTGCACACACAAATCTTCGGAATGCACTTCCTTGATAACAAAATTTCCTGATGTAAGTTCAGCAGATATAAAAAGGCAACAAAGTAAATCAGTAGAAAATATTCTCGAAAAAAGTATAAGCAACACTCCTGAAGAAGATGAATTGACCAGAGCATTTCCTAAATATAGCACTAACATAGCAGATGAAAGTTCCTTGAACACAATAGCAGAACTTGATATATCAGCAACAAACACTAATGAAGGTTGCGAAAATTCAACAGTTGAACAAAACACGAAGAAACGCCATAAATTACTTAAAAAATCCAAAACAACCACTGGCGACAAACGTTCATCAGTGAAAAACCTTCCTGGGAGTTCCACAAGCTACACAGAGTACGAAACTGCATGCAGTCTCGTGCCAGTCACATTACAAAATCTCGATATAACAGATAATACCTATCAAAACTCGCACCTGGGTACCATGCAAATTGAAGGAAGATACATGGAATATACAACTTCGCAGCAGAATACAAACGATATTAAGTCCAAGAAGCAAAAAAAAGTATTTAGACCCTTACAAATATTTCCCAACAATGACCAGGAGCCTGGACCTTATATTAGATTAACCGAAGATGAATCATTGTCTGAAATATACGGTCAAAACCAAAATCGCAACCATGACCGGAACCAAAATCGCAACCATGACAATCGCAACTACGATCAAAATCCAAACCACTATTACAATCAGAAATACTGTTATAATGAAAACAACAAACACAATAAAAATCACTATTATAAAACAAACCAAAATTATAATCAAAATAAGAATTCAAAGCAGAAAAAGAAAACCAATGAAGAAAATAAACAAAATAACAATAAACACGGAAAAAAGAAATGATATTTAAGAAAATAGAACTCTTTGGACTACGCTTTTCATAAAGTTTAGTCTCAGTTGTAAAATACAAAATCCAGTTTTGGACGCGTGACAATGTGACATTGCATCCAAAGATGTAACGAATTTTTAGCTCCATGCCACTACAGAAAACGCTGCAAATTTAAAACTTATTCATAGATTCGACTGATTTTTCATTGACACTAAATATATCGAATTTTGAAAATATTTATAAACATATGACATACAGAGGGTGAAGGTACCACCCTGTATCAGCGAGGAGTACGAGCATACATTTATTTTTTCTGTAATTAGATATTCACAATTTTTTTGTTGCAAACGATAAATCTAAAAACATATCGTTCATATTTGAAATTTATGGTTATTAGAGGTCCGTTTCATCAAGAAAACAAAATATTAAATGTGTCCTTAACACGTATAATCTCTATAATATCTAGAAGGAAAATAAAATATACGGGAGAAATTATCTTAGATTAAGCACAGTACATACATTTACTAAGAATGTACTGCATGTCCCAATAACTCCCAAATAAATATTATCTATTCCCATTCGTTCCTACGTTCATTGTAATCTTATTTTTACCGAGATTTGCAAAAAAACCCTAATAATAACACATAGAATTTTCTAGGAAATCTCAGTTCTTGTAGTTCCCCTGATAATGTCACTTTCCTCGAACCTTTGCTAATCTAGGCACCAAATCCTTTGAAACTCTTCTCTTTCCTCCATAATAGATGTTCTTCGGGAAATGTAGGATTCTTTTAAGAATAAATGTATATTATATTCGATCTCAGATCTGTATACCAAAGATTTGGTAAAGAGCCGTGATGAGGCTCGCTGATCTTGACAACTGTATGCAGGTGATTTTAGTGAAATGGTTTATTGTAATAAACTCTACCTCGCGTTAAAATAATGAACCACCTTTCAAAACACCATGACCATCTGTATATAATATTATTTTCACCTGTCCAGAATATTTGTAAATATATGTAATATATGTATGTGTGGAATGGCTGTATTTAAACAAGGATATTAAGAAGAAAGAAATATATAATTGGCAAAACGAGTTTTCCATCACTTACTTATCACATGAGTCACATCGAATTTTAATTGTGATTTAGATCAGATAATTATTATTACTTACTGGCATTTATATTATTGTTTCCTGTACACAATATAAATTATCATCTATATTACCTACATACGAGTATCTATATTTTCTGCAGTATTTATGACTATTGCCCTCAAAAAATTTCAACCAATCATATTAACGCATATGATACAGATCACTTAGCAACGAACCAACATTTTTGAATATCAATGCAGCGTGAGAATATCCAGGTATTTGCACGTGTGCTTTAGGTGGATATTTTTATGATGTTTCGATTTATTACCATATTTTCCTTCATAACTGTGATGTGACTCACCATGGTAAATTCGATTAAGACTGTCCATACAGGAGAACAGACAATATAATTCACCATGGGTACGGTTCTCACAAAATTTTACACACGTCTTTATCTCGATATTCTACAACTAGTTACCAAGCTTCAATTCGATCGAGACCTCATTCGGATGCACAACCTACCCTGAAAATTGCAAGTCCCTATCCCCTTTCGTTCGAAAATTATCGAGGCAACAGTCACCCATCCAGCTACTGAACTCACACGAGGCTGTTTGGATCTTCAAAAATATACATTCGATGGTCTGCAAACTTGGCTCTCGCAAAATTACAGCGATGTCGGACGAATAGTTTCTGATAGGTATATAGAATTTTTTTCGGTGATTTTCAATAATTTTTTAAAAATTTTCTTGTGATAAGGTGTTCACGAAATTTTCAAGAATTTTTCGAGCCAGCACCTAGTAGTCATGTTTGAATTGGATTGGTTCCGTATTTTTCCAGTTATTGAGGAAATTAAAACCAAATTTCAGATGATTATAACTCCAAAACTGTTTAGCTGATTATGCCTATTAACAAACACAAATGTCGCATTCAGACGCACAACCTACCCTAAAAATTGCATGTCGCTATATCTTTCTGTTCTGAGGTTTTCGTGTCGTAAATAATAGTTTTTAATAATTTTATTGAATATTTCACAACCGTCTTTAAATTTTTTGTATTCTACAACTTGCTACCAAGTTTCAATTCGATCAGATCTATATTGGTTGATGACAAAATTATTACTTGGAAACTGTTGAACTGATTATGCCCATTAACGAAATTGTCCCTCGTATTTGGATGGGCCACCTAACCTGGAAATTTCAAATTGCTATCTCTCTTCGTTCTCAAGTTATCGTGGCAATGGCCGGCCGGACAGAATCAAATTTGACGTCCAATTCTTCATCAGTGAGTTGAACCTAATCGTTTGAGAACACTATCGCCAAAAAATTCGAAAATTAAAGACATTTGGTCAAAATGATAACGCGATGTTCCCCAGAACATACGCGCAAAATGTTTCAGATTGTGCATTACCCCATCAATACAATATCCAAATTTCAAATAAATCCGTTGATAAGTTTTCGATTTATTTTAATTCAACCCCCAATTTTCTACCCTTTATTTCAAACGGGTCCTTCGAGGAAATATTTGAGGGCTATATCCTAAACTTCAAGTGGGGTTAAAATCAATGTTCTTACTGCAAATATCCAAACATATTTTAAGGAATTAATAAAATAAATTGGAGAATAATTTTTAAACAGAAATTCATAGTAGTTGTTGGTACAACAATTGTGTTTCCCAGATAATTCCATCTGAATTTACTCAATTTGAAATATTGGGGTTCACAGGAAAAACAAATTATTACTTTTGACATATTTCCACAATCATATATTTATTAGTCGCAAACAACAGACATTCTAAGGTGAAAAAACGGCTTATTAAAATTGACTCATATTCCAAATGTCAACAGGTTGAGTGGCTATAGAGAAAGGCTATATCGCCACATCACAGCACCAATCCATATAGTGTGCATATTTTAGATTTTCTCGGCAGCCCCAATAACATTGTGAAAAAATGAATTCCATGAAAATATATTCAGTAGTTCTTCGTATAATTTTGGATGAGGTTAAGAATGAGTGACCCTATATTTTTGAAAGGATTATATCACCCCACTATTTTGTGAATACCTTGAATGACCTCGAAAATCGTTAAATTTATAAATTCATATACCCATAACATATTTGATTTATGTATACTCTATTTACTTTTATAAAGTCTTCCGGTTGGCCATGAAATTTAGACACATTTCAGCATGAATATTTTGAAAATGTTTGGTTGTGCTCATTTTCCTGTCAGATAACTACGCAACGTTGTCCTCTCTACATAGATGTCGTAGTAATTACGTATTTTTCACAATGTGTATTTTCTCTGGAAAAATAATGAATTTGAGAAGATATTATATTTATTTATTTATTTTCATAAACTGGAACCCCCACAGGATATATCTACCCAATTACAGGGGTTCACTACAAACCAACATCTTATTATTTATGAGTTCAACAATTCCAAAGACCTGGTGACTGTTGAAGAAAATGTTTCATCTGTTGTTACTTGTTACATTTCACGTATATAAACTGGTTGGAAGATTCAGTTATGCTATTTTCTTGTACGGAAATCAGGAATCAAGTGTTGGAATTTTAATGAAAAATTAAGGATACAGTACTTTATGATAGTTCATTTGAAAAAAGAATAACAGTACCTGAATAACCCGACAGGAAAACTTCGAAACGAACAGATGTACCTATGGAATTACCCACTTTTCAAAATTCTCAAGAAATAAGCCAACAGAAGACATTTAAATACTTTGTTGCACAACCTGAAATACACCAGTTTCAACATGTAGTAGTACTACGAAACCCCGAGTTACTGTTAAACCTTAATGAAATAATAAGTGATAGGATAGAAAACTAAGTAATTTCATTCGAGAGTTCTACATATCCTAAGGCAGAATGAAGTTTTCCTATTGCAGATTTCAGTTCTTTATAGCACTCCCTGATTCTTTGCCTCTGCTTCAAAATTGCTTTCGGCATTTTTAATTTCAAAGCGAAGAGTTCTTTATTATTCGAAGATAATGATGATCTGTGATAATATTTTATCTAAGATGGAACAAAATGTTGGTTCTTGAGAGTCGAAATTGGCAACGTCTCAGAGAATTGTTTTGA
This sequence comes from Halyzia sedecimguttata, assembly GCA_937662695.2. NCBI lineage: Eukaryota > Metazoa > Arthropoda > Insecta > Coleoptera > Coccinellidae > Halyzia > Halyzia sedecimguttata. Next base: position 18,062,634 of record OW569417.2, on the reverse strand, counting down.
CATTGACGATATTTCAGGAGTGCCAACCTGCCTTAGTTTTAGTTACAAAAACGTGATAGACCAATATCATGGCCAACCGGGAGACTTTATAAAAGTGAATGGAGTTATATTCTATTCTTCTTCGTAGGATCCTTACTGTTGTTAGGTCCAGAAAAGAAAATTCAAGCTGAGTGCATCGGAACCAACTTGAATGTACATATCTAGGTATTGTACCATTAAGTCCGTAATATACGATTCAAGCTTTTAAAATTATCAACTGCTCAATAAATTCCAGAACAAGTCGATAAAATAACTGGATATTGTGCAATAAAGATTATATGAAACTTTACTTATGGTGTTGGCTCTGGAGCTTGAATTCACTCGTAGGAAATGCACTGAACGATCTGAAACATTCCGATTCCATAAAACAATCGTCTCATTTCACTCTGGTCATATTCACTGGTGATTATAATCTTACCGTTTTTTTTGTGAAAATTACGACTTTTTAACGTCGCAAAGAGTTGACATCGCCTTCCAACGATTGCAATACCTTTCGCGGTTTATAATTTTAATGGATCTATGCATTTATGTTGTTCTAAGTCAATATTCACAAGACGCGAATGGAATTATTCCTTAATTTAATCTTTATTCAAGTGATGCGATTTCAAATAAGTATATTACAGATACCATCGCTGTTACTCCCGTTTTCTTGACTAAAGGTGACCTAATTGCATGTGCAATAGCACCCTATACCATAACGCCTACTGTCTGGAGTACATGACGCTCAATATCGAACTGAGGTTCACGTCTTTCTCCCCGACGTCGTCTAACCCTTCTTCGGCCATCATGTGCACCCAAGGAGAATCGAGATTCATCAGAAAAGACGACCTGATGCAATTCCACATTCCGATGTTGACGTTCTCTGCACCACTGTAATCGTTGCCGGCGATGCTCAACCGTCAGAGGTAACGAAAGATGGGGCCGATAATGCTGCATTCCAAAAGACCTTATCCGGCGGTAAACCGTTCGGACAGTTACAGGATGGCCTTGTTCTCCTGACCACTCATCAACCAAAGATCGGGTTGTCGCAAATCGGTCACTAATAGCCATAAGTCTTAGACGTCGATCTTGAACTTCATTTGTGCCCCTTCGACTTCCGGTGCCTACTCTTCGTCGATTTTGGGCATTATCAAACCACGCTTGACAACATCTCATAACGGTAGTTGGATTTCTTTTCGTATACGGTTAGCGAATTCTCGAAACGACAACCCCGCCTCCCGTAGACCAATAATTCGACCTACTTCAAATTCACTTAGCTGGCGATAAATACCGCGTACACGTGCTCTAGGCATTTTAACAACAACTAAACATCGACTTTGGATCTCCTCGAACAGCTGGTATGTTTTAATATAAAAAAAATTTGCAAAAAACTACAATATGTAAGTAACAAATGACGTGAAGTCAGAAGCTTTTGCGCGTATGTTCTATTGTCCATTCTTCTGTATTGGACACCCTTAATCGAATTTACCATGGTAAATTATGTTGTCCATTCTCCTGTATTGGACACTCTTAATTCGAATTTACCATGGTAAATTCGAATTGAGTGTCCAATACGGGAGAATGGACAACATAATTTACCATGGTAAATTCGATTAAGGGTGTCCAATACAGAAGAATGGATAATAGAACATACGCGCAAAAGCTTCTGACGTCACGTCAGTGCTTGAACCAATTTTTTTTTTCGTGATTTTTTTTGAAATTTTCTAGGGGTATGGTTATTAAAATTTTTTTTTTCCTCATTTTTTTCGAATTTTCTAGTGGTACGGTTCTTACAAAATTTTGAACACGTCTTTATGTTGATTTTCTACCACTAGTTACCAAGCTTCAATTCGATCGAATATTTATTTTTTCAGTTATCAAGTTTCTAACGATTAGTTACTGATATATAGATTTTTTTTTTTATTTTCAATGATTTATTAAAAATTTTCTACAAATGCTATCCTCACTAAATTTTGCAAACATTTAGCGTTGGCATTCTACAACTAATAACCATGTTTGAATTCAATCGGTTCAGTACTTTTCGAGTTAATGAGGAACAAAAAACCACGAAATTTCAGAAAATTTCAGATGGCTATAACTCTAAAACCGTTTGGCCGATTATGCTCATAAGCAAACTGAAATGTCGCGTTCTGGTGCTCATGCTAACCTGAAAATTTCAAGCCGCTATCTCATTCCGTTCTCAAGTTATCGTGACAACAAAAATATTTTTTATTAATTTTTTTAAAATTTTCTAGCCATATGATTCGCACAAAATTTCACAAACGTCCTTAGGTTCATATTCTACAACTACTCACCAAGTTTCAATTCGATCGGATTTATATTGGTTTAAAACAAAATTATTACTCGGAAACCGCTGGGCCAATTATGCCCATTAACGAACTTGTCCGTCGTATTGGGATGCGCCACCTACTCTGAAAATTTAAAGTCGCTAGCTTGTTTCGTTCTCAAGTTATCGTGGCAACGGCCGGACGACCGGCCGGCCGGACAGAATCAAATTTGACCTCGAATTCTTCATTGGGGAGTCGAACTTAATCGTCTGAGACCATTTTTTTCAAAAAATTCGAAAGTTACAGACATTTGGGCAAAACTATAACGCGATGTTCCCAGAACATACGCGCAAAAATGTTCACATGAAAAAACGTTTACGATTTTTTTCTCCGAATGTTAATCATTTACTCCTTGCTTTACTATCAATGTTTTACCAAGAAAAATTGAAAATTCAAACAGCTCCTTCTGGGTGTTGCAGTTTCTTTGTCAGTTAGTATAATTTTATTGAAATTCATATTTTCATTATTTAGAGGGTTTGCCACCCCTTTACTTTACTCTTTTCATCAATTAACTGAATCTCTGGATATTGAAATGGACACAGAATTAGCATCAATCTCCTTAATCCGCACCAGTAATTATTACTCATTTTGCTAAAATTAGAGGACGACTCGAATAACCATCGGCCCTTATCTAAAGCTAGTATCTCGAACTACATACGAACTGCCAGAATGCCTGCCTGGAAGTTCAGTTCCGGGAAGTAAGATGAGATTGTTTTGGAAGAATTTGTGTGATAATAATTCTACCGAGATCATTAGTTTGTTCGGTTGTTCGACTTAATTTCATATTGTTATGTCAGCGCATAAGCGTAATTAATGCGCATTAGGGACTATATAGTTGTCGCAGTGGAATTTTGATATTGATATACATGGGTACCTGATACACAGGTTGCGCACGAGTATTGGATAATCGTATTTATGATTATACTAGTCGTTTTGGTTTAATTGCTTATTTTCTTAAGCAATTATAATATCAGATTAGATATACGAAAAGTAGAATGCATTAAATTTACTCCCATGTTTATATACTAACTAGTGACCGACCGAAAGTTCGGTTTCGGTTTCGGTTTCGGCCAGTTTCGGCCAAGAAATCTAGTTTCGGCCCTAGTTTCGGTTTCGGCCCAAAACGGCCGAAACTTTCGGCCGGGCCGAAACTTGACTGTTCGTGAATTGTCCTGGTCGTTTGGCCAGGAGTTATAAGTAGGTATACATAATTGTCGTACAAGATATTGTAATCTATCTTTGTTTAGACTGAGAAATCATGAGAATTCACTTTAATGATTATTGATTAGATTACATAGGGTGATTCCAAATAAGACGTGAAACTGGGAGGAGGAGTTAGTATGACTCATTAGCTGTTGTTTAATCCATATTTATTATTAACCGAGAATCAACAGTTTTTGGAGTTCGGGTGATTTTTGAAAGATTTCTGAACTTAGTTCATATTTCGTCAAGTTTTTCTACGTTGAGCAAATTTGATGATAATTTTGGTTTATTTTTATCAGAAAAGGATATTATATGTACGAAAAAAGCAAAACTATGCTGTATAATAGGTTGAAAAAGAATTAGTATGATTTGAAATGTGGTATATGAAAAAATGTAATATCAATTTCTAGTATCAATTTGTCTGCAACTTTCGAATTTCACAATTTAGTATGCCAAAATTATTTTAAAAACTTGTCTACTTCGTTCTTCATTCTCTGAAAGATTTCGTTAGATTGCTTAACTAGTTTCGTTTCAGAAGATTTTTTATAAGCAGCCTTTGGAATGTCCGGTATATAAAATAGTGAATATGTATCAAAAGACAGCGTGAGTAAATTTCCGGCGGAAAATAACAACTGGAGACATCAGCAAGACGGCACGTGCTTGCTTATGGAATGGTGGAACATAATTTATGAATACATTTTCTAATGGAATTTCGAGCTTAGTTGCAACAAAAAAATATTGAATTCGGTATTTTTCTCTATCTACTTCTTAAATCCCCTTTCAAATCATTCCAAATCTTTTTCAACAGAACCAGAACTCAAATATCTCGGAAACTGTTGATTTTCGGTCATCAATAAAAATGGCTCAAACCACAGCATATGATCCATACTAACACCTCCTCCAAGGTTCACGTCTGATTTGGAATCACCCTGTATACTTCGACTGATCATTTTGATAACTTGGTAAAACCAAAATAATAAATAAAGGTCTCAAAAAAATTGACTTTATTTTATTCACCACTCCTCAACTGTTTTTTATGTATATGCAAATGAAATTGTAAAAAATACAGTAGATTTCTGTATGAAATATGAAGTTTCGGTTTCGGTTTCGGTTTCGGCCGAAACTGAGACCCTGGCCGAAAGTTCGGTTTCGGTTTCGGCTGAAAAACCAGTTTCGGTCGGACACTAACTAACTGAAAAAGAAACTGCAACACCCAGAAAGAGCTGTTTAAATTTTAATTCTTTTTTGGTAAAACATAGATAGAATATCAAGGAGTAAATGATTAAAATATGAAGAAAAAAATCGTAAACGTTTTTTCATGCAAACATTTTTCGTTACTTTCATATTGTAGTCGTTTTTTGCAAATATTTTAAATTTTACAACAAACCAGCTGTTCGAGGAGATCCAAAGTCGATGTTTAGTTGTTGTTAAAATGCCTAGAGCACGTATACGCGCAATTAAGAGGGGTTACATGGGTTTCGTCGGGTAAAAAAGGCCTATTTACAATATTTTTTTTTTCTATGTAAAAAATTTTTTATTTGATTCAAACTTTTTTCTGTCTTATAGATACATATTTAAAGAATAATTTCTGAAATTTTCAAAAAAAAAAAATTAAAAAAATTAAAACTCCTCCTTTGTGACGTCATTTCCGGTGCCCCTCGGAAAAAAGGTGCGTCCGCGTTGTCAGCATAACTCCTGACAAAATAATCTAAAATGAAAAAACAAAAATACGTATTTCAGTTAAGACCATAAACTCGTGCTTGAACGAAGGAAAGAAAAAAAAAGTAAAAATTGGAATGCACAGATCTCCCGATCTTTCGCGGTGGACAAACACATTATTAAGAAATTTATAAAAAAAAATTGTAAACCCTTCAAATTTCAATCACTTACTCCTTGCTGTACTATGTTTAACCAAAAAAAACTTAAAATTTAAACAGCTCCTTCTGGGTGTTGTTGTTTTTTTGTCAGTCAGTATAATACTTATAATATTTTGACGCTCTTGTTCCTCGGAACAGAGTGCTTATCAATTCGCCCGAATGTCTGTAATTTTCGAATTTTTGGCTGAAAATGGTCTTAAAAGATTGGGTTCGACTCACTGATCAAGAATCCGTGGTCAGAATTTATTCTGTCCGGCCCGCTGGTCCGGCCGTAGACACGATGATTCTCGAACGGAATGAGCTAGAGAGTTGACATTTTCAGAGGAGGTTTGGGAGATAAATATCTCGGTTAGGTTCGTTATCAGCCAAAATAGGTCAGATGGTTTCAGAGTAACAAAACAAATTTTTTTTTCATATTACAAATTTCAAGTTCAATTTTTTTAGCATAAAATTTCATCATAAGAATCCATCGATAACATTTTCAAGTCCAACAAGCTAATACTGTGATTTCACACAATGCTGTTATCAGTAGTAATAACCCAAGGACATTGATAATTGTTCGAAAAAATTTTATGACAGATTTCGAAAGCTTGTTGCTTGGAAACAGATCGACGCCGTAGGCGGAGATCTGTTGCCTACAAGCAACAAGCTTGAGAAAGTTGTCATAAAATTTTTGAGCATTTATCAATGTCCGAGGGTTATTCGGATAGAAAATTTTTTGCTAGTTATAGAAAAAATGCGGAGCCAAAACAATTTATTTAAACGTGCAATTAACAAAGGAGCAATTAGAAAAGTTGAATGACATTTCGAAATATTAAATATTTGAAACTTCATAATCGAAATAAATCAATACATGTTCATAGCAACGTGAAAACAGCCCATGGTCTGTTATCGATGTAATGTGATTGGGTGAAATTGTTCATATGATACAAAATGAGGAAATTTGATTGGTTGTTGGAACTGTCAAAAAATTTTCGTAACAATGAATTTGATGACCCGTGTTCATACATATATATCATACAGAATATACTCTAGGTAAGATATATTCTATGTGTCGTCATTGTCATATACCTATTAGTGTTCTGTGATTGTCATCTCATTGAGAAATAGAAGGTATAGTCTCTGTCTACAGATAAGAGATTTGAAACTGAGTATTATGTCATATTTATTTCTAGTACTATTCAAAATTCTTGATATAAAATATCTCCTGTTCTAGAAAACAAAGTATGATTGAATGCATAATGAACTAGGATACAATCTCAGCTACCATGGAAAGCTCTTAGGTAATCCATATGATGATGGAAATATATACTTGTAAGTTAATAAAATTGGATTCAGAATATCTCCAGTAAGAACAAAACTGGAATATTGACTAAGTTTCAATTCATATAATATATATACTTTTTAGAGTAGATATAAGGAATGAGTATCTCGAATAAGTTCGTTAATCGGTAGAAACAGTCTGGTGGTTTCGGCTTAATAATTTTTGGGATTGTTGTTTTTTTTAAATGATAATTTTTGAAGCATTAAAGCATTGAAGATTGGTCATTCAAACTTGATAAATAACCTATTATTTGATTTCAATTTCCTTTATGATGCAGTTCCATCATAAGAATCCATTGATATCATTCCCAACTCTGAGAAACCAGTACTTTCGGAGAATGCGTTTTATAAACTGGCCACTCAATTTCAGAAAATTCGGTGAATGATAAATTACAATAAATTATAACTAGGAACACTTGAAGGTATCGAAATGTACAAGGGAAATTAGTTTTACTCAATAATAGTAATAAGGAGGGGGATGGCGGGGATGATCTCCCCCAATGTTGAACGGAGTTGGCAAATATTCAAATCAGTTGGAAAAATTTTATAGCAGTTGGAAAAATGTCATCATTGGATAATTCATGAATTGAACTGACTGCCCCTACCTACCCTGAAAATTTAAAATCGTTATCTCTTTCCGTCCAAATGTTATCGTGGCAACAGCCGACCGGATGACTGGCCGGACAGAATCGAATTTGATCTCGAATTCAGAATATACATATAGGTAGGAATTTTTGGCAGTTAGTTGTTAGAAGACTTATGAAAAAGGTGGAAATATGAGAAAAGTGATAGATGTAGATGAATAATTGAAAATTGATAATATACCTTTATTTAAACTTTGCAGCGTTTTTTGGCGCTCTTGTTCCTCGGAATACAGTGCTTATTAATTTGCCTTAATGCCTATAATTTTCGAATTTTTGGGTGAAAATGGTCTCCAACGTTTTGGTTCGATTATGTTCGGCCGTCCGGCCCTTAACACGATAACTCTCGAACGTAATGAGCTAGACAGTTGAAATTTTCAGAGTAGGTTTCAGAGATAAATATCTCGTTTAAGTTCGTTATTGTAACCGAAAGAAAATTATTTTTACATTACAAATATAAAATTCAATTTTTTTTGAGATGCAGTTTCATCATAAGACCATTGATATCATTCTCAACTCTAACAAACTAATACTTTCAGAGACATGATTTTTCAAAATTTCAATAATTAATCGTAATTTTATGATTTCATAGATTGCTCTAATTATAATTTGCTGATATATGTAAATGCAACATTTGAGGTGAGTCATAGAAAAACGTTTTGAAAATTTACTTAATTTTTTTTGATAGGAAATAATATACCTTACTGTGAAATTTAAAGATATATTTTTAAATTATCTGGGATATCGCATAAGCAAAATCCAATTAACACTCGATCCTACGTTCACCGCATTCCCAGACCTACTATGCAACTTTTCCCAATTTCCAATTGACCATGATCACCCATATAGTAAACAAACATTCGATTTTCATAGCAATCATACTCTCAGTGTCTCACAAACTGAAACCCACACTTGCTAAATTCCTACATCTATTTTTATAACCATTTTATTCTGGTCCGCTAAATCATCACCTAATTTCATTAGTTCTATTATTTACCAGTGATTAACTAGATCGGAAATAAAAAGTAATTGACTCATCGTCACAAGTCTGTTACGCTCTCCTCCAATGACGATATTTTGACGTAATGAAAATCGCTCATAGTCTCGAAAATTTTTGCTACCTTAATGGGTGTCCCGAACAGCGTTAGGAGGTGATGTAATCGTGAATTTTGTGCCAAACATAAGAATGATGTAGCAGCAGACTGAAAAGACCCGTGAATGTTGCCAGAATTCCTAATTGAAGTAAAAATCTGGCAAGAAATTTCATCATGATTTTTGCTACATGAATGACGGACATTCATTCAACTGTTTGAAATGTTTGAGAAGTTCCATTGACTTATATTTAACGAAACTGTATTGCGAATAGTATTAGACGATATTTTCTGTATTTCAGGCAAGTTTTGTAAATTACTGTAATTTTATGAAAAATTCGGATTATACATCCTAGTGACTTTTGTATTGTATCTTGGCAGTTGGTGTGACTGTTACGAAAGTTGACAGATTACGGAATTTGAATCGTACGTAGGGCATGGAGATCAGATTTGAAAAAGTTTGCTAATAGCATGAATCAAACTGAAAATTAGCAAGAAGCACATCTATAGTACTTTATTTTTTAATGAAAATTAAACTTTCCCTCTCAACAATTATTTCACTATACCCAGATTATATTAAATTGACAATTGACGTGTGTTGAAATTTGATGGGATCGAATGTCAGTGCTAACTACCACAAAACGAAAAATATAACTAGAAACAATGCGAGAATGAGTTCATTACAGCACTGTTTTTAGTACTGTAATGAACTCATTACGATACTGAAATGGAGAAATTGAATTTCTGTGAATAACAGATTGATATTACATTTCGACTAGGCGACTAAATCGAAAATCACAGACATTTGGGCAACATGATTGCACACTATTCCCTAGAACATGTGCGTAAAAAGCATGTTGAACAATGTTTCTTTGTTCGAGAAAGACAACTACTGAAGAAATAAATTTCCTTGAGGTCTACACGGTAAAATTCAAATATTCGTATATCAATTCTAAGTATACTTTCCTTCATAGTGAAAGAATGTTCGTTAAATCATTGCCAAAAATTTGGATTTGAATTCCATGTAAGAATTCTGTAATAGGTTAAAATGCGGTCTTTCAACACAGATAAATAATTTTTTTGGAAAGCATATGATTGAATGGATTAGCGTATTGATTGATGCTGGTACAAAAGTCTCTGGGTAATATATTTGAATATGGTTTACTTCAAGAGCTACAAAACATCAAAATTCAACAAATATTCAGTGAATTAGTCACCGCACAAATGGTCCCAACTAACAGTAGGTACTGTTTTTATTGCAGTTTTTTTTTGAGAGTATACGATCGTGGATGAGTACCTAAATCATTTCAGTACCTATCCCCAATGAGGAGTAACTTTTCAAAACTCATTATGTAGAATTTGGTCGAAATTGAGTTTGAAGCGGATTCAGAAATGATTTCCATTGCTCTTTAGCCCTATGTTAACAAAATCTTCCAAATGACATTATGTCCCTGTGTAATTCAAATTCAAAAGCATCAAAAAGCATTTTGTCCAGACTTGTATTCGGATCAGACCCTGCTGTAGACTTTGAAGAAAATATCGTGTGCGACTGTCTCGAGGATGACCCTAATCAGGAACAAATTTAATTTTTTTAACATTATCGATATTTTAGAATAAATTATGTTTAAGTTTGTATTCTCAAAACAAATAAAATATAACCAAAAATCGATTTTATCGATTTGCTCATGTTAATTATGTTACAAACCAACACTTACTGTGCAGACTGTTTTCTCTAAATTTAATAAATAGCAACAAACAGCATTATGTTCAATTTCAACCACAACAAAAACGCATTATATACAATTGAGTCCAAACGTTTTTTACATTTTCTGTGTATATCTGATAAATATTGATTTAGATGAGATTAGTTATTATATTCAGAATCTTTCGAATAAACTCGACGTACTCAAATTATGAGCCAGGGTGGAAGAAAAAATCGTTTTTCGTTGATTGCCAATAAAATGGTTTTTGGACTGAATTGTAAAGTATTGAAAAGTTGCTCCTCAATAGAGGTCTTATAATTTTTCCTTAGTAACCACCTTCGAGTAAATAGGTTCATAAAATGCGTCACAAAAAATATCTGTCGATGGATTTTCTACAGTGTCTGGGCTGAAAAGTATCCAAAAGATTGTAGATATCAATTTCCTGTTTCAAAACTTTCCAGCAGACTGCATGACTACCAATATGGTCCCAACATTATCGAAAAGAAAATATAGTGTCACTGAAAATCAGATTCATCTTATTAGGGTTCTATATCCTCAAACATATCTAGAACATATCATAAAGGAAATGACTGAATGATAACGCTTATTTTTAAATGATAAGCAATAGCTGGTAATTAACTACGGATCGCAGACACATTTATAATGTTTTACATTCATAAAATCAGACAGATCATGCGCTTTTTTACGACCGCCCACAAACTAATTCATCCCTCGAAATCTCCGACAAAAATCAATTCACAGTGGCAACATCTGTGAAAATTGTACATTTCCATCGATTGAAAGGGAAAGCATTTCGCTTTCCCTTGAATGAAAGACGGGGGGGGATATGATGCTCAAGGTATAATTAACGATTAATTATTTTCGCGGAAGGTATATCTGCGATTGAAGCATGTCAATCCTCTTGGATGAATGTGAATGATAGAAATTCACATCACATAATAAAATATCCAACTATAGATTTCTGACACTCCAAAACAATAAATATATAAATGACTATAGAGGACTGGAAGGACGTTGTCTCGCTCGAACGATGGCTTGCCTGTTATCAGCGATCATCAAATGCAAATGTTTTTTCGTTATTTGTATTTTCGATATACTATATTCTGAGTGACACTTGACATAAGCTTGACCTGTGAACTAAGGTAAATTGAATTCCAATTAATAACGAACTTATCCGAGATATTCATTCCTTGAATCGACTATGAAAATTATATTATAGCAATTGAAACTAAGTCAATATTCCAGTTTTGTTTTTACTTGGAGATATTCTGAACCCAATTTTATTAACGTACAAAGTATATATTTCTATCATCATAAGAGCTATCCATGATAGCTGAGATTGTATCATGGTTCATTCTGCATTCAATCATACCTTTTCTAGAACAGAAGGTATTTTATATCGAGAATTTTGAATAGAACTAGAAATAAATATGACATCATACTTAGTTTGAAATCTCTTATCTGTAGACAGAGACAATACCTTCTATTTCTCTATGAGATGACAATCACAGAACACTAATATATGACAATGACGACACATATATCTTACCTGGGGTATATTCTGTGCGATATGTATGAACACGGATAATGAAATTCATATTTAAGATGGCAGCATTCTGTGAAATCACATCAGAATTACGATTTGAGGTTGAAATTTTGAAAAATCATATCTCCGAAAGCAATGCCTTGTTAGAGTTGAAAATGGTATCAATGGATTCTTAGGTATGATGAAATTGTATCTTAAAAAAAAATTATCTTGAAATTCGTAATGTAAAAAGATATTTTTTTCCGTTACTCCAAAACCATCTGGCCGATTTTGTCCAATAACGAACTTAACCGAGATATTTATCTGCCAAAACTTCTTTGAAAATTTCAACTGTCTAGCTCATTCCCTTCGAGAGTTATCGTGTCTACGATCGGACCACTCGGACATAATACATTCTGACCACGGATTCTTGATCAGTCAGTCGAACCAGATCGTTTAAGACATTTTCAGCCAAAAAATCGAAAATTACAGACATTTGGGCAAATTGATAAGCACTCTGTTCCGAGGAATAAGAGCGCCAATAAAAAGACAAAGATGATCAGTGAAAGTAGCTTTTTTGCGCATATGTTCTGGGGAACATCGCGTTAAAGTTTTGCCCAAATGTCCGTAACTTTCGAATTTTTTGACGAAAATGGTCTCAAACGATTTAGTTCGACTCCCCAATGAAGTATTCGAGGTCAAATTTAATTCTGTCCGGCCGGCCGTCCGGCCGTTGCCACGATAACTTAAGAACGAAAAATGCTAGCGACTTGAAATTTTCAGGGTGTGTGGCGAATCCCAATACGACGAACAAGTTCGTTAATGGGCATAATCGGCCAAGTGGTTTCCGAGTAATAATTTTGTTTTCAACCAATATAAATCCGATCGAATTGAAACTTGGTGAGTAGTTGTAGAATATGAACCTAAGCACGTTTGTGAAATTTTGTACGAATCTTATGGCTAGAAAATTATTGAAAAATTATTAAAAAATATGTTTGTTGTCACGATAACTTGAGAACGGAAAGAGATAGCGGCTTGAAGTTATCAAGTTAGGATGTGCATCAGAACGCTACATTTCAGTTTGTTTATGAGCATAATCGGCCAAACGGTTTTAGAGTTATAGACATCTGAATTTTGGTTGTTTTTTGTTGCTCAATAGCTCGAAAATACTAAACCAATTGAATTCAAACATGGTTATTAGTTGTAGAATGCCAACGCGAAAATTCTTGCAAAATTTCGTGAGGATATTATTTGTAGAAAATTTTTAAAAAATCATTGATTATTAAAAAAAAATTCTATATATCAGTAACTATTCGTTTGAAATTGCTGAAATTTTGCAAGAGCCTTCATAACCTAACTCTACTGCCAAGTTTCAAGTGTTAACACGATCGGTTAAATATTATTGGAGATTCGAGCATTCTTGTGTGAGTTTAGTAGATGGGTGACCGTTGCCTCGATAACTTTCGAACGAAAGGAGATAGAGACTTGCAATTTTCAGGGTAGGTTGCGTATCCGCAAGGGAGAGTTGAGTCCGTTTTTTGGCATAATCGGTTAAACGGTTTCCGAGTTATACTCAGCTGGAATATTATTTCCTTGATAACTCAAAAAATAAATATTCGATCGAATTGAAGCTTGGTAACTAGTAGTAGAAAATCATCATAAAGACGTGTTTAAATTTTTTTAAGAACCGTACCCCTAGAAAATTTGAAAAAAAAGATGGAAAAAAAAATTGCAAGAACCGTACCTACCCCTAGAAAATTTCAAAAAAATCACGAAAAAAAAAATAGGTTCAAGCACTGACGTGAAGTCAGAAGTTTTTGCGCGTATGTTCTATTGTCCATTATTCTGCATTGGACACCCTTAATTCGATTAAGAGTGTCCAATACATTCGGTACTCTATTGGAAAGTGGCAGCACAAAGGTATGTGCAACGGAATTTCCTCGGATTCTGACGGTTTCTGGAATATAAAATTGTTGAAGAAGACATTTTTTTCATTTTTTTTTCTAGTGAGCCTATGATATTCACGAAATTTCACAAAAATTAGCATGTAAGCATTCTACAAGTAATAACAAAGTTTTAATTGGATCAGCTTTGTATATTTTGAGATATTGAGGAAATAACAACTACATTTCAGATGGTTATAACTCTGAAATCGATTAGCTGATTATGCCCATTATGGAACCCAACTGTCACATTTGGATTCGCAACCTGCCCTGAAAGTCGCTATCTCTTTCTATTCGAAAGTTATCGTGTCACCGATCGTCTCCACAGCTACCGTAGGATGTCGTAGCACGGAGGATGTCACAGCTGTTTTGCTGGAACATACGGCCAGAGCTTTGGAAAATTTGCAAAGTGCTTGGAAGTTCTTAGATCTTGCGAAGGGTTCTCTATTGACCTGGGAATGCCGGAGTACCCTAAAGCAACTGGCTAGAGGCAATAGGGTGACTTTTCTATGGGAGCAAGGCACTGTGGTATTGAAGTAAAGGAGAAGGCCGATAAACTTGAGGAAGGGGCTCCAGGGCAAGTCTTGCTGGACTAGAACACTGCTGGGGGTTGTCAAAGGCACCTATACATAGTTTAGAAACATTTTTTGTTTGTGATCGAATATTTCGTTTATTTTATTCATGTTTATGCATCGTAGATAATTATCGTCATTTATTAATGAGGAAATAAAACATTTCGATAGTGTCAAATAAGATTAAGACAAGAGAATTTCAAATTACTTGATTTCACATTCTGAATATCAATGATTGAATATTTTTGTTACATACTTTTTCTCCTCAATTCACATGAATCTTAGTATCACTTTTCGTTGAGAATTGAAAATTAACTTGTCGACCGCTGTTTGGAGAGTATTGCAACATCAGAAAAATTCCATTGGTTAATGATTAATACGTCAATAATTTATTTTCCCCCTTAGCAAATGAACATTAATATCTACAATGTGCAAACATGTTTGAAAAATACTGTAAGTATTCAAAATGATTTTAGTCAAAAAATTGCTCAAAGTTGTCATCCTTTATCTGAATAGTTATAGTATATGAAAATTGGTATTTCATTGGGTGAAATATCAATCTTGCTACTTGAAAATGCAATCAAATTCTATTTATACAACAATATTTAAGCATACTTTTTCTCATAAAGGAGTAAGAAATTCAAGTGTTCACGTTAAGGATGAAGTAAAATTAATAAAAATAACGAATGTCCAATATTTTTCTACAACGATTTTTATTGTTGCACGCACGTTCTAACGTGCTATCATTTTGGATAAATCGGTTGGTACGTATTTCGTTGCCACGATAACTGTCGCACGGAAAGTGAGGGCGAATTTTCAGGTAGGTTGCTAATCCGATTACGACGGTTAATTTCGTTAATAGACATACCTCAAAGACATACCACAAAGCTTTCATTCTCCGTTAAGTCCTAACTGAGGTCCTCAGTTAAGAATAAATAAGAATCGCAACGTCAGTCAACGTATGTAACGGTGCTGAAACAGGCCTGTTTCACGTTAATTTTCACTTAAACTGAGGTTGCGATTCTTATTGATCCTTAACTGAGGACCTCAGTTAGGACTTAACGGAGATTGAATGCCTTTGGAATACGGCGGATAATCGGCCAAACGGTTTCGGAGTTTCACCCATCAGAAATATTGTTTCCTCAGAAACTCAAAAAATAGATATTCGATCGAACTGAAACTTGGTATTAAGTTGTAGGACGTTTCGGAGTCTAAATCAGACTCATTCATCAGACACTTAACGAAAATATTCACAATTATTTTTGTTTATATAGCAATTTTGAAATTCGAGAATTGTCACTTTGTCAAAGTGATGACAATATCTTGTGTTTATTCCGCAGAAGCATTTCACAAAATAATAAATTTTGTTTAACAGATATTTTTCAGAGTTTGGGAGAGAAAACCCTAAAAGAAACCATTTAATAACTAGTAGAATGCCAACGCAAAAATTTTTGCAGAATTTTGTGAAAATCGTATAACTAGAAAAAATGTTTTTGCTTCAGAAATTTCATATTTCAGAAACCATTTTCCAGACTCTACTACAATTCCGCATAAACCTTCTGGCCACCATTTTACAAGCGAGTACCAGATTTCAGCTTGATTGGCTTCGTATCTAAGCAGTTATTGTGAAATAAAATTTCGAACTGAAATATTGTTTCATCAATAGGTAACTCAAAAAATACAGATCCAATCGAATTGAAATTTTTGCAAAATTTCATTAGGAACGCATCAACAGGAATAAAAATGTTTGCATAATTTTCTGTCAGATTCCGCTGAGATATTGCGCACACCTTCAAGGCGCCATTTTGCAATCAACTACCTACTAGATTCCAGCTCGATGAGTTCTGTATTTTAATAATTATTGTTAAAATAAATTTTGGACTGGTATCTAATTCTACTTCTAATCATGTATATCATCTCAGAATTGTAACAACACCTCGAGATGCTAGCAGGCTCGCCTGTCCTGCAGGAGATTAACGGGTTTGAATTTGCGCAGAGTAAGTTTTATATTCTATTTATACTAAAATTTGAATTAATTTGATGCCAAAGCATTTTTTCACGTGTTAACGTTAAAAATAAAAAAAGGCTCACGCTTTAGTTCTTGTGGATGCCTGAGGCGTGAATAGACAAATATAACATTCGCGCAAAAGCTCTGTGGTTGCATGTTCTGGGGAACAGCGTGCTTTATTAAAAATAAAAATTGGATAATTTATCGAATTTTAGTATAACATTTGGATCTCCGAACGAGGTTATTAATAATCTCGTCTCGGTCTCACCAATTCCAAAAAAATTAAGTCTCGTTTAAGTCTCGGTCTCATTTCGTTATAAGTTGTCTCGTCTTTTCTCGCTTAATTTTAAATAACGATAATAAATTTTATAATATATAAACTAAATGATAGATTATAATGAATACATTTTTAAATCTATATTTATTACGCTCTTATACAAAAATACTTTTACATGTGCATACATTTTTTTTATACAATAAAATATTTCACATATGGTCACCAGATTTCATATTCTGCAAAATATATTGTTCTCTACGTTGATCTATTCTAATTTTTCGAATAAAAACTTTTTTTTTTAAATTAACGGGACTCGGCATCGTCCATAATATTTTCCAAAGCGTCTCCTCTCGTCTAGCTTTTCCGAGACGAGACGACAAAGATCTCGCACTTGTGTGAAGCCCTACCTGCAATAACTTTTTATTTATTTTTGCGTGCATTTCGCCCAAATGTCTCTAATTTTCAAATTTTTTGCCGAAAATGGTCTCAAACGATTTGGTTCGACTCATTGATGAGTAATTCGAGGACAAATTTGATTCTGTCCGGCCAGCCGTTGCCACGATAACATTCGAATTGAAAAAGATATCGGCTTGAAATTTTCAGGGTAGGTCATGCATCCGAATGCGACGGCTAAGTTCGTTAATGGGCATAATCGGCCTAACAGTTTCCGAGTACTGATCTCACTTCAGGCAATACAGTTCCCATCGAATTAAAACTTGCTAAATAGTTGTAGAATACCGACGAAAAGACGAATGTGGAATTTTGTGAGGACCGTAAAAATAGAAAATTCCAAAAAAATTATTAAAAAGTATAATGTATGTCATGATAACTTGAGAACGGAGAGATAGCGACTTCCAATTTTCGGGGTAGGTTGCGCATCCGAATGCGACATTTATATTTGTTAATAGGCATAATCGGCCAAACAGTTTTGGAGTTATACCCATCAATGAATATGAATTGAAACATTATTTGATTAATTAGTAATTAGTTGTAGAATGCAAACTCGGAAATTATACGTATCACTAGAAACATTTCAAGAAATCATTGGAAAAAATGTTGTGTCTCCGAAACCATCGAGAGCCTTCAAGACCTTACTCTACAGCCAAGTTCCAAATTTGAACACGATCGCATCTTTATTGTTGGAGATCCGAGCAGCCTTGGGTGGAATCAGTATAGCTGGATGGGTGACCGTTGCACCGATAACTTTTGGACGGATAGAGAAAGCGACTTCCAATTTTCAGGGTATGTTGTCAGAAACTATACGTCAGAATCCCCCGAAATTCCGCACATACTTTAGAGCCACCATTTTACAATCCAGTACCGAATGTAGCTCGATCGACTTTGTAAGAGGAAAATTTGACTTTTGCGCGAATGTTCTGGGGAACATCGCGTTATCATTTTGCCCAAATGTCTGTAATTTTCGAATATTTTGTCGTAAATGGTCTCTAACGATTGAGTTCGACTACCTGATGAAGAATTCGAGGATAAATTTGATTTTGTCCGGCCAGCCGTTGCCACGATAACTTCAGAACGGAATGAGATAGCGACTTGAAATTTTCAGGGTGAATAGTTGTAGAATCCTGACCACGTTTGTGAAATTTTGTGAGAATCGCGACACTAGAATATTCAAACAAAATTATTAAAAAATATTTTTTATGTCAGGATAACCTGGGAAGGGAAAGAGATATCAACTTGAAATTTTCAGGTTAGGTGTTATATCTGAATGCGACATTTGAGTTTGTTTATAGGCATAATCCGCCAAACAGTTTTGGAGTTATAACTATCTGAAATTTGGTTGTTATTTCCCCATTAACTCGAAAAATACAAAACCGATTAAATTCAAACATGATTATTTGTTGTATAATGTCAACGTGATAATTCTCACAAAATTTCGTGAGGATCGTATTACTAGAAAATTTTTAAAAAATCATTGAAAATAATCTATATATCAGTAACTATTCGTCCGACATCGCTGAAATTTTGCGAGAGTCTTCAAAACTCTACTGCCAAGTTCCAAGTTTGAACACGATCGGTGTATATTGTTGGTGATTCGAGCAGCCTTGTGTGAGTTTAGTAGATCGATGGCTGACCGTTGCCTCGATAACTTTCGGACGGAGAAAGGGACTTGCAATTTTCAGGGTATGTTGCGTATCCGAATTGGAGAGTTAAGTTCGATTACGGGCATAATCGGTCCAACGGATTCGGAGTTATACCCACCCGAAATATTATTTCTTCGATAACTCAAAAAATATAGACTCGATTGGATTTAAGCTTAGTAACCAGTTGTAAAATATCGACATAAAGACGTGTTTAAAATTTTATAAGAACCGTACTCTTAGAAATTTAAAAAAAATTATGAAAAAAAAAATTGGTTCAAGCACTGACGTGAAGTCAGGAGCTTTTGAGCGTATTTTCTATTGTCCATTTTCCTGTATTGGACACTCTCAATCGAATTTACCATGGAAAATTATATTGTCGAGTCTCCTGTATTGGACAATTGAGAATGGGCAATATAATTTACCATGGTAAATTCGATTAAGAGTTCCAATACAGGATAATGGATAATAGAACATACGCGCAAAAGTTCCTGACTTCGCGTCAGTGCTTGTTATATCAAAAATGGTAATCGAAAGCGGTCTGAAAGGGTGATTCAACTGCAAAATTTGAAATCTGTCAGTTTAGGGGTTTAAGATTTATTGAACTTTCCAAAACCAACGACCTCAGGTTCCTCGATATGAGTCCACCTAGATGACCTCAGTTTAAGGTTTCTATTCGTCGCATTCCTCCCAGGACACCCTATATAAATTCAGTAAAATCAACGAAATCAACTGTTCAAAAGAATCGGAAACGAGAAGAGCAAAGGCATATCGTTGGAAATTATGGAAAAAAACGCTCCCCATAAATCTCAAAGCCGCATAGAACCAACCTAGGCAATCCCCTCAACTCCCACCTTCTCATCAACATACTCTCAGCCAACCCCATTTCAAACAGTCCGGAAAGATGAATCAAACTCCAACGCATCGTATCAATTTCAGAAAGGACCGACTTCATTCATACCCACCCACGCACCCCTCGGAAAATCTTAAAGTACCGGCAACGTGGCAGAGACCTCGGCACGCACGAAATCTCAGATTTTGCAGAGAACCACGGACCACGACCTGGAGCCCAGCTTCGTAGAGATCCACCTTGACGAGGATATCCATGACGACGCGAACCGTGACGTCATCATCCTTTGACGACGATTTTCCGCGGAGGCGGCTGCTGGACGCGTGTTGGCGTGGTGCTCGAAAACCTTTGGAGAAGTGAGCCGCGGGTAAATGTTGGTCCGTTTGAATCACGGCAGGCCGCGTTGGTTGGTTCATTCAAGTGCCGGCGTCGACGGTGCGGTTGCCGCTATTTGCACCGGGACGCGAGATCCCTCTTCTTGAGTTTGTGCCGATGTGGTGTTGGGGTTCGAAGGCGCCGAGCCGGATCTGTGATTTATATCTGTGGTTGTTCGTGTCTGTGTTGTGCTCTGTGGTATGGCAAGAGGGAAAGCGGCTGTCGCAGCAATCGACAGGTTGTTGAGGTGAGATGTCTCCCTTTTCCCCTTCTCGTGGTCGTGGCGGAATATGCAGCGATTCAACCAGTTGCTTCAGCAATCCCTCTGATATTTGCTTTCACCGTTCACAACTTCCAACCGCAAATACGTTTGAGCACTAAGAATAAATACTGGATGCGGAACTTTGCAAAACTAATAACGAACAAGGTTCACTTCATATGAAGGACACAGGGGAAAAACGACCTCAGGCTACGCCAGCAAATTTAGAAAAAATCGGATTTAAAGTTTCACAACTCGTAATATACTTGTGGCGCTAGAAAAAAATGACCAAATCAGTTTTTGATAAAAATTACACTATCATTTTCATATATTTCTTGGGTGGCTCTACCACGTAATCATCTTCACTTTCTTTGGGTTGGTTGATGTATGTCAATCGTTGGAAGAAGTCTTTGGCCTCTGGTCTTTCAAGGAAAACGGACTGAAGACGTTCTTCCCAAAGCGCGCTCGGGTTAATATCTTTTTTCCTCAGCACGCTGAATATATTAGTGTACCTATTCAGGATCCTCGTCATTCTTACTATTCCGTGGTTAAGTTACATTATAGTGCTCTCAAACTACTACTCGAAGGCACCTCAAGCTCATTTCAAGAACTGATACCTAACCTCAAAATTTTCAGTAATAGCGGATAACCTACAAAACTATAAATTTTTGCCGACAGAATATGTATTTGGATATTACGATGACTTTTCCACCCGTACGATACTTTTAGTTTAGCAAGTTCCGATAGCGACGCCTGTTTTTCAGCGATAAAATTTTGACATTTCACAAGTTCCAGATAGCATAGAAATTAAATATTTGACAAACCAATAAATCAATTCTCTTAATGTGCAGCGTTGCGTCGGTCAATGTATCTGCTAATTTGTATATATATATTCTTTTGATTGAGAGCTTTATGTCTTAGCAGAGGTTGGTACAAGGTACAACGGGGTACCATACGAAACGACATATGATACAGAGCTTAGAGAAAAACCTCAGCAAAAAAACCCTGTCTCCCGTTAGTGTTGTGATCTGTAACTATTGTTTTCAAAATTTGCTGAAATTTATAAATATTGATAGGCATTTCTTTCTTCAATATGAATTCCCTCGTCAAAAAACGGAGATTTCTCCAGGGTACCCGAAACTCAACCTGAAAAGTGAATAGACAAGAGGAGAAAAACGAACAAATTGAAAATAATACATAATCTTTCAAAAGTCCCCCCTTACAAATATACTTCTCTGTAGCCACACGGGATCTATTGAAGAAGAATCGCTAGTTTTCAAAGATATTCACTCTTGTTCTTAGAAATACCTTCAATATTTGAATTCAAAAAGGAAAATGTTGCTGGTAAGGCCAGGAGGGTCTCTTTCAAAACCAGGTCTGGCCAATCCAGGCGATGATTATTCAGAACTTCAGATGTTCGAAGACCGCTACAGGATCCTAATGTAGAGCTATCATCTCCCATAGATACAAGTTTTGCTTTATATTGTACAAAAAAATGAAAAAATATGCCGGAAAATTTACGTTATACTTTTATATGCCATCATGACATTGTATTCTTACACTTTCGTCATTCTTCCAATTATAGTGATATATTCTCGTGAAATTGTCATGTCGAATACCACTCGCGATAAAATGATTCCATCTAAAAATGATCTCTTGTTACATTCAAGTTTGTTGCATTTCGCTCATGACATTAATCAAAAACAAGTAGGCTTTGGCGCGCTGTTCAAAGGTACTGAACTCGCTCTAAGCTGCTTTTCTCCAGGAAAAAAATAAACTCCCCAATATTTCCAAGAATATAAATCTGACTGTAAACCCAAATGCCAAAAAAAACTGGTCCATTGTTGGTTCAACGTAAAAGGTGCTGTGTTTGTGGTAGCGTGAGCAGCCTTTCGAATACATATACATGTAGTTTTGGGTCGAAAATAAATAGAGTTATGGTTTTATTTTCAATAATTTATTCCGAGAATTATTCCATACAAATTATCATACAAATCAGTTGAATCGTACGGTTGTGCCATTAGGTCATTGACATTTTATCAAAAACGCCCTGTGTAGCGGTAACTTATTAAATATCTAATAATATACGAAAATACTCACGTAATTTTATGAAAATATCGACTTAATTCCGTCCATAACCCTCTTCACATAGTTATTATTCCGATAGAATTGGAAACAAAAATGAAAAACATAATTACGGCTACAGTCGAAATGTTCATTGATTTTCTCATTTTTTATTCCCCAAACCGCATAAAATATGCAGAGATAATATATTAAATTCATGATATCTCTTGTGAACATCGGCTGATCCAAAATTAATCATATCTATTATATTGCTAGTGTTCAGGATGACTTTTTAAGTTGTACGTTAATTTTATAGATTCCTCTCGTCAAAGGAAACACCTTTCTCATTTAACCTCTTTTTATGATCGCCACAGGTAAAGAGTTAGAAGCGTTCGAAGATATGACAATGTGCTATCTTTATGCAATATTTGTGAAAAAAATATTCCACTATTCATTAATATTAAAACGCTAACTTCAACTTGATCTTCATTCGATATCCACTATAAGATTCTACACAATTTCATCATCGCCTATTTTCAAATTCCTTAAATATTCTAAGTTGCATGATATAAATGAATACATTAATATCATAAAATTTCAACCTTATTATAAACCACAACAATCATAAACTCTACCAGTCTATGACCGAACTTATAGATAGCAAAAAGCCTAGACATATTATATTCGCGGTAGCTTTTATGAAAATACGTTTAATTCACAATTAACCAATTCACTGTCAAATTTTAATTAAATAATTATTAAAATTTATTAGGATATTAGTTTATGTTCTATTTCATTTAGTATTTCTATCTCGAAGGGTCCGTTTGTTTATGTTTATATAGTTTCGTAGTTATAAGAAATTTCTCGTGAACGACAATTGGATTTAATAGGTGGAATAATACTTATTATTAATATTTCATCAATTTATTTATCGTTTGATGAAAAGACTGAATTTTGATTGCGGATAACAAGTTCTATTATGCACACACATACTATATATATTCTTTTGATCGAGAGCTTCAGATATGTTAGCAGAGGTTAGTGTAACAAGGTACCATACAATTCGACGTATGATACAAGAGCATAGAGAATAACCTCAGCAAAAAAAATCTGTCTCCCCGTGAGTGTTATTTGCAACTATTGTTTACAAAAGTTGCTGAAATTTAAAAATATTGATAGGCATTTCTTTCTTCAATATGGATTCCTTCGTCAAAACAAGAGCGCCAAAAACGGAGAGGTTTCCCCAAGATATCCGAAACTCAACCTGAATAATGAAAAGACAAGAGAAAAAAAGAACGAACAAATTAAAAATAATAAATAACCTTTCAAAAGTCCCCTCTCACAAATATACTTCTGTGTAGCAGCATGGGATCTCTCGAAGAAGAATCGCTTCCGCTTGTTTTCAAAGAAATTTCATTCTTAGAAATACCTTCAATATTTGAATTCAAAATGGAATATGTTGCTGGAAAGGCCAGGAGGGTCTCTTTCAAAACTAGGTCTGGCCAATCTAAGTGATGATTATTTAGAACTTCAGATGTTCGAAGACCGCTGCAGGACCATAATGTATTATACAAAAGAATGAAAAATGAATGAATGAATTTAAAATGTCATCATGGCATACTACAAACTTATGTTTCAAGTAGTTGATATAAAATAATTAGAAGTGACGTGAGTTATATCTGTAGAATTCAATAAATTGAATGTGTGTCACAACATGAAATTATGTTCCATATATGAGAGAAATCCTTATAATGATTGTGCAGAATCAAAGCAGTATTAAAATATATGTATTGGTGATATGGATAACAGATAATTCGAATGATTTATTTAAACTATTGGGGATAAATAGAGAAACATTCATAGATTAATACATATCATGGTAAGCCTATTTACCTATTTCCCAAAAGATAACTAACCTGCAATGTTTAATGTCTAAACAGGAATAAATCCCAATAACAAGACATATTAATATCATTAGCAAGAAGTTCACAATTTTATATCTACCTACAAATATTTATACAATTCAACCTCATCAACTGGAAACACCTGAAGAGAGGAAAAAAAAAACAACAGTTAAGGAGAGTTAAGCAAGGACATAATTCAACTGTAACTTTCAGATTAGGCTCATATATACTGACTTGTGTGTAAAAGTTTCTTAATATTGTTCTTAACTTGGCCAATAGGTTCATAATATATGTCAAAATTTGCACAGAGTTGATTAAACAGTTTGCCCATTGCAACAACTGGTGACTTGAGTAATATGTTAGTTCTTGAATTTGGTAGGTAAAAAGTCAATTCACTTCTAGAGTTTAATCGCGGAACATGAAAGTTGAAGTGTGAAAGTCTTCTATAATAATGATCGCCTATGTCTATGCCTTTATTTTAGATTTCTACCACGATTATCTGTGATTCTAGTTCAGGATATTAATAAAAGCAGTTAAATTGCTAGAGTTTTTATCAGAATTTATAACATTCAATGTTATACATCATTTTACCAGAAAATATGAGAAATAATAAAATTTTATTAAATGAACGAAAATTTGTATTTGATTAGGGGAATCTATGGTTAAAATTAGTGTAATCATAAAGACTCACCCTGTATATTATAAACTTTGCTAACTATTCGATCATACATTGTATTTTTGACGAGTAAGATAATATAATATACTTATAATATGATATATAGATGACTCGATAATTGATATGACCTAACTTCTTTGTTAGTTCATTATCACAACATTCATGAGTTGGAATAATGGCATATCTTTGATTAAGCACGAAAGCAAGCTTTCAGAGTTAAAAAAAGTGTGCCTTCATTCTAGGAAAAGTTTCTAGATATATACACAGTTTAGTTGAGGAACCAAACCACATGTCTCCCGGTAATATATTGTTTGTTGCGGTGAGATGTTATTTCCTTTCCTATTGCTTCTTCAGCGGCCTTAGAAGTTCAGAAAATTTCACGCAATTTTGGCTTCCTCTTCTCGAAATATTGCGCCTCGAAAGAATTCGGGTACAGTGTTTTCCTTTATTTAATTATATGAAAAACCATTTTCAATGATTGAAATTAGCATTATCACTACCGAGTAATCATAAGCTACCGCTACCTTGAATGATTTAATTTGAAATGACTGAGTTCTGGAATTACTTAACCTCTAAAAATATTTCAACATAACCTCCAAATCTTTGGTTTTTGCTTTTAACGAGAAAATTGCATGGTTCGATGACATAACTCCTTTGCAAGCCAATGACTTCGACCTTTAGACTGCAAACACTGCAAATTCTATACGGCAGTATATTATTTTCTCATTTCTTTGTTGACCTATTATTAGGAAATAATATGACCAAAAAATAGGATCCAAGCGAACCGAGATTTGAAGCAGGATTACCTTTCTACTCTTAACGGCGAGACTACCAGATTGGCTGATATACGATCCTCACGAAATTCCACAAAAATTTGAGCGTTGCCATTGTACAACCGATTACAAAGTTTCAAGAAGATAGGATATGTATTGTAAATTTTGAGTTACTGAGGAAATAATATTTTAGATGGGTATAACTCTGAAATCGCTTGGCCGCTTATGCCCATTCACGAACCATCGCATTCGGATGCGCAACCTACCTTGAAAATTTCAAGTCTCTATCTATTTCCGTTCGAATGTTACTGTGGCAAAAACAGTTTATTTGGCTGGCATATTTTGAGGGTAAAAAGGATCTAAAAGAATCCACATTATGCACACTTTACTCAATGTTAACCTTAATCCATGTCCTTATCTTGTATTATAAAACAGTTAAATAAATATTTTTAACTCGTTTTACACTAATTTTGAAATCCATTTTTCGTCCCCAGTGGCATAATATTTTACTTTGTGCAACTAGTTACACAAAGTAACACGTTGCATAACGTCGATCAATTTAAACACAAAGTGGGAAAGCTCTGTGGACAGGGGCTTTGGCGCTCTTGTCAAACAACTAGCGAGTTTTTTTGAAACTTTGACAAAAAATATCGAAAGTATTGGTTTCTCAGAGTTGGGAATGATATCAATGGATTCTTATGATAGAACTGCATTATAAAAAATTAATAGAAATATGAATAGTGTGGAGAAGTATATTTCAATGGGAAGGTTTAGCGGGTAATTCCGCAAAAAGGAGCAGATAAAAATTATTCTGCTGATGGTACCTGCCGACACGTCTTTCTGCTAGTTAGCTTCTTCAGAACAGGACAACCAAGAAATCAAGGAAAATATGGAAATAAAACTGAAAATAGGTGACACCATATAAGGAGCTAGCAACCAATTTGTGCCTTGGACTCTAGGATCTCCATTTCGGTGCCGATGCCAAAGCTTACGTTCGAAATGGGGATCCTAGAGCCGAAGGCACAAATGGGTTGCTCGCTCCTGTTGTGGTGTCACCTATTTTTAGTTTTACATCCATATTTTCTTTGGTTCCTTAGTTGCACTGTCCTGAAGAAGCCAACTAGCAGGAATACGTGTCTACAGGTACAAGGAGAATGATTTTTATCTGCTCTTTTTTGCGGAGTTGCCCACTAAACCTTCCCATAAAATATTAAATTCAGAAAGTAGCTCTATGACTCACCTCACATGTAAGATTTAAATAAATCAGCAAATTATAATTAGAGCATTCTATGAAATCATAAAATTACGATTAATTATTGAAATTTAGAAAAATCATATCTCTGAAAATGTTAGTTTCTTATTGTTGAGAATGATATCAATGGATTCTTATGATGAAACTACATCTCGAAAAATATTATATCAATTCAATTTTCTATGATCACAAATTCGTGAAAATTCGAACTGATGTTGAAAAACCAAGTTCAAACTGAATTTTCTAGTAACAATCCTATTCATGCTGACACTACTTTTGCTTAGTCTTAAAAAAAATCCGTTAGCTAATTAATCAATTTTTAAAAAAGTTATGACTAATAAAAGAAAAAATAATTTTATGGTTTTCCGGCCTGAATTTTCGCATATTGATCTAAATTGTAATTTCAAACTAGTTTACTCAGATCGCTTCATGCAAAAAATTATAATTTTCTGAGATAATCACCATTTTTACTTAAAAATGGTGGATTTCCGAACAAACCCGTCTCAATTGGCCGAATTTTATATCAATTTTTATCATTTTTATCACTGTATAAATTTTTATTGTTTCATAGTGCGTTTTGCAATGCGTTTATTAATCAGCTTAATGATACCTAAGTATTTCTTTTAAACTCTAAATTATAGATATAAAATACATAGCAATGTGAAAAATAAATAAGTAGATATCGAAATATAAATAAAGATGAAGAAAAAAGGATAACGCGGATAAGTATATTTAAATGGAAAAGTTTAATGCGTAATTCCCCAAAAGGAGCAAAGAATAATCATTCTGCTGATACCTGCCGACACTTGTTTCTGCTAATTGGTTTCTTCAGGAAAGGGAACCAAGAAACCGAGGAAAAGATGGAGATAAGAATGAAAATAGGTGACATCAAAACAGGAGCGAGCAACCAATTTGTGCCTTCAGCTCTCTAGGCATGCTTGCTCTTGTCAGCTACTAGATAGTAATTTGCAATGTAAAAAAAATCCGTTCGAGAGTTATCGTGTTAAAGGCCGATTTTGACCACGGATTCTTGATCAGTGAGTCGAACCAAACGTTTAAGAACATATTCAGCCAAACATTCGAGAATTACAGACATTTGGCCAAATTAATAAGCACTTCGTTCCGAGGAATAAGAGCGCCAAAAAGACGGCTTTAATATTTATGCTGTATAGTATTTCAGGAGGGTGTGTGAGGCGTGAATAGACAAAATAACATGTGCGCAAAAGCCGCTGACTTCACTTCAGTGCTTTTGTTTTTAGAGATTTTTTGTTTTTATTAAAGATTCACCAATCGATCAATTTCAGGTGTTATTTTGATCAAGATGTTGACCATGCTGACGATGCATCGGGAAAGCGACGATAGCGGAACCGGCGAAGGAACGTCACGTCACTGGCCTCCTTCAACCTCTCAACAAAGAAGGCCTGCAGCTTCTACAGCAGTTGAGGAATTTGTAGACATTCTGCAGGTGCAACAACTCCTCTTGGATAGTGGCGGGAGGGCAAGGGGGGCCGGGGAGCCGCCAGGATACGCACCACCACCTAGCATTTATTATCATGGTGGATACGGAGGTCACCACCATCATCAACAGATTCACCAGCACCAACATGCACCAGTGCTGCCAACCTCCAGTACGGTCGATGATTTGGTTGCTCTGTGGTTTGCGGGATCCTCTGCATCAGGTAGGATTGAACCTTTTTCTGCAAAATTGAAATATAACACTCTCACCAGAATGCCATAGACATAAATTATGAGGAGCGAAAGTTTCTGATCAACACAAATAGTTATTTCAATCAATTACTAATATGGGACTCGTAAAACGACTTTTAAAAAGAAAAGTATACACCTTGTATTCGATTCTCCTTCAGTGTGGTCTTACTCTATGTCAAAAGCACTAGGAGTCTTCTTGAAGTTTTTCGGACCATAGAATTTCATGCACCAATTCACTGATGAATTAGCAGAAGAATCACGGTGTATGTCAAAAATAGAGCCATATGGATAGTTGGAGATATTCAAAGAAGGACGATAAGGGGAGCTGAATTGTTCCATTAACTACTCATTCAACACTCCACGGTAGTACCTCCTGGGTTTTTTGGAAACTACCTTTGCTAATCATTAAGAATAAAACATAAATTCAATTTTAGGCCGTACCTAATGATTATATTCTATTTTCCGGAATAGTTATTTATGTACCAAGGACGAAAAATTGTCTATTAGTGCAGTTGCAAATTGCTATCCAAGGTGGAGCCGAGGATAGCAAGCACTTGAGACGATAGACAGTTTTTCGCCGAGGAGCATATTACATTTCTTCGTCGACCTCTACATAATTTTATGAATTTCGGACCTCCTAAATACTTTCACAATAGCAAATGACATACACTAATGTTTGTACTAAACCTTATCATGCCATATTCATAGTAACCACAGCGGACGAAAAAGTAATTTTGCAGAAAAAAAGTACTTTTTCGTCCACAATGTACTTGCCTGCAATAATAGTTGACGTTACGGCCGTAAATTAGTACGTATTAGTACTAACATTGGTCTCTGCTATCTCCGATCATTTTGAATTAGGGTGTGCGTTCGTATTTAAAAAACTGTTATAATATGGCCTGATGGCCAGCTTTCGGTCTACATAACTTGTAGTAGCAAAATAGTATCGATTTGGACGTGAGGAAAATCATCGATCCCTTAAATATTGCAGTTATGTGGACTAAAACAGAAAATTTCCTGAGCGGACGGTGTCTTTTCATCGATTAATAGTTCACAATATTGAAACCCAATTCAATATTCATATGCAGTTTGAATATCAAAGCTAAAACTACAATAGGTACTACAGATTTGTTCACTCTGGGGAATTGATATGCGAATAGTTTTTCATCAACTCACAACTCATGTACCTATATTACTTGCATTTTTAAGAAAAGTAAATATTTGGATTTTTTACGAAAGACCGAAAACAAGCAAACAATCCTAAAACAACGATTAGAGCTTATCTGCAACATGCTTTGAAACCATTCTGTTCATATTGACTCATCTGAGTATGCGTAACCTGAAACTCAATAATTGGAGTTACAAGAATTGAATCGATATAAGCTATTCAACATATCGATATATTCATTTTCTGCTAAGGGAAATTATTTAAAGTTTGAACTATAGAGAAATCTGGGGCAACAATCGATTTGTAATTATTGTTTTCAAACAAGAAATATTGCAAATCTTACACGAACGGTTATGATTTGCTCATCATAATACACCAATCCTTGATATAATTTTTTTTTATATACCCTTGGATCCAAGCAGAAAAGAATAATTCCAAACCCCCTTGATATTTTCATAGTTTTTCATGACGCATTCAAAGTTAGATTTAGGATTACAAAATTATAACGCGTATGTTCTGAGGAACATCGTGTTATCATTTTGCCCAAATGTCTGTAATTTTCGGATTTGTTTTACCGAAAATGGTATCAAACGATTGGGTTCGACTCCCTGATGATGAATTCGAGGTCAAATTTGATTCTGTCTGGCCGGCCGTTGCCACGATAACTTGAGAACAGAAAGAAATTTTCAGAGTAGATGGCGCATCCCAATACGACGGAGAAATTCGTTAATGGGCATAACTACATGGCGAGTTGTTGTAGAATACAAACCTAAGGACGTTTGTGAAATTTTGTGAGAATCGTATCACTAGAAAATTTAAACAAAATTATTGAAAAAGATTATTTATGTCCGAATAACCTAGGAACGGAAAGAAATAGTGACTTGAAATTTTCATGTTAGTTGTGGAATGCCAACATGAAAACTCTTGCGAAATTCCGTTAGGATCATATCACTAGAAAATTTTTAAAAAATCATAGAAAATCATTGAATTACATTCTATGTATCAGAAACTATTCGTCCGACATCGCTGAAATTTTACGGGAACCATTAGAACTCAACTCTACTCCCAAGTTCCAAGTTTGAACTTGATCGGATCTATATTGTTGGAGATCCGAGCAGCCTTGTGTGAGTTCAGTAGCTGGATGGGTGACCATTGCCTCGATAACTTTCAAACGAATGGACAGAAATAATTTTCAGGTTAGGTTTGAACATCCGAATGGGAGAGTTGAGTTCGTTTTTGGTCATAATCGGTCCATCGGTTTCGGAGTTATACCCACCTGGAATATATATTATTACTTCCCCGATAACTATAATACAGACTCCATCGAATTGAAACTTGGTAACTAGATGTAGAATATCGACATAAAGACGTGTGTAAAATTTTCTGAGAATCGTATATAGAAAATTTTTAAAAATTAGAAAAAATTGGTTCAAGCACTGACGTGAAGTCAGGAGTTTTTGCACGCATGTTCTATTGTCCATACTCCTGTATTGGACACTCTCGATTTCATCATGGTAAATTCGATTTAGAGTGTCCAATACAGGAGAATGGACAATAGAACATGTGCGCAAAAGTTCCTGACTTCACGTCAGTACTTGAAAAAATTTTTGTATATCGTTTTCCTTAAACGGATATCATTGAGATTATTTGTTGATTTTTTTTATCTGAAATATCTTTTTGGAGCCTTGTGGATTAAATACATTAGATTTCTACAAACTAGTTCACTCAAAATTGAGTGGGTCTCAAGTTGATAGGTTTCTTCTGATTCTTTTTACCGGAGAACTTCGTATAGCATTCACCTTTCAACAAATTGGCATCCTTTAGATCAACTATTGAAAACCATCCCACGTAAGATTTCGGCGCCTATGCCTTGAAAATAAAATACGAAATCGAATTTGCTGCCTAGTTCGAAATGCCATTTTTGGTACTCCTCAATGGAATAACTGTAAAGCCTGTCCTCTACGTATTTTGCATCACACCTGATTAAGCCCACATTTCGCCAACGCACGTTCATACGTCATCCTTGTATTCCTTATTATCGTCTGTTCTCTTACTGTGTAAGGAAATGGGATGATGCTTGTTATTTCTGGTTATTATTATTGTAGTTTCCTGATATGAAACTGTGTAATATTGCTTAACTTCGTTGTAAGCGTGCTCTTTTTAGGTATTAACATGATGGAGGATATACACTGCTCCACAAGGGATAATCGTTTCAACTAAAATAACTGACATTCTGAAACCTTTGTTTGCGCTGAAAACGTAATTTAATATAGTTTTAGGTTCAAAACTATAAATGCACGTATACTGCAACATATACAGGGTGATTAACAGAATAGGGTAAATTTAAGGACTTTTATTTCCGGACATTTTATAGTTTTTTTTTGTCTTTTTATTCCTTCAGTACAAGGTATGGCCACCACGGGCATCAATGACCGCCTGACATCTTCGTTGCATACTGTCAACGAGGGTGTTGAGCATATCTTGAGGAATTTCATTCCATAAACGAGGCAGTAGTTCTTTGAGGTCATTCAATGTTTCTGGTGGAGGTTGGTGATCATCTAGTCTTCTTTGTAGCATATCCCATGCATGTTCTATGCAGTTAAAGTCTGGCGAATGCGGAGGTATTGGTAAATGTGAAATACCATGCTCGTCTCGCGCATTTTCTACTATTGCTGCACGATGTGGTCTTACGTTATCGTCAAGAAATTGGAAAGCTTCACCAATGGCAGCATGAAAATTTGGCACTACGTTGCCAATGAGATGTTCCCTATAATGTAAAGCAGACATCATAGTGCCAGGACAAATTTGAAGGTCTGTGCGCCTGTTGTAACATATCCCAGCCCATACCATAACAGAGCCTCCTCGAAATGGATGAACCTCTTGCACATGACGGCGATTTCGGTGTATACGCGGCATAGTCCATACCCTTATTCTTCGAGAATCTGAAAATCAACCGTATCTGGATTCATCTGTGAAAAGTACACTACGCCATTGGACGTTGAGATCAACATGCTGCCTGGCCCATTCTAATCTTTGTCGTTTATGCTCACGTGTAAACGGAACACCCCTCAATGGACGTCTAGAAGCCAGGTTAATCTCCCCCAAACGACGTCGGCTGGTTTCAATGGAAATTTCAGGACCATTGGCATTTAAAAGTCGATTTCTCAGCATCCTACACGAGGAACGAGGATATCTCCTCGCCGAAATGGTGACAAAACGGTCTTGTGCGGGTGTTGTTTTTCTTGGTCCACCAACCCTATGTCTTTCCTGCACCGAACCTGTCTCATTGAACTTGTTCCACAGTCGCGATATTACACTTTGCGATACTTGAAATGTTTCTGCCACAGCGACTTGAGTGAGGCCACCTGTAGCATACCGAGAGCCCTATTAGCCTCGGCGTTTGTTAATTTACGTCTTGGCATCTTAAGAAGCTCGTGAGATTTACTAAGTTCAAAATCGCTAAGAGACTGACAATAAATCAACTGCATATTGAAATGCTAAATCTTACGAATGATGTGAGAAACTGCCAAACTCAAGAAAAAAGACGACCAGATGGTGAAAATACGAAGCACGTATTCGATTCTTGAATTTGTGAATATATGTCGTGCGATTGGCTCAGTGGTAGAGTAATTGACTTGGGAGCGGAAGCCCCAAGTTCAATTCCGAGGCTAGGAAAGAAATTTTCTAGTCACGGTAATCGCCACCATTCGCTGTTGGGTAAAAAATTAACAGTGCTGTGCCTAAGGTGGCGTAAGGACACAGTAACAAAGCCTACACAGAACACAACTTAGAGCTTATGAGGGGTCTCCTTGTGGAAGACCCAGGAGGATCAGTATAATAATAATAATAATAATAATAATACAAGACTTTTTTGATGTAGTTTATGGAGGCAATAGGAAAGAAGAACATAATGGAATCATCAAAAGAAATTACTGTTCGTTGACCACTGAGGTTAACATTACCTTTTACTTCCTTAAGTAGTGAGACATGTTCCTATATACAGTATTTTCATAATGTTGCTAGCAAAACAATCATTTTTTCTTGAGCTAAGGTTCATAATACAGAAAATAATGTGTTGGTGGTATGAACATTTAATTTTAAATTATGAAAAGAGGAAAGTATTTTAGTAATATATTTTGAACTATTAAAATAATTTGTTCGTAATCCACTACCTACTCAAATATCAGGCATAAATGGACAATCTGCTATGATTGTCTCCAGCCTTGCTCTAGACATGTCGTTAGGTATTTCGAGTTGTGAAAACTATGCACCGAGTGTAAGTTGCAACAACCCATTCCACGAGGCTGAATAATTGCAGATTGCTCATTTAATCTCAATAAATAAATTCAATGACAATTTTTGAAGCATTAAGGCATTGTAGATTCCTCTTTTTTTTATAAGATAATTTTTGAAGCATTTTTTTCAAATGATACATTTTTTAAATTTAATTTCTTTCATGATGCATTTCTATCATAGGAATCATTTGATATAATTCCCAACTCTGAGAAACCAATACTTTCGGAGATATAATTTGTCTATTTGAACAAGAGCGCCAAAAAACTCCTGTCCACAGGGCTTGAACCAATTTTTTTTTTCGCGTCGGCATTCTACAACTAATTATCAAGTTTCAGTTCAAACGAAAGTGTAATTTTTGAGTTATTGAAGAATATCAAACCATTTGGCTGATTATGCCCATTAATGTACAGGTCACTATCTCTTTCCATTCGAGCATTGTCGTGGCAACGAACAGAATTGAATTTAACCATGAATTCTTGATCAGTGAGTCGAGCATAATCGTTCGATACCATTTTCGGCAAAAATTTCGACAGTTACAGACGTTTGGGCAAAACGATAGCACGCTGTTCCCAAGAAAATGCGCACAAAAAGTTCAAGTGTTGGTACACTAGTGCGAAATTCAGTAACAGTTCCAGAATTTTATTTTTGCAAAATTCCTGAACTACAAAGCCAATCCAACTGAGATTCGGTACTCCGGTTCACCTTTTGGCGCTCTTGTTCCTCGGAAGTCGGAACAGAGTACTTATCAATTTGCCCAAATGTCTGCAATTCTCGAATTTTTTGTTTTAAATGATTTGGTTCGACTCACTGATCAAGAATCCGTGGTCAAAATCGATTTTGGAGGTTTGGGAGTTAAATATCTCGGTTACGTTCGTTATTGGGCCTGGTGGTTTGGGAGTAACGAAAATATTTTTTTATGCACTTTCATCATAAGTATCCATTGATATCATTACCAACTCTTTTCGGAGATTTTTCAAAATTTCAATAATTATTCTTAATTCAATAATTTCATAAAATACTATTATTATAATTTGCTGATGTATGTAAATACAACATGGAGTGAATCATGGAACTATGTTTTAAATTTAATCAC
The DNA here is from genome assembly GCA_937662695.2 of Halyzia sedecimguttata. Taxonomy (NCBI): domain Eukaryota; kingdom Metazoa; phylum Arthropoda; class Insecta; order Coleoptera; family Coccinellidae; genus Halyzia; species Halyzia sedecimguttata. The sequence continues at coordinate 18,027,571 of OW569417.2, read as the reverse complement.
GAAAATTCTTGAAAATTGACGCAGAAGCCAAATTGAATAAAGATTACAGCACGTGGTATACCCAAGCGGTCTTCCATCCAAGTACTAACCGCGCCCGACGCTGCATGGCTTCAGTGTTCGGACGGTATGTAGCATATTCAGTGTGGTATGGCCACAAACAATATTTCTTCCTCTAACTCTGCAATTATATTTATGATGAGTCTGAAACTTGACTGACAATGAATCAATAGATTCCATTTTATATTGCAAGTATAAGCGTATCGTTTTTCCATTTATCCTTCATTGAATCCTTATTAGTACATTCCATTGTTATATTTAAATGTACCTCGGGATTTTTTCCCGTCCAAGAATAGATTCAACGCTTTCACTCTCATTATTTTCCTAAATTTTCATTTAATATTTTCATCATTCATAGAAATCTACCGAATGTCACTTATTGGATGTTCTATTCCGAACCCCTATTCATTATTTATGGATCAGAAAGGATTTTAGCCCAGGAAAAAACTTCCGTCTTTGTGGATAACAATATGAGATAAAGTCCATCGAGTGGGTGGACGGAAATTCTATTTGCGATGGGTTCACGTCAGGTAATTCACCCTCGACGTCAAAATTCAGTAAAAATTTATTTATAGCAACCGAGTTCTCATCATGCCTTATGAAATTCATGACGTAGGGTCGATGAAGAACAAGCCGAAAATAGAGACAATAATGTGAATAATCAATGAATGAACGCCTCATCGTGCACCTTCGCTTACTACGCCGTTACGCCCGACAAAACTGAACAGAGATTCGATATTTTAATAAACCACAGATCATTACACTCCATCAACTAAATGTGTTCATGAATGGGTGTGATTTACAACGAAGTTACTGAGCAGCAGGTGATCGTAAGGGATTCGCAGGGTCAGTCCTCAATGACGTCAATTCATTCATATTTTGCCCCACCACTCAGCGTTGTGGAATCGATCATGAGCGTCGCTCCCCACCACACGGCCTCCCCTTCAACCCTGAGCTGAATTTCAGGGACGTCTGTCTCTTGAAATCGCCTCTATCGATGTTTCAGCGCACTGAGATGGGGTGGTTGCCAGTTCGCCAATTCGGGAGTTCCTGGATTGCAGTGGAATGTTACTGGAGTATGGGAATGGTTTTAAGGGTAGTTTCAAGGACACGATGCGAATTTATGGTGAAAGCGCGTCAGGTGTGGTCCGAAAATGTTTCTAAGAGATTTCGATGGAATTTGGAGCCGGCATTCAGATTATGCAATTAGTTATATGCGTACTGTAGGTTTCGTATTGATAAGATCGAAAAGGTTTTGGGGTTAAGGTTAATTCGATTATTGTTTTTTAACGACACAGTTAATAAATATTTTTTCTTGTAATAACTAAATGATATAGTAATATCCAAAGAATATTCTGTAGAATTTTCATCAATACATTTTGAGAAATGAGCCATTGACAGTAAATATCCGCAGACACCTCAAAAAAATTGTGGAGCCACTCATTACTCATCACTGGATCATCTGAATCAATCTGAAAGAGATTTTTTTTCTTGTGAATTTGCGCATCTGCAATCTACAACTAATTACCAAGTTTCAATTCGATCGTATGTGTTTTTTTTTGTTATTGAGGAAAGGATATTTCAGATTGATATAACTCTGAAACCGAAATTTTCATGTCACTATCTCTTTCCGTTCGAAAGTCATCGGGGCAACGGACGGCTGGACTGAATCGAATTTGGCCTCGAATTCTTTATCAGCGAATCAAACCTAACCGTTTAAGGCGAAAAATTCGAGAATTACAAACATTTGGCAAAATGATAGCCAGCTGTTCCCTAGATAATGCGCGCAAAAAAACTCTATAGCCTTACTTCTTCATTCATCTGGAGAAAGAGTGTGTTTAAGAAATTAAATTCAAAAAGTGTTATTTGAAAAAAAAACAAGAGTGCCAAAAATTATTAATCCGAAACCACCAGACCGATTCTACCCAATAACGAACTTATCCGAGATATTCATTCCTCAAACCTACTCGGAAAATTAGGTATATTATATCAATTGAAACTCAGCGAATATTCCAGTTTTGTTTTTACTGGCGATATTCCGATTTGATTAACTTACCAAAGTATATATTTTCATCATAATATAACATAACATAACATAACATAACATTCTTTATTGATCCTGTAAGACACAACTAACAGTGTATAGGACATGTCATAAAAAGAAAATGCATTTAGCAATTGGGTACATATACATAGTTGTTCAAATCAAAAGATCGGAAAAATACTCACCCACCGAGTAGAAACATTTCGATGTGAGAATACCCTTAACCTCTCTCCTGAACTGAATTACATTCAACGACTTAACTGATGATGGTAAATGATTATACAATTTTATACTCTGATATAATGGAGAGCATTCAAATTTATGTGTTCTATGTTTGGGAATGAGAAAAATATCAGAGTTTCTTGTTTCATACTCGTGACAATTTGAAACAGACTTCCATTTTGATACATTTTCTTTAGCGTAAGTTAGGCATTTCAAAATATAAATACATGGCAGCGGCAATATTTTGTTTGATACAAATATTGGTTTGCACGAGGAACGGGGAGTTAAATTAAAAATTAACCTCATAATCCTCTTTTGAGCAACGAAAACTCTCGAAACAGTAGTGCAGTTTCCCCACAGCAAAATATTATATACAAGATGGCTATAAACCAGACTGTAGTATATTTCAATAAGAGAATTAAGAGGCAGAGTGTTTTTGAGCCTATTTAAAGCAAAGAATGAACAATTGATCTTCTTGCATACATAGTCAACGTGGGATGACCAACCGAGACCTCTGTCGACATGTAAGCCAAGAAATCTCGTAGAATTAGCCGCCACCACCACGCCGTCCGACAAAGTTAATCTCAGAGGTTCCATCTCGATGCCACCAAGGCCAAAATGCAAACAAACGGTTTTCCCGACATTAACCATCAAATTGTTCGCGCGGCACCATGCGAAAAACTCCGCCATCAAACCCTCACAAGCCCGTTGGAGCTCAACACGACTACGCGCCGAAACCACCACGGATGTGTCGTCAGCAAACAATATCGACAGGAGACAAGTTAGATGACTGGGCAAATCATTTATGAACAACAGAAAGAGCAGCGGCCCCAGCACGGAACCCTGAGGAACCCCCATCTCTATACTGTTGTCCGCAGAAAAACATTCGTTAACTCTAACAGACAAGGTTCTTCCATTTAAGTAATCTTGTAACCAGTCCAAGAATATCCCTCTAAAACCCATATTATAACATTTGTCAATAATAAAATCGAATTTGAGAGTGTCAAAAGCGCAGGAGAGATCAAAAAATATCCCAGCCACCTGCATATTCTTATCCAAACACTCATATATTGACTCCACGAAGCTAAGTGCCGCCGTTTGAGTAGAATGACCGTTACGAAAACCATGTTGAGCTGAGTTCAATATCTTGAACCTGGTAAGATAATCTACCATTCTCGAAAAGACGACTTTTTCAAATACTTTTGAATAAACACTTAAAATGGATATTGGGCGATAGTTTGTTATATCCTCTAAAATGCCTTTCTTGAATACAGGGACAACAATGGACTTTTTGAGAACTTTTGGAAACTTACCCGATGTTACGGATAAGTCTATCAGATAAGCTAAGTGACGGCCAATTGCTGGAGAAATCTCTTTAAGGATTCTTACTGAAATGCGATCATATCCCACGCTATTTTTATTTTTCAATTTCTTCACGGTTTCCTCAATTTCAGAAAGAGAAACAGGATAAAAAAAGAAATTGCAGTTTAAGGATGGTGTAATAGTACAAGATAGTGACAAGTTGTTACCGTAGCAAGTGTACAGTCTATCTCTAGCTGTGGTGGAAAAATAACTCGCAAACAAGTCTGAGACTTCTGCAGGTTCGGAGAACTTTGCCCCATCTACCACGATCGACATAGAATTATTATTATTTCCTGATCTGCCAATGATGTTGTTAACAATATTCCAGACCGTTTTGCTTTTATTCTCTGATTTAGCTATAATTGCACAGTGAGCATTAAATTTGGTGGACCCTATTAATGAGTTATGATGTTTTTTTTTTATTTTTATAGTTTACGTAGGTAGTTTTTGAACCGATATTCATGTGAAGCCAATACAGGCTATTAAGATTTTTTTTACTCTGCATTATTTCGGATGTTACCCAGCTTCGCTTCCCTGCCGCTTTATTGACCTTTCTCAAGGGGCAACACAAATCTAAATAGTAAGATATAGCATTGATAAACATTTCAAAACATTGATCAACATCATATTCCTCATAAACTTCTACAAATTCATACTCAGCTAGTCGAGTTACTAAATTAGCCAAACAGTCCGGACTCAAGTCTCTAATTAAAGACATTTTCGATTTATCACTGTAAACCGGTACAAAATTTAGTCTTAGAAGTATGGCTCGGTGATCACTCAAATGCGCCTCAAAAACAGTAGCTCTATAATTCTCCAGATGGTCATTCATGATGATGTAATCAAGTTTAGAAATAGAAGTTCTACCATTACTGTATGTGAAAACTCTAGTTGCTTCAGTAGATGAAACCTTCAAATGAAAACAATCCATCAATTCATTCAGTAATCTGAATTCATTGGAATCAGGACTTAGGTAATCTATATTTAAGTCTCCACACAGGAAGACATAATCTATTTTATCAAAACAAGCCTGAAGAGCGCAAAACAATTTATCAAAAAACAACTCAAGACTTCCAGTGCCAGGTCTGTAAATGCTTATGATACCAAGACGGGAATTCTTAACAGTTATTACGATACCACACATCTCTATATGCATTTCAGTAGAAAATTTAGATACAGAAAGTTTATTCACTTGAAGACCTACCCTGGTAAATAGCATTGAGCCACCGTGTTGTCTATGATTACGACAAAAATAATCAGCCAGAACATAACCCGCGATTGACACAACACTTACACTATCCGAACTGCACCAGTGCTCCGCCACACTCAGCACATCGGGGTGTATTTCCTCCACAAGTATCTCCAGAGCATCTAGTTTATTCAAAATAGATTGCACGTTCAATTGGACAATTTTTAATTCCCCAATATACGAATCATTTGAAGGGGAACTTATTCCAGTGGTTCTTTGAATTTCCCACGCCGGAAAAAACGGTTTACATTGACCTTATTAGGCCAATTCGAGCTCACGAGAGCCTTCTCATATTCTGAGGCAGAAATCAGAACTTTAAATGAGGAATACGAGTCCGGGTATTTCGAGTTTAGTTTTTCGCATTTTATATTGGAAAAATTCCGTTTTAGGAAATTTTCTAAATTTTCGACTGAGGTGTCGGGTCTGAGATTCGACACATGAAAAGCCTCGAATTTGTCCAACCCTTCCACCTCTGAATTCCCAGAATATGTTCCAGTTACCAAGGTTTCCCTGGGTCGACGTTTTGGTCGTTTGTGGCTAACTACCTTCCAGTTTGAGTCCTCTTTAGATGATATTTCGTTGTCATCGAGGCCAGTTGGTGTGCCCAGATAACTTAAACCTTTAAGATTGGCTCGATCTCGTACCTGTCCGGCTAACTGTTTCTTTCCTGGATTAGAGGGACCGGCAGTTGAAGATTTATCAACGACCACTCTCTCGGTGTACGTCCGAGATTATCCAAGGGCATTATATTATCACCAAAATAGTATTGCTGTGGATATTTCATTAGTCATTTTGCATTCAATCATACTTTGTGTTCTAGAACAGGAAAACATATAAGTACGATTTATTATTGAAATTTCGAAAAATGATTTCTCCGAAAGTATTGGCTTCTGAGAGTTGAAAATGATATCAATGGATTCTTCTGGTGAAACGGCATCTTAGAAAAATTCAATTTGAAATTTGTATTAAGTAATCATTAACGGATACTGTGGGAGGTATACTCATTTTTTCTGGGTTTTCTCTCCCAAACTCTGAAAAATATCTATAAAATAAAAATTAATTATTTTGTGATTTGCTTCTGCGTAAGAAACACAAGATATTTGTCAGAAGCAATTAATTGAACAATGTTGCCTAACAAACAATAACGAAACAACATCAACGAAGAAACAACTATATCGTAACGTTTCGGAGTCTATATATCAGACTCCTTCGTCAGACGCTTAATGAAAATCTTTAGAATTATTTTGTGAAATACAAGAATAATTAATAATAATTCTAAAGATTTTCATTAAGCGTCTGACGAAGCAGTCTGATACAGACTCCGAAACGTTACGATATAGTTGTTTCTTCGTTGATGTTGTTTCGTTGTTGTTTGTTAGGCAACATTGTTCAATTGATTGCTTCTGACAAGTATCTTGTGTTTCTTACGCAGAAGCAAATCACAAAATAATTAATTTTTATGTTATAGATATTTTTCAGAGTTTGGGAGAGAAAACGCAGAAAAAAAACTTTCAATAATTGAAATTTGTAATCTAAAATAAATATTTTTTTCGTTACTCCGGAACCATCTGGCCGATTTTGTCGAATAACGAACTTAGCCCAGATATTTATCTCCCAAACCTACTCTGATAATTTCAACTGCCTAGTAGCTCATTCCGTTGGAGAGTTATCGTGTCTACGGCCGGCTGGCCAGACAGAATCGGTTATGACCACGGATTCTTGATCAATGAGACTAACCAAATCGTTCAAGACCATTTTCATCAAAAAATTCGAAAATTACAAATATTTGGTCAAATTAATGAGAACTCTATTCCTAGGAACAAGAGCGCCAAAAAGAATATTACTATTAAATCCGGTCAAACAAAAATTTTATCTTCCAGAAGTGAATTATTTTCCTCGAGAACATCCTGTATAAGTAACATTCAATATTGGCTATCAATCCGTCGTATTTTGGTTTATTTTTAGGAATCCATGCTCAGTACCTAAAAAAACAATTTTCACAGAACATTTCGAATTTCTCTGACACAATATCTAATTAAGAAAAGATGAACAACACATGACTCACCACAAGCATAAAACTTGTGAGTTCAGAGATTCCACAAACACAACATAAAGGTATCGAATGTTCTATCCTCTGTCGACGTCAAAACTTCATCATAGTTAGATGCCAAAATGAAAACAAATCTATTTTTGAAAAACATCCTCAGCCGCCGTGTGTACTAATTAAAAATAGTACAAGAAGAGTGGACAAAAATACCCATCAGCTGAACTGGGCCCACTCAAACTTGAACGAATTTCTAAATTTAAATCGACACTTCTAAATTCCAAACTTTCGTATGATACTTGATATCAGCATGGGCGTCCAAATACTAACTCCTCGGAACTAGAGAGAATATCTTTCAAGATGTTGACACTTTGCGATCGTTGGTTGTTGGTTTTCCCCTGTATGACAATTAGTCAGATTTCATCGAATTCATTTCGAATAATTATAATTTTAGTTTTCATCGTTATGGTATTTGAATGGTGCATTTTTCAAGGTGTAGACTTGTACAGAAACGCAGCCAATTGGACACGAAGGCTTGCATCCTATTCAAAATATGCCGATTCTATCTATATATGTCGATGTGCAAATACTGAAATTTAAAATTTTCATCTTTTTGCGCGTATGTTCTGGGGAACATCGCGTTATAGTTTTGCCCAAATGTCTGTAACTTTCGAATTTTTTGACGAAAATGGTCTCAAACGATTTAGTTCGACTCCCCAATGAAGAATTCGAGGTCAAATTTGATTCTGTCCGGCCAGCCGTACGGCGGTTGCCACGATAACTTGAGAAGGAAAAGAGCTAGCGACTTGAAATTTTCAGGGTGGGTGGGGCATCCCAATAAGACGGACAAGTTCGTTAATGGGCATAATCGGCCCAGTGGTTTCCGAGTAATATATTTGTTTTCAACCAATATAAATCCGATCGAATTGAAACTTGGTGAGTAGTTGTACAATATAAACCTAAGCACGTTCGTGAAATTTTGTGCGAATCGTATGGCTAGAAAATTTTAAAAAAATTATTAAAAAATATTTTTGTTGTCACGATAAGTTGAGAACGGAAAAAGATAGCGGCTTGAAGTTTTCTGGTTAGGATGTGCACCAGAACGCGACATTTCAGTTTGTTTATGAGCATAATCGGCCAAACGGTTTTAGAGTTATAGCCATCTGAAATTTGGTTGTTTTTTGTTCTTCATTAACTCGAAAGATACTAAACCGATTGAATTCAAACATGGTAATTAGTTGTAGAATGCCAACGCGAAAATTCTTGGAACATTTCGTGAGGATAGTATTTGTAAGTAATTTTAGAAAATTTATTGAAAATTGAAAAAAAAAATCTATATAACAGTAACTAATCGTTTGAAATTGCTGAAATTTTTCAAGAGCCTTCATAACCTAACTCTACCGTCGTTACCTTTGTAAATCATCTACCGTCGTTACCTTTGTAAATACTGCGCTAAAATTGGGCAGATGCGCAGCAGAAGCATAATTTTTTGTATCGCAATTTGCAAAATGGTATAGCATCTACAGGATGTTCGAAATTTAATTTCCATTCAAGGCAATTTCAAACCACGAAAATTCGATTTTTTCAAATATGATGTTGTGCTTTTTTCCACGATTTCGATGCAAAATTACATAACGCATCAATCATTCCCTATACTATCTGCCATGATTAGTATTAATTGTTAGAGATGAAAATGATGTCAATGGATTCTTATGATGAACCTGCATCTTAACAAAAATTGAATTTGAAATTTCCTATGTAAAAAAAAAATTTGTTTTCGTTGCTCCAAAACCATCGGACCGATTTTTCCCCATAACAAACTTAACAGACATATTTATCTCTCAAACCTACTCTGAAAATTTCAACTGTCTAGCTAGCTCTTTCCGTTCGTCATTCTCGTTCGTGTTAACGGCCGGACCAGCCGGACAAAATCGATTTTGACCACGGATTCTTAAACAGTGAGTCAAACCAAATCATTTAAGAACATTTTAATCAAAAAATTTGAAACTTACAGACATTTGGGCAAATTGAAAAGCAATCTGTTCCGAGGAACAAGAGCGCCAAAAAGCTTAGCATCGTATTTGAAAAAATCGAGTTTTAGTGGTATGAAATTGCCTTGAATGGAAATTAAATTTCGAACACCCTGTAGATGCTATATCATTTTGCTAAATCGCGATACAAATTGCTTCTGCTGTACATCTGTCAGATTTGAGTAGTTAACAGTTGAGACTTGTGCTGAATTTTTGGTAAATAATTTTATTTACCAAAAATGATGAAATATTGGCAGTGGTCTATTACTTTCTTCAATATTGTGGATTAAAGTTGCTTTGTCAACTGTTAATAATAGATATTATATAAAACATGTAAGTTGCAACACAGGGCACGTAACTCAATTCCAACAGGCAAACTTACCTGGAATATCCATTTTCGCACTAGATGCAGTTTTCTTTGCCTTTTTTTTCAGATTTTTATAATTCTGCTGCAAACTTTCGAGCGTTCGATAAATACCAGTAGTGGTAGAATTAAATTCTCTATAATTTCGTTATATTCAGATATAATGACGCAAAGTAAGACATTATCTCCTGGGGCACGTACACGAGATTTCATTCCCATTTGAAATAACAATTTAAATTCTTCAATTAAACACCAAAATACGAACAGATTATCAAATTAAAATTTCATATTATCATAAAAGAGTCTGGCATGACAACAAAAGATATACAATATTCTATGAACTAACCACAGAAACGCCTTACCTCGCTATAAAAATCAATGATGGGAACGAGTTACCTAACTCAGAGTTAATTTTCTCTAGCGCAATGAAATCGCAGGGTTTAAAAATGTAACATTTTAACTCCGAGTAACTTAACTCTGTGCCTTATATTTTAAACCCGTATTCCACACATGTGAGCCCAATAGGAATGATTTGTAACCCACGAATTTCAGATGAAAAGCCCGGAGCTTCCTATGCCACAGTTTTGAAAACAAGAGGCCAAAAAATGCAGCTCACCACTGCTTAATTTTGATGTTTTAGAATGCTATTCAATTTCATTATATAAATTCGAAGACAATAAGTTCAGATGAGAATATTTTAATACAACCCCCGCATTTTAGAAAAAGTTTTACAAGTTTGTCTCCCTCTCTTTCCTTTTGTATATCATTGAGGGGGAACGGAAAACAAACTACAGGCATAAATAAATTCCTTGTTGTACCTAGCTTCCTGTGGAGATAATATTACCTATGGAATAATTGTTTAGTAAAGATGTGTAAATGATTATTTCATTTCAATAAATTGAAATTTGAATTACAGTATGAAGAATATTTATTGTATTTTCGAAATTTTCATTTTTCGGGGAATTTTGTTTGAAAATATTTATTTTGATCGAATGAGATTCATGTGTAATCAAAAATGGTGATGGAATTAATATTTTTATGACACCCGAAATGATTCACATCAAAACTTTCATCAATTAAAACAAATTTCTTCCTCGTTTCCGATTATTTTTATTTCACTGATTTCATTACTGTATTGTTATTTAAATGAACGATTTGTTTCATTGCTCAAAATTATGTTTCCTGAAATTGATTCGAGATAAATAAAGATAAATATATGAAAACTACACTTCACTGAATATGGAATGACGATTAATCTCAGATTGTAGATATATTTTATTTAAACAAACTTTTCAGGTTTACAATATAAATCATTATTCCTGAACTGTAAATTGAATAAATCAACTAGAAATGGAATGTTTAGGTTGTATTGATTTTCTAAATATTTTATTCTCTATATACAAATTGAACTTTTTAACTTGCTAATTTCGGACATTCGTTATGACGTTATTATAGAATATCTTTACGACATTTATAAAAAGATCTTCTTCCTTTAAAAACAAAATCGAAGATAAAAGCACCTCTATATAGGAGTGGTTAATGATTCCAGTACCTAAAACATTATCAGATAGATCAGATTCAAAATAGTTTCCTAATAACATGAATGATTCAAAATTAACAAGAAGGAATTCTCTTGTACCTTATTTTTCAATGAAAATAAAATTTTTTCTCTCAACAATTATTTCACTATATCCAGATTATATTATATTGACAATTGAGGTGTGTTTAAATTTGAAAGGATTGAATGTTAGTGCTGAGTACCCCGAAACGAAAAATATACCTAGAAACAATGCGGTAATGAGTTCATTAAGGCACTGTTTTTAGTGCTGTAATGAACTCATTACGATAATGAAATAGAGAAAATATTTTTATGTATGTTGTGAAACTTAAATGAATAAAAGTTAAATTGAATCATCTGATATAGCTACATTAAATCAAAAATTAGAGAACAGAGTAAATAATATAAATGTATCTACTCCAAATATATGTATATATTATAATGCGCGTATTGGGTTTATCATAACATGAAACTCACTTGTAATTTGTGTAATTGGTTACTCAATAGAAACTAGGTTTACTAGATATAATATACCTATACCTATAGGCAAGATAATATTCCAAAGGTTATTACAGAATGTTCTGTTCCTCTTTATCACACGAGAGGAAAATAATTCCATATACCAACAGTTAGTCTCGTATACCATAAACTTCGGAGTTAACTTTATAGAATACCTACCTTAAAAATAAACATTGTTTCGCTGGGAGATCTTTTGCAAAGATTTATTTGTTCAGTAAAAGAGTAAAATATAAGAAATGGTTAGATATTCATCATTTTTCTGCTGAATTAATTTTATAAAATATTTACGGAAATTTACCTTGGGAACACAAAATACAACGATCTTCCTACTCAACTCAAAGCAAGAACTTTATTTCAATATATTAAAATAAAATTCTGCAGAACTAGCAGAACACCAGATTTATACACTCACGTGCAAAAAAAAACGCAACAAGTTAATATTTGATAAAATTTGAGGTCATATAGTTTTTATATTTATAGTTCAATTTTAAAAATTGTTTCAGCAAACTGTGGATAAAATTATTAATTTCAACTTGCACATTCGGTCTTTTGTTAAATGCTGGCTTATTAGTCATTATATAGAGTTAATTAGAAGTTTGTCTAATTTCAAAATATCCTGTGAAATAATTTCGTGGTCAAATTCTTTCAAAATATCAATTTGTGCTACGTACCATTCTTTTCCAACTTTCTTTTTTTGGGCGCATGTTCTGGGGGAACATCGTCCTATCATTTCGTCCAAATGTCTGTAATTTTCGAATTTCGAGCTGAAAATTGGCTAATAGACTAATTCGGACTCCCTGATCACGAATCCGGTGTCAGATTTTCGGGTGCCGTCCGGCCGGCCGGCCGGCCGGTTTCCCGGCCGTAAGCACGATAACAGGAGCACCGAAGGTCCTATCGACTTCAAACTTTCAGGGTAGGTTTCTGATCAAAATGCGACGGTTAAGTTCGTTAACGGGCAAAATCGGCCGGACGGTTTAGGAGTTATAGACATTTAAAATTTTGAGGTTATTTCCCTGATATTTCAGGAACTAAAGAAGATGTTGAATCGAAACTTGGTAGTCAGTTCGAGGATATAAACGCGCAACTTTTGGCAAAATTCTGTTATGATCGAAATGTTGGTAATTTTTAAAAAAATATTTCTTTTAATTTTTTCGAAAAAAAAATTTTTTTTTCGTGAACTATTCATCAGATTGCAACAAAAACTTGTACTAACGTCAATTGTAGTATTTTGCAACATTGTGAAAAATTTTGGCTCTATACGATTTCAATTTCTGGAGATATAAGACAAAATGTGTCAAATTTCCTGGGTCTCTCTCAGTATTTTCATCGATTATTCTATGAACTCTTTGAATTCCACCGAAAACAAATTCAAAGACATAAACATAAAGAATCAAGTCATAGTTTAGACGTCGAAAGAAGGACGATGTTGATCGACTTGAAAAGTACCTCATTTGACGGCTGTTTGTCAAATCAATTAATTCCAATAATTGATGTCAGATTTCCTACATACCAAGTTCAAACACATTTTATTATATGGAAAACACTTATTATGATCACGTTCTACAGGAATTGATACTAAATAGAAGCTAGATGAAGATTATTGTAATGGAAAATTTGTGTTCCAGAATAATATTAAGGTATTCAACATGATACTGCTTTTTTTCTTTACTGGCCAGTACGGGAAGATGAACATGCGCCCAAAAGCTCCTGTCCACAGGGCTTGAACCAATTTTTTTTGGTTCATGCCTTTAAGTGCACTAATTCATTTTTAAGAGAGTAATTAACTCGAATTCCCAATTTTAAGATTTTTTTTTTCGATATGCTCACTGTTCCATAATTTTATCCATAAGTTTCTGAGCCTAGCAATGAGAAGGCAACAATATATTGTTCAGTTAAAATAACAAGCAATTATTGCAAACTTTATTTATGCAAACTTAAGAACTAGAGATGCTAATACAAGATAATAAGCTGAATTTGTTATAAAAAGTACGTTTCTTCAGCCTCTTCAGACTGATTGTGCAGGTTGAAGTTAATAAGTTTGCTGAAAAAATTTGAAAATTGAACTCAAAATAAAGAAACTATGAGACTTCAAATTTTACCACATATTAACTTGTTACGTTTTTTTGAGCATGTGAGTGTAGTTATATAAAGTTGAGAAAAATACAAAATATTGTATCATTGTAATTAGATTATTCCGCCGTTGATAAAATCCACATTTCTTATCGTCTATTTGAATAATTTTCAAATGTGAGCACCAACTGATGAAATTTCTTTTCCGTGTGAAGTCCTATATTTTATTGATATTTTTCCATTGAATTGTTAATCAATCAGGACACTAATTTCGAATTAAATCGATAATGTTTTACAAACAATTAGAGCACACATTATCATTCTTTTAAGTATCCATTTCCCAAAATATAATAATTTTCGAAATTTCTTAAAATATTGCAAAACGTGTGTTGACAATGAAACGATATCTATACTTTACTTCCGTGTACTACAACCTTCAAATTTCACTTTATGAGAAAATATTACCCACTTTGTCATTAACGAACCATTATTTATTACATTTTTTAAGACCTAGAAGTCGACCGGTAGAAAGATTAATTTTTCCATGTGTCCAACCAAATTGTCTCAAACCTGAATGATGTCAAAATGATAGCCATTAGTCCGAAAGATTTATATACATGTATAATATATTCGGTCTATTTTTGTTTATATTCGAAAGAGTGGAAACTCTGGCGTCTTGTCTTGTAGCACCAACATATGTTAGACCGGGAACCTAAAAATATTGGAAATAGACGTTGGAAAAGGAAGATTTCGCCGTATTCTAATACCTTGTGGTCGAAATTATGGAAGGATAAAGTTTCAGCCAATTATCGCCTTTTTTAATGGCTAAATTCGGCGCTAAAAGTCGCGATCTGTGTAATGGTGCAAGAAGAGTACCATCCAGGTCCATTCAATGATGCGGCGTTGCCGGATCGTGGATGGTACTCGAGCGGTTATTCCTACGGAGTTAACCGCTGTCGGTTGGAATAAAGAGTTTTAGTTAAAGACTTCATGGTTTGTTCTGTAATATGTAGTTAACTGTTAATTTGTATAGCTTTAGTGCTTCAGACCCAGTATTTTAGTTCGATCTTATATGAATTTATAATCGAATAGTTATGATTATTCCCCTTAAAAAATTTCAATCTATCATATTAACGCATATGATACAAATCCCTTAGCGAACCAATATGTTTTTAGTATAAATGCAGCGTGAAAATATCCAGGTATTTGCACGTGTGCTTTAAGTGAATATTTTTCAACGTTTTTAACTATCGAAAACATTCGGTATTATTATCAAAAAAAATTTATTTATTTAAATTATACAGTTAGTATTATTTCTGCCCTACAATTAAAATTGAGTGAAATGTTTTTAGGAAATAGTCCATCACACATTCCTCGTGCTTGCCAAATTATCGAATATTGGGCAAGCACTCGGGGTATAACTACTGAATATTGTAGAAGTTTTTCTGAGTACTTGCAGGTAGTTTTCATTTCAAGCTTCAAATACTTTCATGAAATACGTCTTCATTTCGATAATTTAAAGTACTCAAAGAAGGAGTTATTCAAAATATTTTGCTTCTTTTCATTTCTCTGAAAGACTATTTTTATTTTACAAAATTCTGCAGAAATTGTCATTTTCATTCTATTCGGATCATTTCATTTGATAGTGAAGGGGCAAAAACAACACATTTTAATGCCATATCTATAAAGAATGGATGGAAAATATATTTCTCTATTTCAGTATCGTAATGAGTCCATTCCAGCACTGAAAACAGTGCTGGAATGAACTCATTCCCGCATTGTTTCTAGTTATATTTTTCGTTTTGTGGTAGTCAGCACTGACATTTGATCCTATCAAATTTCAACACACGTCAATTCACAATACAATATAATCTGAATATAGGGAAATAATTATTGAGGAAAAGCTTTATTTTCATTAAAAAATATGGTAGGTGCTAGAGATTTCCTTCTTGCTAATTTTGAATCATTCATGTTATTAGGAAACTGTTTTAAATCTGATCTCCATGCCCTACGTACGTTTCTAATTCAATTTCCGTAATCTGTCAACTTTCGTAACAGTCACACCAACTACCAAGATACAATACAAAAGTCGCTAGGATGTATAAACCGAATTTTTCATTTAATTTCAACAGTATTTTACAAAACTTGCCTGAAATAGAGAAAATAGCGTCTAATACTCGTTGCAGAAGGCAATTCCAAGACTCATGCGCAGTCGTGTTTTAATTGGAGCCCATTCTGCAACTTGTTTTAGAATATACTATTGTTATTAGTCGATATAGAATCAAATTGAAAAATCTTATATAAGATTACATATGTACTTCAAGGATTATTAAATATTTACTATATTTTCGTTCAAATTTTGAGTAGTAAACCTTCTTCGATCTCATCATGTCATCATCAAGTGAAATCTTATATTGACCACCGTATTCACAAAGCATTCAATCTCCGTTAAGTCCTAACTGAGGTCCTCAGTTAAGGATAAATTTGAATCGCAACCTCAGTTAACGTATTTAACGGTGGTGAAACAAGTCTGTTTTACGTTAACTGAGGTTGCGATTCAAATTTATTCTTCACTGAGGACCTGAGTTAGGACTTAACGGAGATTGAATGCTTTGTGAATACGGCGGATAATGTAAGTGCCACGTTGATATTAAATTTCACTATTTAGATAGAACAAAAAAAAACTTTGTTGAGTTTTCGTAATAGATTACCTATAGCTAAGTGAATATCAATAATTGAATGAAAGCCAATGATCGATTTATCAACAGCGGTATCAGCCCTCTTTCAATTTTTTCGAAACTACCGAGATCATCATACTTGGTTCAAAGATCCCCCAAGCTTTTCATTGGAATCGGATCACTATGGAATGCGGAAAATGTTAAATAAATGTCAAAAACCAATGAGCATTAACATGATATTTGATTTATATAGTTATGTACCTAGGTGTATATATTTTATTATGGGTCTCCAACTAATTGCACCGCAACGTTTTAAGATGAATAGTTTTTAAGTTTTTTAAATTCAATATACAATAACTTACCCTGTTTTCTATTTCAATGCTTGAATTCTTATTCAATACGTTTTCTCCAGGATGTAAAGAACTTCGAACGAGGTTACCAAGGACCGTACAACGAAAATATGAGGGTAACATTTGGAGTTTAATTAGAGAATGTTCGAATATACTTAAGAATTTGAATTTGCAATTGTACATATATCATTATTCCGCAATAAAAGAGATTTGATCAAATTAAATTAAATTAAAAATGTTCCCCTCATTAATGATGTATGAGAAAACCAAAACAGGAATTGAAATCTTGTTCCTAAATAAATTACACCGTGCCTTTATATGATCTTCCAGGATTTCATCCTAATCGATTCAAACTAAAAGTTGAAAACGAGTTATCACTCCAATCTCGAAGGACATGGGGTAGAGGGGAAGTGCGACCCTCTGAAAATGTACGATTAAATTAATTGAATCAGAACATTTCTCTGATGAATTAATGAATCTGCAATTTTTTTTCGTCATACTTATCTAATTCTCCACCGAAATCAGAAAATGAAATATGTTTTAGAATTAGACTTTTATTAGAATGAATATAGGTATAACAGATGTAGGTTTCTGGTTTTTAAATAGGCAAATATCAATTTTGTATACCTACATGACCAACGCACACTTGAACGTTCTCCATGATCTGTCAACGTCAAAAAGTAAGTCAAGGTTAACAGTTTCATCATGGTGATGTTCAGAAATGAAAAACGTTGGAAATTATTAAAAATATAACTTCTGGAATTCTGAGTTGGCATGGCCGCATTTAAAAAAAAATCGGAGCCGTAATGATTGTCCTAGCTACTAAAAAAAAATTCGAATTAAATTATTCACTTTTGGAAGTTCCTGTACCAGTGAGGCAATTCACCGGTCGAAGTATCGAAAATACCTCAGCTGTGAAGTTTTCAATTCGAAAAGTCCAAATAATCGATTTATCTTGCAAATCGTTCACTATGCATTTGGGAATATCTCATACCACATTGTATTGTGGCAAATCTTGCGTAAAAATCTTGGCTTACATTTTTCACAGGGACGAATTGTCTCGAAAACTCAAACCTCTTGACCACTTTAAGCGCTGACATTTTTCAAATTTATACCATATTATATTTGTGGCGTTTAGAGCAAAAGTTGCCCAGGCCACATTTTTGCTAAAATTGAATAAAGTAAGAAGAACTTACAAATAAATCAAATTTTCTGATGCAATACCGACCGAAGTCTATTTCGATCAGTCAGCACAAGATGTCGCACATAAATCCACTTTTGCACACATAGTTGGTTCAAATTTACTGAAGCAAGACTGGCCCAACCCACTTCTGCATTGTGCCATGTACAATATCCTAAGAGTCACGTTAAACCAAATAAATTGAAGAACTTATAAAATCGCCTCTGATAGTTACGTGATCAAGCTTCAAAAAGGTTCAAAATTTTCTTTTGCTATTTCTCTATCATGAATATTTTGAGATTAAGCCACTTTTGCTCTGATCGCCCCGTTTCATAGTTAAATATTACATGTTTACTGCACGTATAATTAATTTCAGCCAAATATCTGAATTGAAATATTTTTTTTACCCTTGGAGCAAACCTTTATATAAGTAGGTATGCTGAAAAAATTAATTGCGCTTAATAATACTGAAATTCCATTTCAAATTCTTGAAGAAGTTGTATCCAATATTCATTACGATCAATTTTTATTTCCATGATAATGCTTGCAATGGCACCTCAAATCAATATTATCTCTGAAATATATCATAGGTATATCTTGAAATTCATATTCTCCTTTCATTTTATCTCTTTATATATACAATATTTTGATTTTGATTGATTTTGATATATTTTTGAATTTATTTAAATCTATGGATTTTTCTCGAATATAACACTGATCTTTCTATACTCTTATTCGATTTTTGACCGAATTAATACACAACAACTCATAGGTTCTCGGGTATGATCACATCCAAAGAAACTTACGAATACTCAATTTATATTACAATTTTTAACAAACAAGAGGGAAAAACAAATGAAAAAAAACTGATGTTCATTTTGTCCGAACAGGATATATTCAGAATAATCTCGGAATTCAATCTGCAACAAGGTGTCTTCAGAATTATATTATCGTTACTTGAATATAGGACTGTACAAAATCATTCTTATTGCGCGCATGTTCTATGGAACAGCGTCCTCAAATGTCTGTAATTTTCGAATTTTTTGCTGAAAACGATCTCAAACCAATCAAAACTTGATAATTACTGGTAGAATGCCGATGTGCTAATGCGGGAATACCGCATCATAAAAAAATGTTTCTTTTCCTTAAAAAATTTTATATTTCAGAAACTATCTGTCCGAATCCGCTCAAATTCAGCATACACCTTCGAGCCACCATCTCACAATCGAGTACTGAATTTCAGCTCGATCGATGGTGTATGAGGCACTCCGATAATTTCTGTAACAAAATTCCTCATTTTAGAATTTAAAAAAAAAAATTGGTTCAAGCACTGACGTGAAGTCAGAAGCTTTTGCGCGTATGTTCTATTGTCCATTCTTCTGTATTGGACACCCTTAATCGAATTTACCATGGTAAATTATGTTGTCCATTCTCCTGTATTGGACACTCTCAATTCGAATTTACTATGGTAAATTCGAATTGAGCGTCCAATCCAGGATAATGGACAACATAATTTACCATGGTAAATTCGATTAAGGGTGTCCAATACAGAAGAATGGACAATAGAACATACGCGCAAAAGCTTCTGACTTCACGTCAGTGCTTGAACCAATTTTTTTTTTCGTGATTTTTTTAAAATTTTCTAGGGGTACGATTCTTAAAATTTTTTTTTCGTAATTTTTTTCGAATTTTCTAGGGGTACGGTTCTTACAAAATTTTAAACACGTCTTTATGTTGATTTTCTACTACTAGTTACAAAGCGCCATTTCGATCGAATATTTATGTTTTGAGTTATTAAGGAAATAATATTCCAGGTGGGTATAACTCGGAAACCGTTAGACCGATTATGCCCAAAAACGAACTCAACTCTCCCTTTCGGATACGCAACCTACCCTGAAAATTGCAAGTCCCTATCTCCTTTCGTTCGAAAGTTATCGAGGCAACGGTCACCCATCTACTGAACTCACACAAGAATGCTCGAATCTCCAACAATATTTAACCGATCGTATTAAAACTTGAAACTTGGCAGTAGAGTTAGGTTATGTAGGCTCTTGCAAAATTTCGAACGAATAGTTACTGATATATAGAATTTTTTTTTTTTATTTTCTATGATTTATTAAAAATTTTCTAGAGAAGCTATCCTCACCAAACTTCGCAAACATTTTCGCGTTGGCATTCTACAACTAATAACCATGTTTGAATTCAATCGGTTCAGTATTTTTCGAGTTAATGAGGAACAAAAAACCACCAAATTTCAGAAAATTTCAGATGGCTATAACTCTAAAACCGTTTGGCCGATTATGCTCATAAACAAACTGAAATGTCGCGTTCTGGTGCACATCCTAACCTGAAAATTTCAAGCCACTATCTCATTCCGTTCTCAAGTTATCGTGACAACAAAAATATTTTTTAATAATTTTTTTAAAATTTTCTAGCCATACGATTCGCACAAAATTTCACAAACGTGCTTAGGTTCATATTCTACAACTACCCACCAAGTTTCAATTCGATTTGATTTATATTGGTTGAAAACAAAATTATTACTAGGAAACCACTGGGCCGATTATGCCCATTAACGAACTTGTCCGTCGTATTGGGATGCGCAACCCACCCTGAAAATTTCAAGTCGCTGGCTTCTTTCGTTCTCAAGTTATCGTGGCAACGGCCGGACGGCCGGACGGCCGGACGGCCGGACGGCCGGCCGGACAGAATCAAATTTGACCTCGAATTCTTCATTGGGGAGTCAAACTTAATCGTTTGAGACCATTTTTTTCAAAAAATTCGAAAGTTACAGACATTTGGGCAAAACTATAACGCGTATGTTCCCCAGAACATACGCGCAAAAATATTGTGAATCAAGAATAATGTGAAGAATTACCTTTTTAATGTTTTCGGAATTGTTAAAAATTCCAGCCAATATCTGAGCTTATTATATCGTTCTTCAAAATTTTTCAGTGGATAATTAATTTCACTTCAGCCGTCGCATTATGTCTTATTTAATAACATGATCTAAATGATAACAATTTTTGATCATTCGAAGTAAATCTAATGAGAGATGGTTCATCCTACTCATTCATTGAAAAAAGAATGGAATTCCACATTCAAAAAACTGGAATGTAGCTGTCAACTGCGAAGAAGTAGAAGTAAGGAATAACGAGTACACTCGACAACACCGAGGAGCGTATAGCAGAAGCAGCGCCTTGTTACGTCACCGCAACGTCACAGTTCGATCGTGAGCCTAGTGGGGAGAGAATGGAGGGGAAACACAACCTCCAATTCCGATTGGTCGGCACTCAGATTGCGACTTCCAAATATGGAACAGATGCTCCATTCATAAAAGTAAAGTTGCTCTGAACCCACGACTCAGTTCACAGAGAAACGTCAACGCTAGCGGATTCTGTGTCGAACACCACAAAATAAAAGAAGAAGAGTCGCGCGAGCAGTGCGCGGTTAATCGCGGTGCATCGCTGACGAGTGATAAAGAGGTGAACTCGTTTCGAGACGAGTGATAAGGAGGGTAGATATAGTGAAGTGCGTCCCGACGCTGCGTCGAGCCCTGCGGCGTCGGCAAAAATGATCATGGACGGCTTGGAAACGCTGCAAGTTCAGCACCACCACCACCACCCTCATCATCACGCGTATTTGTTGACGGAGACGGCGGCTTCGGCGGCCGTCGCTCACCACTTCAACGTGCTGAGCTTTGACACGTGCCTCTACAAGACGACGTCTGGAGACGGCGCCGGCAGTCCGGCGTCGGCGTCCGTGTGTTCGACGGCAGCGCCCGAAGAGGACGCGACGCCAACGTCGGAGGCGCAGACGGGCGACCTCAACACCCCTGTGACCACCTCGGGGGACATACCCTCCTTCTTCGGTCCTTCCACGGTCCTGGAACCACCACCGATTACAGGTAGGTCCCGATCGAAGACCGCAAAGTGGTTGCCAACAGGTGTTTGGCGTTGGGCTATTGATAGATCCGCGGGGGTGGATGTTGAAATGCGGAGGATTCCCCTGTTGATACTCGCATACGATGACCTCTCCAACGCAACCTTTGATAACGATTGTTTTGACACGAACGAGGCGGTACGACATGAATGAAATTTGACAGTCCCCTGCCATCGATCGATGGATGAAAAATTATTTTTCTTTCACTGATATTTGATATTACTCATATCTTTTCTATGATTCAGCAAAGAGGATCCTTAACAAGTTGGGTTTCTTCATTGAATCATCACTGATAGGTATCCCTATTCCTTTTCGGAATTGTCAAACATATCTTCTTACTGTATGAAGAATTCAGAAGATGCTCAATCTGGCCGAAAAATATATAAAATTTATGAATGAATAGAATGTGAAACACAAGATTTCTGAAGTCAACATATATCATCAATACATCCTGTAGGATAAATGAATCCGAGAAGGCAAATTAATTAATTTATCAACTTTGATGTCTACGATACATTTTGTCTTCACCCTCGTCCAAATCTGCTGAATTTTGAGCACCTGAGAATGTATTGATTTCGATATTCTATAAAATCCAACTGAACAAGATGCGTAGTTCCTACAACCTGCATAGATATCTGCAGATGAATGCAAAGAAGAACCTTAACAAGTTTGATCTCTTCATTGAATCGCCATTAGTAGATATTCTTATTCTTATTCGGAATTGTCTCAAATTTTCTTATTACTTAATGAAGAATTCAAAATATATAACATATCTGAATGAGTAGAATGTTAAACACAAGATTTCTTAACCCAAATTATATGATACCTATATACATTATGTGGTACCTAGTAGGATATATAGCTCAAAGAAGGCAAAAGGTTCAAAAACGTAAACAAATAAATTCATTGATCAGACTTGATGTCTAAATCTGCCGAATTTTGAGCACCTGGAAATGTAATTTCAATACTCTATGAACTCAAACTGAACATGATAGCAAAAGATGCTACAATTAGAAAAGATTTTCGAGTAGTTCTAACAATCTGCAGATAAATGGTTTTATGCAAATGCGATATCTCGTTTTAAATGGGATGCAGCAAACTTAAGCATCGAAGATTGCAGCTCCTTGGTATTACATGATTTTCAATAGCAGCCATATAATGTTTAAATACTTATATTTTCGGGGTCTCCAGAATATTATTTCCGAGATTTTCAACTAGTGTTAGAGATCTTCAACATTAAATAAATCACAGGATGAACAAGAACATAAATTGATTATATGGATACCGAAATGAGTAATTCGATAAACCCATTTATTTATTTATTTATTTATGACTTTTCATTACGTGAGGCTGAAAACTCCAAGGTCTGCAAGATCTGACTGTGGCGAATATTCCTATAATGTCATTTAAGTAATACATCAAAAGATTATTCCAAGGAAAATTTTCGATCAATTATGGGAAAAAGATATTTATTAACAAACTAATAATTCAGGATACCATAAATAATCATCAAAGGATACTTTGGGAGAAGCGTTCCTCATTCAACGGTTTTCTTTGCCAAACTCTGAAAAATATGTACCTACCTATAAAATAAAAACTTTTTAATCATTTTGAAATGGCTTTTGCGTTATAGAAGCACTAGATATTTGTCAGAAGCAATATATCCTAGAATGTTGCCAAATAAACAGTAACGAAACAAGACCAACAATAAAACAACTTATAGATATTTTTCAGAGTTTGGGAGAGAAAACCCAGAAAAAACCAAACCTATTTGAGAGTTTGCTCTCAAGATAGTATTCGGGAAGAAACATATCTGTTGTACAGAGAATGCAATTTTGTCATTTGCTCAATTGGGATTGACCATATTTGGCTGAATTTATTGGAGAATAAGTTGGAACTTGGAAATTTTTATGCAAAGTAGAACTATGTTACTATTATTTTCAAATATAGTCAATGTGACAAATGTCGAAATTTAGAATAGCTATCAACAAAAAAAATAATTCGTCAAGTGTCTTACGAAGGAGACATCGTGGATGTTGTTTTGCTATTGTTTGTTAGGCAACATTGTTCGATAGCTTCTGACAAATATCCTGTGTTGTGTTTTTACGCAGAAGCTATTCACAAAATAATTTTTTTTATTTAATAGATATTTTTCAGAGTTTGGGAGAGAAAACCCAGTGAGAAAATAAATTAATAGCTAATTATCCATTATGAAAAATATATTTCCTTATCAAGATTGAAAAAATATGAACGAGAGCAATATGAAGGAATCTGAAGTGCCATATACCTGACTCATTATTTCCATCAAACAATAGACCTTGAAAGCGATATTAATTAGCATAATTTCAACTGATTACAATCCTGAATCTATACCTGAAAATGGAAACAAAGGACCATACACTGATACCTGTGTCCTGATTCAGAATCAAGCATGAAATTATTTCACCAACACAAACAAAATGTATTTTCGTGCCAGAATAAACACATGCTAATCGCGAAAGCTTCCAGGCATCCATCCAGACACACCATATCCTTCCCTGAACGTGACACTTATTACCGCCGAAAAACAATTTTTATGGTCCACCAAGCATACTGTTCCGAACCATAGACATAACAGCGTGACGTAACTGCTATTATTAAAGCAGGAACACACTGAGGTGACCCGTGTCAGAGTACGCCTTCTACAAGTGCAGTACAAGAGGATTTCATTATTACTCGGAATTTCAACCATAGAGTCCAGGGACTCCTGGTGGCGACAACGCGGGCCTGCTAGAGTAAATATAGAAGACCGCATTCCGTCGGATAGGTATTGTCGCCAGTGTGAACGAGACGATATGAATAAAGTTATTATTCGACTCTTGTTTTGGCGTCATGTTGGTAGAAGTCATGGCGATGTCGAGGTGTATGCAGCTTGAGACATATGTTCGAATAAGAATGTTGTACCTATATGTTCAGAATAGTTTTTTAATGTTTCCTGAGATTAATTAATCAGTGAATAAGAGAGATAAAGTGAGATGTTGTAAATTGATCTCTGTGACCGCAGTGCTACAGGCCCAATTCAAGAAAGCACGCCCTGTGTATCTGTATACAAGAAATTCACATGGTATTAACATATATCTCAGTTTGCTAGTTGAAATAGAGACATGAAAACCCTAACAAAATATGTTGTCTACTTCGAACCATTTTAATAAGATAGCATTTGAAAATTTCACTCATTCTTGAAATCAATATAGTAATTTCCAATATAGTCAAACGTGCACTGAAGTTCATTTATAAATGTAGTGAATAATCAAATAATAGTGAGAATTTGCAAAATTAAAATCAAAATCGCCTCTGAAATTAGTTAGGTTGATTATGTTTTTGACATGATTATCCTGAATTAGAGGAGAGCCTTCAAAAGCCCACAAAAGATCATGTATGTACGAGAAGAATCAGTTGTGTTGTATTAGGCTTTTGATTTTGTATCAGTATGCCACTTAGACAAAGCACTGATGATTGTTGAGCTAGTGTAGAATGGTGACTTACTGTCTGAGTTAAAAATCTGTTTAGAGACCAAGCGGGATTGAGCCACGATACCTTTCACTCCCTTCTATCCAATGAGCTACCGAAACTACTAGATATGAGCTAAAGGGATATGCTGAAAAATTATATTCAGCCACATCAGAGAGAAAGGAGGGCAGAATCTTGATCGGTTATGTAAAATATAATAAATATCTATTGCTTTACTCATAAATCTTTGCATGTAAGTCCTGAACAACTTTCGAAAACTGCTCCAGCTGATTTCAAATGGATCTTATGTCCCGAATTCAAATTTTGCATTAATTGGTGCAGAGCACTTCCTCAATATTTCCATGATATACCCTTTTAAGTAACAT
The DNA here is from genome assembly GCA_937662695.2 of Halyzia sedecimguttata. NCBI lineage: Eukaryota > Metazoa > Arthropoda > Insecta > Coleoptera > Coccinellidae > Halyzia > Halyzia sedecimguttata. Next base: position 18,002,024 of record OW569417.2, on the reverse strand, counting down.
CAAAATCGGTCAAGCCGTTTCGGGGTTGACATTTTCCAAATAACAATGAATCAAGTACAGAGTAACCGGCAAGAACATCAACCCAACTATTGAATATGATCCCTAATGTCCGAAAGTTCAAGAAGGACACAGGACACGTTTTTAAGACAAATAATGAGCTTAGGTCTTTATTAACTTAGATAAAACCGATCAATGAACATGCCCGCAAAAGGAAAAATCCAAAAACTGTGTATACAATATTCCTTGATTTTGTGGTAAATCGTACACAGGAGAAACATCGAGACCAATAGAGGTAAGAGAGTCGGAACATAAGAACAACTTAAGGAATAGAGACATACAACAATCAAAAATAACAGAACATTTGCAATCCATGGAGGTGACATGAAGGATACGAATAAAACCAAGATTCTGATGACAGAGTCTGATGGCATAAAAAGGACACTTAAGGAGTCGACTTGTATTTTGTTGAACACAGAATGCAATATTGCAAATTGCTCAATCGGAATTTATCATATTTGGTTGAATTTGTTGAAGGAGTTGGAACTTGGAAACTTCTATTGCTATGTTTTTTTTCAAAGACTGCCACTGTGACAAATTTCGATTTTCAGAATAACTACCTATCAACAAAAAAATAATTCTGAAGATTTTCGCTTGGTGTCTGAAGAAGAAGACGAAAAGATACAAAATAGTTGATGTTGTTTCGTTACTGTTTGTTTGGCAACATTGTACTATATATTGCTTCTGACAAATCTTTTGTGTTTCTAACGCAAAAGCAATTTCAAAATAATACATTTTATTTTATAGATTTTTTTTCGGAGTTTGGGAGAGAAAACCCAGAAAGGATTCATGTAGTGATGAAATCACCTCCCAAGGTATCCCGTGATGATTACTTTGAACATGAATTATTTGCCATTTACCATATACAAAGGAGATATATTTCTCGACAGAGATAGCTTCAATATTCTACTGAAATCTCTTACTATTCTCCTTACTAGTGTCTCCTAAATTTTCAGGAAAACGACTTGATCGATCGTTTTCCACTTTCCATTTGCACAGAGAGTTTCCAACAAATGAAGTGTAATTTTGCGTAGCATTTATCATTTATCGAATTTATGGAGGCAGGATCCTCAATGAGTGTATTTCTGTTTTAGTGTCTACCTTAATCAGCAAGTATGAAGAACCTTGCTTCAATCAGGGGAATTTTCAAACTGGTACATTAGCTTGGTAAGCAATGGAGGAGATTTTTTCTAATCCAACCAAGATGTCTTCAATTACTTCTCTCATACCGAGGTTGATATATTCTCTCGTAGGACATTTGTTTCTAACCCAGTATTGGGTTTTGTTCCTTCTGCCCCAGCACAAGACGAAAGTGTATTTTAGTTGGTCACTCTTCAGCCCAAGTGAAAAGCTTATAATTTTGAAGTCCACATATCACTCATACCAAACCAAAGCTAAGGTGTCATATGCTACCATAATTCAATGTGCTTCTGATTTTATCCAAATTTGTTCAGATTGTGATGTGAGCTGTTAATAGAATAGCTCCAAAAAAGATAAATCACAATGTAACATCAACTCTATAGTTGAAGCCTTGAAGGACACTTCCACTTACTCTACAAACGAAGCTCATTTCATCTAGTGGTTTTTTGTGGAACTAGCTGAACGGCAGATTGATAATGAAGAACATAATATGTTCTTTTTCCTCTATATTATAGAGTAGGTCCTAACCGTATAATGATTGGATGGCTCACATACAGATACATGACGTTGGTACCTGAATAAGTAGAGGAATGGGAAAATACTGCTCCTTCATTTTCAAATCTTCCGAACCTTCGACATCGAATATTTTGTTTGAGCGAAGAAAAGGACAGTTGATCTTATTATTCATGTATGCCTAGTAAATTAACTATACGCTTACTATTCAGGTCAGTTTTTACTGCTTTTCGGTACTTGTGTACCTTCATCGTTTCTATTTTATCATCATGTTTCATTGTTTATAGTCCTCGTGTAAAACGTATTGCGGTATCTTAATAACCACATAAATTAGGTAGTGAATTTGGCTCTTCCTGGTTCAGAATATTAAATATTCTGCTTCACTTATAGTCACATATGGTCGAGTTATTCTTGGACGAGGTAAATGAAACGTCGATATTAATTTTATATGTTGGATGCATTGTTGCTCATTTACTTAACTTGTTTTCACTTCCCCTAGGGATCAAAGCTAATTTCAGTTTTATCAGAAACACTGTAAGTAATACGTTCAGGAAAATTACCAGCCGGCGAGTATTTCAATGAAATATTTTAAATATCTGAAAACAATTTCCAATGAAAAAAGTGTTCGCCAAGGTCTGCATTATTGGATCATCTTGTTTCACTAAAAACAGTGAAATCCCTTTATTCACGGTTATTTTGTGTGCGCTACATACAGTTCGAAAAATCTATGAATAACGTATCAGAAAAAAGAGGGGACAGGTCAAAAAGAAACAATTCTTATCATGTTCGCATAGTTGTTCGAAGCAGTAAAACATCACTTATATTAGGTGAACAGAAAAGGACGAAGATGCCTATATTTTCTCTGTGCCCACAGGGCCGTCGCCATGATCTTTACGTACCAGTTATCATAAACATGATAACGGTGAAAATTTTCCATGAAGGTGGAAAGGAGAATTCATCTTTTGATCAAAACACTATTCATACTGAATTATCGAGAAATTTAATTCTAATCTCGGTCCCAATTCCTGCTCAAAATCCTCCTGGGAATATTATTCTTCAAGAATTTGAAGTCACTTTTCATATTTACCAGTATTGAATAAAAATTATCTACTAACATAAAATATTTTAAAAAAAATTCGGACCAAAAATACCCACATAAAATAAACTAAATTATAAGGAGATCATGAAAAATGTTTACCACTATCTATCATAACCCTCAAAATGAAACTTTTGTTTATCTTTTTCACGGCACTATTTCAAAGACTCAACGAAGAATATTAAAATAATAAACGAAATCGAAATAACTCACAGATTCCTGAACCTATTGTATATTGTTGTAGCGGGTAACGTCTCACTGCGACCTTAAGGTCTATTGTGCCCCCCGTCAGAGCTGTCGATGTCATATTCCTGAACCTAGAAAAACTTTATAAAACAAACAATGCTTTGCCCGCAGTGTGCTATCATTCTGCCCAGTCGGCCGGTTGTTCGTTACCACGATAACTTGCGAAAGGAAAGAGATAGCAACTTGCTATTTTCAGGATAATATTGCGCATCCGAATGATGGTTGAGTTCGTTTATAAGCATAGTCGGCCGAATGGTTTCTGAGTTAAACCCATCTGACATTTTGTTGTTATTTCCCAATAACTCAAAAAATACAGATTACATTGAAACTTGATCGTTGGTTGTGGAATGCTTCAATAAAATTTTTACATTTGCACAAACCTTCAAGCCGCCATTTTACAACCGAGTAACGAATTTAGGCTCCATCGGCTTTGTAGTTATGTAAATATTGTGAAAATAAAATTTCGAACTGGTACCTATATCTTCTTCCTCTGAAATTTCAAATGTAAGTCTCAGAATTGTAAGAACAGCTCGATGGCTGAGATGTTAGCGTTGTTGAATATGTCCAAAAACACAAATCCCATCGAATTAAAATGTACTGCTCGGTTGAAAAAGCCCAGCTTGAAGGTTCGTGTAGATGCGGTATTCCGTGAGGGTGTGTTAGGCGTGAATATAATAGAACATGCGCCCAAAAGCTTCTATCAGTGCTTTTTCGCGATTTTTTTAAACCTGTATCTTAATAGTATTTTTGGGATTATGTAGGCGCGAATTGTAACTGTTCCTCGATTTTTCGATTTTTTTTTTAACCTACCTTAATAAAAGCTCTCAAAGAATATATGAATTTTTTTCGACCACATAATTTAATGTGCATCTATATATGTTCAGCACCAACCAAAATTCTAAATATTGGGGATCACTAAGGGTAGACTCGCCTTGATAGAGTTAGTTCAAACCAATTTATGTATCCATTTTTAGTACAACCTCAAGCTTGAATCTTCAACCAATATGTTTACCGTTTATTTATTGGTTGCATCCGTGGCGACCAAAATATGGTACTATGACTTCGGCGACACTGTTGTGCTTTTAGATGGGCAAATTTCAAAACTATTTATTTCGGTGACTTGAAAAGTGCTCATATATAATATCTATAAAATATATAATTGTACCTGAATCATACATTACGCATATACTGATTTATACTTCAATTCCATTAACCTCAAATTTGTCTGTCGATCATGAACGCGCAGCAATTAAGTTGATTACATGTATGTCAGTAGCTGCCACGTATGATCAGTTTAACGTTCATAACGGTCTTCCTAAATGACCATATGTTCTCTGAAGAGTATTCTAGTTTGAGTTCACTGTGAACTGATTATGAACACTGCAAAAGTAACTATGTACATACACTCTTGTCCACTACAGGTTGACCCTCGGGTTGACCTTATACCCTTAGTTTATACCGTTTAGTCAAAATAATGAGTTGTTAGTAGGGGTTAGCTCATTATTGAGTAAAATATCTCTTCACTTAAACATTTCGATCCCTTCAAATGTTCTTAAGTAAAATTTATGCGATTTTTTTCAACAATTTGACGGAATTTTCGGAAATTCAACGGCTTGTTGTTAAAACGTGATTTGGAACAGCAGATTCATCGATGTTATTATTCCGAGTGTCTCGTATGCTCTTTATACCTTGTGAGAATATTTCTGGTTGTTTGTCCATCGTAACACTTATTGCTATCTAAACATTTAATTTCATATATACCCGATTTTAACATATCCGGATTTTTATTGAATGTATTTCCTAGAAGTGGAAGTTTTGAAAGCCAGCTGTATATTAACCTTCTTAAAAATATTCTGGAGTTTGTTGTTCGTTTTCTGATGAAACGTGAAACGTTCTCATTCTGGCCAACACCTCTAGATTGAAACCGAAATATTTTCGAAACAACTAACCCATATACTTTCTAGGAGATTTCTTCCAAACCTCTGCGAACCAAAATATGTCCCTAAATGTGTCGGTTTCAAACATATAACACTGATATTACATCAGTTTCAATACTGTTATCTCCCTACACCGTTCTGCACGGTAGCATCGAACAAATCGATTCCAGCTCGGTTCATTCATGCCAGCAATGTCCATTCATATTTTCTGCGCCTACACATTCTTGGTTCGTGCTTCTCCGCACATAACCTTTCCCTTTACCTTCTATAACTTGACATTGGATGGTCCTGCAGCCCCGGCAGAATCGATATCCTCTATTTATAGGATGGTTCGCTAATGAACATCGATTGACACAGTGGTGAATGCGTTTAGATAGACAACTGCATTTCATTCTGGTAATTTTAGAGCTGGAGGAAATGGGTCAATGCTCATGCATTAGTTAGTAAGATTTTTACGCCTTGTTCGATTTTCACATAATCATGATATAGAGTTTTCAATATTTACAAGAATATAATTAAGATTTTCAAAACCAATTCGGCTGAATGAAAGAGCATACTAAAGTAATTATTAAAGGATACCCTTGCTTGATTTTCTCCCCCAAATTCTGAAATATATCAATAAAATAAAAAATGCATTATTTTGAAATTGCTTCTGCGTTAGAAACACAAGCCATTTGTCAGAAGAAATTTATAGAACAATGTTGCCTAATGAACAGGAACGATGAATCAACTATTTTGTAACGTTTCGGAGACTAAATCAGTCTCCTTATTCAGACATCAAGCGAAAATCTTCTGAATTATCTTTTGTGGACAGTTATGCGGAAATACAAAATTTGTCAACAAATAATAATTCTGAAGATTTTCGCTTGGTACCTATTTAGTCTTAAGAAATAATTGTTTTAAAGGTGATGTTGTTTGTTACAGTTTATTGGGCAACATTGTTATATCAATTGTTTCTGACAAATATTTTGCGTTTCTAACGCAGAAACAATATCAAAATAATAGTTTTTTCATTTAATAGATATTTTTCAGAGTTTGGGAGGGAAATCCCAGAAAGGAACCATTCGAAATAAAGGTTCATAAAGGTTGAAAATTACATAGGTATTCATTAATAACAAAATGTGTTGGATCACAACTCTCGACCTGTTTTAAATAATGTTTTAGGGGACAGTGTGCTATCATTTTGCAAGAGTGACTGTAATTTTCAAATGTATTGCCGAAAATGATCTCAAACGATTCGGTTCGATTCACTGATGAAGAATTCGAAGTCGAATTCGATTCTGTCCGGCTGGCCATTGCCACGATAACTTCCGGACGGAAAAAGATAGCGAAAATTTTCAGGGTAGGTTGCGCATCTGAATGCGACGGTTAAGTTAGTTTGGAGATAATCGGACAAAGGGTTTCGGTTATATCCATCAGAAATATTGTTTCCTCAATAACTGAAAAAATAACGATCCGATGGAAGTGTCATTAGTCATAAGTTGTAGAATTTGAACGTGCAAATTTCTGGAGAATTTCGAGAAGATCTTAAACAGCAAAAAAATGATTTTTTTTCCAAAATGTTATACATATTTCAGAAACTATCTGTCAATTTCCGCTGAAATTTCGGACAAACGTTCAAGTCGCCATTTTAGAATATAGTACCTGATTTCAGTTCATTCGGATTACTATTTTAGCAATTATTCAATATCATATTCAGTGCTCATCATTAAATATATGATAATAAGCTAGTCATCGAGGTGAAATAAATTATTATGATGATTAGGGTCAATGTGTATAAGAGTACGCACTTAGTGGATAAAGTTCAATATCTGTGAGATTTTTTGTACAAAAGTCCTCTTTCATGCCATTTCGTCTTACTTGAATATTGAAGAACATGTTTACACGGCATCACACATCCAAATAGCATATGAACAAAAGCTATTCAACTTTTTCTGGACATCCACGAATGCGTACTCTTATGTATTGGTGTATATAAGAGTAGGCACAGTTATGCTTAAGAGATGTCACTCTATCAAAATACGATATTTCCCTAATTTAAAGGCGAAAAACAATTAAAAATGAACGAAAACTGCATTTTCATTCATTTACTCAGAAAAGATATCTGGAAATCAAAAATAACATTCCCACATGAAGCATTCAAAACATGTTACGTGACACAACATGAGCAAAGGAAATTTCTGAAAGAATATGAAGACAAAATCGATTACAATTCCACATTAGTGAACTCATATAATACTGTAGCGTATAATTTGAAACAACACAATATTATTCTTCTCACTCAGGACATTCAACTTCCCCTGTAACGTAAATTGTACAAGATTCATGCCACCACTTATTGCATTGAGAACACATCATCCAGTCTTCCTCAGATTTTGAATAAAAATCTTTGCACCTTGGGTTACTGACATCCGCATCTTCTGTTTCCCTGTTCTGCTTTTGTTTATTTCTTATTTCAGGTGGTCCATATGTGTACGAGTATGTAACGTCCCTTTTCGCTTCCTTTGTTGGTTTCTTTTCTTCCTTGGCTTTTTTTCTTGCGCGAAAGCTCAAGTGCGTACTCTTATACTACATATTTTGCGTACTCTTAGACACATACGTGAAATTCGATTTAATTCACTGTAATCCTGACGAAAACTAACCTTGCAATTATTTTCAGGTGGCTACACATAAAATTAATGATGCTGAAATCAAAATGAAACATTCAAAAAGCCATAGCATCAGTTTTAGCTGCACAAACACAAAAACTTCGAGCACTGAAAATTACAGTGTGCAGCAGCGAAAACATTTTACCTATTTTTCTTTCAAACGACGCTAATAATTACAGATTTCACTCTTGACTTTGTCATTAGATATGAAATGGATTATGAGTGACTTTTTAAAAGAATTAACAGATGGCGTCCTAATGAAATATCAATGGTGCGTACTCTTATACACATTTACCCTATACGATACGACCGGATACCAATGTCAATTCTTCATCTCTGCTATCTAATTCTTTCGAATTGTAACAACTATACGAATATACAATAATAGCCTCGAAAAAATTATATTTTGTTATTTATTACATTCAAATCGAAAAATAGGCAATCGACTAAATAATGTATTTTTTTGCAGGTACCTTAGATACAGAAGATATCCCTATCGAGCAGCAAGATCACCAACAACATCATCAACAACACGTCAGTCCCCATCACTCCCCAGCATCCAGTCACTTGGGCGAAAGAAGCACTCCTCAAGAAAGTGCTTTGAGCCCTGCCCTGAAAGACGAAAGTACAAATCATAGCTCCCTCAGCATGTATCCCACGCATTCCAATAACAACAATTCTGTTGGCAGCAAAATGTCCCATAGACAAGTCTACTCCTCTGCACCAAGCCCAAATCTATCTGGAAATTTACAAATGCAGACCATTGGAGAACTATCCAATCAGAGCATGACCCACTCTCCAGTGAATCCTTGGTTGTTATCCAGTGGTGAAAAGTCGATATATTCCGGTATGTTTGGTCTCTTAGGAAACTCACAGTCGCCACAACATCAATATTCAGCTACACCCAGCCCAGTACATCCGCATTATGAAGAGAGATCAGCAGAACAACTCATAATGAGTATGGACTGTGGAAATAATATGACACTGAAGCAACCTCCATCCTACCCCAGTTGCTCTTCAGTTGGTCTGCAACTAGAAATGCAACAACAGGATTTGGTTCATACCAGGGTTGGTCAACCTTTAGTGGCCAGTTCTGTGAAATACCAATGGGAGACACAAGACTTCGGAAGTCCTCAGGGCTCTAGTGCTTTAATAGTGCCGGGACCAAGTGGTTTAGTTCCAAAACAAGAACCTTTTTCTTCTGGTTGCTCCGGTGATCTGGGACAATCCCAGCAGCAACATACGGGTCCGGGCTACGGTGTACAATTAGCCGAATACAATCCGAGTACTAGTAAAGGACATGAAATTTTATCACAGGTGTACCAACAGAGCCCGGTTCCGCTGAAGCTCGTGCCTGTTAAACCCAGAAAGTACCCAAATCGCCCTTCTAAAACTCCAGTTCACGAGAGACCCTACGCGTGTCCGGTTGAAAATTGTGATAGACGATTCTCGAGATCCGATGAGTTGACTCGGCATATCCGGATACATACTGGTCAGAAACCGTTCCAGTGTAGGATATGCATGCGATCATTCTCGCGTTCAGATCACCTCACGACGCACATAAGGACTCACACAGGCGAGAAACCGTTCTCTTGTGATGTTTGCGGGAGGAAATTTGCGCGCAGTGACGAGAAGAAGAGGCACGCCAAAGTCCACCTGAAGCACAGACTGAAGAAGGAGAGTAAGATGACTGGTAACTCCTCCAGCAGTCCTGCTCCTCAACAGCAAACGCAACAAACCCATCACCTGCATCCACATCAACAGCATCATCTTCACGCCAGCCATACTATCACCAGTGAAGACGGTATGCAGTTGCCGGTGGTAACTACAACGCTCTGAGAGGAACCCACCGCCGAGCTTACAGCCGGCGACTGTATTTTGTTTATTCAAGATGACTGTGATTTAGTTGCAAATGCTGCTCAGATTATCTACGTGAGGATAGAACAGGCTGACGAGAATTAAATGCACAACGTGCTGTTGCTACCTGAGTAATCATATGATCTCCGTTTTGAATGTCGTTCCCACCATGAGTGTGTTTGTGTATGCACAGGCAATCCATCCTAAAACATAAACTATCGATTTAAATAGATCATCCTGATAAATCATTTACGCTGGAGGTACCATATGGGAGGCATAAGAATGTGAAATTTCAAAAGCTCAATTCCTCCATGACATGTATCAACAAGATTTCTCAGGGTGGTGAATACTGGATGGATCTTATGATACGCGTGCCATTATTTAAAGATCGAGGACCTTTCGCGTAGTATGCGAAAGATAACAATATATATTTTAAAAATATAACCCGCCTAACACATCGAGCCAACCACCTATGTTACCCAACTGAAGAACATTTAGAAAAATTGATATTTCCAATTCTGCAAGATTTCGGTAGCGTAGGTCCTCGGTGTTTTTACTTTTAAGAAACAATTTAACAAAGGCTTTAATTATTAATAATAGGTATCTAGTAAGCACATATTATTATTGTTGTTGCCAAATAACACTGTTTAAAACTGTTTTTACACATTCCGTACTAGGTTTTTAAAATTGAAAATTGTTGATTATTGTGAAAATTGTAATTTATTTATTTGTTAATATATACGTGTTTAAATGTATGCAACTGACGGTGAATATAGATTAGATGGTATTCCACTGTGCCATATGCTTTGCAATCCATGCCCTCGTTGTTCAAATTTTCACAGAAGGAATAGTCGTTTGCATTCAAATATCCTATATTCACTGTTGCAGATAAAAGTCAATATGAATCAAGTGAGAGAAGTCTTATACGCACATCATGAGTGTCATTTAAATTTATTGTTGGATCAAATGAATCTCCTGTTGAATGGAATACTATGAAAATATCATTAAAGTTTCAAATTTATCAAAAAATGCCTTAAAAAGTGTCTTGAAATATTGAAACTGAATTACAAGAAAACCTGGTTTTAATATTAGCTAGGAAACGAGAGTAGTTAACAAATTGGAAAGAATGAGAAGATTTCAATACATTGAATAATTCATCACATTTTCAATTAGAACAATAATTTATATTTCACTAATAAATCAACGACAATCCAATAGTTTTTTCATTTTTATTTCTTATAACTGTACTCGAGAGATACAACTTTGAAAATTTCTGTGATTGACTTGTGAATTTTCTGATTTCCATATATTCTATATTTGGTATATTTATCGTTCCTATGTTGAAATGTCGGAACAGACAGGAGTGCACTTTTTCTATTAAGCACTGAGAGGTATAATGACTGTCTTTTCTACCCTTGAAATGTTAATTATGGAAGAATGAAACTTTCTATGTGACTTCTTCGTGGTCACGAAACCTAAACATCTAATGATGGGTTGCCATAGGCCTAATTTCATATTGATTGCAAAATTTGTATATATTGTATATTTTAACTTTAACAATTGTTGTATATAATGTAACGTGAGGTTCAAATAATTGTTGACGATTTACCCCACCCACCTTGAGATAACTGTTATTCCCTCCTGATCAAGATCCCACTTGTATCCTTCTCCCGAAACTGCACTAAAATGATTATCTATTTTTATATCCTTGGAGAAATTAGATGTTACCTTTATCAATTTTGAAACAGAAAGATGTTAAAATTTCAATTCGACTATTGAGGCTGTTTATTGTGAATGTGATATTTAAAATACATGTTGTAAATTATTATCACAAATTGAAAAATCATGTTTATTTATTCGTTCGTGTGGATCCCCACATATATATGAAATTTGTTTTGGAGCAGATATAAAGGCAATTGGTGTTTCAAATATGAAATATAAAAATTATAATTGTGCTCATCTCCGTTGAATTACACAACTCAGATCTGAAAATAAAATAATTTGCTAAGTGAATTATGTGACTCATTTTTTCATCCTAATTATCTTTCTATAGCGAAAAAAATTACAGGAGAACACTGAGAACAGTTACAGTACTCGAAAAATCCTGTTCTGACACTACCGCCAACAAGGCTTATGCGAAACTTAGGATCGCATACAATTTCAAAAGAATTATTAAAATATACAGGGTGATTCCAAATTGGAGGAGGTATTAGTATGGATCATTTGCTGCCGTTTGAGCCATATTTAATGATAACCGAAAATCAATAGATTCTGAGATATTTGAGTTCTTGTGATTTTTAAAAGATTTCTCACCTTAGTTCATTTGTCTTCATTTTTTTCTACGTTGACTAAATTAAAGATAATAATTTTGGATTATTTTTATCAGAAATGGATAAGATGTGTGTGAAAAAAGCAAAACTATGCTGTATTAGATGTCGAAAAAGAATTAGTATGACTTGAAAGGGTATAGTATAATAAGCAAAGAAAGAAAAATAACGAATTAAATATTCCTTATTGCGACTAAACTCGAATTTTCATTAGAAAATGCATTCATAAATTATTTTCGAAATGACCTCCATCGTTCATTATACAAGCACCTCTCTTTCTAATTTCTTCAGTTGTTACTTTCCGCCTGAAGTTCACTCTCGCTGCCTTTTGGTTACACATTCACTATTTTTTATGCCGGACATTCAAAAGGTTGCATATAGAAATCTGCCGAAACGAAACTAGTGAATGCATTCTAACGTAATTTTTTTAGAGAATAAAGAAGGAATTTGTCAAGTTTTTTAAATAATTTTGGCATGCATAAATTGTGGAATTCGCAGGTTGCAGACAAATTGATATAAGAAATTGATTTTTCTTTTTCAACATATTATTGTTGTGAATACCGGAAAATAGCATCCTTGGGCTATAGTTTACTACCTGGATGGGTGAGCGCTCTGGTTATGAATTTGAGCAAGCGCACCAATTTTTCCACCGATACACTGTCACTTATAATGCAATAACTCGGCTTCTACACGTCCAAATGTCATGCACGTTTGAAATAAAACTACAGTCAACTCGGCAGCCACCAATAGGTGGATCCAGTAGAATATGCTATTTCATAAAATTCTGTTTACCTCCTTTCAAATGCACCTGTACTCAATGCGATCATTCTATTTGCGTTAACTAACAATTTGTTCAAAACAAGATTCCTTCATGATGTGACAACCTGTTGATAATTGATGTTCTCATTCCGAATTCGCAACAATTTTGATTTCTCATCGTTTCTTTAGTGAATTGGTCAGAATATACCGTAAACGCCCGTTAGTTTGGTGCAAAGGTGTGGGACACATATTTCCACGAAATTAAATTTTCTTAATAATCATGCTTGGTTAAGAGAAAATCCTCCCGCTTTGCGAGAAAACAATTTCCAGCAAATATTCCCGTTTGGGTTGATTTTTTACACTTGCTTCGGAACAAAGAACTACTTCGGTATGTATGTGTGTCTGCACACCCAGCAGGTTTTCCTGATAACTAAAGACTTTGTGTTGTTTACTTTATCAGGGTTCTAAGACTCCGCGCAAAAGTGTATATCCTTCGATTTTCCAACTCAAAATCTTCTGAAAGAATTAACAATGAGAATTGAAATTTGCAAGGTAGGTTTGAGGCTGAATTTCATGAAGAATCAAATCTCTAGAAGAATAGAAACACAAATTATAATGAATTTTCAATATCGATATTTCACTAGATTTATCTGGAAATGAATATACCTACCTATTATCGTTTATAGCTGTTTGGATCATCTATCTAGCTCTTTCACCAAGAGAGAAAATAAAGTATTCCTGTGAAAAACGTATCTCAATGATTATCATGATGATCATGATGATGGTATCTTTGTAAATAACCCATTCTTGGTTGCTATGAATTTGATTCACAATTAATGTACATTCCGAAATGTGAGTGAAGTGAGGGAAATCTCAGAACCATGTTCCGAAATTGGTTTATCTCGCCAATTTCTCCGAAGATTTTTATATTTCAGTTCATAACACGAAGTAAGAGATCTGAGAGAAGTGAGGCTGCTTTGAATTTATTGACCCAAATGGCTTTGCATGTGCATTACAGATTTCAAAATGTTATAATAATAATAATAATACATGGCAAGAAAAAAATAGGGGCTTGCAGTTTAAGAAAAATATCGATGACGTCACTGCTTGGTAACGGGAAATGGTAGGACAATAAGAAACACGTGAAAATGTCCGTTAAAAAATTAATTAATTCAACCTATCAAACCATTTTTCGATATTCCCGAAAAGGAAGTTAATGAATGCATTATTCCATACTTTTGATGCTCACTGTATATAATCTTATCATTGAAGAATAGCTTTATATAAAATATAATATAATAATATTAAATTATAATTTAAATTTTCCAGCTTATTTTTTTATTCTTTTTCGAAATAGAAATAAATAGGTAGAATATATCTATGGCAGATGATAGCCCTACATTAGGGTCCTGTACCGGACTTCCAACATCTGAAGTTCGGAATAATCGTAGCTTGGATTGGCCAAACCAGGTTTTAAGAAAACCCTCCAGGCCAATGAGCAACGAAATCCTTTTAAAATATAAATATTCAATGGATTTCTAAGTATACAAGAGTGATTACCTTGCAAAATTAGTGGTGGTGATTCTTCTTCAAGAGATCCATGCTGCTATAGAGGAGTATATTGTGAGAAGAGTCGTTGTAATTAAAGGTTAAGTATTATTTTTAATTTGTTCGTTTTTCTCCCCTTGTCTTATCATTTTTCAGGTTGAGTTTCGGGTACCTTGGAGAAACCTCCATAGTGAAGAAAGAAATGCCTATAATAGGGATATTCTTTCGAACTGGTACAACTGATTATAGTTATATAAAATCACTTCGTTCAGTACTTATTCAACTTAGTTTAGGTACATAAATCACTTTGTTCACTACGAAAGAACATGCATAATATTTCATATTAACACTTTTAAAGCTCTCAATCAGAAGAATATACAGTGCGATTCCAAATTAGATATAAACCTTGGAGGAGGTGTTAGTATGACTCATATTTGCTGTTGTTTGATCCATATTTATTGATAACCGAAACTCAACTGTTTCCGAGATATTTGAGTTCTGGTCATTTTCAAAAGATTTCTCACCTTACTTCAAATTCCTTTATTATTCTCTAAAAAAAAATTCGTTAGAATGCATTCACTAGTTTCATTGTTTTAATAAGCAACCTTTTGCATGTGCGGCTTAAAGAAATAGTGAATGTGTAATCAAAGGGCAACGAGAGTAAATTTCAGGAAAGTAACAACTGAAGAAATTAGGAAGAGGGCACGTGCTTGTATGAGGAATGAAACATATAATACAACATAGTTTTGCTTTTTTCACACATACCATATCCTTTTCTACTTAAAATAATGTTAAATTATAATCAAATTTGTTCAACCTAGAAAAAAATTACGAAAAATTAATTAAGTTGAGAAATCTTCTAAAAATCACAAGAACTCAAATATCTCGGAAACTGTTGATTTTCGGTTATAAATAAATATGGCTGAAACGACAGTAAATGATCCATACTAACACCTCCTCCAAGGTTCAGGTTTAATTTGGAATCACCCTGCGTATATTGAGGAATATCCATAGAATTTTCCGATGTGCGTATGAACGATGTATCATTTATGGAAGAATCTGTTCAACAAGGGACAACCAGTATAATCAGGTTTGTATGAGCCTCATCTACATTTCGTTCGAGAACTTATTCGCTGCATTTTAATGGTTTATTATCGACTTCGATGATCCTGACCTTTTCTGCGCGGAAGGAGTAAAACGATCCAGTAATGATAATCGGGATAGAGATCAACGTAGAATGACGATTAGAGCATAAAGTTGGAGGCAATACAGCCTGCATAGCGCGTGTCTGTAGCTAAAGCGTCTTTATTACGTGGTGTAGCGGGTGCCCCACCTTAGCCAAGCCCTTATCTTCTGGCCGTAAAAGCTTGTTTCCTAAATAGTTTCTTTTATATTCCTCTCCTTTAGTCCGCTCCATTTATATATTCATGTCATATGAAACTCTGAGCAAGAATAATGATCACATAGGACCTTAAGAGCATTACGTTTGATTCTTCAATGCGGTCAAGAAGTGACCATATGGTATTCGATGATCAATCTTCCACAAATACAAGGAGAAAATGATACATAAATAAATTATGCATTGTTAGTACAATATGTGAGATAAATTAACTCATCATACAAGAATTTTTGGTACATTTTTCATAATTTATAAATATATGAACCATTAAATTAAATCCTTGAAGATGGCAATTCTTTAGAGAAAAAATCGATTCGAATCGATACACAAAAAATTCTTAAAAATTGGTTCAAGCCCTGTGGACAGGAGCTTTCTGGCGCTCTTGATCGAACGGACAGATTATATCTCCGAAAGTATTGGTTTTTCAGAGTTGGGAATTATATCAATGGATTCTTATGATAGAACTGCATCATAAAGGAAATTCAATTCAAATAATAGTTTATTTATCAAAATTGAATGAGCAATCTAAGAACTAGGACTGCACCATGGAAGAATTCAAATTAAAATAGCTGAAATGAATTTGATTCTCTCTTATAGAACATGTACGAGTATGACCATAGATCACATAATAATTCATAGATATAATAATTATAGCATTCTGTGAAAACATAGAAGTACGATTCATTATTGAAATTTCGAAAAATCATATCTCCGAAAGTATTTGCATGTTAGAGTTGAAAATTACATCAATGGATTTTTATGGTGAAACTGCATCTTATAAAAAATTGAATTTGAAATATGTTAGTCAAAAAAATTCTTTTTTTCGTTACTCCGAAACCATCCGGCCTATTTTACCCACTAACGAACTCAACCGTGATATTTATCTCTCAAATCTACTCTGAAAATTTCAACTGCCTAGCTCATTATGTTCGAGAGTTATTGTAGAAACAAAATTTGAAAATGAAAAAAATTTTTTTTACACTTTACGGCTACCCGATTAGGGAATCCAATCCCGCACCAAAACAACAATCCCGCAAACACGCGTGATAAACGTCCTCAATCCCGCGGATCCGCAGAACGCGGGATTGTTAAAAATATATATACTCTTTGTACACAACCTAAAAAAAATTTCAATAAAAATGTCTTATGCAATTAAAAACATTATAGTAGTAGCATAATAGTTATTTATGTACCAAGGACGAAAAACTGTCTCAATGTCGTGCCTACTATCCGAGTCGGAGCCGAGGGATAGCAAGCAGGCGATACAAGAGACAGTTTTTCGCCGAATTGCATAATACATTTTTCGTCGACCTCTACATACCTTTATGAATTTCGGACCACTTAAATTATTTCACAATATCAAAAGACAGTTATTATCACATACCCTTATGTTTGTATTGAGCCGAATCATGCCGTATCCATAGTGACCACAACACTGACTGTTATTCTTACAGACCCTTATGTTTGTATTGAAATGTACCGAAGTAATTTTGCGGACGAAAAGGTACTTTTTCGTCCGCGAAGTACTTACCTTCAATAATAGTCGATTTTACGGCCGCAAATTAGTACGTAAAATGTCACTTTTCATAGAGGTCGACGAAAAAAGTACTTATTCTTTTTCAAGAGCTTTTGCGATTTGATTATCGCATACGGAATTTTAATATTCGCTCAATTATGATCCCACAGAATTTCAGCGGGATCCCGAATTGCGGGATCCAGCATTTGCGGGATCCAGCATTTGCAGAATCCAGCATTATCGGGAGTCGAACCAAATCGTTTGAGACCATTTTCAGCCAAAAATTCGAAAATTGCAGAGGAACAAGAGCGCCAAGAAGCAATGACGTGAAGTCAAGAGCTTTTGCGCTCATGTTCTTCTGTTCACGCTTCACACATGTGAGAAGGTGCACCCTCACGAGTACTGTATTTTTGAAGATTTTGGGAAGGTTCATGCGGAATTTCAGCGGAATAATTTCTGAAAAATAACATTTTTGGAGATTTTTTTTTGGAGAAATATATTTATTTTACAGAAATTCGCGCGTTGACATTATATTCGATCAGATCTGTATTTTTTGAGTTATTGAGGAAACAATATTTCAAATCTTTATATTTGTTGATAATTCTTTGAACTAGTTGATGACTCTGAGAAATGATATTTTGCTCATCAATTTATATTTGTGGGAGATCTAAACTAGAGAGCCTTTCTTTCGAATATTCTACTGCAATTTTAACAGGGGTGTTTGGAAAGAATGAAACTATGTTCCATGATATGAAGCGGTTTTTATCATTGATTTTAATGTCATTAACTTCATCAACTAATTCGTACGAATTTTTTATTGCCAATGTCTGAGGAGTTTAGAGGCTATTGAAACTATGTACTGACCATTTGGTAATTTGAAAGACTGGCTTTCTAGTTTAGGTCGCCCCCAAATAGAAATCAATCAGCGCTTGATGTTAACCTCGCTTTGTATGGAGCATAATCCGCCGTATTCACGAAGCATTGTTAAGTGCTTAAATCTCCGTTAAGTCCTAACTGAGGTCCTCAGTTAAGGATAAATTTGAATCGCAACCTCACTTAACGTATTTAATGGTGGTGAAACTTGCCTGTTTTACCACCTTTATCCCTTATTGTCCCTTATTAACCCCAATTTATCCTTAACTGAGGACCTCAGTTAGGACTTAACGGAGATTGAATACTTTGTGAATACGGCGGAGAATCTTTTCTCTATTTCAGTATCGTAATGAGTCCATTCCAGCACTAAAAACAGTGCTGGATTCCCGCATTGTTTCTAGTTACATTTTTCGTTTTGCGGTAGTCAGCACTGACATTCAATAATATCAAATTTCAAAACATGTCAATTGTCAATATAATATAATCTGGATATGGTGAAATAATTGTTGAGAGGAAAACTTTTATTTTCATTAAAATAATATGGTAGGTACAACAGATTTCCTTCATGCTATTTTTGAATCATTCATGCTATTAGGAAACTGTTTTAAATCTGATCTCCAAGCCCTACCTACGATTCAACTTCAAATTCCGTAATCTGTCAACTTTCGTAACAGTTACACCAACTGCTAAGATACAATACAAAAGTCACTAGGATGTATAACCCCATTTTTGCGCGTATGTTCTGGGGAACATCGCGTTATAGTTTTGCCCAAATGTCTGTAACTTTCGAATTTTTTGACGAAAATGGTCTCAAACGATTAAGTTCGACTCCCCAATGAAGAATTCGAGGTCAAATTTGATTCTGTCCGTCCGGCCGTCCGGCCGTCCGGCCGTCCGGCCGTCCGGCCGTTGCCACGATAACTTGAGAACGAGAAGAGCTAGCAACTTGAAATTTTCAGGGTAGGTGGCGCATCTCAATACGACGGACAAGTTCGTTAATGGGCATAATCGGCCCAGTGGTTTCCGAGTAATAATTTTGTTTTCAACCAATATAAATCCGATCGAATTGAAACTTGGTGGGTAGTTGTAGAATATGATCTTAAGCACGTTTGTGGAATTTTGTGCGAATCGTATGGCTAGAAAATTTTTAAAAAATTATTAAAAAATATTTTTGTTGTCACGATAACTTGAGAACGGAATGAGATAGCTGCTTGAAATTTTCAGGATAGGATGAACACCAGAACGCGACATTTCAGTTTGTTTATGAGCATAATCAGCCAAACGGTTTCAGAGTTATAGCCATCTGAAATTTTCTGAAATTTCGTGGTTTTTGTTCCTCATTAACTCAAAAAGTACTGAACCGATTGAATTCAAACATGGTTATTAGTTGTAGAATGCCAACGCGGAAATGTTTGCAAAATTTGGTGAGGATAGCATTTGTAGAAAATTTTTAATAAATCATTGAAAATAAAAAAAAAAAATTCTATATATCAGTAACTATTCGTTTGAAATTGCTGAAATTTTGCAAGAGCCTTCATAACCTAACTCTACTGCCAAGTTTCAAGTTTTAATACGATCGGTTAAATATTGTTGGAGATTCGAGCATTCTTGTGCGAGTTCAGTAGATGGGTGACCGTTGCCTCGATAACTTTCGAACGAAAGGAGATAGGGACTTGCAATTTTCAGGGTAGGTTGCGTATCCGAAAGAGAGTGTTGAGTTCGTTTTTGGGCATAATCGGTCTAACGGTTTCCGAGTTATACCCACCTGGAATATTATTTCCTTGATAACTCAAAAAATAAATATTCGATCGAATTGGTGCTTGGTAACTAGTAGTAGAAAATCAAC
Source organism: Halyzia sedecimguttata (assembly GCA_937662695.2). Taxonomy (NCBI): domain Eukaryota; kingdom Metazoa; phylum Arthropoda; class Insecta; order Coleoptera; family Coccinellidae; genus Halyzia; species Halyzia sedecimguttata. Next base: position 17,982,262 of record OW569417.2, on the reverse strand, counting down.
ATAAAGACGTGTTTAAAATTTTGTAAGAATCGTATCCCTAGAAAATTTGAAAAAAATGACGAAAAAAAAAATTTCAAGAACCGTACCCCTAGAAAATTTTTAAAAAGTCACGAAAAAAAAATTGGTTCAAGCACTGACGTGAAGTCAGAAGCTTTTGCGCGTATGTTCTATTGTCCATACTTCTGTATTGGACACCCTTAATCGAATTTACCATGGTAAATTATGTTGTCCATTCTCCTGTATTGGACACTTAATTCGAATTTACCATGGTAAATTCGAATTGAGAGTGTCCAATACAGGAGAATGGACAACATAATTTACCATGGTAAATTCGATTAAGGGTGTCCAATACAGAAGTATGGACAATAGAACATACGCGCAAAAGCTTCTGACTTCACGTCAGTGCTTGAACCAATTTTTTATTAAATTTCAATAGTATTTCACAAAACTTGTCTGAAATATAGAAAATATCCTCTAATACTCGTCGCAGAAGGCAATTCCAACACTCATGCCTTCGAATTTCGCATTCGTGTTTGAATAGGAGCCGATTCTGCAACTTGTTTTAGAATATACTATTATTTTGACGATACATAATATAAACAAACATTCGCAATTTTTAATGAATATGTTCCTCAGAAAATTAGAACATGAAAAAAAAATTTACAAACTTTTGGAATAGCTTCGTTGATGACATCTTTGCCATTATTGAAAAATGGAAAAATCGATCAAATTTACCAGTATATTGAACAGTAAACGCCCATCTATTCACCATCGAAATTTAAAAGGACTGCTACTTGGCATGCATATTTGGGATTATCTAGATATACTTCAATCAGCTTTGACATTTTTAGAAAACCTACCAATTCTGATATTTACATTTCATCTGATTCAGCTGCTCTCAGGTCACATTTCCTCGTCAACCAGTTATTCAATATTCCACTAAACAATGTTAACTTCAAGAAAGAAAGAAAAATGAGTTTCCAAATTGCCGAAAGAAACAGGTATAGTCATCAAATAGCTCAAAAAAATTATCAACAAACATAAAGATAAACAACTCTTCAGTAACATATCCCTAACGAAAGAAATAAAAACGAAACAGTGTTTCCAAGCTTTCACTACAATAGCAAACAATAACAGAATATTTAAAAAAAGTGGCTTTAAAAACTACCACTAATAGAGCATACGGGACAAATTCGGAGCAATAACATTGATAAATATGCTGTTGCAAATCGTGTTTCAACAACCGGCCACTCAATTTCTGAAAATTCTGTCAAATTGTTGAAAATTTCCAATATTATGAACACTTGAAGGTATCGAAATGTATAAGAGAAAATATGTTTTACTCAGTAATAATCTAATCGGTTTATAACTATGGATAATGTGAATCCATACTCTATTGTAGTAGCTGATAGCGTGCTTCCGTACCGCGTCGTCTCAGAAGATGGAAACATGTCAGACTACATCATTTTTGGTGGAGTGATTACAATATGCATATATTGTTGGCGGCATGGTTTCCTCAAGTAGGAAGGAACGTGAACAATCTAGTTTAATTTGAGGGTTCTTAGGAATGCTTGAAAAATGTATGTATTATTCTTGATCTAGGAGTATTTTTCTTATTCATTATATTTTCCTTTCATATAATATAATTTTTAGAGAAGATTGGAGAAATGAATATCTCGGATGAGTTCTTTTTGGGTAGAATCAGTCTGGTGGCTTCGGATTAATAATTGTTGGCACTCTTTTATGATGCAGTTCTGTCATAAGAATCCATTGCTATAATTTCCAACTGTGAGAAACCAATACTTTCGAAGATATGATTTGTCAAAGTTTGAACTAGAGCGCCAAAGCTCCAGCCAACAAGGTCTTCCCAGTTTTTAGCTAAATGACTTTGTCAACAAGCAAAACATGCACTATTTGATAGCAAAAATCCAACCAGTGCTTCAAGAGCAAATGAGAGGCGTAAGACATTGGGATATGAATACGAAGTTACTCTAATAAATTGGAACAATTTAGGTCATGCACATTATCATTTTCCAAACGAAATAAATATAAGATAAAATAAAAAATAACAGTCGGCCATCTTTTGTTGTTATCCGTAATCCATATTTTATCGTATTTCCTGTATGTGAGGTTCCATTTTGTTGTAAATCACATTTTATCTGCTGTATAAATCCACTTAGAAGCAACCCTAGTAGACAGATTTATACTGAAACATCAAAACGATGGATACTCCTTGAGAAATTGAAAATCATTAAGATAAATAGCTGCATTTCGTGCATAAATAATTATGATCCTTGCATCACGGCAAAGTGTGTACAAATCCTATCTATGAATGAATGAACGAATGAAACTGATTTCGAAATATGTATTTCCTGCATGTGAAGGAGAAGTGAAACAACACAATCCAACGCCTCCTACACGCAAAAAATCAGGACAGCAGGCCTGCCGCACATAATAAACCACTAATAAATACGAAAACAAGTCTTTATTTACAGGTGATAGCAAACTCCATATTGGTACATCAAGTTTTGTTGGCGCCTCAACAACCACGCACTCAAGAGTCCACGTCACGTTGTTCTTCGAGAGGTGAACTCAGCTGATGTTGAGAATTGGCTTTTATTTTAGCATGGATTTCTCCATATACAGCTTTGGAAGGTGAGTTCTTCTTCAACATGAGTTGAACTCGATTTTTCATACTAAATTTCATGACAAAAAATATTCAGTTGGAAGTGACATAATTCCAGTAATAAAATGAATACGGACCTGGTCTTTCTCGACGCATCGATCTCGTCGGGTATCCTAATTATACAGGGTGTCTTATACTAGACATCATTTGCAACAATTTGAGTCCAGTGAACCATGGTCCAAAAGTCTATGGTTACTCAGATATATTGATATTTGGAGTTTTTGGAAATTTTTCGACTTACCATCGAAATCAATTAAACTACTCAACACTGAATATAGAAGTAAGGTTTATTAATTTGAAAGCTGATGCGATAAGGATAATTTCCAGAAAAAATCATTCACCAAAAATTTGACTAACCGGAAAAATGAAGAGTCTGAAATGGTATCAATTGTTCTTCTCATTAATTTTTCATGAAACAATTGCATATTTCTCGAAAAAATTATAATTAACAAATAAGTACCAAAACTTCTTTGGTTGATGAACTTTCCAAATTGTTACTTATGTAATAAATTTTTCCACGAGATGAAAAAATATAGTCGGAAATCCGAGCAAGTAACAAACTTTTCCGCTAGGTTATTCCCCATATCTTCTCCTTTACTTGTGATTATTAGTTGCTTGTTACCAGTAGGATTAGTACGAATAAAAAAAATTACAGTATTTCTCGAATGAAAATAATCCTCAATTAACTGAGAGTAACTGAGTAACTTCAATTCGAGTATAATTAGTTACAAAACGAAAAAATTGGTTCAAGCACTGACGTGAAGTCAGAAACTTTTGCGCGTATGTTCTATTGTCCATGCTTCTGTATTGGACACCCTTAATCGAATTTACCAGGGTTAATTATGTCGTCCATTCTCCTGTATTGGACACTCTTACTTCGAATTTACCACGGTAAATTCGAATTAAGTGTCCAATACAGGAGAATGGACGACATAATTAACCATGGTAAATTCGATTAAGGGTGTCCAATACAGAAGCATGGACAATAGAACATACGCGCAAAAGCTTCTGACTTCACGTCAGTGCTTGAACCAATTTTTTTTTCGTGATTTTTTTTTTAATTTTCTGGAGGCGCGGTTCTTTAAATTTTTTTTTTCGTCATTTTTTTCAAATTTTCTAGGAGTACGGTTCTTACAGAATTTTAAACACGTCTTTGTGTTGATTTTCTACTACTAGTTACCAAGCTTCAATTCAATCGAATATTTATTTTTTGAGTTATCAAGGAAACAATATTCCAGGTGGATATAACTCGGAAACCGTTAAACCGATTATGCCCAAAAACGAACTCAACTCTCCCTTTCGGATACGCAACCTACCCTGAAAATTGCAAGTCCCTATCTCCTTTGGTTCGAAAGTTATCGAGGCAACGGTCACCCATCTACTGAACTCACACAAGAATGCTCGAATCTCCAACAATATTCAACCGATCGTATTAAAACTTGAAACTTGGCAGTAGAGTTAGGTAATGAACGCTCTTGCAAAATTTCAGCAATTTCAAACGTATAGTTACTGATATATAGAATTTTTTTTTTTATTTTCAATGATTTATTAAAAATTTTCTACAGATGCTATCCTCACCAAATTTCGCAAACATTTTTGCGTTGGCGTTCTACATCTAATAACCATGTTTGAATTCAATCGGTTCAGTATTTTTCGAGTTAATGAGGAACAAAAAACCACCAAATTTCAGAAAATTTCAGATGGCTATAACTCTGAAACCGTTTGGTCGATTATGCTCATAAACAAACTCAAATGTGGCATTCATATGCACAACATAACCTGAAATTTTCAAGCCGCTATCTCTTTCCGTTCTCAGGTTATCGTGACAAAAAAAATATTTTTTAATATTTTTTTTTAAATTTTCTAGCCATACGATTCGCCCAAAATTTCACAAACGTGCTTTGGTTCATGTTCTACAACTACTCACCAAGTTTCAATTCGATCGGATTTATATTGGTTGAAAACATAATTATTACTCGGAAACCACTGGGCCGATTATGCCCATTAACGAACTTGTCCGTCGTATTGCGATGCGCCACCCACCCTGAAAATTTCAAGTCGCTAGCTCTTTTCGTTCTCAAATTATCGTGGCAACGGACGGCCGTACGGCCGGACGGCCGGCCGGCCGGACGGACAGAATCAAATTTGACCTCGGATTCTTCATCGGGGAGTCAAACTTGATCGTTTGAGACCAATTTCGTCAAAAAATTCGAAAGTTACAGACATTTGGGCAAAACTATAACGCGATGTTCCCCAGAACATACGCGCAAAAAAGGTGATATTTCATTGTGTTATGAGTTTTGTTCCTGGAATAAAATACGCCTCATTGGAGCAGTTTTCCGGCTATATTTTTGGATTTCGTGAAGGAATTATTGAGATGTGATTATTATATTTCACGAAATAAGAGACCATAAAGAAATGGCCTATTTTCGAAGATCTGTGTCTCAAAAACCAATAGTCTTACAAAGCTCGCTCTAGTTTCAAATTAAAGCCAATTTAGTCGAATTCAAGATTATACAGATGACCATACCCGTCAGAGCCACACAACTGTTTGGGAATTTTAATGCTGATGTCCTACCATTGGTTTAGGTTCTAACATGTTATAAAAATTCAGAACTATACAAATGAGGCACCACTTATAAACCTTTTATTAAATTGATTGCCTTCTTCCAAGTGACGAAATGATTAAGAAAGTGAGGATCGAAAAAACTCCACTATGATGCTAGGTAGGAAGAAAGACTGGGACAGGGAATCCAGAAAAAATGCCATTAAATGGTACACAGACGTTTAAAAAACCAATATAGGAGCTGGCGCTGGAGTATACCTATGAGGCAGGCACCAAATACTCACCATCGCTCCTATCCTATCGTCTTTCAGGCAGAAATACTTGCTATCGAAAGATGCGTTGAAATGAACCTAGAAAGAAACAGAAGAATCAGAAGTGTTATATAGCAATCCATTCTGACAGTCAAGTGGCTATTAAAGGTCTGAGCTCTCATGTTACCGAGTCTAAACTAATATTGGAGTGCCGAAGAAAGCTAATGAAGTAGGCAAGAACAACAGGGTTTCCTTGGTCTGGGTTCCTGGCCACTCGAGAATTAAAGGAAATGAGGGGGACCAAGACATTTGTCAAGAAAGGAGCACGAACCCCTTTTATTGTCCCGGAACCCTGCTGTGGGGTAGGTAGATACACCTACAAAAGTGAATTTCAGATGAAAGAAAAAACTAAAGGAGGTATATTCTGGAGATCTCTCCCAGGAACGTATCACTCCAAAAAGTTCCTTCGGAGCTTTGACACCACAGAACATATCGTTAGGAGAAGTGAGAGCTACATAGAGTTGGATTGGAAGCGTAAAAAGCGACCCCAGGGAGCCGGGTGCAGAACTAAACGTCAGACGCGCCAAATTTAAACTGTGGCGCCTTTTTCAGTTTCACTACAATTTCAAATTTATTATTCCAAGAACTGTTATCTCCAACGATAATTGGATTATCGTTGAAGATAACAGTTCTTCGAAAGAAATAATTGCAAAAGTAAATGAAGAAATAACAACCTTATTCTGAATTTTTTTTTGGAAAAATAATTTTATCAATTATAATTAATTTATTAATAAAACAATAATTGTTGAATAAGCAACAAGCAGTAAAACAGTTTATTTCTGAAAAGGAAAAATATTTTCAAGGTCATACAGTCAATATAACAAAAACTTTTCTATAAACAATATATAAAAAATAACTCAAATGTCTTCCTTCCATTCCTTCTAATCTTTTCCATGTCTTCCAGTTGGAGGTAAATTATAATCTGTCAAAAAATTCAAATTACCAGAATTGTTTTTATCTGAAGCAGTGGAGGCGCATGGTGCCTCTACATCAGAAGTTTCAAAATCAGGAAAGTGTTCTTCTTGATTAACATAAGAATGGTCATGAAAACCTAAGATGTTGACATGATCATTCTGAACATATTCTTGACTTTCATAACATGCTTGTGGGGAAAAGTTGTGCTGTGCATAGAATGATCTAGAGTGAAAGCATGATTTACAGGAGGGATTGATGGGCAGGCTCCTCTTAACAACCTTGCTTTACTTTACTTGTGTTATAAAAATCACTTTCAACACAGTGATCTTAAACAATCGCAAGATGGAACAGTTTGTGGATTCTGCAATCAAACAAAATTGTTTCCAAGTTTGGCCACTTACATTCGTCGGAAACTTGAAAAAGTGCATTCCACTCAATCCAGCATGGTATTGATTCTTGCAAGTACGGTAATTGCAAGAATACTTTGGTGTCCCAACAAGCATATTGTTAATGAGATTTTATATGTAGCGAGTATACTTAGCTCTTCTCCTTTGATCGATCTATCCTGTCCATGTAAGTCTTAGATGGTCCTTATAGTTGTCGCATTACTGAAAACAATTTCATATAAATTTTAATTGAATTCTTAATTAAATAGGAATAATACTCACCTAAAACAAGTATTCGTGTATGCTTTTACATTTTACAACCATCATAACCATACATTTATTTATTTACTTTATTTGACATATGGTAAAATTGGTAAATAAGGATCCTGTATCCTGTAGAATAATGCTCGAAGCTCCATCTAAGAGCCGGGTGCGAACTATATAACGTCAAAAATAAACTTCCAATTTTAGACCAGAGCTTTCACTTCTCCTAACGATATATTCTGTGTTTGACACTGTTAGATCCAAGAAGTGTATAGATCTCAGTAATAACACGCTGCACCTCCTCACTGGTTTCCTCACAGGGCACTGCTATCTTTGAAAACATATGATGAGATTAGGGCTAGCAGAAACTGAGGAGTGCAGATTCTGTGAAGAGGAGGATGAAACTCCTAATCACCTGATTACGGAAAGCCTTGCCATCTCAAACCAACGCAAGGAGTGATTTGGACAAGAAATCTGCATCAGGAGCGAAGATGTAGCCTCATTGAAGTCATCCCAGATACTGGACTTCATCACAGCTTCAAAAGACCTTAATTTCGCAGTGCAACTTACCCCCTACAAACAATATACTTCCAACACTTTTCAATTTTACAAACGAGATTGATTGCTTTGCATCAATTAAAATCTTGGTGATCAGCTGGCCGGCTGCCATCCAAAGGAAACACTCTAGCTAGATCATATAATGTCATAGATATCTGCTTGAATCAGGAAATACGAAGATATTTGCAGGATGTCTTAATTTCTTCACAACATATAATTCACAAAACAAATTCGATAGGAAGAGATTTTACATAATTTGATGAAATTAACAAAATTGCACAGCATATGGCGAAGTGCGACGACAATGTACCTATGTATGTTTGCACTCATTACGTAACTGATTACAAAATTATCGAAGGTAACTAGTACAGCTTAGTACGCGTATATTGCAGATGATGAAGAAATAAATTTTTATTGCTACCAAAATTGATGGCTTTCACGAGACATTTGAACATTCAGTATAAGGTGGACCCGGACCTGCATAATTTTATTGCACAGCTGCAGTGCGGTTAATGTGTTATGAAAGTAGGTTCAAATGTTTCTGGTAATAATACGCAAATACCGAATGAAATTATGAATGAAAAGGTCGTCCATGTTGTCCATATTTGTACATCTTATGTAACTCATTCATCTCGGAGAGAAATGGTCAATTCATTTCTAAATGGAATTGCTTGTATTGTGTTCGGTAATTTACAGCAAACAAATATCAACTATTATACAGCATGTATAAATCTTTATTTTATGATAGTGAACTTAGGAAATAGATCGAAATGTACAAAGAATCGAAAAAAAAAATTAAACATTCTCTCCATTTGTTTATGGAATTGGGTAAGGGTTGTGTTCGAAAATTAACTCCGTAGAGTAATATTTACTCCATTGCGTTCGAAAACTGAAAGGTTGGGTATATTTTACTCCATGAATGTCGTTCGAAATGTCAGAGTATTCGACTCCGAGTTCATTTTACTCCTGTCAAAATTGACATAACTCATGGGAAGGAAAATCTGGTATCTTTGTCTCACTGTTTATGAATGTTCTGTGAGGTAATTTAATACTTTTAATACTGCTCACAATATATATTTATGATTAGAGTTACATATATGTAAGAAAACAATAATAATAGGTTCTTTCTTAAACCAACATAACCTATTTTCCGATATTGGCATCTTCTGTCAGTGTCAGTGTCAGTGTCAGAGTAAACTCTAGAGTAAATCTGTCAAACCTTCAAAAACTCTACTCTACTCCGTGGAGTTAATTTTCGAACACAACCTTAGTTCATTCAAAGCAAAATGGTGTATTTTCTATTTTTTGAAACTTAAATAATGACGTCTGTGAATGTTTTTCATCTGAATAGCTTATATATTGGCACATTTATAATGGTAAAAAATACCAATAAAACTTCATCATTTTCACGATTATAACCGGTAGAATTGGGGAACAAATATAGCAAATGTCAATTTTTTGGTTAATCGAAATGGACGAAAAAAATTGTTTGTTGTCACAATTTTTTTCCATATCGGAAAAGTTGAGATGATATTTGTTTTTAGTGAATCTCAAAAGGAAGAGTAGTTCAGATTTACACTCAGAGATACTCCTGTTTGAAAAAAGAGAATTTGACTACACTATTGCCACTGGTTTCATTATTATCATAGATCCAGATATATGTGACGCAGAATAGGGGAATGGCACATCAGAAGGACGATATACGGAAGCAAATATATATAGCAGTAATGCAGTTGAACCCAATGGAGTGCTTGAAATGAGATTCCGGTGCCTGTTGAAGCATTGAATACTACATTACGATCCAATTAGTGCAGCACATTCATCTACGCTACGTTCATAGAGTAAATATTTCTGTTTACTTTAAACGACAGTGTCCGAGGAGGTTGAAAAATAGTTGTTTCGATGCATTTATATCGATATTCAAAACCATTCGTGAATCAAATATGGTGAATTGGACGCATTTTAATGGGTTGAAACAGATATTTTCAGTTTTGAAGGGATTATTAACGATAAATGCACAATAAGGTATATAACAGGATTCGAATAAGTTTAAATTGGATTCTTGATATTAACTTCGTGAAAATTGAATTTACGGCTATATAGAAGTGAGGGGATCGTTTGTATTGCGATTCATTCTTGAAATATTTTCAAGCGTTTATGACTTTCACGTTCAAATGATTTTATCGGAATATGGAATAAGAGTCGAAATGAAAAAAATCCTGGAACATTATCACATATACCTCCTTTGTTGCTAAATGCACTGTTAAGGCCTGGTTTCGCTAGTGCGTCGGCTGCATGCAGTGACTGCAGAAAGTTGCTGCACCGTCTTTCGAATAGACTGCTACTTCGGAACTACGAAGAAGTGGTTTCGCTTCGGCGTCCGACGCAACAGCACTGCAACAGCCAAACGGCTGACTGCTTGGGGTACCAGTCTGTGAGACGTCGCTGCAGCGAAAACAAGAGAAAATTAGTGTCGATAAATTCAAAAGGGACGAAGAGATTAATCTCATTGAATTAGTTTCGCAAAATAAATACATATATGCTGCATCTCATGATAATTATTAAACTAATAATGTTAAAGATCTTCTTTTTTTAGTGCCGTGCAGATTCCTGCGTAGGCGTTCATCCTCATCTATTCCCATCATATGTTTCTATTGAATGCAGCATTCTGCAATGTTTGGAAGTCCTTTATCCCCGTGCATTGAAGGATATTTCTAAGCCATGATAACTTTCTTCTGCCCATTCCTCTTCTTCCTTCCTCAATTTTACTCTGGAGAATGAGACGTTGAAAGTGGTAGCGTTCTCCACGCAGTATGTGTCCGAGGTATGTTAAAGATAACATATGGAAAATGATCGCGACAGAAATGGAGAGAAAACAGTTGAAATGAAGTTATATTTAAAAAAAAAAATTATTTCCTATGCTAATATGAACAGTTTTGTACAATTTTATATTCCTAATTTCGAGCTCTACGTTCTTGTTGGAGTTTTTCTTAATTATCTAGAAGATGTCTCGTTATGAGGTTGTTGAAGATACCTTCCTCATCCCTGTTTTTATACATTAAATGCACAGGTCACCATTTTTAATTTTTTTGCTTCAGATATTTCAAAATCAATTCATTCTCTGCTCTTCTTCCAAAATATGAAGCGCAAGTACATACTCCATTGCTAACCAATTTTCACTGACGACTAACAGAACACAAATAATTATGCCGGCTGCAGTAGTTCCGCTGCACCTAATGAAACCACTCCGACGACGCAGCGGACGCAAGCATTCGCTGCACGCAGTCACTGCATGAATCCGACGCACTAGCGAAACCAGGCCTTTACCTTCGAATCTGTGGTTGCCGATGTGACATCAGTGGAAAGGTTTGGTTGCACCATAGATGCATAGAATACATGGTGAAGACACTCTTTGACATATTTTCAGCCAAATTGCGGTCCAAATACTGTCAAAATACAAGGATTTTGTTCTACTGTTCTCGCCGATAGATGCCGGCAGTAGAAATTTTATGGACCAAATTATCGACATCAATTAAATTTGAATCTTTGTTTATTCTAGTTTCGAGTTTCTAGTCGTACCTGGTCGTACCGCTTGCTGAAATTTAGTATTTTGAGTATTTCGTTCAACGTCCTTGTTTTCCGCGCCGAAAGTAAGCCAAATGTTTGCTGTGTGAACTCTGAACGAGTATCCAGAACCATTTTAATCAAATACTATTTTTGTTTTGAAAATCCTTCATTTTTATGCGAATATAGTTTTTTTAACAATTGTTTATTCTTACCGGATCAGGGGCAGGTTTCTAGTATCAAGATAGGTATTTATTATGATATTATAATAATATTGAAAGATGGCTGATACCGTTATTTGTTTATGAATCAACATAGGAGAACGCTAAAGGCGGGTTTATACAGCAAATAAGATAAGATAAAATAAAATAAGAACTAAATGAAAATAAAATAAGAAAGTTAAACATGTACATTTATATGAGAGCGTTTATACACGAAATAAGATGAAAAAAGAAATAAGAATAAGAACTAAAGTTGGCCAACTCTCATCTTTGTTTCTTATTTTATGGTATTTTGTTTGGAAAATGACAATGCGCATGCTCAAAGAGTGAAATTCATAGAAGTTGCATAAATTTGTCAAAAAGTTGTGATTTGATTGGTTCATTCTTATTTTGTTTTAGATCCTCTGTATAATCTGATCCTTTTAACCCTTTAATTCTCATTTTATTTTAATTTGTTTCTTATTTGATCTCATTTGCTGTATAAACCCGCCTTAAGACCTGTTGATTTACTATAATCTCGCCGGTTGGTGAACATAAACTGTTTTAACAGTTGAAACATTTAGGTATAACTCTATTAATTAATAATTATATTTATCACACAATTCAGTTATATATTGAGAAGGAATGAAATAAAATGTTATGAAAATTAACAATATTATTTGTCAACGATGAAAGGACTAGCAGAGAACAAAGTTCAGAGCAACCACACAGTGTGATTTCATCAATGTTGTATAGCTTTCCTAAGGCGTCATTCTTTTTGGCGCTCTTATACTATAATATTATTTGTTTCAAGGATATTGTCACACGACAAGAATGGCAACTGGCTTGTGGTAGAGGTAGGGTATTGAAAATTAGAACATTTGTTTCTTCAAAATATTTTTCTACCGAATATATATTGAATAAAATATTGAAACGTAGTACACTGCCGATCCATTTGGTCAGTTTATCAAATTAATGAATTAATTTTCGATATTTCATCAGTATACATAGTTCTGAATAATAGCTATACGGATCAAATATATTTTGCAATCTAATCATCTAATTGCCGAGAAAATACAAAGTTGTCAAGGGGTATTGGGTAACTGAAAAAAATGCTGTACCTATACAAGAGAATTTTTTGATGAAGTTTCAAATTATACATCGAAAATAATAAGTAAAATGCTCATTTTAAATGAGCCTTACATGATAAAGGTAATTAATACATTTGAATACTAATATGATATCGAAAGATATTATGTAGAGGTATTACAGAAAATTCTGTATTATTCAATGTATTTCAAAATACATAAATTAAATGCTTATATTCTAATGACATTGGATGTGATCTTTTGTAATGGAAAAATAATGATTTCAAGACTTCTTCATTTACAGTTCCATTCAAAATGTTCCAAAAAACTCCTTTACTGATAAATCCCTTAGTTCACCTCATTATCTCTTGGTAAGATGAAATTTCTGTTCCAAACAAATGGGGTTTACATATAATGTCCGAACAGATGTCTGATTAATCAAAAACCGAATTGATTTTTCAATAAACTGCTTCATTATATTTCTTTTAATTCGGATTTACGAAGTAGCAACGGTGGAAAGTGAACTTTATCGCTTGTCAGTTTTCATTTACTGACTTGTCAGAATCTTCGAAATCGACTCTAGCGGCACCATCGTTAATAAAGTGAAGTACATAACATAGTACATAAAGGCCAAGTTCCACTAGGCGATCGCAACGTTCGTAGAGTCGTCTGCGCAGTTCTGCGAACGTGCGCGTGATCGTTGTGAGACCTTAGTGGAACGCGCCCAAAGTAGTACGTGATTTGACAGTTTTCGGTCCGTTTTTCGGCCGAAAATTTTAACTGCAATTAGCAGGGAGTGTCGACACCTTGTTATTATATGCATCTTGGTTGCACCTAATCTTATAGCAGGTTTTAATCATTTTGCCATTAGAGTTTTAAAGTTATTGCGAGAAAAAATCCGTCTGATATGACTGAAATTTTGCAAGACCCTTCAATTCGATTGGATCTATATTGTTGAAAATAGTTGGAAAATATATTTCATCCTGGAAGCCGAGCAGCCTTGGTCTATTTCAGTATCTGGATGGGTGACCACTCTGGCTATAAATTTCCACGAGTGCCTTTTTAGCACCAATTTTTACGAAATTCCTCGACATTTCGAAAAATAATGGTCTGCAATGTAAGATAAACGGACTATAATTTTAATCTATGTACACAAAATGTAAACGGCGAAACTCTTTTGAATAAATGCAAGTATTTGAAAATACTATATATAATCATATTGCAATCGGATCATCAACCATTAATTTAAATTTATATACTCCATTATCCAACAAAGTTCCCAACTGTCCCAATGAAGGTTCGTATCATTTTTTCTAGAACTTCGTAGTTCTGCAATAGTTAAACAAGTTCATCTTCTTTATTCATTCTTTCATGAGTGAATATATCAACCGACAGATATTTTATTCCAACTTTACAACCTGCATCTTTTTAAAGCAAGGATACCCAGTTAGGTGTTTCTCGTAGAAATGAAGAACGAAGAAAACCAATTCTTTTTTTCACTTGAATCTAGTTAACAGGGTCATAAAATCAGATCTACCTGTCAGATAAAACCTATTTGATCAGTCTTCGTGATCAGTGTCTTCACGCTCGTATAAAGACCCAACTAATGAATTATATATTCCCCATTTACTTTTATAGTGTGAATAAATAAGAAATCCGGTCGAGGTTCAAGAATTCTGGTGATCCTCTCGACAGATTTAATCTAGACCTATAATTACCAAAACCTTATTCAACACCCGATTTTGAAAATGTCGATATTCAGAGAGCGACTGTTTCTGAACCTCGCTATAAATAGGAGTTTTTTTTAATATTGGTTCTAATTATTAATTTTATCTTTATCAGAGATAATCCGTTTGGCACCGAATGATTTTTCTGCATTCCATATCAGAGCATTCTTGTCTATTTCTTTTAATATAATTAGTTTCATTGAAGTTGTTTCCTAATTGTGTCCACGATTTCGGAAGTGATCCATATTTATTTGTGCGCATGATAATTTATTCATGAGTACCGAGGATGTTTTTATCACTATGTATCTTTGTGATCCGTTCGATCTGTTCCTTGTCTAGAATTCCACATAGCATAAGGATCGTAGCATTCACCACACAAAAATCTAAAATGACCATATCAGGGATGGGAAATTACCGTATTTAATGAAAATTTTCCCTATACCAACAAAATAAAAGGCAAATTTTTATATACCTGAATAAATTAGGATTCCTATACCAGGTGTCAATTTGAAAACTTGCCAGGCCAATTATGTCACGACAGGGATTTTTTGATGTTTTGAAAGAGAATGCCGGAACAGGTCAATTTTTATTTGGAGGAGACGCACAAACATTTGAGAACATACTGTATTATTTGACTAGTAATGGAAATCATTTCGAGCATCTCATTTGATCATTACACTAAGTATGAATACCCTGTAACTACTTCAAGGTCGCAATAAACATGTGCAATCTTATCTTTCAATTGAAGTCTAGCTCACCCTCTATTCCATATTAAGAATTTTGGGGTGACAACCCCTACACTTAGGCTTCAGAATATTTTGGCTTATAATTGTGCTCAAAATATGTCCCCCTACAAATAAAAATTGACCTGTTCCGTCCTTTATTCTCAACACATAATTGGCCTGGTAAGTTTTCAAATTAACACCATGTTACATTCATCTATAATGAATTTATTATTTCGTTCACATGTTTATAGAAAATCATTATTGTACACATTTACAGAAAATTGCGAAACATGTTGAATTTAAATTATAAATTGACATTCCTCAATGTGGAAATGGCTTCGTTAATTTTTTGAATGGGAAATTGCGCTTGAGTTACATCGCTTGAAATGTCTCTTTATTCTCTAACCAAAATTACCATATATTCCTGAAATTGTCTGAGCCTTAAAAACCCAATTCTACAGCCAAGTTCCAAACTTTAACACGATCGGATCTATAATGGTGGACTTATTGAAGAAATACGGAAAATCTAGCAGCTTGGACGAGTTCAGTATCTCGATGGGTGGCCGTTACCACGATAACTTTCGAATGTAATGAGATAGCAAGTTGCAATTTTCAGGGTAGGTTGCGCATCCAAAGGTGTTCGTGTTGGGCATAATCGGCCAAACAGTTTCGCAGTTATGCCCATCTTAAATTTTAATATTATTTCCACAATAATTCAAAATATACTAATCCGATCCAATCAAAACTCGCTAGTTACTTGTAGGATACCAACGCGTCAATTTACACGAAATTTCTTGAATATCATATCACTAGAAAAAAAATTTTTATTTCAGAACTATTCGTCAGATCCTCTGAAATTTCGCACACACCGTCGAGCCACCATTTTATAATCGAGTACTGAGTACAGAATTATCTCTATAAAAAGTTATCTCTCTCCTAGTTTGCAAAATAAATCACATTCATATACATACTGAGAAGTTATTCTGATTGCATAAATGGTACGTTCCTGTCAGTTCGAAAACTCATCAATATACACACCGTGAAATTTCACACACCTAGAAACCTCAACATCCTTTAGTCCTAAATACAGATATTTAGGTTTCAGTTTTTATGAGTTGTTTGTGTCGAATATCATGAATTTTGTTTTTCCTTCATCAAATATTAATTAATTCTGATCAAACCAAAGGTTCGCTTTCTGAAAAAAAAAATTGACTGAACGAGCTCCCTAAGTCCTTTGTTCGAAGACTTTTATAATTTTTTGTATTAAAAAAAATCTCTTCACGTGGATTAACAGGAAATAAAGATCTATCTATTCTGTATAAGTACGCATTACTTGACAATCCAACATATCTGGACATTGAACTATCACCACCTACTGCCAAATCGAATAAGGACTGCTCAGAAATTTGTTTTTTACAATCTTTAGGTTGAAGAACCTATAACCACCTCCTCAAAATTTCGGAACCGGTAGAGGAAAACAAGTTTTTCCTTTTAAAGAAGAACTTCATTCGTGGACGCAGAAAAAAATATTCCATAAAATTTCCAATGAAATAATAAGGAGTTAGTACCTTCTTTATACATGATAAATATGACGTAACATACGGTAATCCATACATAATGGAATTGAATTAGTTCAGTGACTCAACATAAGAGTCAATAATATTGAAACTTCTTGGTCGATTAAATATTGGATAATGACTTTATTTTCAACATACCGAGAATTACATTTTCAGACAGGAGGTAGGTACCGTCCACCATTCACTGATGGCCAAAATCGATAATATCTGAACCTCAAGCAGTACGCAGTATACAATTAAGGGGCAGTTCCTTCTTTAATTGTTTGAACAGAATTTCATGCTGAACCTGTACCTATGTCATATTGATATTAGTTACTGTACCTTGCGATACCCCTTACCTTTGTGACTATGTGGATAATTTTGTATATCTTACCAGAACCTCAACTCTATGCCATAAAAGCGAATTTATTGTGAGCAGTAATCCAGTTGTTAAAATTGTTTTACATTTCAAGAAGCCTATTTTCCGGGCTAAAATTTACAGATTTCAACGCAACATACACTCACACTCACAATTTCATGCTATCAATCTCGCGAAATAATAATCAGTAATACTTTTCTTCAACTATTATATCTATTGCTAACTGTCCAGCATATTCAAAGATGTACTTCCATTTCAAATGAAGAAATTCACAATTCAACATATAATATTCGCCGAAAGTTCCATTATTGCTTTGATTAATTTGAAAAAGCAATAGGAAACTATCACAGAGTTATATAGATACACTTAAGGTGGGTTTCACGAAGCTTCGATTATCGAAGAATAAATTAATAAGCAATACCTACAAATTAGTTTTATTTTAGTACTTACTGAATTTATATTATATAGATTTCGTCGGGAATGAAATCGATCTGGATAACTGGCAAAATATCTTCTAATATGTTGTTCAACCGATATGCAATCGATGATTTGTCCCTTCAACAGAGGGAATTGACTTGTTACTCTGATATATTCGATAAATTATTATTCCTTCTCTTCGAATTTTGACATGCTATTGACTAATCGACTTGTCAAATTTGACTTCAGTGGTCAGCTTTGAAGCACGGAAATAAATATGAACATAGACAGACTTGATAAATTTTGTCCACTTAATTCATTCCAGGAACGTCAAAATTAAAAAGACTTAGTTTGTCGAGTGTGAAAAACTGGACCGGCACACCTCGATCGTTGGAATATTTCGGCAATATCCTCACCAATATAGATCCGATCGAGTTCGAATCTAAAACTTTACTATAAAATGAGGTTTTGATGGTTCTCGCAGAATTTCAACGATATCTGACGGTAGTCTGAATTTTATTAAATATTTTATTGAATTTTCCAGTCATGCAATCCTCATAAAATTTTGCTTAAGTTTGATTATTCTCGGCCAAATGTGGACAAGTTTTTTTGGAAGCTTAATTGTGTTAGCAGTTTATATTCTTGGAAATAATGGGAATATTTTTTTTCCTGGAGCTAACCAGCTTTGGGATAGTTCAGTACTTGGATGGGTGACCACTCTGGCTATACATTCAAACACCCGCCTTGCCACAGTGCTTTGCAGTTCAAAATAACATAACATAACATAACAAAAGTCTTTATTTCAGATGAAAGTACAATACATTGTGACTTTAAAATGAAACAGTGTCAAAAGCATTTCAGATAAATATCAGTTAATTACTGTAGAGACCCATATTGGCGTTCAAGAATTCTTCTACAGTATACGGTTCAATTCTCAGGAGCAGTTGAAATATCTTCTTCTTGAAATTTTTCAGATTATTTTCAGCTCTGATGTTAGCTGGAATTTTGTTGAAATATTTAATACTGGTATATTTAGGACCTTGTTCTGTCACTGTGAGTCGATGGCGTGGGTACTTAAGCTGGTTGTTCCTAGTTTGGTATCTGATGGTTCCTAGAGTAACAAAGTCATTTTGGTTCTTAAATAGAAAGAGCAAACTCTCCTGTATGTGTATGGCAGCAAAAGTGAGAAGGCCATTTTGTAGAAACTTTCCTCTGCACGAGTCAGTTCTCCTCATTTGTAGTATGGTTCTCAGTGCCCTTTTTTGTATAATGAATACTCTATTTGCTGCTATTTTACTACCATAGAAGATTACACCATATCTTATCCTTGATTCAAACACAGCCTGATAGATACTTCTGATTTCAACACCCTCCAGGTACCGACGCAGAACTCCAAGGGAATAACATATTGTGGCCAGTTTAGCACATGTCTTGTCAATGTACTTCTCGTACTTCTCATAATTGACTATGTACTTCTCATAATTGACTATGTTTGTGATGATGTTATCAATACAGGTTCTGCTAGTTGCTGTTATTCTGGTAGGTTCACTTATGATGTGGTGTAATCCATATGAGTTGAATAGATGAATAAAGTCAATAGTAGTCTTATCCAGTGCATTCATAATATTGACGTTAAAGTCACCAGCTAGTATTATTTTACTATTTGTCCAGCTTATTTTACACAGTAGTTGCTCCGTCACCATTAAGAAGCTTTTTGTGCTGGCAGGTGGTACATAGACAGATATTACAATGATGGTCTCCTTTTCAATTGATAATTCAATTGCTGAAATTTCTACTACTCCTTTTATTGATAGTTGTTTCAAATCTTTTCTTTCCCGGAATGTAACATCCTTCCTGATGTAAATTGCTGAGCCACCATGTTCACGGGTAGCACGACAATAGGCACTTCCCAGTGTGAAATCTTTGATACCAAAATTGTTAATTTGTTCTTCATCCTTCCAATGTTCAGTTACACAAATGGCTACAACTTTATGTTTCAATGACAGTTCCTGTGATAGTTCTTCTAGTTGATCAATTGCATTTCCCAAGGATTGTACATTTTGATGAAAGATCATGTATTTGTTTGTGAGTTGTTCAGGTTGTTTTATGTCTGAATTGGTGCCTTGTTTGATGCATTCTCAAAAAAATGACGTCCTTTAGAAAAGTCAAACCTTGCGAAAGTTATACCCGCCGGCCAGAAATCATTTTTGTATATTGTTTCCTTCAGGTGTGTGGGAACTCCTACCAAGAAGCTTTTAAATTTGGTCTTTTTGGTCTCCAATTCTTTGACAGAAATGCCCCCTTCAGAATTACTTTTTCTTGTTATGTATGCAGATATTTCACCTTCCTTTACTGTCGAATTAATTCGTGAAATAAATAACCACAGCTTTGGCATTTCAGCTGACTTAAAAAGGTTTGTTTCATTGGATTCATATGTTCCCATATGAGGTTTCTTGGGTTTATAGGGTCTCTTCTTTTTGTATTGTACCGTTTGAAATCCATCACGATCACCGTTTGTTATTGTTTGGTGGTTGTCATTGTCAACTTGAATTATTGTGTGGTATAGTTTTATCTTTGTAGATGATTTTGCCCATCATTAGATATGTCACAAATCAAGTCGTAAATTTGTTAAGTGATTCTATACATTATTTGTTGGGTATGTAATATATTCTTGTTTAACTCAAGAATATAAAGAAATGCTTCAACGTTTCACTATCTAATTACAAATGACGATAGTATGATATTACCATTTCAAATATATTCATTTTGGCGAATATTAAATTAGAGACATCGAATATATTTTCAAATTATTTTTTAACGCAGTTCAACGCCAAAAGACTTATTTAAATACAGCTTTAATTTCTTCATCCGATGCAATTCTCTGCGAAAATGTAGTAGAAACATTTATCATGAATGGATTTCTCTGTATAACATATCCCAGATATGCAGTCATGCACGGTCATAACAGCTTTCATTTTATCGAAAAAGTTTAAGTCAATTCCAATTATGATATAGATATGCCTAATAACTGCTCACCTATGCTGCGAGAATAATTATACTTAGAGCAGATAAATAGTTGTGATAACCGATTTTAATAGGTTTCTTACTCATTATTGTAGTGATAAATTAATTAGTGAAAATTTTGTCATAAAATGATCCGGACGTTACTATGAGATTACGTTTTATTATTCTAGTTCTATTTCTAGGAACATGAGAGTCAATTGATCATTTTTCATAGAATTGATGTTGAAATGCCTTCGTACATAGATAATAGTTAATGAATTATTGTTCTGGTTTATTATCTCCTCGCTTTCGTGCAGGCAAAAACTTTTTATCTCGACTGAAGCCTTCGCAGTGTACGTTTCAAAGATTTGAAATCTAAAAATCGAAAAAGAGAATGGTGTAAATTCTACACAAAGTATTTATATTATCTATTCCAAATATACCGACCGATGTGTCTTTTTGTCTCCGTATGTTCAATTTTTAATAAATTTTCACTAAATATTATTGGACTGAGCATTGTAATAATAATATACATTCCGTCCTCAATATGATAATTTTTTTGAAAGTTTTATTCAATTTAACTTCAACTCCGAATTTTTAAACCTGGGTTGATTTTAACGTTCGAGGAATTGTCTCATGGTTATACACTATCAAAAATCAACTATCAAAAATTGCATGAATTTCATATGAATAGTTGAGGAGGAAATTTTTCAGAACTATGTTAGATATAACGGATATGAAAGTAGAAATTCATAGGTAAACCTTAACTTTATAATTCTTAATCTGGCCAGTTTTATCACAATATCCTACGTTCATTGGTTACGAAGTTGTGAAGAAAAATTTGGTGAAAATTCGGGGAACAACCCCTGCATGTGGACACGAATAGAGAGAATTAGTATATTTCGAATAGAAAACGATAAATCTAGAGATAGATTGTTGAATTCGTACTCCTAAATGTGAAAATTCTAGGTGACTAAAATAATAAAAAAAAATTACTTTCTTCAGTAGATCGCTAAGGTTTATCATTTGAGAATAAAATACCAAAGCTATTGGCGTTTAAGTGAAAAAGATAGTAAATATAGATGAAGAATATTTTGATGAGTAAATATTAAACCTTCTTGTAGAATTGGTAGTGCCTTGTTTTGTTCCACTTTTAATCCTCCATATTTCCAGAAGTGAATATTTTGTTTGTATCTTAGAAGCGGCTGAGAGCTTGTTTCAGTGGTACAATTCCAAATTGTTATTTCAGGAATTTATACAGTACTTCCCAGCAACTCCGCACCAAGAAGGACTTTTTTTTCTATTATTATTTCAGGATTTTATTTTCCACAAGAAGTTGATGTACCAAAATTGATTCAAAATGATCTGAAACTCAGACGACTGCAACTTCCGGTTTTAGCGGAAATCACCATCTTCAAACAAAAATGGCGATTCTGTCGGAAAATTTTAACTTTTTTCAGGAAAAACACTCAGTAAACTTGTATTCAATTATAATTTAGATAAATGCGCAAAAAGTCAGGACAGAAAACCATGAATAATATTTTTTCCTTTCTTTGCTTAAAAACATTTCAAAATATTGAATTCTAACGGAATTTTTTCTGACTAGACAATAGTTCGAAGGACTCCATCCTATCTGAATATTTGCTTCTACCTTAATGTAATATTTTTTTTTATACAATGCTCTGTAAAATCGGTTGATATTTTATTTCAAAGTATGACACAAATTGAATGGAAAAATTTTCAGTTCAGGAATTGTTCAAAATGGTATCCCTCCATTTCAATACATTTTTGAGCACGTTGATATAGTTGGCTCACAGCTTTTGCTATCGTATTCGGTTTTGATTTAATAATATCGCAAGCATCAATAATAATTGTTTGTAGGAGTTGCTCCCTACTGTTTGTATGTACGTTTTTTGTCTATGATCGTGAACGTGATCGCATGTGTTTCTCAGTTGCTCTGCATTGTTTGTTGTCGGATTGCTGATTTCATCTTTTACCTTGTTGATTTCACGAGTGAACTGTGGATGAAAGTGATAGTTTCTCGTGAACAAATTTATTAATTTTGATTTGTTGAATTCGGTAAATAAAAGAGAATTATTTCATATTCTTATATATCGGTCTGAATGAGTTTCGAAGATTGTTATCGCTTCTCCGTCAGCTGTTGCGGGTGCTAATCTTATCTCGATATGGGGAAGCCGTGTTTTTGCTGCAACAAAATTTACGAGGATCACCTTATGTTGACTTGTTCAATTTGTCAACATTTGTTTGGGAATTCCTGTGTGGGACTGAGTAGCTCCGAAGTACGTGTTATAAACCTGAAGAAATCTATCTCGTGGAGTTGTGGCAAGTGTGAAAGCGTTGGAAGTGATATTATGTCACTTAAAACTATAATTGTATCTTTACAAAAGGAGATTAGTGAACTTCGTTCATCTATTACTACTTCCTCTGCTCAGACGGTTAAGGTGCAGGATGAATGTTTCGAAGAAATTTTATTGGAGCTGGAGGATCGTTCGAGGCGCAGGAGTAATCTCATGCTTTATGGTTTGGTGGAGCCATCCCAAGATGTGGCCGGGGACGCCAGGGCTCAGATGGATGGGAAAAGTGTAGAAGAAGCACTGAAATTTGTTAATCCTGATGTTCAGCTGGATATTAAGAAGGTATTCAGGGTTGGAAAATCTTTTATATCTACTGGGAAACCACGTCCATTGAAGATAACTCTGAATTCCGATACTGCCGTCCGTCAATTCCTGATTAGGTCCAAGGAACTTAAAAAGTATAAGAAACATCCTAACTTGTTTATTTCATCGGATTGTACTCCGAGGCAGAATGAATACTTCAAGAGAGTGAAGGCTGAATTCGACCGCAGAAAAAATGATGGTGAGAATGTGCAGATGAAATTTGTTCGGGGTGTTCCCACGATTACGTCTTTAAACTGATGATACCCAATTACACTCATAACAAACTCTCTTGCTTCTATCAAAATGTGAGGGGGTTAAATTCTAAAACTCATGAGTTTTACTGTTCTATGTTAGCCTTCAATTATGATATCATCTGTCTGAGTGAAACATGGTTGCAAGAGAGTGTTCATGACTCGGAACTATTCACTGATAATTATTGCATACACCGTTGTGACAGGAATTTGGCTTTATGCGGATCTTCTACGGGAGGGGGTGTTCTGCTTGCTATTGATAGGAAGTATCATTCTGAAGCTTTGGATCTGTCAGCGTTGAGGAGCATATCACCTTCCATTGATATAGCAGGCTGCAAGCTGTATACTGGCTCGATGTGCGTATTTGTTTTTGTGGTATATATTCCCCCTAACATAAACAATAATATGTATGGAAATTTTCTTGATGCTCTCAGCTCTATGGATTTGGTGCAGAATAGAAATATATTGATTATTGGCGACTTCAATGCTCCTTTATTTAACAGCGACCGTAATGATGATCGATCCATGGCTGTTTCAGTGTTTTCCGAAACTTTAGAACTCAGGCAGTTGAACAACATTCTTAACTGTAACAACAGGATGCTGGATCTTGTACTAACTAATCTACACTTATCATCACCAAGGAATGCAGCTGGTTTGGTGGGTGCCGACCCGCATCATCCTCCTTTCCTGGTATATTTTGGTACACAATCTCCTAGTCCACATAGCTTTGGAGTTAAAGATTCTTGTAGGGAGCTCAATTTCAGGAAAGCGGATTTCAGGATGATGTACGAGTTGATAGGTGCCCAGGACTGGTCTGAGGTGGTGGGTGCTACTCAGCCTGATGAGGCTTGCGATGCTCTCTACTCCGCCCTGAATATGATTTTCGCTGCTACCGTCCCCATCAAGAAGTCGAGGACTCGAAGATTTCCGCAATGGTATACATCGGAGCTTATTGAACTTATACGTATGAAAGAACGTTGTCATCATCGGTATAAACATTCTAATAATGCCAATGATTTGAATCAATTCCGGTTGCTCAGATCAACTGTTAAGTCGAAGATCAAAGAACTCTACAGAGATTTCATTAAGTCGGCGGAACGCTCAATAAGTGAAGATCCGAGAAATTTTTGGACTTTTATTCAGGACAAAAAGGGGTATACGCGAATTCCAGGTTCATTGCGCGATGAAAATATGACTTATAGCCGTCCTGCTGAAATTGTTGGTGCATTCGCTGATTTCTTCGGGTCTGTGTATGAAACTGATGACTGTTTGAATGGTGATGGAGTTGAGGAAAGATTCGATCAGAGTTTTGTTTCAGCTGAAGGTGTATTGGAGAGTGAGGTTAGATCGGCTGCACGAAAGCTTAGTAACAAACTGACGGCTGGCCCAGATTTGATTCCGAGTTTCGTTGTGAAGGACTGTATTAGTGCTCTGGTGCTTCCGCTCACACATATTTATAATTTAATCCTAAAGACTAGCATATATCCCACCAGGTGGAAGACTGCAAAAATTATTCCTGTGCTCAAGAAGGGCAGCTCCTCTGTCATAAGTAACTATAGACCCATATCCATATTGTCTAATTTCTCTAAATTATTTGAGATACTTTTGTTTAATGCCATTTATCCTGGAGTTAGGGGTAGTATTGCGACGAAACAGCATGGATTTATGAAAAAAAGGTCATGTTCAACTAGTTTGATCACATTTTCGCAATTCGTTTGTGAGATATTAGATTTAGGCGGACAGGTTGATGTAATATATACTGATTTTCAAAAGGCTTTCGATAAAATTAATCACAAAATTCTTATTGCGAAAATTAAAAAACTTTTTGGTTTCTCAACTCCATTGACTAAACTTGTTGAATCGTATTTAAGTAACCGTCTGCAATTCGTACAGATTGAAAATTGTAGATCTAGAGATATTGCCGTTGCTTCCGGAGTTCCTCAGGGTTCGAACCTGGGACCACTATTGTTCATCTTGTTCATTAATGATCTTTTACAGATGATGAAGTGCCTGAGGTTAGCTTATGCTGATGATTTTAAACTTTATGCGAGAATTTGTTCTGCGGTTGACTGTTTGAGATTGCAGGAGGACATAGATGTTGTGAGCAACTGGTGTAGAAGTAATGGACTTCATTTGAACGTGTCAAAATGTGGAATAATATCTTACTCTCGGAAGAAAGAGTTGTTTCGGTTTAGTTATAATATTGAGGGTACTAGTCTTTCTCGGCTTGCTGAAATCAGGGACTTGGGTTTGGTATTCGATCAAAGGTTTGCTTTCACGTCGCATATTACTCAGTTAACTTTGTCGGCATGTAGAATATATGGTTTCATTGTGCGAAATGCAAAATTGTTTGAAAATACGGCGACCATAGTACACTTATTTAATTCTTTAGTCAGAAGTAAGCTTGAGTATGGTTGTCTCATTTGGCACCCAATCTACAATTGCCATATTCAACATCTAGAGAATGTACAGAGAAGGTTTTTGAAATGGCTCTCATTTCGTGAAGACGGAACGTACCCGCCTAGGGGATACGATCATCGCATTTTATTATCAAGATTCAATTCAAAAAGCCTTGAATGCAGAAGAGGCTTGCATGCCATCAAATTCCTTCATGGTCTTCTCGGTGGCAGGATTGACTGCGATGAGTTGCTGGGTAAACTAAATTTTTTGGTACCTCGTCCGAGTGCCAGATCTAGGTGCCTGTTTTATGTTAATGCTCCTAGAACTAATTTGCTCTTGCAGTCACCGCTGAGATTTGCCTGTTCCGTTGTTAATTCTATAGCGGATAGATGCGATCTGCATTCTCATTCTCTGAACTATGTCTGTGATTTATATTTGGGTGAAAACATTTGAACTTTTTGTGATTGCCTATGATGTTATTCTACTGTTTTTTCGGTTATCTCATAGTTCTCTTATTATTATTATTTTATCTTATTATTATTATTTTTTTATTTCATGGCCAGGAACACTGTCTGTTGAGGTTATATGGTCCGGCTATCTTTCGGGTTTTTATTGTACTGTAGGATTGCGTTCATGATGTAATATATTGTTACTTTTCAATGTTAATTATTTTTAGTTTATTTTTGAATATTAATTTCCTGTAATTGGGTATCACACCTGTTGGAAATAAAGGCTTATTATTATGTACTGCATAGATCTCTTGTTTAAGCGCTCCCCATAATAAAAATCCAACGCTGTCATATCAGGGGAACGAGGAGTCCCAGCCACATGTCCATCTGCCAATCCATCTGTTTTCAAAAGTTTTAGTCAAATATTGGCGTACTTCTCTTGAATAGTGCCAGGAGCTCCGTCATGGTGCAACCACAATGTTTCCATTGGAATGTTTTCTAACAAACCAGGCAAAGTATGTTCCATAGAATTCTTATAAATTTCTCCTGTCGACCTATTTTCAAAAATATGAGGGTCAATCAAACGATTGTTGTAGATTCCGCCCCAAACATACATCGAGAATCTAACTTGGGAATTTTTTTTAATTATGGATCTTGGATTATTCTGAGTACATACGCGAAAATTACGGGAACTGTTAATTCCATCCCTAGTGAATTACGATTCATCGCTGAACAAAATCCGAGAAATCATTCTTCTATGGCCTATGATCCATTGAGCAAAAATGAGCCTTGGAATTTCATCACCTTGTTCTAATTTTTGCACAAATAGTTGATATTTACTCTGTTTTTAGGGACCCTCATCTACTTGCTTATTCTGTGCGTACTGGTAGATGGATTTTCTGTCACTAGTTCTAGGATTGTATTCTCTTCATTTCACTTTACCTTGGGGTACGATCAACTTTCATTTCAAAATTTCCTTTCTCAAGAAGCTGTCTTCTTGTGATAAGCGTATGATTCTGTGGTTAGGTTATGTTCTTGCGTATTCTCTCTGAAATTGCACTCACAAAAACCATACATGAGAATTATATCCATATATTCTTCTCGAGAATATTGAAAAGGCATTACTAAATTCGTTAACAGAACATATCGCCAAATGGAGCAGGTTTGATGTCAAATTTGATCGTTTAATTGGCTTTTTTCAGTGGATTATACAGATCATAGAAATACGATGAATTGCAATTCACTAGCGATGGTATCAACAATTTTTGACCTATGGCCTGTGAAAAATTTTAAAACAATTACTTATTTTTTGTCTCCTCAATTTGAGGAAAATTTCAAGGAAGGCAGTCGTGAAGGGTGACAAAACTGCGAACTTTGAAATAATTCAACTGATGAGTTCAAGATTTATTGAACTATGATACTCATAAGGGAATGTTTATTGATCACCCTGTATGAAGGTGCCAAGAAGAGATTAAGAATTTTTATTTTGAACTAATTCTTTGTGGTTACGAAAACGAAAAACAATCATATTGTTCACGTACAGGGTGATCCATTATTCACGAAAATAGGAAAAGTCTAAAATTTTTCTAGTACGGATCCGATTCATTCAATTTCGAAAACATTGAAGAACGGTGATAGTAAAGGGTGACAAAACTTCAAAATTTGAAATCATTCGGTCTATTAGTTATTGAACTGTGAAATTACACTCATAAGATGAACATCACCTCGTATATCCCAAACGAAGGCACTCGGGCGATTAAAACCTCTTGATACGAGTCCAACCAGATGACATTCACACATGGTATCCGTTTGTCGCATTCTTCCCGGGACACCCAGTATAGTATTAAACTTGAGCAGAATTTTATATATTCGAATACGACAATTTGCTAGAAGAAAAAGACTTTAACCATCAAAATCGTTCAATTTCATTAATGATCCAAGTCTTGGGAATGGCGAGTTGAACATCGAATACTTATCTGACCTTTGTCAGCTCCTTAATTGAGGGGAACGTAATGCCATTAAGTAATAATTAAAATGTCAGCCAGGTTCACCGACGAAATTCATTCAGTGGACTCATAAATAGACCTCCGAGTTTTATCCGTTGAGATACGTTTGATCATCACCGAATCCCATCTGGAAAATGATTCAAGATTTTCCTTAGAAGGATTTATGATTTCTTATTCGGATTACTTTGATAGCGTCCCCTTAGAGTTAAATTTGTTTAGTTAGTGAGAATGCACTATTTATGAAGGGAACAGAAATTAAACTTATTCATTCAAATGATGAACATGAATGTAGGGAGACAACTTTTACTCTACTTTACTGTTCAAAAACATAGTTCAAATGATAAAAATTCTCATTCTTGAATTATTTATCTTCGAAAACTGTTTGTTTTGAATAACTGAGAGATATGAAATTATAAAGAAATCTGTAGCACAAGAGCTATACAATGTTTAGAAGAAAGAAGGGGTATTTTCGAAAACAAGTTATGATTTTTTTTCCCATTTATTATCAATTGTTTTTAGTTTAATATATTTTTATAAGATACATTTTACACTTTTGTTCATAAGTCCATTTTATAATAGTCCGATTGAATGTTCAATATTATTTCGAGTCTCAGTGGGGAAATATGGGTCTAAGCAACCAAAACATACACAACTATTCCCTCACACTTCTATCCATACTTAATTCGAGTTTTCGGTTGTTTGGCAAAAAATCTATGTATCAATTATGCGAAAGAATAATTCTTCGCATTATGAGTACCCTCTGTATCCATCCATATCATTCTCAACTCTGAGAAACCTTTACTTTCGGAGATATGATTCGTCAAAGTTTGAGAAAGAGCGCCAAAGCTCCTGTCCACAGGGCTCTACCACATTTTCTATACGATCATGCAAAATGTTTCTATTTTTTGTACTAGAATATTTCGTTGACAGATCGTGAAAAATAGCAAACTTTTTGTTCATATTTAAATTCAACATTATTTTGCCTGATTGGAAAACCCAATATTAATTATGAATGTTTTTTAAGAATTTAATCTGGAGATTCCACTCTTCATGCTTGATCCGGAATATCAACGGGAATAGAAACCTCAAAATAGATCAGATTTTTTCAGTAATGAACAAGCTGATGAAAGATATTCCCCAACGGAGGTTACAGAAATGGAGGTCAATATCATGTAGTACATTGTAAGCCATTCTCGAGTTCTCGCTATGAATGAAAATCTGATGGAATGCGTGTTGCCTAAGCCGCCTACAGGAATTTGTGAATTCGTAATAATGAATGGAACAAACTTGTGATTCTTGAATTTCCATACTTAATTCATTATTATATGATTTAATGCCTAGTGTGAGGAGAAAACAACATTATGAATATAGCACGAGCCTGATTCTGTTATGGAATATAAATCTGTTTCTGTTCATAATAAATCATCGAATTTCCTTGATAAAGGAGTACTAACGTGCCATCACCTTTTGATTCGTTATTTTCAAAAGTGATCATCCATATTGCTGAAATTATCAAAAATATAACCAAATAAGACACGGATTAAAAAGTTTCCGGACCATGTAAATATATATTGTTGTAGGGGGGGGGGGGGGGGGGGGGGGGGGAATAAAAATTTTACACACATAAACTTCATCCAGGTGAGGTCATAGAATCATTTTGTATTCGGCACTAAATTTCTATTGTGTGTGTCATCACCTTAATCATCTTAGTATTTGTAAGTAGACTTCTCCTTGGTAAATTAATATTCAGTAAAATATCTTACTCAAATGCGAAGATTTGGAATTAGTTGAACACCCCCCCCTACTTTTTAGAAGACTCATCCATCAACGAACATTATATTTATTTATTTATTTATTTCTATACAACAGGCATAAGCCCAATTACAGCATAGAAAAACTTAATAGATAACTACACCTGAATGTACCTATGTGAACAAATTTATTTATTATATTTAACACAGGAAAGATGAATATTCTATTTCACAGTGAAACCTAAAGGAAAAAAAAACAAAAAAAAACTGAAAATCAACTCTACAGCTAAGAGATAAACTGCACAACTTATACCCATAACCATCATTTAGCTAATCACATTTTATATTGTGGGCAATTTTTTTTTTAAATCATTCAGTGAAATATGGAAATAGTCAATGGTCGACGAGTTGCACGCCTCACAGAGCCTAAATAGTGGTGCCAGTCTCATGGTATTGGTGCGAGCGTTTGGTAGATAAAATGTATCATTTTGACGGGTAGCACTACGTGGCACCAAAAATGAGAGCCGGCTTAAAATTTCCCGACAGTCCATCTTGTTATGTAAAATTTTGTAGAGCACAATCAAAATGAAGTTTTTTCGCCTTGTTTCCAACGAACACACCTCATAACGTTTGAGAAGCTCAATCTGGGGAAAGCCCTGTGTGGGATAAATATTTTCCGTCTTCAAATAGAGATACTTTAAAAATTTTCTTTGAATGTTCTCTAGGTTATCCTTATGCACATTATAAATCGGCGACCAGACAATTGCAGCGTATTCTAATTGTGATCTTATCAAAGCGAAGTAAATAGATTTAAGTGCACTCAAGTTATGAAACTCACGCGTGCATCTCACCAGAAACCCATACATTTTGGACGCTTTGGCAGTAATTGATTGGATATGCTCAGAAAATGTCAACTTGCTGTCAAAGATGACTCCCAGATCTCTTAAATTGTCCGGCCTATTCAAGATTACGTTTCCGATGTGATAGTCACAATGAATGAAATTTTTATTTTTAGATGTGTAAGTCATAACTTGACATTTATCGATGTTTAAATCAAGACAGTTCAATCAGTATTATTGGAGGTGGAATGAAAATTTTACTATACCCACACTTCATCCAGGTGTGTTGATAGAATAATTTTATATTCTGCTCTAAATTTCCAGGGTGTGGGACAGAGGCATATAGGAGGGATCACCCCTCGGGGTGTAAAGCACCCCCACCCCCCGAACCGTAAATTATTGACTGATAAGGACTATAAATAGAAACCTAATGTTTTAAGTAAAATGTAACTTCGACATTCTATGCATTTCCTATTTCATTTTTCTTTCTAGTGTATTGTTTAATTTCATTTATAATTTTTAAACATTAGCATAATTAAATGCAATTTTTAGTTCAACTTTGCACCGAGTTGATTCAGGACCGACGTGTGGAAATGTGGGGGGTTCTGTATTTTCTCACAATAAAAAACTGGACGTTTGTGAATAATCATAAAAAATAATAAAGATTTTATTTTATATCAATTCAAATTCACGATTTATCAATATTAATCCTTACTGATATTAAGTAACCTAAAATATCATTCAAGCTAATGAATTGATTTAGGTTCACATTCTGAACAATGAATTTACTGAATGAACCTTTCTTGTAGAAATCGAAGGAAAGCAATGAAATCATTTCATTTCAATTGACAGGGTTTCTGAACTTGAAAAATGTTAATCGTTAAAAAAACGTACGATGAATGACAAGTTATAGTTTGTCCAAATACATATTATTGGAATATTGGATAAAATGTCTAAAGGTATAAAACCAACCTATAATTAAATTGAATAATGAAGATACTTATGAATAAATAATCAACAACTTCCTCATCAGCGTTTGTTTATATATGCTATGCGTATATTAATACTCAATTGTTCTTGTAAAATCGCTTCCTCTTGGATAATATTCATCACTTCTGACTTAAATGCAAAGATTTTGACATTAATAGTTTCATTTACTATAGAAATAGATAATTTGAAATATTTTTTCCAGAGAGGATGTTTGAAATATAGGTCCACTGGAATAAGTGATAATGTGGATTCATATTAAGAATTGGTGTTATGGTGACTGCATTATAAGAACGATTAAATATTGCATCCGTCATCCTTTATCACGAAAAATGCTACTCGTTGCATGAATAATCACCTATTGTGAGAAATTATGCTGATTAGTAAGAATGAAACTTTTCACAGATGTGTTATTCAAATTACCACAACAGATTATTTTACTCACGGGTGCTGCTCTTGGTCAGATCATTTAAACTAGTAATGATACGCATTTTATAGCTCCTTATTTTATGTGCGTAAGCAATTACAGCTGATTTTGTAATTATCTCTGCTTGGCAGCGTTTTTAGATGGATCATTGAGTTCCGGCATTCAATAAGCATCTGATGGATCTCAGCCACTTATGACTTGAGTTGAAATATCATTGTTTTGAATAAATTCATAACCGGTATTTACTAAATAACTATGCAATTTAATAAATTTGAAGTAATCATGAATTAAAATGTAAAAATCGATTCTACTAGAAAATAGTGCATCTTATCCAATTTGAAGAGGAGTATCTTTTTGGCGCCATTGTTCCTCGGAACAGAGTGCTTATCAATTTTCCCAAGTGTCGAATTTCTGGATGAAAATGGTCTAAGACTATTTGGTTCGACTCACTGATCAAGAATCCTAACACGATAACTCTCGAACGGAATGAGCTAGGCACTTGAAATTTTCAGAGTAAGTTTAGGACATAGATATCTTGGTTAAGTTCGTTATTGTGCAACATCAGCCTAACAGTTTCGGAGTAACAAAAAAAAAATTTATTTTATGAGGATTGGTTCGCAGGAATTTGGACTATGTTGATTTATATTTCTTTATTTAGAAATTCCGCCAACGTTTCGGCACACAGATCGTGCCGTGAGGATCGTATTTCAACTTTAACAAGCTAATACTTTCGGAGATATTATTTTTCAAAATTTCAATAATAAATCGTACTTCTATGTTTGCACAGAATGCTGTACTTAGTTATTCTATCTATGATTTATTATATGATCTGTGTTCTTACATGACATCTTATTTTCCTATGAGAGATGAATGTCAAAAATATTTCTGGTTCGTTATTCTTGATATAAAATAACACCTCCTGTTCTAGAAAACAAAGTATGATTATTGGATGCAAAATGACCAATGAAATAACCTCACCTATCGTAGAATTATGATGATGATATGATATTATACTTTCAAGGTGATAATATAATGCACGTGGATAATCCATATGATGATGGAAATATATTCTCTGGTAAGATACGTAATCAAATTGGGTTCAGAATATCTCCAGTATCAACAAAACTGCAATATTGTCTAAGTTTTAATTGATATAATATCATTTTCAGAGTAGATTTGAGGAATGAATATCTCGGATATGTTCGTTAGTGGGGAGAATCGGTCTGTTGAAATTTAATTTTTATCATGATGTAGTTCTATCGTAAGAATCCATTTATATCATTCCCAGAGACCAATAATTTCGGAGATATGATTTGTTAAAGTTTGAACAAGAGCGCCAAAGCTCTTGTCCACAGGGCTTACCCACTTTTTTAAGAGTGGGTAAAGTTATTTTAACCCCGTTCCACTTCATTTTGAAACACCCCTGAATTGAATTGAGGAGTGATTTTCATTTCATTTTATCTAGTATCAAATAACTAGTTGATGTACTACTTTTCCGATTTTTGTTATCAAAGGTATTGAATATAATAGATCAAAACTATTTTTTGAGACCCTTCGTTGGGGGGTTAAGTGTCGCTTCAGAGAAAAATTTTATTAAGGTTTTGGTCATATTTTTAATTGCTCTATATGCTCTCAAATTTTGACTGCCTATTACAGAATCCCTTTGTATACATGATAAATACGGAGTATAACGATCTCTATTCATAAGATTGTACAGGGTGATTATAAATACCCTCTTCCCAGTATTTATTGTGCCACTGTGTAGAAAAAAAGATTTCTCACAAATTTTATTATTTCAGATAAATTCTTGAAGAAGACTATTCTCATGTACACATAAATTTTCAGAAAGACTGTGCGTTACCCTTCTTTTATATTTCGAGAGTGTAACCTATTTTTTCATTTGTTTTTTTTTTCATTCCCTTGAAATTCTAAATCTTTTTGGCGCTTTTATTCATTGGAACAGAGTGCTTATCAATTTGGCCAAATTTATGTTTTTTTCGAATTTTTGGCTGAAAATGGTCTTAAACGTTATGATTCGACTCATTGATCAAGAATCCATGGTCAAAATCGATTATATGTCCGGCTGTCCAGACGTTAACACGATAACTCTCGAACGGAATGAGCTAGACAGTTGAAATGGTCAGAGTAGGTTTGGGAGATAAATATCTCGGTCAAAGCGCCAAAGTACCTGTCCACAGAGCTTTCCCACATGTTTTATTTGACATACCATATACCTATAGATATCGAAATATATCGACCAAAGAAGTAAAAGAGACCGCTGTAATTTCTCGTCCCCGTAGTTGTAAACCCACTATGGTGTCCTCCTTTGGCCGGCAGTCTGTTGCCACGAGAACCTTCGAAAATTACGCATCGGAATGTGATGGTTGAGTTCGTTAATGGACATAATCGGCATTTCGGAATTGCACCCATCTGTAATATTGTTTCCTAAATACATAACAAAAAAATTGGTTCAAGCACTGACGTGAAGTCAGAAGCTTTTGCGCGTATGTTCTATTGTCCATTCTTCTGTATTGGACACCCTTAATCGAATTTACTATGGTAAATTATGTTGTCCATTCTCCTGTATTAGACACTTAATTCGAATTTACCATGGTAAATTCGGATTAAGAGTGTCCAATACAGGAGAATGGACAACATAATTTACCATGGTAAATTCGATTAAGGGTGTCCAATACAGAAGAATGGACAATAGAACATACGCGCAAAAGCTTCTGACTTCACGTCAGTGCTTGAAACAATTTTTTTTTTCGTGATTTTTTTAAAATTTTCTAGGGGTACGGTTCTTAATTTTTTTTTTTCGTCATGTTTTTCAAATTTTCTAGGGGTACGGTTCTTACAAAATTTCAAACACGTCTTTATGTTGATTTTCTACTACTAGTTACCAAGCTTCAATTCGATCGAATATTTATTTTTTGAGTTATCAAGGAAATAATATTCCAGGTGGGTATAACTCGGAAACCGTTAGACCGATTATGCCCAAAAACGAACTCAACTCTCCCATTCGGATACGCAACCTACCCTGAAAATTGCAAGTCCCTATCTCCTTTCGTTCGAAAGTTATCGAGGCAACGGTCACCCATCTACTGAACTCACACAAGAATGCTCGAATCTCCAACAATATTTAACCGATCGTATTGAAACTTGAAACTTAGGCAGTAGAGTTAGGTTATGAAGGCTCTTGCAAAATTTCAGCAATTTCAAACGAATAGTTACTGATATATAGAATTTTTTTTTTATTTTCAATGATTTATTAAAAATTTTCTACAAATGCTATCCTCACCAAATTTTGCAAACATTTTTGCGTTGGCATTCTACAACTAATAACCATGTTTGAATTCAATCGATTCAGTATTTTTCGAGTTAATGAGGAACAAAAAACCACCAAATTTCAGAAAATTTCAGATGGCTATAACTCTAAAACCGTTTGGCCGATTATGCTCATAAACAAACTGAAATGTCGCGTTCTGGTGCACATCCTAACCTGAAAATTTCAAGCCGCTATCTCATTCCGTTCTCAAGATATCGTGACAACATATTTTTTAATAATTTTTTTAAAATTTTCTAGTCATACGATTCGCACAAAATTTCACAAACGTGCTTAGGTTCATATTCTACAACTACCCACCAAGTTTCAGTACGATTGGATTTATATTGGTTGAAAACAAAATTATTACTCGGAAACCACTGGGCCGATTATGCCCATTAACGAACTTGTCCGTCGTATTGGGATTCGCCACCTACCCTGAAAATTTCCAGTCGCTAGCTCTTTTCGTTCTCAAGTTATCGTGACAACGGCCGGACGGACAGAATCAAATTTGACCTCGAATTCTTCATTGGGGAGTCGAACTTAATCGTTTGAGACCATTTTCGTCAAAAAATTCGAAAGTTACAGACATTTGGGCAAAACTATAACGCGATGTTCCCCAGAACATACGCGAAAAAAATACAAAAAAATACACAAAAAATATATAAAATTTCATGAGGATCGTATTATCAGAAAAAAAAAATTTTTACTAGAAAAAAATTTAAATTTCAGATACTATCTGTCACATTCCGCTGAAATTCCGCACAAGCCATCATGATGCCATTTTACAATCGAGTACCGGATTTCAGCTAGATCGCCTTCGTAGGTTAGCAATTATTGTCAAAATAAAATTCTGAACTGATATCTGCTTCTGTGAGGTAAATCTCAATTTACTCAAAATACAGGGACAGCCGGAAAGTTAGTTTGCTCGCATGCCACGCGGGAGATCCGGATTAAAATCTCCGATGGGTAAGTTAACAATTTTATTTATTTTGATATTTGAATTCAGTTGAAGCTCAATGGATATTTTTATGTGTTAACGCTAAAATGGCGGCAAAATGTTACTATTTTTCTTCGAAAATTTCATATCTCAGAAACTATAACTCAGACTCCGCTGGAATTCCGTGCAAACGTGAATAGCAAAAGAATATGCGCGCAAAAGCTCCTGACTTCACGTCAGTGCTTGTTAAGAATTTTTCTCAGTTACTTCTGACAAGAATATAGTGCATAATTTCAATTTCTGACGCAGAACCCATTTGAAAAGAATTGAAATAGTATATTCTAAAACAAGTTGCAGAATGGGCTGATATTCATACACCAATACGAAATTCGAAAACGAGCGACGAAGGAGCGAGTTTGCGTACGCATGCATGAGTGTTGGAATTGCCTTCTGCAACGAGTATTAGACGATATTTTCTGTATTTCAGGCAAGTTTTGTAAAATACAGTTGAAATTTAATGAAATATTAGGATTATACATCCTAGTGACTTTTATATTGTATCTTGGCAGTTGGTGTGACTGTTACGAAAGTTGACAGATCACGGAATTTGAATTGTACGTAGAGCATGGATGTCAGATTAAATAGTTTCCTTATATCATGAATGATTCAAAATTAGCAAGAAGGAAATCTCTAGTACCTTATTTTTTAATGAAAATAGAACTTTTCTTCTCAACAATTAATTCACCTTATCCAGATTATCTTATATTGACTATAATTGACGCGTGTTGAAATTTGATAGGATCGAATGTCAGTGCTGACTACCACAAAACGAAAAATATAACTAGAAACAATGCGGGAATGAGTTCATTCCAGCACTGTTTTTGGTGCTGGAATGAACGCATTACGATACTGAAATAGAGAAAATTCTTTTATCTTATAGTTTTATTTTAAACTTCATTATTTATGATCCAGAACTCAAAGTGTATCTTAAATGAAGAATTCAATAGAAAACAGGAATTGGAATCATTATTCATTATAATTCTGCAGTAATTAGCGGAGGGGAAGATAACAGGATATGAACTTAATTACCTAAATATTACAACACAATTTGTCGCTATGAAATCTGATAAAAACTAAGTGTCCAAATTTATTGAACTTTCTTTCGTATAAGAAGTGAATATTAATGTATAGCATGTAGGTATTGCTGGTTATTTCTAGAAACAATAGGACGTCAATCGACATTCTGGGATCACTAAAGAAGAAGATTTCTTATATTGATAATACGGCCCTGCGTAAGTTTCTAATATTCTCGTGTTGAACTGTTGAAGAGATGCATAAAAGAGTGGAACCAGTTTTTAAAATCGGTTTTGATATGAGAAGAAACGTGCCCCTAGAGATTCGATTCTTGGGCGCGTTTAGTGATATTTCAATCCGAGGAGAATTCAGAATGTATCGGATGAAGCTGAATTAATGACCCTGCTGATGTTTCCCACGCTTCGGTCACTCAAAGTCGAATAAATGTATCAAATTTTATGTTTTTTCTATGCCATCATTTGTCCTGCATAACTTATGGAGGATAAAACCTAATTAATGAAATATCGATGATAATGATACAATTAAAATTTCAGAAGTTGTCCGCTGTAAGAAGTAGCCATAGATGGCATTCTTTGAAGATAAATGGAGATTGAGATGATGTCGTCTTGGACGATTTACAAATTTATTTCCCATGGCGGAGTCTAAGTCCTGAGATTGTATGGTTCACTTTATGGATACTTTTTTACCATTTCACAGGTTAATTACTATTCTAAATTCTAAAAAGTTTATTTTGTACAATTTATTATATCATTAACTTTATTCGATAGGTTGTATGAGTGATGGTCTTACCTCATTTCTAGACAGAGCCTCATAATGTACAGGGTGTCACGAAACTCAACATCAAGCCGGAAGTGGGTGATAGGCCAAGACATAATAGATATAAGAAAAATATAGCAAAAATCATATTTTATCGTATTTTCAAAATTATAGACATTTTTAAAAAATCGAGAAAATATTCACCTTGTTATGGTCTTCTTTTTTTCTAATTTCAATTTTATTTTTATTATGTATCCTGATAATCACTTCTCAAAATAGGTGCCATTTATTTTAAGCGAACTGCTCCAGCTTAGAAGAAAATGTTATTTTTCACTCAACTGAGAATTTAAAATTAATAATTCTTTCAATTCCAACTGTCTGTACTGAAAAATATAAGAAAGCACTGATGACGTGAAGTCAGTACTCTTTGGCGCGCGTGTTCACGTTGGCTAATTTGAATTGAATGATGAGTGTTTCAAGCTCAGTAGAACGAGCCAGAGATCTATCCAGAGGGTAGTGACACGATTCACAGTCAGGTCATAAATTAACAGTGCTATGTCTAAGCTGGCATAATAATAGAGTAACAAAGTTTACAAAGAACAAAACTGACTCCCCTTAGTCACACAAGCTGCTAGGAGCTTCTGAAGGATCTCCTTGGGGAAGACTTGGGAGGGCCAGTATAATCATAATCATGTTTATAACACGCGCACCAAAGCAGATTGACCTCACGTCAATGCTTTTTTAGCCTTTTTCTTACGTAGTGAAGTCAATCTGCAATTGGCGTGCGTGTAATAAACATGATAATGATTATACTGACTCTCCAAAGTTCCTCAGAAGCTCCCAGGAGCTTGTGCGACTAAGGAGAGTCAGTTGTGTTCTTTGTCACCTTTGTTAGTCTATCCTTATTCCAGCTTTGAAACAGTAATGTTAATTTATGACCCGACAGTGAATGGTGTCCACTACCCTCATCATTCAATTCAAATAAGCCAACGTGAACACGCGCGCCAAAGAGTACTTACTTCACGTCAGTGCTTTTTATATTTTTTCAAGTTCCTTTAATAAATCTAGCTCTCGATATAGTCTGGCTATTAGTTTTACCGTAGATCAAAATGAAAAATTGCGGTTATGGGAGCCCCGTTGACAACGCAATTGCTCACGCCTATTCTCCAGATTCCAAATCCGAACGTAATGTAATATAGATCTTCCAAATATAGTTATTTATAAATTGGCCCCAGGGCCACGATACAGACAATTCAACTCCGAAACAATGCTATTTCCTTGTCGGTGCACAGATTTGCCATGAAATTTCTCTTAAAGCCGCACAATATCGGCTCAACACCAAATCCATGACCGCTAGATGCTAACCAATCCCAGCATAAGCCTGACAACCCAAAAGGAACCACGTCTCGTTTTACACGTGCTATAAAGTCCTCTCAAAATCACACACTTCACTTAAAATTTTGATTCTTCAACACAAGTGGCTCAGGATATATTGCAGCTTCAATCCACGCATGCGCAGATTCTTACAAGGGGATTATATGGAGGAATAACATCCAGCACCTCAAAACCCCAATTCTCTCATACGAAAACTCCAAAAGTTAAATCACTTCTTTTCTGCTCATGCGCGAAACGAAGAATGCCAGAAAGGGGTTACATGAATTTCGAATTAGGAACGCAATTTATTCTATTCTTCAAATCTGAATGTGATTGGACATATATCTTCCAGATCTAGTTATTTATAATTTGGCCCAAGGGCCAAGTTCCTCGAAAATGACTTGTCCGTTCACAGAATTGCCTTCAATATTCTTTTAAAACCTCATAATATCGGCTCAAAAACAAATGCATGTCCGCTAGACGTAAACCGCATCCAACATAAGCCATACAACCCAAAAACAGCCACTTCTCCTCTGCGCATTCACAATCTACTTGTGGCTGAAAGTCCTCACAAAATCACACACCTCACACAAAACTCTGATTCTTCAACATTCAACTTCAACTTCAGATACTGCAGCTTCAATCCACGCATGCGCGGACACTCCCAAGGGGATTCTAGGAGGGCATAGAATCCTGCACCTCCAAACCCCAATCCTCTCAGACGAAAACTCCAGCACATAAATCATTTCTCATCTCCTCGTGCACATAACGTTAATGCCCGTAAGGGGTAACTGAACTTCAAAATTAGCCATACGGCCACGGCACGGACACTCCAACTCGGAAACAACGCTATTTCCCCCAAAACTGACTTGTCTTGCTCTCCTGTAACATCCCTACTGCCTTGTCGGTGTGTTACCTACATAAGGTCCATTTTCCTAGCAAGTAGGATTAGGCCCTTGACTATGCTCCTCGCACGGTTTCTGGCACGTGTGTCGTTAGACCTTAATTCCAATAAAAATTTATGGGGTATAATGAGTGCATGGCACCCTGGAAAAACAAAACAAGTTACTCAAGTAGATCATGAAGAATAGAGATAACTCCCTCTGAAAGAAGACGGCAGTCCCATATAGCATGCACCTAAGGCCACATTCCATTGTCAATTCTTTATAAAGTTACTTTTATTAAATATGGCATCTTACTTCTGATGTTATCTAGAGTAGGACATTTTCATCATGAAACCTTGATTCCATATGAGTTGATTTGATTTCTATTATATGTATCAGGTCACTCAGATTGCGGAGATGTGATGTGAAAAACGAAAGATTATATTTGAACCTGAATACTCATACCTTCGTATACATACTCCCAACTAGGGAATCCAATCCCGCAAATGCTGGATCCTGGATGCTGAAATTCTGCGGGATCAACATTGCGGGATTTTCCGTGCGGGATTTGAAGGACTCAATATCAAATTCCGTATTCGACAATGAAAGCGCAAACGTCCCAGAAAAAGAAAAAGTACTTTTTCGTCTGTTGTGGTCACTATGAATAGGGCATGATACGGTTAAATACAAACACAAGTGCCTGTAAGAATAACTGTCAGTCGCAGTGGTCACTATGAATATGGCATGATACTGTTCAATACTAACATGAGTGTATATGAGAATAACTGTCATTTGCTATTGTGGAATTATTTAAGAGGTCCGAAATTTATAAAAGTGTGTAGAGGTCGACGAAAGAATGAAATATGCTCCTTGGCGAAAAACTGTCTATTGCCTCGCCTGCTTGCTATCCTCGGCTCCTTCCCGGATAGTAATTTGCAGGCCCGACAATAATAGGCAGTTTTTGTTCATTGGTACATAAAAAACCTCATATGCTACTACTAAAGTATGTTTTTAATTGCATAAGACCTTTTTGCGCGTGAAGAATTCGAGGTCAAATTTGATTCTGTCCGGCCGGCCTTGGCCACGATAACTTGAGAACGGAAATAGCTAGCGAATTGTAATTTTCGGGGTGGGTGGCGCATCCCAATGAGACGGACAAGTTCGTGAATGGGCATGATCGGCACAATGGTTTCCCAGTAACAATTTTGTTTTCAACCAATACAAATCCGATCGAATTGAAACTTGGTGAATAGTTGTAGAGTATAAACCTAAGCACGTTTGTAAAAATTCCTGAGAATCGTATTACTAGAAAATTTAAAACAAATTATTAAGAAGTATTTTTTATGTTCCGATAAACTGAGAATGGAAACAGATCGGCCAAACGGTTTTGGAGTTATAACCATCTGAAATTTGGTTATTATTTCCTCAATAACTCGAAAAATACTAAACCGATTAAATTCAAACATAGTTATTAGTTGAACAATGCCAACGCAAAATTATTTGCAATATTTTGTGAGGATCGTATCAGTAGAAAATTATTTAGAAATCAATGAAGATTATTGAAAAAAAATTCTAAATATCAGTAACTATTCGTCCGACATCGCTGAGATTTTGCGAGAGCCTTCAGTACCTAACTCTACTGCCAAGTTCCAAGTTTGAACACGATCGGATACATATTGTTGGAGATTCGAGCCGCCTTGTGTGAGTTCAGTAGATGGATGGATGACCGTTGCCTCGATAACTTTCGAACGAAACGAGATAGCAATTTTCAGGGTATGATGCGTATCTGAATGGGAGAGTTAAGTTCGTTCACGGGCATAATCGGTCCAACTGTTTCGGAGTTATATCCACCTGGAATATTATTTCCTCGATAACTCAAAAAATATAGGCACGATCGAATTGAACTTTGATAACTAGTTGTAGAATACCTGTATTATACAGTTATTATACAATACAGGAGAATGGACAATAGAACATATGCGCAAATGCTCCTGACTTCACGTCAATGCTTGAACCAATTTTTATTAGCATATTGTTAACAATTCCGCATTTTTGCGGATCCACGGGATTGATAACTTTCATCCCGCGCTTTTGCGAGATTGAGATTTTGGTGCGGATTGGATTCCCTACTCCCAACCCTGAACAAATTCATGAGGAGCTCTGCAAAATGCACGCAACAAAATTCATACCGACATCCTCCAGAAGAAGCTACAACCACTAATTGCGAAGTATTTGTAACTCGGTAGCAATAATCAGTCACAACCGGCCACAAAGTGACTTTTGGACTGACAACCTACCACCTTGCACCAGTCCAACACGAATCCCCATCTTCACTGCCACATTCGCGATCTGCATTGAATCGAAAAAATGTATTATAAATGCAGATGTATGTAGAGTGAAGAGTAAGAACACGCGACGTGTGTGGCTGTTGTGAGAGAGTTTAGGCCCGAGGGCAAAGACTCCTCGATGTCGCCAAGCTAGGCCGACCGGGGAAGAAGAAGAAGAGGTCCATACGCAATGGATTGTTGTGGCACGTCGAACACCTCGGGCGAACGCCTGTCGCATTATGCACGTCGCTCTTGGGACGATTAGGAACTGGTTATCGCTGGGCTATGAACGCCTGCCACTCCTCCAACTTACAGTGACGTATTCAGAAGGTCCCGAGGGAGACTTGGAATTAATGGTAATCTATAAATCCAGATGTTCGATGTTCTGGTATTAACGATCTATTCAGCGTTCCGTAATTGAAGTCTGCGGATGGTCAATACACGACTAAATTAATTTCTAATTTCAGATATAAGCTGCCTTTGCGGTACTTACACAGGGTGTCCGGTGAATGAGTGTACATTAATTAACCCTGTGTTGAATAAGCCATGGTGATTTCGAATCCGGTATATTTCGGAATTTATTTGAACAAATTCTGAAACAGTTTGTGTTAAGAGGTTAGGTGTAGTCAGCTTTTTAAAAAAATCTTTTTTTGTTTTTTTGGATTCTGTTAAAGCATAATATCTCAGAAATATTCTCTGAAAATTTGAAGTGAATCCGACAAATGCTTTTCGAGTTATTCGATAATTAGCAAAGAGCTCTCGGGCGCTCTGGGCGAGAGCAGGTAGCTAACAGCAGGTAGCTAGCAGCTAGCGTGCTAACGACAACACTCCAGAAGGTAGAATGCTACGTAGACAACATCAAATAGATATTTTTTGAAGCTGCCACAACGGCTGAAGAACTATTATATGGCCCAGGAATAGATGACTCTGTATGTAATTAAATAAAACGTAAATTGAGTGTGAAACTAAAAATGCGTTTTTCTCAAAACTATGTTCCTGGAACTGGTGACCACTGTAGCTCGAAAATCGCTCGGTAGATTTTGACGAGATTTATACAGCTATTATATATATATAGCGCCTAGATTGTACAACACTATACCCACAGCATTAAGGGGTATACGAAATATTAATAAATTCAGAAAAGAAATAAAAAGATGGCTTATCCAAGGAAACAGAACTCTCATCCACAAACTTATAAATCTAACATAAACCAAACAGATAAATCAAGCAGAAAATATATTGGAAATATAAATAAATAATGAAAAGAAAACCCCACCAATTAAGACACATATCCTGATACAGACATAGGCTACCAAATACTGACTAAGAGAAGCACAAACGATAGATGCAACATATAATCCAGATAAAAAACTTATCATTTACAT
Organism: Halyzia sedecimguttata; assembly: GCA_937662695.2. Taxonomy (NCBI): domain Eukaryota; kingdom Metazoa; phylum Arthropoda; class Insecta; order Coleoptera; family Coccinellidae; genus Halyzia; species Halyzia sedecimguttata. The sequence continues at coordinate 17,938,043 of OW569417.2, read as the reverse complement.
ATATATAATATCAGAATATAGAATTAATTTTTAGTTTTCAAATAGTGTATTGCAGTCAATAATTCAAGTGGTTTATATTCTCACAAAACTCATTGTATTTAAGTCAAAGTTATTTTGTTGGCATACCTACCTAATTTTACTTTGTCGATTAGAAAGGAATTTTTTTTTTTTGAGTTGCAAAATAGCTGTACACAGTTTTCACTTCTCTGAAGTAATTAACTCCACAGTTTATAGTTTACTCGTTTTTGTAAGAAATTCTGAATAAACTTATATTATTATTTATTATTATTATTATTCGAAAACTTGAAAAACTAGTGCCTGATCGAAGGATTTTCTTTTTTTGTTTAATTTTGATTTTTTATAAACAGTTAACTGTTGGTTTTTTCCCAAAAATATGGAAAAGATTTTCCTGAGGCTGGCATTTTGTTAATTTAAAAGAAAGAAAAAAAAACTTCGATCAGGCACTAGATTATCTGTTTATAAAACTATTTTTTTTGTCAGATTGATTTTTCATAAAACTCCAAGGATGATGGATGGTACTTTTAAAATTATTAATTTTTTTTCTGATATTTCTGTCAAATCAAGTCGAAACCTTGTATAATGATGCTATATTTTTACTTTTATAAAATAACATAATTTACTGGCAAAAAAAATATTTTAAAATTGTTCATTTTTCATGTCTCTTAATACACCTAACCCCTTAAGAAAACAAATGCGGCAATATCACAAATTTCAAGAAACAAAGCTTCAGCTTTCCCGCTTGGAACGTGATAATCAGTTTTTCCGAAAATCATGCTATGTGTCAGACAAGTTTTTGGCAATGCTCACCCTACATAGCATAAACAAACGGCCCAATTAATTTTATATTAGGTACTGAGTTCGTAGTCACCATCGCATGTTCTGCACAGGGTTAAACCATGTACACTCACTAACCGGACGCCCTGTATCTTATTTACATACAACAAAACGTATGTGGAGTTACCCAGTATTAATATGAAATATTCGTTTTATTTTTCTTACAAGTTATGAAAAAGTACATATGTTTACTAACAAAAACATGTAGATAAAAAAATAACTCTATCTATGTCAGTATTATAATGAATTCATTACAGCTCTAAAAACAGTGCTGTAATGAACGCATTCACGTATTGCTTCTAGTTATATTTTTCGTTTTGTGGTAGTCAGCACTGACATTCGATCCTATCAAATTTTAAGTCACGTCAATTGTCAATATAATATAATGTGGATTTAGTGAAATAATTGTTGAGAGGAAAAGTTTTATTCTCATCAAAAAATAAAGTACCTACTACAGATTTCCTAATTTTGAATCATTAATGTTATTAGGAAACTGTTTTAAATATGATCTCCCTGCCCTATGTACGATTCAAATTCCGAATCTGCCAACTTTCGTAACAGTCACACCAACTGCCAAGATACAATACAAAAGTCACTAGGATGTATAATCCGAATTTTTCATTAAATTTCAACAGTAGTTTACAAAACTTGCCTGAAATAGAGAAAATATCGTCTAATACTCGCTCCTTCGTCGCTCGTTTTCAAATTTCACATTAGTGTTTGAATAGGAATCCATTCTGCAACTTGTTTTAGAATATACTATTATAGGATTTGTCCTGGTGGTTTCGATTTTACTGACTCGACTTCAAGTCGAAGTGAGTTTATATTTGATTTCTTTTCCCACATTTAAAAAAAATGCGAGCAAGAAGAAATCCCACAACATCTAATCCGGAGCTTCAAAGGCAAACTATTGCAATCTATAGGTGTGAGTGTTTCTGTCGAAAATCAGAAGAAGACTTCGCCCTTGAGAGTTATTTAGCAGAAGTCAGTTAAGGGTTCCAAAGCTTTCAAGATAAAATAAAGCTGACCATTTGAATTTGTGTTTGGAGTATGAAAAATTGACTATTGAACATTGGAAAAATGTATTTTTTTCGGATGAAACCATAATCGGCCTACGATCTGATGATCGGCGAAATCACATTTTAAGAGGTAGAGGGAGAGAAGCTAGACTCCGTGCTGCCAAACCTATTCGGAAATACAATGGAGGTACTGTAATAATTTGGGGTGGAATTATGATTGGTGAAAGAAATTTAATTTTCATTCGACAAACCCTAACAGGTCAAAGGTATGTTGAATTAGTATTGCAACCTCTGGTCGGGTGTTTTCTTTTATTTATGCAAGATAATGCAACTCCACAAACCAGCAGATTTTCAAATGATTTTAAGACAAAAAGTGTTGCAGTTTTAGAGTGGCCTTCTTGCTCAGCGGATCTGAGTCCTACCCATTATGATATTAACAACTTGATTGATAGATAGCATGCCTCGTCGAATTGCTGTTTGTATCGATGCTAGAGGTGGCAATACTGATTATTAATATTATTTAAATGGCATTATTTCTGGTTAAATTCTCATTTTCAGATAAATTACTTTTATAGAAATATATTCCTATTGTTATTTGTTCTATAATTAAAGAAATTGTAATAATATCTTTTTTATGTTTGTAATACTTTGTAAAATTTAGTTTGGAAACTACTCGTTACACCTCAATTATTTTTTTTTCTCGATATTACTGGGTGATTCCTTATAAGTTTGGTTGTGTGTATAATACATTGGGCGAGAAAGGCGTTTTGTGTAATCAATTGGATGTGGAAAGAGAAGTAATATATCATATCGTATCCAAGTACCTACCCTTACACAGGGGTCAACCAACTTTCCTGCCTTCAGTAGAAATTTCACTTTCATTAATTCAGGGCCGTAGCCAGATCAAAATTTTTGATTGGGATACAATAGAATCGTTAGCAGATGATAACGAAACGAATTATTAGTTCCGATACCAGTGCTTATATGCTATATTGAAAGATACTGATATTTGATTTTGCAGGAAAGCTTCGTGTCAACATGCTATGTATACTCATGCTAATTGCTTATTATATCTCCATTTATTGTGTTTTATTTTCTGAGTAATCAAATAAAATTGCTTATTGTCATTTTTTGTTATTAACTAGAGCTCTTAATATTCATATATTTATAGATTTAATGGTTACTTAAGAACTAAACATTGAAAACGAATATTAATTTACTGCAGTACCAACTCCAACATTATATACTGTTGCAAAGAGGGCGCAAGTGTTATTAAACACTTCTCTCCTGTTATACATCTCAACAACAAGAATGTCTGTGAAAATGAAACTTTCAGGAAGTTTCTTACTGGGGCTCAATATTTTGGAACGAAGTTCTTTTATGCGGCTTGCGCAGGAAGTGTAATGGTAGGAATTGTCAAATATACGTGATGTGTACTCCAGTACACAACTAGACCATTCTATTGTCCCCACTTATATCTAGCTATAACGGCGGCAAATGCGCTTGTATTTAGTAAGTTGTCACAGGTGCCGATACGTGGTTGACAGTTTTTACGCAAACTATCATTCGGTTGAAAAACTAGTTGACATTTTTAAGAACTTTGGAATTATGCTGATCAACCAATTGCTAATTGAATAAACCAAATTGGTAAGGTCGATGAAACTGGTTGATGTTATGCAAACTCGCAAACCACTTGTTATAGTTGTGAAATATTATTTATTTCTAACTTGGTTAGTTCGATTGAATGAAGAGTTGAATCAACCTACTTCATAGTTCACTATGATACTATTTCATATCTAGTTGTTGAAAAATAGACATAAGAAACTTCATCCCTGATGGGGGCACCCGACCGCACTAATTTTATATTTACCAATGCTCCTTGAGCTGCTCCCCTCTAACTACGGTCCTGCATTAATTTTGGGGTCTTGATTAACATCTATTTTATTTCATATAACGCAAGTGAAACAATGGATGATAACTCAAATGGCGACTATGCGACTAAATAAAAGTAAGTAAAATATTTATACGTACAAAATAACATCATATGGAAGCACGAAAAAAACAATCAAATTCTTCATAAAATAAATGCATTCGCTGACCTTACCTTACTCCTTATAATCCTTGTTGAGTTCGGCTGCATAGGTAGTACCTAGTTAGTAGTAGCTATGTCTGGTTTATTATTAATATACAGTTTATGTATTGAAGGAATTATTATTATTAAATTATAAATTATAATTATTAAATTACTCCTGGTCGTTAACCTATCTATCTATGCGCTGAAGGGCGAGTTTTAAAACTATTTTGACAGATAACCAGAAGCCAACTTGTGGATTGACGTCACTGTCATTTACCTACCAACTGTAGGAGTTAACTTTATCGGATGGATGGGTTATTGGTTAAAGATAACTTTGTAGAAGAGGGTGGTTTTCGACAATTAATAGGTATGTAATAATTTGGCACATGTATTATGATATAACCCTAATTATATTACTTTGTTTTTCGCAATAGTCTTAGCAGACGATATCCACTTTATTTTTGAGAAAATTTTAACTGACAATGAAGAAGATGCTTTAAATTTTGTTGTAGGCCCTAGGTGACAAAGGAGGGGCTTCACACGACAGCGTATCTTTCTCGTCTCGTCTCGACGAGACCAGACGTTTGGAAAAATATTATCGGCGATACCGAGACGACATACAGCGCAACCCGAGAGTCTCGTTTTTGGTCTCATTAAATTTTTTATTTCAACTGTTATTTGATTTCTAGGGATTAAAATGACTTGAATTATCAGATTGTTTATTGTGATAGATCACAGTCATTTAATGATATAAACAATGACTTTTCAGGTGGTGCCCTTAATCAAATCTCTTCCCTATTTTTTCTTCCCTAAAAATCAAATAACAGTTGAAATAATAGATCATTGGGATGAATAAAACAGAAGAAATCGTACAAATTTTTTTATGAAGATTTTATTCGAAAAATTGTGAAAGATCTACACAGACAACAATATATTTTATAAAATATCAAATCTGGTGACCATCTGTGAAATATTTTATTGTAATTTAAAAAAAAACTCAATATCCGAATATGATTTTTTCATTTCTTCTAAGAAGAACTCCAAGTCTGGTTTGGGGTCAAATTTCCTAGCTATGGACCATCTTTTCACTGCCAGATAAAATGGACAGTATCGAAGTCTAACGAAGATACAACTCTCTGCTCCAAGAAGACCCTGCTTCTTGGAAGTCTTTCGAGCCCGGTTAAGGGCAGACGTAGTTAGTCTGGTTTAGAGTACGGTAAACCATTCTACTGTTATATAAAAAAAATAATAGTGCTGTATCTGAGCCTCTGAGGTATCCTAAGACCTAAGGCATATTGCCAAAGTTCAATCTGAATACCACTGATTCTCCTAACAGGATCTTTACTATGTGAGAGCTTTTATCGAATCTCCCTATTTCAGTTATCATATAGTTTTTCAAGTCTTGGGAATGAATTTAAAGTATTTATGACGCTCTCGACGATAATAATTACATGGCTTATTAAATACAATAGTGTTCCTCCTCATCCCAGTATATTTTGAGCTAGAAACGGCAATGTAATAACTCAAAGCTACGATTCTGACATATTCTATCTCCCTTCTTAAAAAGTTCTAACAAAACTTGCACAGATAAAGCTTATCGATCGAATAAGAACATACAAACGATGAAAACAACATCGATGTTTACAAAAACCATTCGTCGACGCACCAGGCCACCGGAAAAAAGACGTAATTGAGTTCAACTACCATTAAGACACGTTCATGAAGTGTTTTATTGCAAGATTGCGATTCTGGAGCACGTATCAATCCTTAAACTCTACGTTTTATTGTCGCATGTGAACTGGCATGAATCGCAAGACGAGGTGTGCTCAACTTTCAACTCCAACCAGTGGTCAGTGTTCGATATATCTCGGTGAATGGAATGCTAACGTCATTCTTGGATCTCTGCGAAAATAACAATGGACTGGAATGCATAACATTTCTACTTCGCCGACTTGGAGTGATATTCGAACTCCAATTTATTCCTGAACTTATTAGACACTACTTATTAAATAACTAGTTACCTATGATAATGTTTGATAGGGGATTCACAGAAATCCATTTTAACAGTAATAATTTGTTTAGTTTCATCTAAAAATGGTTCAAGCACAGACGTTAAGTCAGCGCACGCATGTTCTATAGTCCATGCTCCTGTATTGGACACTCTTAATCGAATTTACCATGGTTAATTCGAGAGTGTTCAATACAGGAGTATGGACAATAGAACATGCGCGCAAAAGCTCCTGACTTCACGTCAGTGCTTGAACAATTGTTTTTTGAGATGAAACTAAACACTAAAAAATTTTGAGAGAATCATCGAAATTTAATGGAAAAAATTCTATACCTAGGTATAAAAAAAATGGTTCAAGCACTGACGTGAAGTCAGAGGCTTTTGCGTGCATTTCTATTGTTCATACTTCTGTATTGGACACTCTTAATCGAATATACCATGGTAATTTCGAGAGTGCCCAATTTTTTTTATAGATGGTTTTCCAATAAGAGGTGTTATTTTCATATTCAAAGAAAAATGCCATTTATCTATATAAATGATCGGATGTTTATTTCATTATAAAGAAGAAGCTATGCCGTTAATAGTGGAAAATAACATCAGGCAAATGACCACCACGACCACGCTTATAGGACCATATCCTTTTAATGAAATTTTCCATAACCAAATCGCAAAGTGGCTGCCCTATGTCCTCGATAGCCTCACGAATTCCATCTTTGAGGTCTTGAATCGACGCTGGGCTATTGGCGTAGACCTTCTCTTTCACGTGGCCCCAAAGAAAGAAGTCGCAAGGTGTTAAATCACAAGATCTCGGTGGCCAATTGTGATCACCTCTTCGAGAGATAACACGGTCCGGAAACTTTTCCCGCAAAAGATCAATGGTTTCGTTGCTTGTGTGGCACGTAGCGCCGTCTTGTTGAAAGTAGACGTTGTCCAGATCAATACCATCCAAGTCCGGCCATAAAAAATCATTAATCATCTCTCGATAGCGCAATCCATTCACCGTAACCGTTGCTCCAGCCTCATTTTTGAAAAAGTAAGGTCCAATGACTCCGCCGGATCATAAACCGCACCAAACAGTCACACGTTGAGGATAGAGAGGCTTTTCAACAATAACTCTTGGGTTTTCCGAGCCCCCAGATGCGACAATTTTGCTTGTTGACGAAGCCACCGAGGTGGAAATGGGCCTCATCACTCAAGATGATTTTTCGATGGAATTCCGGATCAATCTAGCGTTTTCGTCATTCCGATAGTAGATATAGTTTGAGAATTTCTATTCTTTTTTCTATGGAATAGACCATTTTCGCCCAGGTAAGTAAGTCTCAAACTGAATTATGATGCAAAAACGGAAGACTGAAACACATTTGAGAAAGAATCTTCAAAAAAATAGTATAATGTAATGAATTGTTTCAAAAAATTTCCGATCATGAACGATAAGATATTCGAAAGTAAAAACTTTCAAAAATTCAAATTTTTCCACCATGAAATGAAAAAAATCGATAATTTCAACTGCTATGTTTAAGGAACAGTAAAAACTTCTCAACTAAACCACATCCAACATCTCCTCCCTATTCAAAAAATGTTGGGGGTTATTGCCACCCTCAGGTGTTTTATCAGAACAATGTTCTCATAGGATTTTTTCTCCCTAATACAGAACTTTTTAGATTCTTCAAAAGTCTTAGGTTCTTGAGTTTGGCGGTTAAACTGTCTCTTCAACATCACCTTTTGACGGTAAGTTCAATTACTACATTATTTCGTGAATAATGAACCGATTTTGAAAATCTTAACTGGTTTGTGTACAGAAGACAAATAACTTTCAAACTAATCAACACTCGACATCTCTTCCCTATTCAAAAAATGTTGCGGGTTACTGCCACCTCCATATGGGTGTTTTTTCCGGGACAAACTCATGATGGAAATTCGTACCCCTCAAAACAGAAGTTGCGCTGTTTTTTAAATCTTCGAAAATTCTTCGTTTCCGAGTTCTGGGGGGGTCAAATTATCGTTGGGACACCCTGATTCACGCGTCTAATATTATATCAGAACAGATAGCATGAGCTTGAAAACTAGAGCTGATGGATGAGATCTAATGGCTATTTTGGATTCTGCATCCAAAAATTTCCGAAGAATGATAAATAACTGTTTGCATCAAAATGCCTGTAAGCCTGTAATCATCAATATCCTGAATATCTCTGCCATTTCAAACGCATTCAATCACAAATTTCAATAGCATGTTTGGTTTTCTAGGTACGCTTGAATTCGCTTCGACAGAAAAAAAAACTGATTATTTTAATGTTATCCACCACAGAAAAAATAATTAGCGTCCATTGTTCTTATTCCACTTTATTATTCTAATCTTAATTAAATAAATATGTCATTGTTCCTGGAGCATTATTTATGGTCTTTCTGCTCCTATTTCCGAAAGTGCAATATGCTCAATCGAGTGTAGAATTGAAAACGATAAAATTGAATCGTATAACTCTCATGCACATGCGATAACTCTTGTTTTGCTTCCGTGATTAATCTGGAAGCTGAAACTGATAAAAACACCTTCGTCATGAACGGAGAATGTGATCTGCAGTAGGAAGGCTCTTTCTCTAATTAGACGGAAGTGCAATACACCATATGTATATCTGTTCGGTAGTTAAAATGACCAAAACAAGTGGGAAAGCCCTGTGGACAGGACCTTTGGCGCTCTTGTTCAAACTTTCACAAATCATATCTCCGAAAGTATTAGTTTCTAAGAGTTGGGGCTTATATCAATGGATTATTATGATAGAACTCCATCATGAAAGAAATTAAATTCTCTTTGCATCTTATCTTTATATGACGGCCCAATTTTGGCTACATGTGTTTCAAAACTATCGGGAGTCATTCTGTAAAATTGAGTGAATAGAATAGCCAGTTTTATTAAAAAAATCTATTGTAATCAGTCCAGAGATAACTCAAATCAGAATACTTGTGTAGGAAATCTTGAATGTTAAAAGTGTTACTAAGGAAAAGCTACCTGTACATTCGTTGGAAATCCCGTTTTAAATCATACATAATTAGAGAATGACTCGTAAATCATGCTCGAATTCCTTGCACTATTCATTTTCGACTCTCCAACCAAATATTTTTTCAAAGTACGAATTATTTAAATAAGCTAGAACAGAAATAAATATCAACAAGTCCAGAGCGGTCCTTCATAATGGCTTCGTATAATTAATATACTGCATATATTTCACAAGTCAAATAGACCCCAGGGGGTTCATTAATTTGCCGAGAAAGCAAGAGCCGACGCGTTTCTGGCTTCTTGGCCTTCATCAGTACTCTGTAGCTTCTCAACAAATTTAACTAAACTGAACCTGTCGATCATACCTAATCGCCCACGCCACCTATGAGACAAAACACGGAATTCAGCCTTTCCCCACCAGTGAATATTTGAAGCGTGAAATCATATCTGAGAGGCTTAACCCGGTTCAGTTTACACAGTTTACAGATGCAGAGTACTGATGAAGGCCAAGAAGCTAGAAACGCGTCTGCTCTTGCTTTCTCGGCAAATCAATGAACCCCCTGGGGTCTATTTGACATGCGAAATAGTGGACTCTCGATAAGTCGAACTCCCAGGGACCATAAAAAACTGTTCGACTTATCTATGGTTCGTCTCACCAAACGTTCGAGTTATTGAGGTGAGAGGTCGACTCATTGAGGGAAAAACTCGCGTATTCACGACATCAACAGTAGTTAATGAGAAACAAGGGTCGATGACAAGTGTCTTCCCTTACTCTAGCACTTTCACCTAAGGAGGTTCTTCCAGAAATTCCGTATCTTTTTTTGAAATTACGTAGCCAACCACTACTCGCTGTAAATTCGTGGCCTAGGGACAATGCGAGCATCTGAATGCCGAGGCAATTTCTGACGGTACCGGTGGACTGATTTTCCTTTAACTCTGATGGAAGCGAGGATATTAATTTTATTTTTCATGATAGATGGCAATTCGGATTTAGGAATTCCGAACTTGTTAGCTATAAGGGTTTTACTTTTTTCTCCTTTCTCTGTTTCCCGAATGAGGTCGAGTTCATCTGCTACTGATAAAATTTTCAGTTTTCGCGGATCCATGACGCTAAAACGCTCCCAGCCCATGACGGCTCAATAAACAAATAAAAAATAAATTGAACAATGTACTAAGCGATTGAAAAATATATATGATGGCTACCAAATGTGGTGATTCGTTAGCATACCGAATTCTTTTCGGTTTCATTCGTTAGATCAAACAGTTGGACTCATAGAGGAGATGATGGTTAGGAGTACGACTGATAGAGGTGGAGGTTCTCTCGTGGACCCCTCCAGCAGTTCGACTCATCTACTAGACTCTTTACTGTCAAGAACTCTGTTCGACTCATTGAGGTGAAAGTATACAGGGTTAGATACCCATGAATTGGGACCGGAAAAAATGTTCGACTTATCTAAGAGTTCGACTTATCGATGTTCGACTTATCAAGAGTTCACTGTATATTAATTATACGAAGCCATTATGAAGGACCCTATTGGCAGGAACGCTCTGGACTTGTTGATTTTTTAACAACCGTATCGCCATTTCTCATTAATATATTAGAAATAAATATGACGTCTTATATAGGTAGATAAGATGACATGAATGAACAGTGAACACAGATAGAACACAGACAGATAGAATTCGCATTCTGTGAAAACATAGAAGTACGATGTATTATTCAAATTTTGAAAAATCATATCACAGAAAGTATTGGCTTGTTAGAGTTGAAAATGACATCAATGGATTCTCATGATGGAACTACATCTGAAAAAAAAATTGTATTTGAAATGTTTCTTTCGTTACTCCGAAACCATTAGGCTGATTTAGCCCAAGAACGAACTTAACTGAGATATTTATCTCCCAAACCTACTCTGAAAATTTCAACTGTCTAGCTCATTCCGTTCGAGACTTATCGTGCATACGGCCGACAGAACATAATCGATTTCGACCACGGATTCTTGATCGGTGCGTCGAATCAAATCTTTTAAGACCGCGCGTTTTCATCCAAAAATTCGAAAATTACAGACAAGCCTTATACGAAGTCGATCGAACTGAAATTCGGTACTTGATTGTAAAATAGTGGCTCAAAGTTATATGCGGAATTTCAGCTGATTCTGAGGCGTAGTATCTGCAATATAAATTTTTGGAGACAATTTAGTTTGTCTCATTCCTCCCGGGCATCCAGTATATATATTATTTTGAATACGTACATATAATGTACATCAAACAATATAGCATGCGTATGAAAATATAAATGGGGTATCATAGACCCTATATAGAATATATTCTACAATATAGATCTGATCGAGTTCAAATCAAAAACTTTCCTTTAAAATAAGGTTTTGAAGGCTCTTGCCAAATTTCAATGATGCCGGACGGATAGTTTCTGAATTACAGAATATTTTAAATATTTTTTTTTAATTTTCAAGTATGCGATCCTGACAAAATTTGGCATAAAAGTCTTCATGTTGATATTTTTCAACTGACTGATCAAATCAGTATTTTTCGAGTTATCGGTCCAACAAAATTTCAGATGGCTATAATTCCGAAAGTGCTTGACGGATTTTGTCCATTAACTAACTTAGCCGGCGCATTCGGGCTCCAAACCTTCTCTGAAAATTTTAACTCCCTAACTCATTACTTTCGAGCATAATCGTGCTGACGGTCGGACAGAATCAAGTTTCACCTCGGATTCTTCATCAGTGAGTCGAAACAAATTCGAAAACTACAAACGAATTGATAGGCACTCTGTTCAGGTGAACAGTGCTGCAAAAACTGCTTACAAAATAAGCTGAAATATTGAATATTGAAGGGCATCTCTTTCTTCAATATGGATTCTTTAGCAAAAAACAGAGATGTTTCTCCAAGATACCCTAACTCAACCCCAAAAAGGAAATGATAAAAGGAGAAAAACGAACAAATCATAAATGAAATATTCCATAAATTATTCCCTTCAATATTCAAATTCAAAATGGAATTCAAGTTGCTCTCCAGCCGGGAAGGTTTTTTTTAACCAGCTTATTCGTTCTTCCAAGCGATGATGTTTCAAAACTTCAGATGTCCGAAGACCGCTAAAGGCCCCTATGTAGGGTTATCATATCCCATAGCTATAAGCTTGACTTTCATAGGGAAAATCAAATGAAAAAGTGATCTAAGATTTACGTTATACATAATTTAATATGCCATTATCGCATATTTCATGATTCAAATAATTGTCTATGTTACTGAGTGGGTATCATCTTCGCAGAATGAACCCCAGTGTTTTCAAAACGGACTCTATATTCCACAGTTAACGACTGTAAGATCCTCCTGTTGCATTTCATCTGCATATACAGTGAACTCTTGATAAGTCGAACATCGATAAGTCGAACTCTTAGATAAGTCGAACATTTTTTCCGGTCCCAATTCATGGGTATCTAACCCTGTATACTTTCACCTCAATGAGTCGAACAGAGTTCTTGACAGTAAAGAGTCTAGTAGATGAGTCGAACTGCTGGAGGGGTCCACGAGAGAACCTCCACCTCTATCAGTCGTACTCCTAACCATCATCTCCTCTATGAGTCGAACTGTTTGATCTAACGAATGAAACCGAAAAGAATTCGGTATGCTAACGAATCACCACATTTGGTAGCCATCATATGTATTTTTCAATCGCTTAGTACATTGTTCAATTTATTTTTTATTTGTTTATTGAGCCGTCATGGGCTGAGAGCGTTTTAGCGTCATGGATCCGCGAAAACTGAAAATTTTATCAGTAGCAGATGAACTCGAACTCATTCGGGAAACAGAGAAAGGAGAAGAAAGTAAAACCCTTATAGCTAACAAGTTCGGAATTCCTAAATCCGAATTGTCATCTATCATGAAAAATAAAATTAATATCCTCGCTTCCATCAGAGTTAAAGGAAAATCAGTCCACCGGTACCGTCAGAAATTGCCTCGGCATTCAAATGCTCGCATTGTCCCTAGGCCGCGAATTTACAGCGAGTAGTGGTTGGCTACGTAATTTCAAAAAAAGATACGGAATTTCTGGAAGAACCTCGTTAGGTGAAAGTGCTAGAGTAAGTGAAGACACTTGTCATCGACCCTTGTTTCTCATTAACTACTGTTGATGCCGTGAATACGCGAGTTTTTCCCTCAATGAGTCGAACTCTCACCTCAATAACTCGAACGTTTGGTGAGACGAACCATAGATAAGTCGAACAGTTTTTTATGGTCCCTGGGAGTTCGACTTATCGAGAGTCCACTGTATGAGCAATCTTCGACGGTATTATTGAGCATCTTATAAATTTTCAAAACATCTATATTGCATAAATTATTATGAATAATTTATATGAAAGTTCACGGCGCCAATGATCTGAGCTAATGACCGCAAGTGTGAATTTTAATCGCTTTCGTGGACAACTCGCTACTTTCTCCATAAGGATATGGGGACATAAAACTAAGGAGATCAAGCGATAACTTGTCATAATTTAACAATCTATGAAATTAATAACGAGAATTACTTCAGGTTTCGAATACTCGTTTCAGTTCTGTGTTCGAGCAAGGATAGCTAAATCCCACAAACGAAAATTGGAAATTCACAAAATGGACAGATTTACTTTGAAGCGGAATGTGTCAAAATCATATCAAATTAGTGTCAGTATTATTCCTAAAAGCGAATCATAAAAAAATCCATCTTCAAGAGAAACCTTAACAAATTAACGTATTATGGCGCTATTCATAGAGCGTATCAAGTGATTTTCTGATGCTATAGCTTGATATTTGCCCATTTATGAATTATTATTAAGAGCACTAATATGGTATCAGGCGCTGAAGCACACTCATTCATTCAATGGTAGATATAATAATATAATATTTCTATACCCTTCCAAAAGAGTAAACAAAAGCAATCTGATATGACGTCAATATAAAATGTAGGTATACGACAAAGGTTCAAGGTTCCTGGGTAAATCTTATTGTAGTATGAAACATCTGATGTGGTTCATACCATACAACCATCACCAAGTAACCACGAACTGCTTCCAATCAGCTAAGGTCTTATTCTATGAAGAGCAATTTAATATGTGGTCAATATGAAATTTATACATAATTTAGCATTATCCATTGAATAAACACGCATAATGTTGATTCCAAATTCCACAGCTTCCTTGGCTATAACCCTGCGGCAGGTCTCTAGGTCTTACAGGTGTGCAAGACTACAGAGGGTAAAATGGGATAATAAAATGCAATCTGATATGGAACCAATATAAAATGTAAACGATAAGGGTTCAAGGGGAGAATCCTGGGGAAATCCAAACGTTGTATGAACCATCTGATGTGGTTCATGCCATACAACTATCACCAAGTAACCACTAACTGCTTTCAATCAGCAACCTTCATTCTTCATATGGTGCAAAACAGGAGGAATTACATTGACAGTATCAATAATCAATGTTTGAAACTAACCACCTGCAAGTTCAGCTCCTAACCATTGTACGTACCTAATCTTGAGCACAGTTATTGAATCCTTGGATATAACCCTGCAGCAAGTCTCTATAAGTTTACAGGTGTGCAAGATTACAAGGAAGCTGCAGTGGAAAATAAAATGCAAAGTGACGATAAAGGTTCAAGATAAGAATCCTGGGGAAGTTCAACCGTTGTATGAATCATCTGATGTGGTCCATATCATACAAACCATCACCAAGTAACCACGCACCATGTATCTATAGGTTTACAGGTGTAGAAGACTACAAGGGCGCTGCATGGGATAATAAAGTGCAATTTGATATGACACCAACATAAAATGTAAACGATAAAGGTTCAAGGTGAGAATCCTGGGGAAATCCAAACATCCATACGTTTATGAACCATCTGAAGTCTTGCTTACCATACAGCCATCACCAAGTAACCACGAACTGCTTTCAGCAGCTAAGGTCTTATTCTTGGGAGAGCAATCCGACATCTGGCCAATATGGACTATAAATAAAGCAGGTTTGAAGTGAGAGTCTTGTGGAACTCCAGACATTTTATGAACCACATTAGATCTTATTTGTGTACACGATCTTCTGTCCATCTAAGAGGCGATACTGGCGTAATGCAACTTATGAAAGACTTCATCCATGATAAATGATGTGGTCAATATGAAATATGAAGTGTAACCAAAGAAGGTTTGAAATGAGAGCCTTGTGGAACTCCAGACGATTTACGAACCACACTAGATCTTTTTTATATCCATAATCGTCTGTCCATCTAAGAGGCGAGACAGGTGTAATGCAACTTATGAAATACTTCCTCTATATACGTATAAATCGTCCGAATACACTTCAGTTGATGTATAAAATAAGGGCGAAGGGAGTATGTTTGTATTACTTTCAGAAATGAAACTCTTCTATTTGGGGGACCTAGAAAAAGTAGGTAAAAAAGGAATTTCTGATTGAAAAACCGATTGAAAATCGGATAATCATGCCAACCTATCGGATATCCTTCAACTGATGCCGAAACTCGGAGGTCGGCAACCTCCATTCTCCATATGGTGCAAAACGGTAGAAAGTCCATTGTCAGCCTCAATAATCGAGTTTTGAAACAAACCACCTGCAAGTCCAGCTCCCAACCGTGTAGGTACCTAATCTTGAACACAGTTATTGAATCAAAATCGCATAATGTGGATTCCACACTCCACAGCCTCCTTGGCTATTACCCCGCGGCAGGTCTCTATAAGTTTACAGGTGTGCAAGACTACAGGGGGGCTGCATGGGATAATAAAAGGCAGTGATAGATAATAACAAACGAGGTGAACACTAAATGCCCATTATACGGTGTTCATTGAAAAATAATAATAGATATTGGTCCGCAAATGACTCGACAACATTTAGACCGTTCGTTCCGTTGTAATTTGACGGCACGATCCGATCCGATCGCAGTTGGCCTGGCGCGAGCCCTCGGCCCTCTAGATGCCAGGCGGCGCACCGTCAGCGGCGCGTCGCAGTCGGACGTGATGAGACCGCCGCTATTTTTAAATCTGGTCTCAGAAACGGACGATTCTTCTGGAGAACTTGATGAGAGGACAGGGACGGAATTGTTTTCAGTCATCTATGGTAATAGCAGAACTTTCGACCTGATCTAACTATGACACCAAAATAAGAAAGTTCAAGACCAAGTCCATGAATTCCTCCCATCAAATGAAATACCTTTTTCGTTTACTATTTTTCTATATTCGACTCAGGTAAAAAGTTATAAGCGTTTAAAGATTTTACAATGTACAAAGCCACCACTGAACTGTCTTTAAGTGTTGAACACAGAAACTCTTACTGGATTGAAAATGGTATAATTATATGAAAGGTTTATCATCTGATGCTCGAAATTAAAAGAAATTGTCTGAGAAATCTTATTCACTCACTGAAGTCTGAGGAAGTGGTTTTAAATAATATTTTTTCTGCATTTTTTAAAAAATTCCTCCTGAATATAATAATAATATTAAAACACTGACTCCAACTTGATTTTCATTGAATATCCAGTATAAGATTATCCACAATATATTCTTCGCCTATTTTCACATTCCTTACATATTTTAATTCGCATCATATAATTGAATATAATAACAATTATCATATAACCTCTACTCTACTGAATCGAGAAAAACAATCTGTGACTATTATGTTATGTTGTCTATGCAATTGACGACCTCGTATGGACACAGTATAATAATATTTTATTATACCTTGACAGAAGCAGGCCCAGAAATGTATTTAGAATATTGGGTTAGCCACAGAATATTTCGTTAGTACAATCTCATAATATAACGTCCGTTGTTTATTGTTTACATGATTTCGTAGATCCATATTAAGAATTTCTCGTCAAGAATAATTGGGATGAATAAGAATAGGTGGAATGATACTTATAATTATTGATATTTCCCTTATACTAATATTATACTAATTAATAATTCAATAAAAATATAATTAAATAATTTTACTAATATATTTACTAATATACTACAAACTTATAAGATTCAACTATGTAGTTCGTAGATCGTATAAAATAATTAGAAGTGACTTGTAGCGGAGCAATACCGTGGTCAACCAGGTCTCCATCTCTGAAACCAGTAGATTTTTGGCAGTGGGGGTGCATAAAGGAAAAGGTTGATTGTACTGATCCTGCCGGAGAGGCTGATTGTTATTGCCAGGGTGCACAAAGAAGTAGGAAACTCAAACGAAGCTAGTTTTGGTTCAGTTTTGCTAGAACATTTTGTGATAGGTTGCAAAAATATATTAACGATTATAGTGAGGTTTTTAAGTGTCAACATGTTCTAGAATGTTCTTTGTTTTCAATATTCCTACTAAACTTTAGTGTATTTATGTTTATTCAGATTAAATGAAAAATTGAATTTGATCTTGTAACGTCTTTTAGATGTCTGCCCGAATACTTGGGAGGTCAACGATACACTTATGTTTCCTGAGATATAGGGTGATATTTGATACAAATTGTTTTCAAAGGTTTAGTACAAAAAAAATCCTTTGGTGACAAACAAATCACTTAGCTCCGATTTTCCAAGGAAAATTTAAGGTAGGTATTATTCCTGATGGATGATCAGTATCCTTCCAGATGATGAATATGGGTTCTTCCAACTGGAACTCACGATCTCTCCAGACACAAAGTAGTTCATGTATGATCAGTCCTAGATCAACATCAAATATCAAAACATTCAAAGGGTTCAGTAAGATTCATTTTTGCCTCAATCCAGTAATCACTCCTACTTAACATATGTTATATATGCAGCCTTACAAAAAAAAGTAGATGCGAATTTCTCGCCCCAGCCATAAACTACGAAAAATGAAAGCCTAAAGAAACACGAGGCATACAATCTATCGAAAATTGAAGAAACTCTCCCCTGCTTCGTTCAGAACAACATTAATATTATTAAAAGGTTTCTCTGGGTTTTCTCTCCCAAACTCTGAAAAATATCTATGAAATAAAAATCAGTAGGAATCAAAATATTCAAACACAAAGTACTCAACATTATTTTCTAACATAAATGGAGTGCAAAACTATATTTACTAATTTTAATCTGAAATCTTCAAGTAAGTTAATTTAGTAAATCCTATTTCAACATCACAAAAGTATATTTAAATATTACTCATCCTCAACTTGACGTATATCTTTACATATAATCACACAAAATGTTAAGAGATTTTTAGACCACCATTTCAACAAAGGAATCTTACGAGAAACGTTTCAGAGATGTATCTCTCTCGAGAGAGCTTCGGCCGTAAAGAACGAATAAATCTCCGAAAGCTTGCTATACCCATCAATCGTATGACGACAGAAAAATCTGATCGAACAGAATTGAAACGATAAATTCACGGTATTGAACAAAATTATACAGAAATGATTTTTTATAATATATTTAAATATTAAATTTAGAAAATCCATACCATAAGACAAAACATATCCAATTTAGACTGAAAGTAAATCACTATTTCAAACCATAATGTGACCTACAATTCACGTTCAATGCTCCATGGGTTGTAGAACTACTAAATCAGCGTAACAGGGTTTTATACCGTTACAATCTCGTTTTCGGGATTTTGATTTTTTTTAATTTTTGTCTTATTTTAAATAGATATCCGAGTGCTGGGGAGTGAATTTAGTGACCGTAGAAATATTCAGAAATAAGTCACTAAAGGACATACTTCAACATGATTCCTAATATATCGTATCTCGCAAAACAATAACTTAAGTTCAATGGAAAATGTGAACCATTTTCATATGGAAGGTTCTTCATTCAAAACATTTCTGAGGCCGATCCTGGCTGATGTATTATTTTGTTTCACGCTGTGGAAGCGATCAAGTGTGTGTGCGTGGTCGTCCTAAAGGAAAGTTCCGTGCTCGTGCCAGCCATGCGCCGATCCGTCGCATAACCACAACATAGCAACTTCGCAATCGTACCCACTTTCTGGGCATCTCGGCTACCAGACTTGCCCACACGGCATTCCCTCAACCCCGCATTCATTCAGATCGCCCATTTATCTGCACCAAATAAACAGACTGCGTTTTCGATAGAACTAACCGAGTTCGAGTTGGTGTCGAATCCAAAATAGAATCACGAAATCTAAGTATATCTTTTATGCTTTCAAGTTTAAACACCTTGATCTATACATTCCTGGTAATGTAGCATTATTACCAGGATTGTTTCCTTCGAATTTTTTCGACACCCCATTCCATTCAGTCGGTACCAATTTTTTTGGTACGATATTTCAGGTTGACCAGAAATTAATTTGAAGATTTCCTTCTTCAACGAGGCCCAAGTCGAGCCATGCATTTACTGCTGTTGATACCCATGTCTTGTTAACCTCCTAATCAATTATCCTATCATATTGAATTGAAAAAAGCGATATTCATCTCAACAATATCTCAAATTGATATCCGTGTCCTATTCATAGACATCATTTCAAATTTGACATATGGAATCCAATAACTCAATTACCTCAAGGAATGTATTAGGAAAATAATAATTTTTATGTCTAAGAATAATACACTAACCGCCGTATTAACAAAGCATTAAATCCGCCGTATTCACAAAGCATTAAATCTTCATTAAGTCCTAACTGAGGTCCTCAGTTAATAATAAATATGAATTGCAACCTCAGTTAAAGTATTTAACGGTGGTAAAACAGGCCTGTTTCACGTTAACTTTCACGCTAACTGACGTTGCGGATCATATTTATCCTTAACTGAGGACCTCAGTTAGGACTTAACAGAGATTTCCGCCGTATTCACAAAGCTTCCAATCTCCGTTAAGTTCTAACTGAGGTCCTCATTTAAGCATAAATAAGAATCGCAACCTCAGTTAACGTGAAACAAGCCTGTTTAACCACCGTTAAATACTTTAATTGAGGTTGCTATTCAGATTTATCCTTAACTGAGGACCTCAGTTAGGACTTAACGGAGATTGAAACACTTAACAATGCTCAGTGAATACGGCGGATTGAATGCTTTGTGTATACGGCGGAATCTCCGTTAAGTCCTAACTGAGGTCCTCAGGTAAGGATAAATAAGAATCTTAACCTCAATTAACGAATGTAACGGTGAATAAACAGGCCTGTTTTACGTTAATTTTCACATTAACTGAGGTTGCGATTTTTAGTAATACTTAACCGAGGACCTCAGTTAAGACTTAACGGAGATTGAATGCTTTGTGATTACGGCGGTATATCTATGATCTGAAGTACAATCATTGAGAGTTGTATAAAGTACCTCATTATTCAAAATTCGCCGATATCTGAACTGTGATATAAGTCAAAAAATATCAAGAGAATCGTCCATGAATGGTGCAGGTTATTATTTAATTCAACCTTAGCATATAGTACTGTTCTAGGATTTCAACTACTCAGTTATCATATGCCATATATCCTGAAGGTGAGTATGGAAATTTTGTCCACTATTTAGTGGCCTGCTCAGTACCTATTAGACCTGCATGGCTGAAATTATATGGGTCTCATGTAACATCCCCACTGCCTTGCCGGCGTATTACCTACATAAGGTCAATTTCCCTAGCAAGTAGGATTAGACCCTTGACAAGGTTCCTCACACGGTTTCTGTCACTCAGGGTCGTGTCGTCGACCTCATACTAAAGTCTGGACAGTCAAATATGACGTGTGAGGCAGTTTCGTCTACCTCCCCACACTTCCTACAGATAGGGCCTTCTCGGAGAATCCCTATGTTGTACAGGAGCTTTCTCAGGGTACAGTATCATTTTTCAATGACGCCTTTCGCAGCTGATTTGGTCACCCCTACTCTCGGCTCTGGCCCGTAGAGGGGGATAGCCCTCTCTAGCGAGTGCATCAGCTCTTTCATTCCCTTCAACCCCCGTGTGCCCCGGCACCTGAGCTCAAGTCGGTTTCTGGCAGACGAGGTTCAAGGCGGGAGTTAATTATCCAGCTGGCTATTGCCTTAAGTGCTGCTTGACTGTCCCATAGAATTCTTATGTTTTTATTGGAATAGCCTATGCGAATACTGTCCACGACAGATGCTGTGATGGCTACCACTTCCACCTGGAATATTAGTGGTGCATTGCCCAAGCACAACCCCCTATATCTACTAGCCTGGAAGATGATAAAATGGCAACACCGCTCTGAGTCGTACGCCAGGCGATTCAGTCGAACGTTGTTATTGTAAATGGACGATTACTTCTGATTCTGGAGTTAACCATTATTGTTTTTCGTGGTATTTTTGTGTATAACGGAATCAAATGTAAATGAATGCAATGCAGTGATAAATATGGTCGGATATTTGTATTTTCTGTGATTAAACTGCAGTGTATAAATAGTGAAATTTCCTTTGGATTATTTCCACTTATTGCAGATGAGTACATTTCAGTTGAGACTATAGACAACAAGATGGACTAGAAATATGAGCGAAATAGAACTTTCATTTCTTCCGATTTTATAAAACATTTTGATGACCTTTCTAATAATTCTTCAACAAAAATTGATACATCTGGTTGGGAGATGAAGGAGCTCGAAGAATCTATTTATTTTTATATATGTATTCAATTTCCAAAAGTCTGCATCTGTAGATGCTTCGGTTGAAATCAATAAGGACCTTATTCATCTTAAATTATTCATTAAGAATGTTCAGATTTCCTGCAGTGGTTTGAAATGGATTCTTCCTTTCGATCTTACCCCGAGCAGATTGTCTCAACTTACTAATCTGATTTCCCGCTACAGAAATATAATTAATGGGGATTCAGATTCGGAATTTATCAATTTGTTTTATCAACATTTTTACGCAGTTCAGATCAAAAAATAATTTTATGTGAATTTACTCTTTGTAGCATTGAATTGATATTCTAAATTCACTTTGTTCTGTTTTCGCAAATTTACCTTTGAAAATTTTTGTAGAAAATTCGAATTACAATTGTATTGTCCACCGAATGGAAAATAAACAGAAACATTTTTTGTAGGTAGCAGAAATTTACCATTATAGTAAAAACCAAAACAAGACAAACTCTAAGATGATTATCACAATTTTCATTAGCCTACCTTATTAGTCTTATATAATAGTTATGTTTGGGAATATATTTTTATTTTGAGAATTTCATTCAAGTTTATATTTTTTTGCCAATAGTTAACCCTACACCTTCTTGTGGTTCTTGCTGAACAATGAATTGAATAACAACTACCTAGGTTTCTATTTCAACTTGATCTCAATAATATTGTGCAGAATGAAATGTAGTTATTCAATTTATTGAAAAAGTAGGGTCTCATATTGTTTATTCATCCAGGGATTCCAAGCAAGAGAACCTATTCAATGAGTTCACTAGAGTTTTAAATTGGAAATATACGATATCCAGCGCTACCGCATTGAAGAAGTATGCCTCTCGGTATGCCTCTAAGAGACTATAAATTGCGGCGTTGTCAGACTGTGTTCCAGGCTATCTCTATAGTGGGCTGCGGCCCAAGTGACATCAAAATGCTGACCTTGCGTGCAGGCCCATATACTCCAGTTCCAGAGCGTCTGCCTATCACTGAACCATCCGTGAACCATATTAGTTCACTGTGTGATCTTTTCTCCCCCTCCACGGGGGGCTTAGCTCCAGCTTGAAGGAGGGATCAAATTTGTGAGATACTACACAGTACAGTCCCTCACCATTTTCAGGATCGGGTGACTTATATGTCCCCCAATCCCAGCGTGTCCGTATGACCTTTGTCGCCAGACATTCGAGGGGTAGTTAACTCCCTATAAGTGGAGATAGGATTCAAATATGTTACCCAAACAGAAAGTTAAATCCATCCCTTGGGGAAAGAGATGAGTACATAATAACACTTTTCAGCCTCCTAGCTCAAATATATTCATGAAGAGTTGGTACTCCCATCCGATAAGGCTGAAATATTTTTGGCGCTCTAGTTCCTCGGAACTGAGTGCTTATCAATTTGCCCAAATGTCTGTAATTTTCGAATTTTTCGATGAAAATGGTCTTAAACGATTTGGTTCGACTCACTGATCAAGAATCCGTGGTCGAAATTCATTCAGTCCGGCCGGTCCGTCCGTCCGGCCGGCCGTAGGCACGATAACTCTCGAACGGAATGAGCTAGAGAGTTGAAATTTTCAGAGTAGGTTTGGCAGATAAATATCTCGGCTAAATTCGTTATTGGGCAAAATCGTACAGAAATTTTTTTCAATATGCAGTTTTACCATAAGAATCCATTCGTATCATTTTTAACTCTAACAAGCTAATACTTCCGGAGATATGATTTTTCAAAATTTCAATATACATCGTATTTCTATGTTTTCACAGAATGATATAATTATTCTATGGGTATTTTATGAATTGTTATAATGTCAACTTATTTTCCTGAGACATGGCGTTGTCTCATTGTCATTCATTCCAGCAATCGTATAAATATGAGAATTATAATATAATATCATACTTTTTGTTGGTTGATATTTTCATGCCGATGGTCAATCCATATGATGATGGGAATGGTAATGGTAAGTTAATAATATTGAGTTCAGAATATCTCCACTAAAAGCAAAACTGGAATATTGGTGTATTGGAGTAGATTTGAGGAAAGATATATATATTATCGTTCATCATAGAATTGAGGAATGAATATCTCGGAGGAGTTCGTTGTTGGGTAGAATTCGTCTATTGGTTTTGGATTGATAATTTTTGGCACTCTTGTTGAATTTAAATTCTTCTATGATGTTTGAATTCAATTTCTGCTAAGATGAAGTTCTAAATTTCAATAATGAATCGTACTTCTATGTTTTCACAGAATGCTATAATTATTCTATCTAAGCTTTATTATATGATCTGTGTTCATACTCGTACATTTCATCCTGTTCTATAAGACAGAGTCAAATTCAGTTCAGATATTTTAATTTGATTTCTTCCATGGTGCAGTTCTCATTCTCAGATTGCTCATTTAATCTTGATAGATAAACTATTATTTGAATTGAATTTCCTTTATGATGCAGTTCTATCATAAGAATACATTGATATAATTCTCAACTCTGAGAAACCAATACTTTCGGAGATATAATTTGTCTGTTTGAACTAGAGCGCCAGAAAGCTCCTGTCCACAGGGCTTGTATCAATCATATAATGTACGCTTAACCTTGAACGAAAGTTGAGTAATCATTAAAGGATACTTTGGGAAAAAACCTTTGAATGAATGATATAAAGTTGATACGCATTGTACTGCGCGGATCGCTCATTACAATAATTTAAATATAAAATAACCAAGGTTGAAAGGTTAACGGTACCTAAACATTGAAAAGCATGATCGTCTGCAAACAAAAAAAAAAAAGTTCAGACGATAACTGTGCGTATACTGATTCTTAACCCCTGTATACCTTGAAATTCAACTTATTCTCACTGCAAACCATGATTATTTATTTACCATTATATATCTGTCATAAATCTCCTTTCCTTATCGAGATTCCGATCTCAGAAGAAAAGATGGGGGCGTCCCCTATCATTGTGCATCGTTTTTATCCGTCATTGTTATTATTATTATTATCGTAAGGACCTTAGGTTCATTGGAGGTGTACCGTTATATTTCGTATTTTATGGCATACTGACTGAGTAATGAGGCTAAGAGGAATTCTGACCATATGACTCGATTTTATTGCTTTTTCTGTTCATTTCAATAGTTTATCGCTGAAATATTTTCAAAGTGTCTAGTTGCTGCTTCACTCATATATTATTGGTAGTTTTATTGAAATCCTAATCGTTTTCAAAGAACTGAAAAGCTGTTGAAAACGTACCCAACTGATAATGACGTTCAGTTTTTCAAGTAGAAACTTCCAGGAAAAAAATATAGTTTCCCAATATAGATTCTAGTTTAAATCTGGAACTTAGCTGTAAGAGAAGGTTTGGAAGGCTCTTGCAAAATTTCAGCAATATTTGACGAATAGTTTGAACGATTTTTGATTATTAATCTTTAATTTTCTACTCATACATTTCTCATGAAAATTCGCAGTCAGTATTTTTCAATAAACTTCATGTCACGCGTGCCAAAAATCATTAGATAAATGTAACATGTGTACTCCAAGTGGAATAAATTCCAACCCAGTATCAGTGTTCTCTGTTATATTCAAATACAATATTGTTATGTCTTTTTGGCGCTCTTGTTCCTCGGAACAGAGTGCTTATTAATTTGCCCAAATGTCTGTAGTTTTCTAATTTTTGGCTGAAAATGGTCTTGAACGATTTGGTTTGACTCACTGATCAAGTGATCAGAATGTGAACACAGAATCTGTCTGTGTTCACTGTTCATAAATGTCATATTTTCTAGCTATTAGAGATGGTCAATTAGTTTTAAAATATTTTCTCTTGGAAAACAATTATCCGATTCTTGAATTTGTGAATCTATACTGTTTTGAAACCGAAAATAATATTGACTGATTACATATTGAATAATTTATGCATAAATATTGGGGATGATGTTTCAGAAAATTCAGAATTGGATCATTTGAATGATGTAGTTTATGAAGGCAATAGGAAAGAAGAACATAATGGAATCATCAAAAGAAGTTACTGTTCGTTGACCACTGAGGTTTATATTACCTTTTACTTCCTTAAGTAGTGAGACGTGTTCCTATATACAGTATTTTCATAATGTTGCTAGCAAAAAAATACTTAAATATGGATCTACATCTTTCGAGAGTTATTGTAGAAACAAAATTTAAAAATTTGTAATTTTTTTTTGACACTTTACGACAACCCGGTCAATTCAAAACTTCGCGTGAATATAGAGGTCATTATTCTACAATTTGATTCTAAATTTCAGACAGATCGAGTAATCGGTTTCGGAAATATACATGAAAAATTTTCTCACTAAAAACGGTGATAACTCTGAAACCACTTAGTGGATTTCACCCGTTAAAGAACTTGTCTGAGATATTTACGCTCCAAACCTACCCTGCAAATTTCAATCCTCTAACTCTTTTCGTTCAAAAGTTAACGTGTTAACGGCCGGACGGTCTCTGTTCCGAGGAAAAAGAGCGCCAAAAAGGCTGTGAATGCTTTCGCAAAATTTCAACGATATCGAACTTTCTGAGATACAGAATTATTAAAATATTTTAAAAAAATTCTGGAGATGCGATCCTCCAAAAAATTCTGCATAAGTCTTCGTGTCCGTATTACTAAACAAACTACCGTGTTTTAATTCTAGCAGATCAGTACTATCCGAATTATTGGGAAAAAAATTAGATGGCTATCATTCAAAAACTACCCGACGGATTTTGTCCATTAACGAACTTAGCCGGCGCATTTGGACTATAAACCTATTCTGAAAAGTACAAGTCTCTAACTCATTAAGATCGTAATCGTGCTGACAGCCGAACAGAATCAAGTTTGGCCACGCATTCTGCATCAGTAAGTCGTAACTAATCGTTTGAGACTACTCTCAGGCAAAAATTCGGAAATTATAGACATTTGGACGAATTGATAGGCACTCTGTTCACCTGAACAGCGCGTCAAAATCTCGGCATACCTATAAAGCTCGGAAATTTACAACTTGGTGCTAAATTTCAGTTAGATGGAATGAGCTGTTCCGGATATATTCATAAAAAAATCTTAAGCTTAAAATTTCCATAACTCCGAAACCACCTGGCGGATTTCGTCCATTTTCGAACTCATCTGAGATATTTATGCTTCAAACTCTGCTACTCTGCTAATTTCAACTCTTCAACTCATTTCATTCGAGAGTTATCGTGCTTACGAAGGACCAGATTATTCATGAGTGTGTTGAGACCATTTTCGGACAAAAATTCCAAAAAAACAGACATTTGGGCAAAACGACAGCACGCTTTTCCGGGTGGAACAAACGTGCATTATTCATCATTCGAGAAAATGATAAACCAAAACCCACAGATGTTATTAATTACCGTTCCTGTTGCTTCCGGCATTCTTTCTCTCTTTGAATGGTCCCGAAAAAAAAATTCCGTAAGAAGTCGTCATTGCTCCCCAATCCGAAGATCTGCACGAATTTCCACCCATGCGAATACCAAGTCGATCACCAGATGGTCCACCAGGAAACGACAACATTTCAAAACAAACTCACACTTAATTCCTATCACGATTAAGTGATTCTTGACTGCATAGCGCTTACATGGGCGTAAAATTACAGGTGTCAGATTATTTAGTGGAGAGAAAATTGAAGGCTGAGTTCGAATGTCTAAACGTTTCTTTCGAAGGTTACAACACAAACTTATGAATGAATCGAAATTACCTATTCATGAATATTTATAAGATGGAGAGGTAATTTATTTGGCTAAGCTTAATAATATATTTGACTGGTCAAAATAATGATATGACCTGGAGCGCTAAAGACGATCGGTATCGACGAATTATTTCAATCGGACAGGTTTAATGGAAGGCTCGTTGAAAAAATGCGTTAGAAGTGCTGATGGGGCCTGAGCATAAAAACACTTTTGTTCGAGGAAACCTTGGTAAATCATCCATAGAAATTAGAGGTGTATTATTTGTCCTTGAAGTATATTTGAGTTTCTTGGACAAAGCGTTTGTTGTATTCAACGTTTGCCAAAATAATTTGGCATAATGAAACATTTATTTATTTCTCACTTATCATTCTCTGTCTTCCATCAAATAAGTAAGTGAATTTTTCCAAGCTGAATATTTTCTTGGCGTTCGAAAAAATTAATGCTCCAAATTTCTTTCATATATTTTACATCCTAATATGTTTTAATATTATCCTGATTTTGCGCGATCAATCAGGTCGCAATCATTTCATCCTAACGTTTTTCAAATCTATTCTGTGAATGAAAAAAATAAAATTTGATAGCTGAAACTTGAATATTCAGCCTTGATTTGAAACTCAAATGTGCTATTAAAGTTGTGAATGGTAATGATACGACCTTTAGATCCACAAATTTGACCATTGAAAATTTAATTTTCTTAAGCTTTAAACATTCTTGAAAAACACTGACGTGAAGTCAGAAGCTTTTGCTCGCATGTTCCTTTGTATATATTCACGCCTCATGCAAAGTCGATCGAGCTGAAATTCTTTACTCGATTGTAAAATGGTAGGTCGAAAGTATGTGCGGAATTTTAGATAATTCCTAAAATATCAACATTTTTAAGAGAAAAATAACAAACAAATTTAAGGTGGGTGTAACTCCGAACCCGTTTGACCGATTATGTTCATTAAGGAATTTAACAGTTCCATTCGGATGCGTTACCTACTCTGAAAATTGCAAGTCGCTCTTTCCATTCGAAAGTTATCATGGTAACGATAACCCATCAAGCTACTGAACTCAGACAAAGCTGCTTGGATCTCCAACAGATCTAATCGTGTTCAAATTTGAAACAGGCTCTGAAGGCTGTTTCTGCGATATCCGACGGAAAGTTTCTGAGATACAGAATTTTTATCATAGATTTTTTTTTTATTTTTGTTGATACGGTCCTCACGAAATTTCATACAATTTGCTAGTCGGCATTCTACAATTAATTACCACGTTGAATGTTAGATCGGATATGTATTTCTGAGTTATTGAGGAAATAACAGCAAAATTTTAGATGGGTATAACTCCGAAACCATTCGGCCGAATTTGGCTATTAGCGAACTTGAATGTCGCATTCGAATGCTCAACCTATCCTAAAAATTGCAAGTCGCGTTATCTCTTTCCATCCACAAGTTATCGCGCTAACGGTCAACCATCCAAATACTGAACTCGCCCAAAGCCGCTCGGTTTCCAACATTTTTTCAATAATTCCTAGAGCATAAATGCGATCGTGTTCAAATTTGGAACTTAAGAATTAGAATTCGAAGTCTCTCGCAAAATTTCGGCAATATCGGACGGATAGTTTCTGACGACAAAATATTTTTTAATAATTTTCATTTAATTTTTTAGTTATACGATACTTTTGAAATTTCTAGTAGTTATATCAACATTCTACAACTAATTACCACGTTTAAATTCGATAGGATTTGTATTGTTTGAAAACAAAATTTGTACTCAGAAACCTTTCGGCCGATTATGCCCATTAACGAATTTGTTCGTCGCATTTGGATGCACAGCCCACCTTACTTGCACGCAAAAAAACACATGGCTATCCAAGACCAAATGATTGATCAGGTTCAAAATAACCATTTTTGTAAGTAACATTTTTCAATAATATTCGATGGAACCAAGCAAAATTATACATCGAGAACAACATTGGAAAAAGCGCAAGTTCAAAGAGTAAAATCATATACAGTTCATACAGCAAAGTCAAAACGGCAAAGTCCCGAGAATTTAGCGCCCCCTACTCGAACGCCAGTGGAGGTCTCTTTTAAAACCATGTCTTCAAATCCTGAAAACTCAAAATACCTGAGTTTCAATGAATACATCCAAATAAATCCATTTTCTTTGGTAACGTAAACTTTTATCTCCATGAATTTCCATTTTGATTTAGCCACTTGTTTTTATAATCAGTTGTAAACCTTGAATTATGAAACCTGTATCCAAACTTAATATTATCTTACTTTTAACATCAAATCAATTAATTATATACATATTAAACTTACAAAGGTATATGGTGTCGCGGAATTTTTATAAAGCTAAAAGAAAAGAATATTTTGGCTCTTTTATTTCAAACCGTTCAAAAGAATTACTGCCGACTTCAATCACAATTATTGAAAATATGTATTTATCAAAATATATATAGCACTCTGGAATAATATACCTTTATAACTGTGAAAGAATTTTCAAAATCGGATCAGTAGTAACGAAGATTTCCCCGCACATCTAAACTCACCAACATTATAATATTAGTATAGATTATTTTAATTGTTTGACGATTTCCATTACAGAAATCACCTTAATATTTTACCATTTTAATTGTCCTCAATATTTCTGGTTTCGGATTCAAAACATAATAATTGTTTTTCTGTATCAGAATATTTTTTCACATTTTTTAATTTTTTTTAATTTTAGATGTTTGTGTTTAAAAATATCAGGCAATGGCTGTTCGAAATCTAATTGAACAAATCATATCTCCGAAAGTATTGGTTTCTCATAGTAGGAAATGATATCAATGGATTATCATGATAGAACTATATCATATATCATTGAAATTGAAATCCCTTTGCATCTTATCTTTGTATGACGGTCCAATCTTGGCTACAAGGGTTTCAAAAGAATCCGGAGTCATTCTGAAAAATTGAGTAAATGAAATAACCAGTTTTATACAGGGTGTCCCAAAAATACCACGCGAAAGTGACACTGGAGATAGATTGGCATTAGGTCTATCAGATAGCATCAACATGACCTCAGTAAAAGTCCACTGGTTTTCGAGATATCACCACTTTTGTGTATTTTTTAAAAATCTCCAGTTTTCATGGTATATCGATACGGAGCTCGTGTCTAATTAAATCGAGGTCGCTGATCACGAATATGCAATTAGTTTTTCCCTAAGTCGCGTACTTTATGAAAATTTTCACTTAGAGTGAAAAAATGGACGAAAATAGGTCAATTTTGGAAGTTCACACCGCCCAAAAAAAATCGGAGTAAAGTGTTGTTGTTTTTGCCGTCATATATGGATCCTTTATCTACTGAATAATCCAAACAGAAAATGTCCAGGCCGTACTATTCGGAAATTATGATTTTTTTCCCAAGGGTCTGTTTTTCGGAAAATTCATTTCGCGGTATTTCCGCGGAAAATTCTCTAATAAAAAATCCGATCATATATTCGTAATCTACGGCCCCGAATTAGTAAATGACGTAATTTGCATCGAAATCGGAGACCGGTCGAATTTTGGCAATTTTTTAATACATTAGCCTTAAAAAATCCCATTTTTCGAGAAAAATTTTTTGACGCAAAACTATGAAACGGGTACTTATTCTTATAGATTCGGGGCCGTAGATTCCGAATCTACCATCAGATATTTATTACAAACATTTTCCGAGGAAATATCGCGGAATGAATTTTCCGAAAAATAGACCCTCGGGAAAAAAATCATAATTTCCGAAGCGTACGACCTGGACATTTATTGTTCGGATGATTCGATAGATAAAGAATCCAAATATGACGTAAAAAATCAGCAACACCCTACTCCGTTTTTTTTGGGCGGTGGAAAGTTACAAAATTGACCTATTTTCGTCAATTTTTTCACTCTAAGTGAAAATTTTCCCAAAGTACGCCACTTAGGGAAAAACTAATTACATATTCGTGATCAGCGACCTTGATTTAATTATACACGAGCTCCGTATCGATATACCATGAAAAAAATTTTTTGGGTCGGCACTTAGAAATTTTTGACTCGGAATTGGAGGAAAATTCTTCTTTCCCGTCCCAAATCTATGATTTTCACATCTCAATAACCAAATTTTCCCCGATTATTGGTCGGTGGACGACGTTTATGTCTATCTATTTTTTCTGTATCTCTATCCATTCGGAAAATATGAGGTAATGAGCGAATCCGTCAAACGCCAAAAAGTTTTCTCTAGTATCCAACACATACAAAAATCTACAATTTTCCGATTAGATCACGAATCTGTAATTAGATTTTCCGTATCTCGATTAGTTTCGGAGCAATGACGAAAAATGTCGCAATTTCTGGCTAATTTCGACTAATCAGTCGTATTTTTCGCCATATTACCAAAATTAATCGAGATACGGAAAAACTAATTACAGATTCGGAATCTACGTCCTCGATTCAGTGAATAGCCAAAGCCGTGGCGATCTAATCGGAAAATTCTAGATTTTTGTATGGTTTAGAATCTAGACAAAGGACTCTTTTCGTGGAAAATATCAATTTCAAGGGTGAGACCACCCATGCAAAAATAAACCAGTTAACCCAAAACATTTAAGTTTTACAAGCGAGCTGCTTTGTTTAGAAATACAAATGAGCGCTTCCCAACATGCGAAGTCATGGGACGCAACAGTGGTGATATCTCGAAAACCAGCGGACTTTTACTGAGGTCATGTTGATGCTATCTGATAGACCTAATGCCAATCTATCTCCAGTGTCAATTTCGCGTGGTATTTTTGGGACACCCTGTATATGAAACAAATCTAATGTAATCAGTCCAGAGAGAACTCAAACCAGAATACTTATGTATGAAATCTTAAATCGTGTTACAAGGAATAACTACCTGTACATTAGTTGGAAATCCCGTTCTATATCTTCCATAATCCATATTTAGAGAATGACTCGTATACTCGACTTCCTTCATATTTTTTTTTAGATAGATAGCTAGATTTCAAATGGTGTACATGCTTACATCAACCAAAATCTCCAGAAATACACTTTCAGTTTCGTTTGACATTCATATCGTTTATCTTTGAAACTGGACCAAACTACAACTACCGCGGCGCAAACAGATAGAACACAGACAGATAGAATTCGCAATCTGTGAAAACAAAAGTACGATGTATTATTGAAATTTATAAAGATCATATCTTCGAAAGTGTTAGCTTGTCAGAGTTCAGAATAATATAAATGGATTCTTATGATGAAACTGCATCTTAAAAATCATAAATTCGAAATTTGTGACGTAAAAAAGATTTTTTTTTGTTACTCCGGCCGATTACATTCGGCCAATTTTGCCCAACAACGAACTTAGCCCAGATATGTATGTCCCAAATCTACTGTTCAACTGTCTAGCTCATTCCGTTCGTGAATTGTCGTGTTAACGGACGGTCGGCCGGACAGAATCGATTTCCACCACGGATTCTTGATCAATGAGTCGAACCAAATCGTTGGAGACCATTTTCAGCCAAAAATACGAAAACTACAGACATTTGGGTAAATTGATAAGCACTCTGTTCCGAGGAACAAGAGCGCCAAAAAACATCACTCTAGTTTCAAGTATTTCTATTCCATTCTCAGAATACGTTACTGCGTTCGTTAAACGCATCATTGCCCTTTCCATTTCACCACATGATCGATGGAGCATCATTAATATTTCCAACATTTCAGGTACTCTGATCAATTAGGTAGCTATTATACCACCGTAATAACTGGAACTTTTATCAGCCCGCCTCAACCTGTTCTTCTACCGAACGTCTTCATAATTAATTATTTATTTTGGATCAGACGGTCAGCATCAAAACTGATGGGGGAGATAAGAGCCCTTTGTAAAGCAGAAGAGCTTTTCGGGAGCACTGTTAAGTGAATTAATTTTTGACGGTGTTCGCCGCATGGTTTGAATATTCGGACAATGTCGAGATGAAGACCGATGAATTTATTCATGCCACAAAAGTATAACCGAATCATTTGTTGGTTCTAGTGTATTGTGTTGATATTGATGGGTTGTGTCAGTGGAAATGAGTAAGTCAATTTTTATTTCACACATTTTTTTTCCTCCGGAGAACTTCAAATTTATAAATAAAACAAACAATATTGGTACAAGGACAATAATTACGAAGGCGTAAAAGGGCCACATTTGAGAGATAAATATTTTTCTGTATAATTCCGTTTTTGGCGCTCTTGTTCCTCGGAACAGAGTGCTTATCGATTTGCCCAAATGTGTGTAATTTAAGATTCTTTTATAAAAATGGTCTCGAACGATTTGGTCCAACTCACTGATCAAGAATCCGTGGTCAAAATCGATTCTGTCCGGCTGGTCCGGTCCGGCCAGCCCTTCGTTAACACGATAACTCTCGAACGGAATGAGTGAGGCAGATGAAATTTTCAGAGTGGGTTTAGGACATAAATATCTCGGATGAGTTTGTTATTGGGCAGAATCGGTCTGATGTTTTCGGAGTAACGAAAAAAACATTTTTTTTTGCAGTACAAATTTCAAAAAAATTTTTTTTAAGATGCAGTTTTATCATAAGAATCCGGAGATATCATTTTCGTACTTCTATGTTTTCACAGAATTCTCTGATTATTTTATCTATGAATTATCGTATGACCTGTATTCACACATGTCATCTTGGACTTGCGTCCAACTTTTACGTATGAGTTGAACGCAAGTCCAAGATATTGTTTAAAACGGAACATACCAATATGAACTTTGTCACATTAAAGAGAACTACTCATCTGTCAAATATTCTGTTACGTTTTCGCGCCATTTCTGAGTGCGTTTTTCAGCGGGTTGGTTGCTTCCTAATAATTCAGAATTAAATATACAAAGGCGGTTTTGAGCAGGTGAGTTATTGATTTTCCTTGCCTTTTATGTGGTTGCTTCTGGTTTCATTTGAAAATATTCATTCGTAAACATTAAATAGGTATTTGTTAAAATTCTTAATATCTGAACTACTTGGGAAACGTATAAATATAAAGTTACTCCGAATCGTTCAATGTTACCCGCAATTTGAATTTAGTACTTCGGGTAAGTAATCATTAAAGGATACTGTGGGAGGTATATTCATCATTGAATGGTTTGTTTCTGGGTTTTCTCTCCCAAACTCTGAAAAATATCCATGAAATGAAAAATTAATTATTTTGTGATTTGCTTCTGCGTAAGAAACACAAGATATTTGTCAGAAGCAATCAATCGAACAATGTTGCCTAGCTAATAACAACGAAAAAACATCAACGAAGAAACAACTATATCGTAACGTTTCGGAGTCTATATCAGACTCCTTCTTCAGACGCTTAACGAAAAAATCATGAAACATGCCCGCATAATCTCCTTTTTAGGAATTTTGTATAAATATAAATGATACAGTAGATTTTGAGTTTATATTTGTACACATTTGCGTTATTACGTTCAACGTCAATATGAGTGACATCAATGTTGCATCGCCAGGTTTCAAATCATCGAGTACACGTGCATGCTATTATTGAACTTTTTCCGATACAATTTCGTTTCGAATTATAAAAATCAAAATAAATTGGAAGCCAGTGTTCAATTGTAACGAATGCTATATGAATACTAATGAGACTGTGAGCTTCCAATGTGGTATGAAACCGATTTAGGTCTCGTGAAATACTATATAACTAACGGATTCTCCAAATACGAAATATTGTTGCGGTGAAATGAAGTAGGTCGATCAAATGGTGAAAATTAAATGAATGCAATGATTCACACTGATTTGTGTAGGCTCATCTGCTAATTATTTCAAGGCTCCGTTCACTTTTGCAACGACATATCGAAAGATTATTATATATTCTAACTCCTGTTTGTCTTCACCGGTATTCTTTATGGAAGTGCCATAAAATGTTCCTACACACTTCTGGCATCAGAGTATCACTTCCTTGAATATAAGCATTTTACGAATCAAAGAGAGAATGATTTCGTTGAAGCAGTAGGTACATGTATAGGAATTGATGTATGGCTGAAACTGTATATTCACAAGAGAGAGATATTTATTGGTGATCATTACGAATAAAACATTGATTTCACAGGTCATTGAAGGATATTTTGAAAACTAGGAAATAAAGTGCTAAAATAACAGCTCCAGAAAAGGATCACATAAAATCAGTCTCATCCAGAGTCAAACTGTAAAATTCGTCAATTGAATAAAATGCCTCAACTGCCAACATCATTTTTATTTTCGTTTTGAACTTATTTATTGGCAGATTTTTCAGCCCACCAGTAAGTTTATTGTAAAGGGACACCGCACAGAATCTAGGGGCCTGTTGGGGTTTTTTCAGTCGGAGGAAGTCCTTCCTAATGAGTGACTTGTTCCGTGTACTATATCCATGCATGTCTGATTGTAACTGATATTTGTCCTTATTTTTTTGTACATAAATCAAATTCTCCAAAATGAATAGCGATGGGAATGTAAGAATACCCAAAGCTCTGAAGGTATTTCTACAGCAGTCACGATTGCTCAGACCCCCCAAGACCTTATCGCCTATCTCTGCAGTCTAAAAACGGCCTCACGATGCGCGCAATGATTTTTTTAAAATTTTCTACAAATACTATCCTCACGAAATTTTTCAAGAATTTTCGCGATGGCATTCTACAACTAATAACCATGTTTGAATCCAATCGGTTCAGCATTTTTCGAGTTAAGGAGGAACAAAATACAACCAAATTTCAGATGGCTATAACTCTAAAACCGTTTGGCCGATTATGCTCATAAATAAACTGAAATGTCGCGTTCTAATGCACATCCTGACCTGAAAACTTCAAGCCGATATCTCTTATCGTTCTAAAGTTATCGTGACAACAAATATATTTTTTAATCATTTTTTAATCATTTTCTAGCCATACGATTCGCACAAAATTTCACAAACGTGCTTAGGTTCATATTCTACAACTACTCACCAAGTTTCAATTCGATCGGATTTATATTGGTTGAAAACAAAATTATTACTCGGAAACCACTAGACCGATTATGCCCATTAACGAACTTGTCTGTCGTAATTGGATTCGCCACCTACCCCGAAAATTTCAAGTTGCTAGCTCTTTTCGTTCTCAAGTTATCGTGGCAACGGCTGGACGGCCGGCCGGACAGAATCAAATTTGACATCGAATTCTTCATTGGGGAGTCGAACTAAATCGTTTGAGACCATTTTCGTCAAAAAATTCAAAAGTTACAGACATTTGGGCAAATTGATAACGCGATGTTCCCCAGAACATACGTGCAAAAAATGTACTGAAAAATTAATTGCCCCAGGGTCCATTTTGAAAGTTTGCTACAGGCGCTGGAATCCGAGTTCCAACTCTGAAAACCATACATGGAATTACCAACAGCTCTCAACTATTTTCTTCAATCCTGATTCCATCCATCCATCCAAGTGCCTTCTCTAATTGAGGTTGGCGATCAATATGGCATATCCTTCTCTATCTTGAGCTCTATGAATTAGCTCGTTTCCACCTGTATGAGTCCAGTCTCGAATATTCCTCAACCAAGATTTCCTCTTTCTCCCGATACCACGTCGCCCGTCTATTTTCCCCTCGAGTATTAGTTGGATCTGTTCAAACTCTTTATGTCGCATTATATGCCCTAGGTAGCTGGTTTTTCGCATCTTTATGGTGGCGGTGAGGCGCGGACGAGTGTTCATCATGCTCAAAACTGCCTCGTTTGTTGTTCTACTTGTCCAGCTTATCCTCAACATTCTCCTGTACAGCCACATTTCGAACGCATCCAATTTCCTGATATCCTCCTGCTTCAGTGTCCACGTTTCACATCCATAAAGGAGCAACGACCATGTGTAGCTCTTCACCGTCCGCAGCCTTGTTGTTATGGACAATTGTGGGTTGCACAAAAAGCTCTTCATTTTGGTGAACCCAGATCTAGCGATCTCAATTCGCCGTCTTATTTCTCTTGAGTGGTCTAGTTGTTCGTTTATCTCTCTTCCCAGGTATATGTAGCTCCTCACATTCTCAAGCCTTTCTCCATTTATGAAGATTGATGGATAGTGCTGTCTAATTCTACGGCTGAAAACAAGAGTTTTAGTTTTTGAGGCATTCACCTCCAGTCCAGCTTTGCTACTTTCTTCGGTCAGGGCATTCATCAAGGCCTGAAGTTGTTCAAATGTTTCTCCTAGAACCACAGTATCGTCGGCGTATCTTAAATTATTGATTATAATCCCGTTGATCTTTGCACCTTCCGTTCTGTTCTCGAGAGATAATCTCACTATATGTTCTGCATAAACATTGAAGAGCAAGGGAGAGAGGAGGCAGCCCTGGCGTACCCCTCGCTGTATATCAACATATTTTGTATTGCCGTTTTCTGTTCGGACGCAGCCTTTGTGGTTCCAGTAGATGTTTCTTATAATCGCAATATCCTGCCCATCCAGACCTATCTGTTGTAGGAGCTCTATCAACCGCTGATGTTCTATGCGGTCAAAGGCTTTCTTATAGTCGATAAAACACACATAGAGGTTTCTTTGAACTTCCAGAAACCTCTCGGCTATCAAAGACAAACCTAATATAGCCTCTCTTGTGCCAGTTCCCTTCCTGAATCCATATTGCGACCGACTCAAATAATTTTCGCACTTCATCTGGATACGGTTGAAAATAATCCTCATGAAGATTTTAATGCCATGGCTCATCAAACATATTGTTCGATGCTCGTCACATCTACGAGCTTTATTTTTCTTTGGCAGTGCCACATACGTTGATTTAAGCCAATCAAGTGGTACTTTTCCGCTTTCATAGACCTGATTGAACAGACAAGTCAGATGGCAGATAGCTTCTTCACTAAGATGTTTGAAGTGCTCTGCCGTAATGTGGTCTTCTCCGGGTGCTTTATTGTCCTTGGTTTCCTTTATCGCCCTAATGACTTCTGAAGAGAGAATCTGTAGATTCTTGTCTCGATCAACCTGCGGTAGTTCCTTGCGTTTTCCGTCTCCAAATAGCTGTTTCAGGTATCTTTCCCATATCAGTTTTTGTTTGTCGGGGTCCATTTCAATTTCATTGTTCTCATTTACTATCAAAGCCGGATTTTTGGGCTTCCAGAGCCCCGAAAGTTCTCTAACTTTCTGATGTAGTTCTCTCTCTCTGTGTTGTTCTTGCAGATTTTCCACCTCTCTGCACTGGTCATTCATCCACCTTTCCTTTGCCGTCTTGATTTCCTTTCCGATTTCCAAGTTTAAACGTCTGTATTCCGCTTCGTTTCTGTTCTTGAACTGTCGCCTTTGATCCATCATTCCCAAAATATTATCAGTCATCCAAGATTTTTTACCTCTTCTAGTCTTCTTTCCTATCTTTTCTTCACCTCCTCTAATCATGACGTTCCGTATATCTTGCCACCTATCCTGATTGGAGAGTAGGAAACTGCAGTTTCCCATCCATGGTGATTGATTTATGTTGCTTTTTGCTGTACAGCAATTTCAATTTTGTATATCCGTGGAATATACCATAACAAGAAAACTATCGCTAAGAATATGTTCGGTGAAGAATAACACTTTTCGCTGGAGAAACTTAACAAAAATATCAACTACTAAATTTCCATTTCAAATATGTTTGTTGTGGATAGATATTACAGTCTTCATTTTGCTCAGTTGCCAGTTTCTTTTCCTCTATGTTGAGCTCGTTATCTGGAATTGGACAATGAAAAAGAGGAATCGAACATTTACCACTCTGAATGCAACTTGTTGGTTAAGATAAAATCATCGGAATCTTATACAATAGATTAATCAATTTGGGAAATGGACGCGCATTGTTAGTAATTCCTCCGAGATATGAATTCATAAACTCAAAAAAAAACCATTGTGAGATTACTTATCAGAGTTTTAATTTCCACCATAGCGGTTGTCCTATTTGGCTAAAGGTTAAGGTGTGCCCGAGCATATTCAGTAACTTTATTAAATCAGGTGGGTAGTTCAAGAAAGAGAGAAAAAGATTGCGCCAAGAAAAGACATATGGTAGAAGTGGGCTGATTTTAGAGAGG
This sequence comes from Halyzia sedecimguttata, assembly GCA_937662695.2. Taxonomy (NCBI): domain Eukaryota; kingdom Metazoa; phylum Arthropoda; class Insecta; order Coleoptera; family Coccinellidae; genus Halyzia; species Halyzia sedecimguttata. Next base: position 17,898,824 of record OW569417.2, on the reverse strand, counting down.
CGTTGTTAGACAAATATAAATCTCGAGATTGCGGCGCAACCTATTATTATAAAATCAATGAAAACGACTGAGTCTAATAAGGGAATAGACCGGAACTTGATTTCAGCTTTGTTGATGGCGATGGCATTCATTAGCCGACCAGATTAGCGGAGTAGATTTGGAAGTTGCGATTAAGTCAATTAACGGATGATTTGGGAAAGAAACTGAGTAGGTAGAGGACGAGATTATTGATTGTGGAGCCTCTGAAATACGCAGAACAGACATTGCTTCGGGGAAGATATTTCACAAGATATTTCAGAACATTTTTAATGAATATCGGTTCTCTATAGATTATTATCAACCCTTAATTACAATTATTCAACGGTTTTTTTCTGGGTTTTCTCTCCCAAACTCTGAAAAATATCTATAAAATAAAAATTAATTATTTTGTGATTTGCTTCTGCGTAAGAAACACAGGATATTTGTCAGAAGCAATCAATTGAACAATGTTGCCTAACAAACAACAACGACACAACATCAACGAAGAAACAACTATATCGTAACGTTTCGGAGTCTATATCAGACTACTTCTTCAGACGCTCAATGAAAATCGAGAGAATTATTTTGTTGATAGTTATTTGGACAATTCTTGAATTTCATCAAATAACTATCAACAAAATAATTCTCTCGATTTTCATTGAGCGTCTGAAGAAGGAGTCTGATATAGACTCCGAAACGTTACGATATAGTTGTTTCTTCGTTGATGTTGTTTCGTTGTTGTTTGTTAGGCAACATTGTTCAATTGTTTGCTTCTGACAAATATCCTGTGTTTCTTACGCAGAAGCAAATCACAAAATAATTAATTTTTATTTTATAGATATTTTTCAGAGTTTGGGAGAGAAAACCCAGAAAAAAACCGTTGAATAATGAGTATACCTCCCACAGTATCCTTTAATGATTCCTTAATTACAATACAAAAATTTAGAAACAGAACTGCTACCGACGAGTCAGTATGACCAATTTTTGGCGCTCTTGTTCCTCGGAACAGAGTGCTTATCGATTAGCCCAAATGTCTGTTAATTTTTGGATGAAAATGGTCTTAAACGATTTGGTTCGACTCACTGATCAATAATCCGTGGTCAAAATCGATTCTGTCCGGCCGGCCGTAGACACGATAACTATCGAACGGAATGAGCTAGACAGTTGAAACTTTCAGTGTAGGTTTGGGAGCTAAATATCTCGGTTAAGTTCGTTATTGGGTAAAATCGGCCGAATGGTTTCAGTAACGAAAAAAAATGTTTTTATTTTCGTTACAAATTTCGAATTCAATTTTTTTAAGATGGAATTTTATCATAAGAATCCATTGATATAATTTTCAACTCTAACAAATCAATACTTTCCGAGATATGATTTTTCAAAATTTTTTCATCTTTGTCATCTCATCTACAGATAAGAGACATGTCGAACAAAGTATGATTGAATGCAAAATGACCAAAGAAATAACCTCAGCTATCGTAGATAGCTCTTGGATAATCCATAGGATGATGATGATGGAAATATATACTTTGGTAAGTTGATCAAATTGTGTTCAGAATATCTCCTGTGGAAAACAAACTGGAATATTGCCTAAGTTTCCATAGGGGGCCTTGAAGTAAAAGAGTTTAAGTGCATTGTTCGATCAATTAATTTTTATTTTATAGATATTTTTCAAGGTTTGGGAGAGAACACCCAGAAAAAAAACCTTTCAATAATGAGTATACCTCCCACAGTATCCTTGAATGATTATATATGGATTTCCTGGAAGCCTAGCGTCTAGGGCGAGTTTAGTACCTGGTTGGGTCACCTCCCTGGCTCCCAATTTGAACAAGCACGCCAAAGTATATTGACCTCAGATTAATGCTTTTCCAATTTTGGGACAAAAGATTGTCATATCACCAGGCAGTCTACAGACCCAAAAATCAAGTAATTTAATGAGTTGGATACGAGTTGATATAATCAAATCCTGAAGAGTCGAGTCATTGATCTAATGAGTATTTATATCGCACATTATGAAATGGGGTTTTTAATCCAAAAAGCAAATATCGATAATAAGCCTCCTAATCGACTATTCTGCATACTAATTGTACATACATGCGTTTTCCATCTCTGAATTATTATGTTAATTTAATCTGAATGTGCCTCGTTCTTGCGATAGAAGTCTGGTAGGGAAATGCTTCTTATTAACACTGATTCTATCATGAATTCAGCTGTAAATACCATTGAGTAATGCAACTAGTTCTTGTTCTACGGGTAATTGATATGTACCTACTTCGTTTTGTCAATCCGTATGCAAATAGTGATATTCAAATTGGAATCAATGAATTAACGCTGCTATTTCTTCATGGTTATGAATGAAGTGATGCAGAAACAGGCTGTTTCAAAATAGAACTACCATATGGTCTGCAAATTGATTGGGTACACTCAGTTCTTTCAAGGTTGAAGAGTTGGTGTCGATTTACGGACAAACAATAGGGAAACCTTTCGGTGTCTTCGAAAATTGTTTTCGGTACCAATCAATAAAGTTCTGCAGGTTTAATTTTTTATCTCCATAATTTGTGTGTCTTTGATAAGCCTTATGAGCTTGATAATTGACCAATGGTCCACTCCTGAATCAAAACGGAAGGTATGCAAATGCAACAGGGAATAAGTTCTTCCAAGAATTCTGTAACATAGCATCCGAAGACTCCCAAGAGTTTAGCGAACTAGTTGGAAAAGCACTGAGGTCAAGAGCTTTGGCACGCTTATTCAATTTACAGCCAGAGCAGTCACCCATGTAGATACTGAACTAGATAAGGCAGTACATAAGTAACTACACTCTTGTCCACTACAGTTTTTGTCGTCTGACATAATATGTTTCGGAAACAAAGTTTCCATCTTCAAAGACGAAGCGTTACTGAAGCATGCCATTAATTTCTACATTCAAGTATGGGTTGAAATTACACCCTTAGCCATAAACCGATAAGTGAGAATAATGAGTTGTTAATAGGGGTTAGATCATTATTGAGTAAAATATCCTTTCTCTTATACATTCCGATCCCTTCGAGAGTTCATAAGTACACTTTATTGGAATTTTTCTACAATTTGACGGAATTTTAGGAAATTGTGGGGCCAGTTGTTAAAACGTGATTTGCAACAGCAGATTCATCCATGTTGTTGTTCCGAATGTGTACCGTATGCTCTTTACACCGTGTGAGAATATTTCCGGTTGTTTGTCTGTAGCACTTGTTGCAATCTAAACATTTAATTTCATATATACGCGATTTTAACATGTCCGGAGTTTTCTCGAATGTATTTCCTAGATGTTTGATTTTCGACTCAACTATAAATGGTGGCCACTACCGTCTGACAAGATTTCCGGTTCATTCTATACACTCATCATTCACTTCAAATTGGTCAACGTGAACAAGCGTGCCTAAGAGTACTGACTTCACGTCAGTGCTTTTTTAAATTTTTGGCGCTCTTGTTCCTCGGAACAGAGTGATTATCAATTTGCCCAAATGTCTGTAATTTTCGAATTATTGGTTGAAAATGGTCTTAAACGATTTGGTTCGACTCACTGATCAAGAATACGTGGTCGAAATCGATTCTGTCCGGCCGGCCGTCCGTCCGTTAACACGAGAACTCTCGTACGGAATGAGCTAGACAGTTGAAATTTTCAGAATAGGTTTGGGAGATAAATATCTCGGCTAAGTTCGTTATTGGGCAAAATCAGTCAGATGGTTTCGGAGTAACAAAAAAAAAATTCCATTACAAATTTCAAGTTCTTCTCAAGATGCAGTTTCGCCATAGAAATTCATTGATGTCATTTTTAACTCTAACAAGCTAATACTTTCGGAGATATGATTTTTCAAAATTTCAATAATAAATCGTACTTGCGATAATTATTCTATCTATGAATTATCATAATATGATCTGTGTTGATACATGTCAACTTATTTTTCTGAGACATGATATGTGAAATTTTGATATTTAATGCCCATGGTTAATCCATATGATGATGGGAATGGTAATGGTAAGTTAATAATATTGAGTTCAGAATATCTCCAGTAAAAACAAAACTGAAATATTGGCTAAAGTTTCAATTGATATAATATAATTTTCACAGTGGATTTGAGGAAAAAATATATCGTTTATCATATAATTTAGGAACGAATATCTAAGATGTGTTCGTTGTTGGGTAGAATTGGTCTATTGGTTTTGGATTAATAATTTTTGGCACTCTTGTTGAATTTAAATTCTCTTATGATGTTTGAATTTAATTTCTGCTATTATGAAGTTCTATCATAAGAATCCATTGATATAATTCCCAACTCTTACCAATACTTTCGAAGATATGATTTGTCAAATTTGAACAATAGCGCCAAAGCTCCTGTCCACAGGGCTTGAACCAATTTTATTTTTTTTCCCTACCTACTGAGTATCTAAGGTTAAATCGATTCAATAAAATAAACAGTAGTCGATGATGTCTGTTCTACTTTCGAACGAATCCATAGGTTGTTCAATTTCAATTGAAACCTTGTATTATTAATATTCATTCGAGTTCGAGTAGATCACGATGCAACGGTGTAGCATTTGCATCATCCGAGAGATCGGACCATCGAGCGTGTTCACTGAAGTGGTTGAATTACAGATTCGGTCTATTAGATTAACAAATTGAGCGTACCATCATTCGCTATTAACCTTTGGCTAAGTAATAACTCATTATTGAATCTTGTTATCAAATTTGATGTCCCCATCCGATGGCTCGTGATGTTGTCAATTGCGTTCTTCGCGGTTCCGTTGGGTTCAAACCGCTTTTTAAGTCAACAAAGACTTGAAAACTCTGGTAATTCAATTCATGTTAGGTTTAAGCTGTTTTTATGGAATTGCCTATCTCAACCACGAAGCTCTTCTAAAAAATTGATAGAAAGAATGACCACTTGCATCCCCGTATAGAAGAATATATTCAATAAGTATATAATGAATGAAATTTCCACGAACATTTTTATTAAAAAAATTGGTTCAAGCCCTGTGGAAAGAAGCTTTCTGGCGCTCTTGTTCAAACAGACAATTTATATCTCCGAAAGTATTGGTTTCTCAGAGTTGGGAATTATATCAATGGATTCTTATGAAAGAACTTCATCTTAGCAGAAATTGAATTCAAACATCATAGAAGAATTTAAATTCAACAAGAGTGCCAAAAATTATCAATCCAAAACCAATAGACAAATTCTACCCAACAACGAACTCATCCGAGATATTCATTCCTCAATTCTATGATCAACGATAATATATATTATTTCCTCAAATCCACTCCAATACTCCAATACACCAATATTCCAGTTTTGTTTTTGCTGGAGATATTCTGAACACAATATTATTATCCTACCATTACCATTCCCTTCATCATTTGGATTGACCATCGGCATGAAAATATTAATCAACAAAAAGTATGTTATCATATTATAGTTCTCATAATTCTACGATTGCTGAAATGAATTAGACAATGTCATGTCTCAGGAAAATAAGTTGACATTATGACAATTCATACATACAATAATTATATCATTCTGTGAAAACGTAGAAATACGATTATTATTGAAATTTTGAAATATCATATCTCCGAAAGTATTAGCTTGTTAGAGTTTAAAATGATATCAATGGATTCTTACGGTAAAACTGCTTATTGAAAAAATGTAATTTGGAATTTGTTATGTAAAGAAAAAATTTTTTTGTAACTCCGAAACCATCTGTCTGATTTTGCCCAACTCTGCCGAGATATTTATCTCCCAAACCTACTCTGAAAATTTCAACTGTCTAGCTCTTTCCGTTCAAAAGTTATCGTGCCTACGGCCGGCCGGACCGGCCGGACGGAATTAATTTCGACCACGGATTCTTGATGTGTGAGTCGAACCAAATCGTTTATGACCATATTCATCGAAAACTTCGAAAATTACAGACATTTGGGCAAATTGATAAGCACTCTGTTTCGGGTAACAAGAGCGCCAAAAATAATTTTTTTTTTGCCTCACTGCATTCTCCGGTTTCTGAATTTCAACTGATTCAATATTAGGAGCACTCACGCAAAAGATTTTAAAAGTATTGAAGAAAATACAAATATTATAAAACAATAGAGCCAAAAATGTGGGAAAGCCCTGTGTACAGGAGCTTTGGCGCTCTTGTTTTAACTTTGACAAATCATATCTCCAAAAGTATTGGTTTCTGAGAGTTGGGAATTATATCAATGGATTCTTATGATAAAACTGCATCATAGAAGAAATTAAATTCAAAAAAGTGTCATTTAAGAAAAAACAAGAATGCCAAATATTATTGATTCGAAACCACCAGATCGGTTATACCCAATAACTAACTTATCCGAGATATTAATTCCTCGAATCTACTATAAAAATTATATTATATCGATTGAAACTTAGCCAATATTCCAGTTTTGTTTTTACTGGAGATATTCTGAACCCAATTTGATCAACTAACTAAAGTATATATTTCCATCATTATATGGATTATCCAAGGGAATTATATTATCACCCAAAAATTATAATATCCTATAATCCTCATAATTCTATGATATCTGAAGTTATTTCATTGGTCATTTTGCATTCAATCATTTTCTGTTTTCTGGAACAGGCGGTATTTTATATCATGAGTAACGAATTTTAAATAGAACCAGAAATAAATATGACATGTCTCTTATCGGTAGATACATACATGCCATCATGTATGAACACAGATCATGAAATTCATACAAATACGGACGATAATTTTTTTTCTACAGCATTCTGCGAATTCATAGAATTACGATTTATTAGTATTATCTTGTTAGAGTTAAAAATGTAGTAGAGTAGATTCTTATGATAAAACTGCATCTTAGAAACAATTGAATTTGTAATGTGAAAAAAAAATCTTGTTCGTAACTGATAAAAAACGGCCATAACTCCGAAACCACTTGGTGGATTTCGCCCATTAACTCGTACGAGATATTTACGCTCCAAACCTAACCTGCAAATTTCAATACTCTAGGCCAGACAGAATCGATTTTGACCACGGATTCTTGAACCAAATCGTTTCAAACAATTTTCATCCAAAAATTCGAAAATTAGAGACATTTGGTCAAATTGATTAACACTCTGTTCCGAGGAACAAGAGCACCCAAAACATTAATCCCACTGTGAAAACATTTAACTGAAAAAATAATAATATATGTAGTTGACTTTAGCCATGTATTCATGACGCTGCTTTTTCCGTTTCAATTTTTCTTATCTGCGCTCTCCTTCTGAATTCCGCTCCAGATGGTTTGAACTATTTTTGGCAAGGATCCATAATCCGTATTCGGTTTTTGGCGCTCTAGTTCCTCGGAACTGAGTGCTTATCAATTTGCCCAAATGTCTGTAATTTTCGAATATTTCGATGAAAATGGTCTTAAACGATTTGGTTCGACTCACTGATCAAGAATCCGTGGTCGAAATTCATTCTGTCCGGCCGGTCCGGCCGGCCGGCCGGCCGGCCGTAGGCACGATAACTCTCGAACGGAATGAGCTAGAGAGTTGAAATTTTCAGAGTAGGTTTGGGGGATGAATATCTCGGCTAAGTTCGTTATTGGGCAAAATCGGACAAATGGTTTCGGAGTAACAAAAAAAAATTTTTTTTTTTACGAAACAAATTCCAAATTAAATTTTTTTTAATAAAAAGTTTTTTCATGAGAATCCAATCATATCATTTTTAACTCTAACAAGCTAATACTTTCGGAGATATGATTTTTCAAAATTTCAATAATAAATCGTATTTCAACGTTGTCACAGAATAATATTATTCTATGTATGAATATGAATTGTCATAATGTCAAATGATGTTCCTGAGACTAATAAATCATAGTATATCTTGTCTATGCTAATCAATCGAAGAATTGTGAGCGAAGTGAGAAAAATCTCAGATATGATTTTTCAAAATTTCAATAATAAATCGTATTTCAACGTTGTCACAGAATGATATTATTCTATGTATGAATATGAATTGTCATAATGTCAAATGATGTTCCATGTTCCTGAGACTAATCAATCGAAGAATTGTGAGCGAAGTGAGTTAAATCTCAGTTGTTTGCTCCGATATTAGTTTTTCTCAGAAAATTCTTACATTTCGGAACTGAACATGAAGTAAGAGATCTGAGAGTAGTGAGACTGCTTTTCATCCATAGACATAGATATAACTCTCGAACGGATAATGAGGTAGGTAGTTGAAATTTTCAGAGTAGTTTAGGGAGATGAATATCTCGGTTAAGTTCGTTATTGGGCAAAATTGGCCAGATTTAATTTGATTTCTTCCATGGTGCTTTTCTCATTCTCATGATTGCTCATTTAATCTTGATAAATAAACTATTATTTGAATTGAATTTCCTTTAGGATGCAGTTCTATTATATGAATACATTGATATAATTCCCAACTCTGAGAAACCAATACTTTCGGAGATATAATTTGTCTGTTTGAACTAGAGCGCCAGAAAGCTCCTGTCCACAGGGCTTGAACCCATTTTTTGATTTTAATTTTCAATCAATATTCAGATTCACTAATTCACTATTCACGAATAATTTATATAAGAATTATAAGGTTATGTTTCTATTGAACGATTTTTATGTATAGCCGGGGAATGCCGGGAATTACCCACTCCTGCCATCTAGTCTCTAGCAGCAACAAAGCTTTCTACAATGCTATCGGTCTATAATAATAATCATCTTATTCAAGCAGTAGTTTAAAAAAATCTGTTTTTATTATGTCCTTTTTCTAGAGTTTTCCAACTATCCGTGGTCAATTTGGCGCCCTTTGAGATATGATCCGGGGGGGGAGGCTCCCCTCCCTCCCCCCCGGTAGCGACGGCCCTGCACAGATCTGCACTCCTCCTTACGGGAGGTGTCTGCATTCCAAATTTTAGCTTTATAGGACTTAGGGTAGGACCCAAGAGTTTTGATGACCATGACCAATGAGTCAGTCAGTGGCAAAATCGACGTATATGAAGGTAATGCCGGAAGTCTTTGATTAAATATTCAAATTATCATCTATTTTTATAGAATCATATCTCTCCTATCGTTGATAGGCTGTCCCATGCTGAAGAATTCGAATTATCGAATATGACATGTATAAAAAATTTACAATATCCTGTTCTTCACATATTCACATACAATTTTACACTTCACGCCAAAGTTATTTAATTATATCGACATGAATGGATACCTATCTTGCGGCATATTTTTGGGCGTATGTTCTAGGGGAACATCGTCCTATCATTTCGTCCAAATGTCTGTAATTTTCGAATTTCGAGCTGAAAATTGGCTAATAGACTAATTCGGACTCCCTGATCACGAATCCGGTGTCAGATTTTAGGGTGCCGGCCGGCCGGCCGGCCTTCCGGCCGTAGGCACGATAACAGGAGCACCGAAGGTCCTATCGACTTCAAACTTTCAGGGTAGGTTTCTGATCAAAATGCGACGGTTAAGTTCGTTAACGGGCAAAATCGGCCGGACGGTTTAGGAGTTATAGACATTTCAAATTTTGAGGTTATTTCCCTGATATTTCAGGAACTAAAGAAGATGTTGAATCGAAACTTGGTAGTCAGTTCGAGGATATAAACGCGCAACTTTTGGCAAAATTCTGTTATGATCGAAATGTTGGTAACTTTTAAAAAAATATTTCTTTTAATTTTTTCGAAAAAAAATTTTTTTTTTCGTGAACTATTCATCAGATTGCAACAAAAACTTGTACTAACGTCAATTGTAGTATTTTGCAACATTGTGCAAAATTTTGGCTCTATACGATTTCAATTTCTGGAGATATAAGACAAAATGTGTCAAATTTCCTGGGTCTCTCTCAGTATTTTCATCGATTATTATATAATAATCTCAATAATATTAAGGTATTCAACATGATACTGCTTTTTTTCTTTACTGGTCAGTACGGGCCACAAGGAAGATGAACATGCGCCCAATAGCTCCTGTCCACAGGGCTTGAACCAATTTTATTTTTTCGTCCGTTTTTCATTCGACCTACAAGCACATAGAGTTGTTAGAAACGCATTTCTATGTATCCATTCTATCGCTTATAATAAATACGGCCTCTTCTATACATCATTAGTTACCGAGGAGTTATTGCTTGATTTATGATATATGATCATATTGTGCAATCAAAAATGACTCATTGTCAAGAAGCATCTTAGAATTACATCATAATCATAATTTATGTATGTGTATACCCATATCTTTATTAAGTGTTGATTCTTTGTATATTTCGGATTTGGGAACGAATGAAGCTAGAAGTAGGTATAGTATTCGATTCACGTTTGAAATATGCTGTCAATAGCACTCTATGAATACATTCTTTTAAATTTTGGGTTCATATGGCCAAATACTAGGATAGGAATAGAAATCGAAAAAATGTTTGTAACCCCCAGTGAATTGTTTATACTTAAACTTCTAGAGGCGAATTCTGGAAAGTTGGTACAAAAATTGAGTACTAAGGGTTCGAAATTTGGAATAGAAATTAAAACAAACAATAAAGAGATGTATATGGAATTTGGAATGTTCATTCAAATTGTATAGAGTCTTGAAATCCGGATAAAACTGGTCCCTCTTCTAATAAATGATTCGAATAACTGGAATTAATTCTGTTATGTTGGTAGCTTTGATGGTGTTCCCTTAACCCTGATAAACACCTGCCTTATTTTCATTATCGCTCGTTGATTTATTATTCTTGATGAATTTTTCCAGGATAATGATTTTCCGGAAATAAATACTTACATTTTGAAGAAACTTATATTTGAAAAAAAATTGGGCAATCTGATAAATATTTCATTCTGCAACAAACAAAACTAAATTAATTCGAATTATTCGAATCATTTATTAGCAGAAGGACGTAAGTTTAACAGGGATTCCAACATTCTAGGCAATTATGGTGTAAATAAATGGAGAGAAACATTAGGCAATTTAGTCAATGAACAATAATTGGATCTCAATTTTTCGACCCAGAGTATAAACTTATAAAAGCGTTATGAATGAATTACTTAATTTTATTAAAAAGTACTGGGACCGTAAGATTGTCTTACTAGGTTTAATGCAGTCGTGAGAAAAAATAAGTTTTTTTTCATTTTCTTCTTTATTTCGACTGTCGGAAATTCAAACATCATTCAATTCACATTGGTCATGAACAAGCGTACCAAAGCAGACTGACCTCATGTCAGTACTTTTTGGTGCGCTGTTCAGTTGATCAGAATGGCTATCAATTCGTCCAAATGTCTGTAATTTTCGAATTTTTGACCGAGAATGGTCTCAAACGGTTAGTTTCGACTACTGATGAAGAATCCGAGGTCAAACTTGATTCTGACCAGCCGGCAGTCAGCACAATTGCGCTAGAACGCAATGAGTTAGGGTTAGAGAGTTGATATTTCCATAATAGGTTTTGGAGCCCAAATGCGCTGGCTATGTTCGTTAATGGAAAAAATCCATAGAGTAGTTTCGGAATTATAGCCATCAACTGGAATAAATATTTTCAGATCAGAGATCCTGAAGTGATTTTTTGTGTTGTCTACTGAATGAAGGTTACATTTGTGAAATTGATTTGAAATCGATATATATTGCAGAAGATTAGTTAAATAGGTACAGAAAAATCTCAAAAACTGAAAATAGAATTTGGAAAACAAAGTATCAAAGGTCAGTAATAATATTCGTTCATAATCCACCTATCAGTCACCTTCATCCGTACAGACCCAGCATAGCTGTTTTGGTTGATGCATTGGACTCATAGAAGTCATAAACATGTATGATTGAACTGATTGTTTCCTTACGCCACCACAAACATAGCACAGTTTATTTTCGATTCCAACAGTAATGTATGAATCCGAATGGGTCCTTACGCCACCACAGATACAGCACTGTTTATTTTCGGCCCAACAGTGAATATATTTATTTGAGTCGAAACTAATCGTTTGGTACCATTCTCGCCCAAAATAAAGATCAGTTTTTTACGCTGATTTTTACAGTCGGTTGGGCGTGTTCAGTACCTGGATGGATGACCACTTTTGCTATAAATTTGAACAAGCGGGTCAAAACTGGCCATAGTGCTTTTCCAACTTTTTTTATTTTTCTGTCTGTGAATAAATCTGTGGTTGGAAATGTAGCACTTTCCTAACTATAATTTTCAATATCTATTAATTAATTAATTTCCAATAAAATATTTCATGACGACGTTCTTCAACAATTCGCTTGAAGTGTACAACATTTCACCTTCTGAATTGAAAAGTCTTACTCCAGCCAACAATATTTGAATAATGTGAGTTCAAAGAAACCTGTTCGAAAGTACGCGACTTTGAGTCGCGAAGAAATGAATGAAGAATTATTTTTATGGCGTCCATTGGCATAAAACATGAATGGCGCCTCATGCGCCATAGATACATCAAATATTTGATAGAGGAAAAGAAACGGATGGATGCTGAGGAAGCACTTGAACAAATTGTCTTAGAGTTCACGGTCCTTCATTATTTACTTTATCAGTGGCGTGTTAAATGCGCGAATGAACTTTCTGTCACCAGAAAAACTGCTTGCATATAATTCAATGGTCGAGGACATCTCGTTTCATTTTAAATTCCATTTCAGTGAAAAACAATTCAATATATCGAATGTGCCTTGTCCTGCATCAGGAAGTTCATCAGGGACACCTAACAAATATTTTGAAAATAAATATACATCACTGATCACTTTGAAATTTTTTTTTTATCGGAACCTACTAATATCGTCTAATAGGTAATGTTTTGCAGTTTTGAGAACCCTACTTTGATTTCCTGCCAGAGCTGTGCAGAAGCATTGTGCTTAGTGCTTGTGAATGTGCTTGAAGCCTTTTTGTGCTCCCGAGCACTTTTTGAAACCAGTGCTTAGTACTTAGTAATGCAAGCACTTCATGAAAAGGCTTAGTGCTTAGTAATCCCTTAAGTGCTCCCGAGTACTTCCGAGCACTTTCCGAAATCTTGTCGTAAACACGAATAGACGCTGAGGCGCTGCGGTCGGAGGAGTTAATGAGTACAAGATTTATTCGATATATGCATTTAAATTTCTATCTTATTTACAATGCTAAATTGCTTATGAATACGATTACAATAGAAAATAATGCTACCCGATTTATGCGGATTAAATTTTTGACATTTTGAGAAATTAAAAAAAACTGACTTCATGTTGATCAATTCGAATTCAATTATGTATTTGAAAAAATGCCCCAAAGAGCACTAAATTCAGTCAGTGATTTCTTTATTATTAAGGGAAAGAAAATACTTGGCCTAAGTTCCATAATATAATACTATGTTGTTGTCATATATGTTTCGGGTTTTGTCCCATTATAGGGAAATACATTTTACATGTGCAAAAAAAAACTAAGACGCTTATAGAATTCATATTTCCATTCGTTGTATCATTTCCTCAAATAATAAGGACCTTTTCAATATGTGTGAGAATAGAACGAATTTTGAGATCGTTAGTTTTATAGAAATTAGTCTCGCTGCACTCTATTTCTTATCCTTCAATGATGCATATGAGCAATGCAAGTTTGCTAGTTTACATGTTTCTCCAATTGAATACAATTTTATATAACAATCGCAGAGAATATCCTCATACCCATCTGAAAGTGCTTAGTGCTTAGTGCTCGAAAAACCGAATTACTTTTATAAAGTGCTTAGTAATCGCAAGCCTTTTGTGAGAATGCGGTGCCGTGTGCTCGAGGTTCGGGATCATTTTTATTGAGTGCTTAGTCCTTAGGGCTCGAAGTACTTTTCTTCAGTGCTCGGCACAGCTCTGTTTCCTGCGCAATCATTATTTACCGATTCATTGATTATGAGTCAAAAATTAAAAACTTGCTATGATTGATGATAGCTCTCCGGAAAATCATAGTACAGACTTTTTAGTTGAGTCAAATTGAAGGGAATTAAATTTCGGAAAAAATCATCATGGTGGAATTTTATAAAAATAATTTTTGAAACCCATTAAGCTGCGTTAGGACAAGCAAACAGTTTGGAATTTTTTTTCGGTAGTTTTCATAGGAATGTTCCGAAATCGTACATGTTAAAAAATGTTCACGGCTAGATTTGACAATGAGGCACTTGGAACTTCAATTTGGTCATCTGTTTCTACTGTTTGATCATTTCCCTCCGAGTTACAGACCCAAAAATTTGGAATTATGTTTTATGTTTTTACCAACTGTGGAGTTGGTAACTAACCTATTACCCTTGTAATATAGAGCTGCAAAATTAACGTATAGGCCTTTATCATATTTTCACAAATTTACATTCGAATATAGAATAAAATGTGGGAAAGCCACCAGACCGATTCTACCCAATAACAAACTTATCCGAGATCATTCCTCAAATCTACACTGAAAATTATATTATATCAATTGAAACTTAGCCAATATTCCAGTTTTGTTTTTACTGGAGATATTTTGAACCCAATTTGATTAACTTACCAAAGTATATATTTCCACCATCATATGGATTATCCAAGGGCATTATATTATCACCCGAAAATTATAATAGCCTATAATCTTCATAATTCTACGATAGCTGAGGTTATTTCATTGGTCATTTTGCATTAAATCATGCTTTGTGTTCTAGAACAGGAGGTATTTTATATCATGAGTAACAAATTTTGAATGGAGCTAGAAATAAATATGACATGACTCTTATAGGTATAGATAAGATGACCTGTATGAACACAGATTATGAAATTCATAGATACAAATACGGACGTTAATTTTCGATTACAGCATTATGAGAAATTATATAATTAAGATTTATCATTGAACATTTGAAAAATCATACCTCCAAAAGTGTCTCATGACGAAAATGCTTTTTTTTTCTTTACTCCGAAACTAACAGGCCGATTTTTCCTTATAACGAGCTCAACCGAGATATTTATATCCCAAACCTACTCTGAAAATTTCAACAGTCTAGCTCAATCCGTTCGAGAGTTATTGTGTTAACGGTGGCCGGACAGAATTGATTTTGACCACGGATTCTTGATCAGTGAGTCAAACCAAATCATTTAAGATCATTTTCATCCAAAAATTCGAAAATTAAAGACAATTGGGCAAATTGATAAGCACTCTGTTCCGAGGAACAAGAGCGCCAAAAATAAATCCGTACGTCCGAGGCATATTTCTTGAGAAGGATCTTAAGCGTTCTTCAACTAACAAAACACAGCGGGAAGAAGTATAATATTTGTAATAATGTTTCCTACTCCGCTACTGCATTTTCTCAATAATAACCACAACACTACGCTATAACTATCCTTCTCTAGAAAATTTCAAACGTATGTTGAGTTTGCCATTCACACGGTTTCAAGCTCACCGTATATATGTGGATTTCTCCAAATTTGGTAAAGCGGTAATTATTTCTGTTTGGTTTCCATATAGTTCCGAGCTATTTGAATATAATGACGGTAGGTACCTACCTCACCTACCATTTATTTCTATTATGTATATGAGTTAACGAAACTCGTTGAAGACTATATTTACCAGTTGATGGCTATGGCTGGACGAATTGATTATGTTGCAGCCATTTGATGGGAAATATTTCTTCTCTTAGCTGAAAGCCGAAAGGAAAAGTTCAGGGACTTCAGACATCTGTTAAATTAATTCTATTTTGGTAAAGGATATGGCATATTTCAGATGAAATATTTTTATCACAATCAAGAAAAACTTAATGAAAATCTAATACTAAAAATTAAATAAACATTTGCACTTGAAATTTTGAATTATTATCAAAGGGTTGTTTCACAGTCCCCAGTTCTGATGATATGATGTTTTCGTTGTTATATTCCAAAAAAAATCGTGGTCAAGTAGGCTATGGAATCTTAAAGGTTAATTTTCTGTAACTGGACGTATTTCTTTACTTGAATCACTCCATGTTCCCAAAATGTAAACATTGATGACATTAACCTCTATATTGCTCTATATCGTAATTATGTATGAGAAAGCACTTTTTCAGAAAAAGTTTCTACCAGATTGAATAATGATTTCTTCCTACGTGCAAAAGGAATTTCTTTTCTCTATTTCAGTATTGTAATGAGTCCATTCCAGCACTAAAATCAGTGCTGGAATGAGCTCATTCCCGCATTGTTTCTAGTAATATTTTTCGTTTTGTGGTAGTCAGCACTGACATTCGATCCTATCAAAGTTCAAAAACGTCAATTTACAATAATATTATCTGGATATAGTGTAATAATTATTGTTGAGAGGAAACGTTTTATTTTCATTAAAAAATAAGGTACTATACAGATTTCCTTCTCGCTAATTTTGAATCATACATGCTATTATCATATTAACAGGAAACTGTATCAAATCTGATCTCCATTTCCTACGTACGATTCAAATTCCGTAATCTGTCAACTTTTGTAACAGTCACACCAACTGCCAAGATACAATACCAAAGTCACTAAGATGTATAATCCGAATTTTTCATTAAATTTCAATAGTATTCTACAAAACTGGCCTGAAATAAAGAAAATATCGTCTAATACTCGTTGCAGAAGGCAATTGCAACACTCATGCGTTCGATAACTCGCTCCTTCGTCGCTCGTTTTCGAATTTCGCATTCGTGTTTGAATAGGAGCCCATTCTGCAACTTGTTTTAGAATATACTATTATAGAATTTTATTACAAAAGGCCAAACGATTGTCGAAGACCTGAATCTTGAGTGAACCGAGGCCGAATATTTTTGATACTTTGAATTATGCAAAAAGGTTGTATTCTATAATGTAAATAAATCACAGTGAGAATCTCGATATGTTTAATTCTCAATAAATGTTGAATTGATGAGACCATTACATCATAAAAATTGGTTCAAGCCCTGTGGACATGAGCTTTCTGGCGCTCTTATTCGAACAGACAAATTATATCTCCGAAAGTATTGGTTTCTCAGAGTTGTGAATTATATCAATGTATTCTTATTATAGAACTGCATCATAAAGGAAATTCAATTCAAATAATAGTTTATTTATCAAGATTAAATGAGCAATCTGAGAATGAGAACTGCACCATGGAGGAAATCAAATTAAAATAGCTGAAATGAATTTGACTCTCTCTTATAGAACAGGATGACATGTACGAGTATTAACACAGATCATATAATAAATCATAGATAGAATAATTATAGCATTCTGTGAAAAATAGAAGTACGATTCATTATTGAAATTTCGAAAAATAATATCTCCGAAAGTTTTAGCTTGCTGGAGTTGAAAATGATATCAATGGATTTTTATGGTGAAACTGCATCTTGAAAAAAAAAAATTTTGAAATTTGGAGGTTGAAAAAAAAAATTTTTTTTCGTTACTCCGAAACCATCTGGACTATTTTGACCAATAGCAAACTCAGCTGAGATATTTATCTGTCTAGCTCATTCCGTTCGAGAGTTATTGTAGAAACAAAATTTAAAAATTTTCTAATTTTTTTTTACACTTTACGGTAACCCGATCAATACAAAACTTTACATGCGTCCAAAGGTCATAATTCTACAATTTTGTGCTAAATTCAGATAGATCGAGTGATTGGTTTCGGAAATATTCATAAAAAATGTTTTTATCAAAAACGGCCATAACTCCGAAACCGCTCGATGGATTTTGTCTATTAACGAACTCGTCCGAGATATTTACGCCCCAAACCTACCCTGCAAATTTCAATTCTCTAACTCCTTTCATTAGAGAGTTATCGTGTTAACGGACGGACGGCCGGACAGAATCGATTTCGACCACGGATTCTTGATCAGTGAGTCGAACCAAATCGTTTGATACCATTTTCAGCCAAAAATTCGAAAATTACAGACATTTGGGCAAATTGATTAAGCACTCTGTTCCGAGGAGCAAGAGCGCCAAAAAGGCATAACTGAACTGAAATAACAGGATTTCATTACAATGGCTCTCAGGATTCAAGGTTCTCTTTAATTAAAGTAGATGCTGGAAATGTCCTCCTCTTTGCTCCAAACACTTCTCACATCTTCTTTTGACAGATTCAAATACATTATTCAAAATGAAAGGATCATTGTTAATATGATGAATTTTTTCAATGATTCTAGTCTTTAGTTGGTCCAAATCAGAAATAGGTATTTGAAAGATAGAATTCTTCAGATGAGGCTATGGGAAAAAGTCACATGGTGTAAGATCACATGATCTTGGTGGAAATTCATGTTTGGTATTGAGTCTTATTAGTCGATCATGAAAAATATTCCATTTTGGCATTCTCAATTTCAAAGCGAAGAGTTCTTGATTTTTCGAAGATAATGGTCTGTGATAATATCTTGTCAAAGATGGAACATTATGTTGAGAGTAGAAATTGGTAACGTGTCAGAGAATTGTTTTGACATTAACGATATTTCAGGAGTGCCAACCTGCCTCAGTTTTAGATACAAAAACGTGAATGACCTAAATCATGGCCAACCGGGTGACTTCAAGTTAATGGAGTATACCTATTGGGAGACTTCCCATTTTTTTTTTAATGGGTAGTCCCCCATCGGTTTGAAGCCATACCATCCTAAAAGGAATTCGAAGACGACCTAATTCATACCTAAGTCTAGAGAAGATCATGTCCCAAGTCGTAAGCATCTATCTTTCCTCATGAAGTTATTCCGAATAGGTCCTCTAATGATCTTTTCACTTTTCCTAATGATATTGATATTTATTACAACGAACTGCAAAAGTAAAGAGGTCACCCTCAAAATATAAAAGAATCCAATGAAAGCTTTATTGATTGCTACATACGAATAAATACAGACCGATCCGGGCGAAAATGGATACGTGTTGAAACCAATCCATCACTCTCAAATCGAAAAATGCCTCATTAGGTCGATACTCGAGTATATCTAATTTCATAATCATCATCAATATCGAAGAAACATCTCATGTGGACCCAACATTTATAAGTACGAATGATGCAAGCTGGATAAATAACACGCTGTCTGGATCTATAGCCACTCAATCATGGCCAATTTTTCTCTGAAGAAATAGCATCCGAACTGCTTTGAATACTGATGAGAAAACGGATTTAACCTAGTAAGGAACCCATGGAAAGTTATCTTGAGACATGATCTTCTCTAGAAAGTACCAGCCACATTCACATAAACTGTCGTCTTGGTACAATGTGACAAGTCCTGAGTACTTGCTGAACGTCCATCATGACGTCACCGATGATCGTGTCCTGAATAAATTCATTGGAAAAGTGTGTAAGTTTATGTAAGACAAGTTATTGTTCGATATAAATGGATGATAATTATATTAAGTGGGAATGCTCCTCCGCATACAGATGCGCCGATCGGCACATTTGATATAAACCGTGAATGGGTTGCCTGTAGAGAGTTATTCCAACAGATAGGATCTGGAAGATTGGTTGTTTTTTCTTGTGTACAGCTTGTAATCAATATCTAGTGGTTGAGTATTGTGACTTATGTTTACTTTTGCAACTGACTCTTCTCTTGCGCTCCTACACTGTCCACTGTTCAGTTCTTCTTTCGACATTCATTTAATCAGAAACGAGGTATTGGAGTTTGTGTAGACAATCTTGAAAATCAAGGTAATTTGATGTACAGCAAATAGCATAGGTTCGAAAATAGAACCCTGTGGAACACCATAAATGATCAACTTTCTACACAAATCAAAATCTGCTTTTGAATGAATTGTATACTTGCTAACAGATATTTAGGAGAGCGTTACCACCAGTATATACCTATTAGGAATGGCAGATGAGTTGAAAGGCTGGGTTCTCTCTTAATTCTATGTTATGATCTCTCCAAGGTAGAAAAATGTGCTTCAATAAATTTTCTAGATCAACTAGGAAAAAAATAGAATAACCTGGTGTTATGTGAAATGATAGTTCATTTGTGAACATATTTAATTGTTACTTTGAAAAATAGAAAATAAGAATTGAATTGTAATAGTCAGAACGCAATTGTATTGTAATAGTTTTTGCGAACTCTACCAGATCGTTTTCATTTTGTCAAATATCCGTAATTTTCGGATTTTATCTGAAAATGATCTCAAACTATTCCGCCTGAGTCACAGAAAACTTAATCATTAAAGGATACTGTGGGAGGTATATTCATCATTAAATGGTTTCTTTCTGCGTTTTCTCTCCCAAACTCTGAAAAATATCTTTGTTTCAAGTAATCATTAAAGGATACTGTGGGAGGTATATTCATCATTAAATGGTTTCTCTCTGGGTTTTCTCTCCCAAACTCTGAAAAATATCTATAAAATAAAAAATTAATTATTTTGTGATTTGCTTCTGCGTAAGAAACAAGATATTTGTCAGAAGTAATCAATCGAATAATATTGCCTAAAAATAACAACGAAACAACATCAACGATAAAACAACTATATCGTAACGTTTCGGAGTCTATATCAGACTCCTTCATCAGACGCTTAACGAAAATCTTTAGAATTATTTTGTTGATAGTTATCCTGAAATTCGAGAAAACGTAGTCTAATAATTTTTAAGATGTGAAAATTGTAGGAAAGAAAAAAAGGCCTTCGTAAATAGTTAAGAAATGCCAAATGGTTTCCGATATTGAAATTTTATTGTCCAAATAATTTAAAAACTTTAGGTACTTGCATCCAATCGTGTTGAAATTTGGTATTAAATTCAGTTACAATACTTGATCTTTATAATATTATGGATTGTTTAAGGAACGAATTAGAACAAAGAAAAAATTCGAATCCTAAAGACATTTGGGTAAAATGATAGCACGCTGTTCCCAGAACGTGCGCGCAAAAAGTGTATTTCAAATTTGTTATTTTAATTCCTTAAAAATATATTTTTGCATACTTTTAGCACGCTCTAACAACGTTGTATTACTTTTGAAGGTTTCAAAATTTATGCTATAATCAAAATTTAAATTTAACTAAATGGATACATACCTCGGTTTTCATTAAATGTATAATCGGTTCCTGTAATCTCATTTCATATTCATTACAGAAAGCAATGTTTTAGTGAAAGCTGATGTGGCGGGAATATAGGGTAAATAAGAAATTTTGTTTTATATTCGGTAAGCTATCAGTTGCATTTTAGAGTATACATTTCCAATTTTCTGCAGCTTTTTTCTGCCCTTTACTATTAGTATTTTTTTTATATCCTTCAGTCTTATTAACTCGGAATAGGTATACATCATCTATCTTAATTTCTAATAGACATTGCAATGGGGCTTTTGTGATTATAAATTGAAAATGTTTAAATTCAACCTCATTTGTTCGAAGATAGGTATACAAGGAAGAAACTGACAGCCAGTTTTCTTCTCTATAATCGAATCAATTTAATAAATAGCTTAAAGTCATATAAATGAAAAGTTAAAAATTACTGACAACTTTATTAACAATTTCTGGTTATGACCTCTCAATTCGCTGTAACCATATTTTTGACTCGTAGCCAAAGTACCTACAATTTTTTCTTTGTCCTAACGAAGAAAAAATTTTATTTAATAACTAAAGTAACTTTACCGCTAACATTTAAATCAAACTAGAGTCGATTATTCGAATAAAAATTCGACCCCTAATAAATAGGTAGTTATATCAAGATTTTGTGGAGAGTCATTGGTTCTAGAATTTGTCTCGTACTTCACTACCGCATACAACAAATTTTAATCGTCCTATTACCAGCGAAACGAAAACCATCATTCAAAGTATTCAATTGTGTCCGTTAACGCTTCGGTTATGCAGAACAATAAATGATGCTTATCATCTCGTCTGAAAAATGATCTCGAGAGCCGAGTCCGTATCGTTTCCCCGTACCGTCCCTATTGGTGGCTAAATGAAATCATTTATGGATGCTCACGCTCATTTCTCAGCAATAAATCGGAACTTATCACTCGGACGATCCGTTGGCAGCCGCTGCACCGGCACCGAAGTCGTGACATCCTGCAGCATCCATTGACAGCTCGCTCACTTTCACGGAATCGTGACCCGCTAGGAATTATTAGATTAGCCACCTCGAGAAAGAAATTATACTTGTGTTATTACCGCTTTTAACCGCAACTTAATAATTCAGCCCTGTCCAGCAGGGGCGGATTCTTTGAACCGACCTTCCACCAGGTCATCCGATTCTTCTGCTGGATCCTGGGATGCACGTTGGACGTAGCGATGCAAATTTTATATTCCGATAGATAGAGGAGATACACAGAGTGACTGGTGACCCATAGTCCAAACGTTAGCTGAAGCACAGCTGACTATAACTAACAAGTCCGGAAGATGATAAAATGACAACACCGCTATGAGTCGTACGCCAGGCGATTCAGTCGAACGTTGGTTATTGTAAATGATCGATTACTTCTTCTTATTCTGCAATTAACCAGCATTGTTTTACGCGGGTATTTCGTGGTATGTTTGTGTATAAAGGTGTGAATTTGTGCAATGCAGTGCTATTTATGTTCTGTGATTGAACTGCAGTGTGTAAATAATGAAATTTCCTTTGGATTATTTCTACTTGGAGACGAGTACATTTCAGTTGAGATTATAGCCAACAAGATGGACTAGAAATATGAGTGAAATAGAACTTTCATTTCTTCCAATTTTATAGAAGATTTTGATGACCTTTATAATAATTTTTCAATAACAAATGATACATCTGGATGGGAGATCAAGAAGCTCAAATCTATAAAATTTCAAGTGTTTAGTGTTTATCTCGAGTCTTTCTTTGACATATTCTAACGAACGGTCTTCGTGAATCACCCTGTATACTTTGGTAAGTTAATCAAATTGTGTTCAGAATAACTCCAGTATAAACAAAACTGGAATATATTGGCAAAGTTTCAATTGATATAATATGATTTTGAGAGTATATTTGAGGAATGAATATCTCGGATAAGTTCGTTATTGGGCAGAATCGGTCTGGTGATTTCGGAATAACAATTTTTGGCAATATTTTTTTTTTAAATTACACTTTTTTTAATTTAATTCCGTTTATGATGCAGTTCTATCATAAGAATCCATTGATGTCGTTCCCAACTCTGGGAATCCAATACTTTCGGAGATATGATTTGTCAAAGTTTGGACAAGAGCGCCAAAACCCCTGTACACAGGGCTTTCCCTCATTTTTATGTACATATATATATTTACAAAATTCCACTCTAAGACCTCTTTTTGGCGCAATTGTTCCTCGGAACAGAGTCCGGCTGTTAACACGATAACTCTCGAACGGATTGAGCTAGACAGTTGGAATTTTCAGAGTAGGTTTAGGAGATAAATATGTCGGCTGATTTCGTTATTTGGAAAAACCAAAAAAAAATTTTTTTTTACACTACCAATTTCATAATCAATTTTTTTTCAGGTGCAGCTGCATCCTAAATATCCATTGATATCATCTTCCACTGTGACAAAATAATACTTTCGGAGATATGATCAAAATTTCAATAATTAATCGTCATTT
Organism: Halyzia sedecimguttata; assembly: GCA_937662695.2. NCBI lineage: Eukaryota > Metazoa > Arthropoda > Insecta > Coleoptera > Coccinellidae > Halyzia > Halyzia sedecimguttata. The sequence goes on along the minus strand of OW569417.2, from coordinate 17,875,388 downwards.
TATGATTTCATAGAATGGTCTAATTATAATTTGCTCATGTATGTAAATCCAATATATGTGGTGAGTCATAACTTTGAATTTAATATTTGATGATGGAGTTCTATCATAGGAATCCATTGATATTATTCCCAACTCTGAGAACCCAACTCTGAGGACCGGAGATATGATTTGTCAAAGTTTGAATAATTACTCGCTAGTTTTTCAGGTGCAGTTCCATCATAAGAATCCATTGATATCATTCTTAACTCAAACAAACTAATACTTCCGGAGACGTGATTTTTTAAAATTTCAAGAATTAATCGTAATTTTATGATTTCATAGAATGCTCTACGATGGGGGTTAAACGGTCAATCTGGTTCAGTTGGCAAGATTGATACCAGATTGACCGTGTAACCTCCGCCTCATTATAATTTGCTGATGTATATAAATCCAACATATGAAGTAAGTCATAGACATTTTGAATTTAACATAGACGTTTTGAATTTAATTTTTTATGATGCAGTTCTATCATTAAGAAATTGACCTGTCCGAGCGTTTTTTTGAAAACATTCAATAACACAGTTATGAATTTTGTTCCTTACTTCATTCACACACTGTAAAATGAAATGCTTCAAGTAGGGGAGAGCGGGGCTGAAAGTGCCGGGGGTAAGTTGTGCCGATGCGAATATCTCGGAAACAGAAAGAGATAGATATACGATCGGATTGTGTCATTTGTGTCATTTGTGTCGCGTATTGCCTAATACTTGACCACAGACGGCTGCCCTTTTAGTTGCGTCAGCGACGAGTACCGAATGGTAGTGCATGTGAGATACCTCTAACGACAAGTAAGTAAATATTTTCTTTCCGATACTTTTTGGTCCTAAGCTAGCGTTTTTTGTGCTTTTGATATGACATTATTAGTAAAATGTTTGTTATTTATCCTAGTTTGTTATGCAGTGTAATTTTAATGCTTTGAGCAGAGTTATTTTTATATATGAGACAAAATATCACTCTATAATAAACGGGGTAAAATGTGCCGTTCATGTGGGGCTGGTTGTACCGCAGCACAACCAACCCCTAAGTAACCTTTATTGGTTTCAATATTGTTTATGATTACGCGAGCACTTATGAAAGAAAGAAAATACTTTTTGACATGATACTTAATACTTCATTTATTGTCTAAGACAGAATGGGGACATACAAGCGAAAAACTGAAAGAGGAACTACATCTCAGGAACTTTTTCAAAGGACTGGTGATGCAGTCATCTAGGGATGACATAAATTTAGCGCTGTTGCACGTAAATAAGAAATTTATCACCTCCCTGATTAATTGGAGATAATAAAGGACGTAAAAGAAAGACAGCTGTTCTTACTGACAAGCAAAGACAAATGCTTTTGCCGAAGAACAGACTAATAAAAAAAGACGAATGAAAGTGAAACTACAAAGAAGGTTAAGGAAAAAGGGAAGGGAAAAGCGCAACAAATAAATATACCGACTAAGAACCCCACTAGGAGAAGAGTTTTGCAAGATGACGACAGTTCTGATGACCAGCAAGAATGGTTCTGTATCATATGTTGAGATTCCCATAGGGGAAAAGGGTTTGAATGCAGAGAATGTAGGAATTGGGCTCATTTGCAATGTATTGAAGATATAGAAAGCCTATAGCATTTGTATTCCCTAATTGCTATTCTTATCAGACATCTGAAAAATAAATAGTTGTGATATATTTTTTTATTTTCTTGAAAAGACTCAAGAGACTGATCAATAAGATAAGAACTCTGGAAAATACTCTGTTACTTTATAACTTAAGATAAATCTTTAATCTTATTTAAATGTATTCCCTAGAGACTGATATTTTTGTTAATTGATCTAAATCTCATGAATAAGTACAAATTTTTGATTAAAAATATGCTTCTATGTTTAAAATAATTACATAATTAAACATAATTTGTTTTTTTTATGATAATACTCAGAATTATAAGCAACTGAATTTGAAAAACTGTTAATTTATAGTGAATAAATATATCATTGTAAAATTGATGTCTTTTTTCAACCTAAATTAATTTTTATTAATGTAAAACACATACAATTATCAACGGCACAACCGACCTCAACTACGGCACAACTTTCCCCAAAGTGAGGTTGGTAGTGCCTTTCTGCCGCTGTGTAAATAAATCACTTTTTCTTAAAAACTATTGAAAACGTGCAAAATCTGTAGGTAAATTGGTATTTAGGACTAAATTTGGCTTAGAATGATGCTTTGCTTTCAGGCATAGTAGTTGTTTTATTCGAATCATAAAAGGTTTTGTCAAAATCGGCACTTTCAGCCCCGCTCTCCCCTATGACGCAATATAGGAGCATCGTTTTATAATTTTGATCGAGTATCTCATTGGAGTTCCCAAATATCCACCGTCGGGGAATCGTGCTAATCGATAACTACTTCACTTGACGTCAAATGATGCAATCAAATCGGTATCTCGCATTTCAACGGAAGT